>PXYN01000164.1:0-620747 GCA_003056585.1 Lecanicillium sp. MT-2017a | reverse complement strand
GGGGGGAGGGGAAGAGTAGAAAGGAAGAGAAGAAACGGGAAAAGCAAAAAAAGAGAGACAAGATACACTGTTCATGACAAGTAAAGACAAAGAAAGAAAGAAACTTTGATGAAAGAGAAAGGAATAGAATAAAAGTAGAAGAAGTAGGGATGGGTGTATGTTGCTTGCGAAGGATCAGCATCAATAATAGACGGAAAAAAAAACAGAGGAAAAAAAAAAAAAAAAAAAAAAAAAAAACAAGAGAGCGGACAGGCTCACATACCACAAACCCGGCCGTTAGCCATATTTTCTGGCGTAGGCTCCTCCGCAGGTCACTGGCAAGGGCCATTTTAGCTTCCTGGACCGGGGAAGACAGAACTGTGGGGGTGCCATCTAGCGGCCTTACGAGGGGGAGCTGTGGCGCGCGCAAAGAGAAGAGACAAGATGGAACGAGGGCGTTTTTCGGAATGGCTACGGACTCTTCTGGACCAGGCAAAATGGAGCTTGGATACTGCGAACACTCAACAGTCGGTCAGTTGAGAAAGCAAGGATTCGAACAGTACAAGCCGGGGGAAGATTTCCGGTCAACGAGCCGAAACTTATTGGACAGCATGGGCGGAGAAGCCGTTTTTGGGGCCGGTGTTCGCTCATCTGCCCATCTTTGGACAAGGAATGGGGAACGCGGGTACGTTTCGGCTGCAGCCAGGGTTACGCTCTGCGATGGACTCATAGTGAGTCGACGCTACGAGCATGGATCCGCGTGCTATTAACCGGAGATGAGGCACTTCGGGACGATGTTCCGGGCAGGCAAAGACGCCCAAAAAACCGTAAAAGGCATGCATAAAGCCTGCAGCACAAGCTGTGATGATGGTTTTCCGCGTGACGCACTCCCTTCACCGAAACCGTATTAATAATAGTAGACATGGCCTTGCCGAGTTTCCAGTGCCATGTTCCTTGAGGCCCTTTGTCGGGCGTTTACTCCGTACCATGGGCGGCTTTCCCCGGTTGCCCGCCCTGCCAAAGTGCTGAGCAGCCAGCAACAGGAGCTACTCCGCCATGCAACAGGGAGGAAAGCCGACGCCACACTGCCTTCTGCGCGCCCTACAGGAACGATGCCGGACCGACCACTTCTCATCGCGCCGACAGGACGGCTGTCGCCACTCACAATCCTGCTGTCCTCGTATTGTCTACTAGACAAGGGAGCGCAAGATGCGCTGTCCAGCACTGAGTCAGAGGGACGATGCTGCTGCTTCGTTTTTTTCGGCCATGCCATTCTTTTGTCTAGTACGCATGTCTTTGGACATAGTCTCGTCGACGATGAGCGGCCAAGCTCGACCAGCCAACGTTGACACTTCTTGATACATGCACATGCCATAAGAATATCTGCACCCGTCGACGCATCATAGACCCCAACCCTGCGCCGGCCTTCTTTTCTCTGGCCCTTTACTATGGACGCAATGCAATGCACCAGGTACACCATACTCTTATGAACAGCAGATCAGTCTCCTTCAATCCCATTATCCGTCCGTGTGGGGACCGGCCGAAACTCTTTTTCCTCTTGCTGCAGGTGTTAGTGGCGTCAAGCTCACCCCAGCTCCCGCGGGCCATGGTGCCCCCGTCGGAGGAGCTTACACCAAACTTCAAAAACCGTAAATAACAGACTGAACATCGCAGGCTACCGTCCGAGCATTCTCACGATAATACAGTGCCTTTCATGGGCGATTCAACGCCGTACACCGAGCAATGCGACCATGGACGGCCGCCGCAGCCGACGCTTCCGAGCTCGTGCCCGATATCAACCGGTGTCGCTGACCTATGACATCTTCCGTCTGTGACACTGGGGCCAACCCAACCCATCCAACAAGTTGCACCACATAATTTTCTTTTCCAGCCTCCTCCATTGTTTTTTCCATCAGCATCGAAGTAGCAAGGCGCAGCACCTCTGTTGAAACTTGGTTTTTCTCCTCTCTTTTACCTGTTTTCAGTTTCCTCCTCTTATAGCCTTGCGCCTCTGTTTCTGACACAACCCAAACCCGCCGCCATCCACTTACAACTTTGCTCTACCCCGCGATGCCTAGATCGTATGACGACGACGACGACTACGCCCGTCACCCACGACGAGGCCGCGACCGCTCGCCAGACTACTACTCGGGCGGCAGCAACAGGCACGACACCGGCGGGCCGCCGCTGCGCGCCGCCGCTCCCGACTTTCGCGACGACGAGCCCTTTCAGCGCGAGGAAATGACGCTCATGCCGCCCGCCAACCAGCCCCGCGGCGGCTCCATGCCCCCCTACAACTCGGCCAACGCCCTCGCCTACCGCGACCGCTCCCCGTCGCCAGACCGGTACTCGCGCTCCCGCCGCGGCCGCTCCCGCTCCTCGTCTGCGTCCTCGCGCAGATCCCGCGGCCACGGCGGCGGTAACGAGAGCCCGCTCAGCCGCGCCCGCAGCGTCATGGAGGACAACTTTACGCACTCGACCAGGGGCATCGGCGCGAGCGTGCTGGGCGCCGTCGTCGGCGGCTTCGTCGCCAACAAGGCGTCCGGCGCGGCCTTTGGCGACAAGGACAAGGGCCGGCGGCACCACGGCAAGCACCACCAGCGTCGCCACAGCGCCGGCGGCGACCACAACGTCCCGCAGGCGGTGTCGACGCTCCTGGGTGCTGTCGCCGGTGGGCTGGGCGCCAATGCCATTGCGCATCGAGTCGAGGAGTCGCGTGATAGGAAAAACTCGCGCCACCAGATTGGGTGGGATGGCGGCTCTCGCCGCAGCTACGACGACTATGACGACGACTACAGGTATGATGATAGACGATACGACGATAGGCGCTACGGCGACGGGCGCTATGATGATGGCTATGACGACGCGAGATATAATGATGCGCGGTATCGCAGGCACAGGGATGCCGAGGAATACCGTTGACGACATTTTCATGACTGCAAACTCGTGCCATGGATGGAACCATGTACTCGTTTTTTTGTCCTCTCCATCTCCTTTATGATTCTCCTTTGCAGACGGTCGGATGAATGGCTCGATATGTTTGCAATCTCAACTTCTTCGCTGCCTATGACACAAACGACAATTTTAATGAATTATGATGCAGACTTAGCTCGATTTTACTACAGTAATGTTACATGATTGTGTATCCTATCTCGCAGACATGTTCAGTTACCATCTCTGTCATCCAGTATAAGCGACGCGGAAAACTTAAAGACAAAATGTGATCCATAGTTGGGCCTCTTGACAAACATATCCTAACATCCCGCACCATCCCTATAAACAAAAATAAAGCGTCGTAATATATACTTTCTCGGCATGGCTTTCTCGCTTCTGTTCAGTGAAATGTGTCTCTATGGTTGCTTGCGCCGTGCGAGACGCGCGAGGCGTGCGCCGTATCGTCTTGTCGCTGCTTGCCGTGATCTTGCTCTCGCTCGACAATGGTTTTGAAAAACTCCACAATCTCCCCCAAGGCCATGTGTGCGCCTTTGGTAACACCAATCATATCAAACAGTGATTTAGTATCGACCAGCTGCTTTGCAATGACAGAGTCTGGCTGGCAAAAGGTTCGAACGCTCATGGCACGGGCGTTTACCTTCATGGTTTGCAACAGACTAGTGATTTCCACTGGGTTGCATTGACGGCGCCCATAAAATGTAAAATCATTGACATGGAGAGTAACCAGGTCAACTTGTGTCTCCAGGTCGAAGCGAAATCCTACAACTCGCGGCCGCCCTTTGTTGTACCAGCCATCGGCAATCTTTTTGAAGCTGTCTGGAACAAGACGGCCCTTGTCTAGCTCGCACGAGATATAGTCGTTCAGTGCAGAGGTTAAATGGTATTCGAGCTCACAGTACAGGAGGCTCTGCTCGCGGGCGTCCAGGGAGATTGCCACATGCGTGCTGGGTGGCGCTTTGGTATGCTCTCCAAAGAGACGACTGGGGTGATGTAGGTCGGTCTAGGCTGTGTTAGAGTATTGTCAGGGCTGTAATCAAACTGCGGACCTCACCATGTCTTTTGCAATTTTCTTTATGCTGTCCAAGAGCCCCTGCTTCTTCTGAGGTGTCTTCTTGTCTGGTTCTGTTTGGTGACCAGTGCGCTCCAGCCATCCGTTATCTCCGATAAGTACCTTTTCGCCCATTTTGACACTTGGAAAGTCTTTGCCACGAAAGTACAACGCAAGAGGAGAAAATAGAGGGCTGTCTGTACCTGCTCTTGGCGGACCTCGGGCTTCTGCCGGCAGGTTTGGAACGGGGGGAGCCTCGATGCGCCGAGACTGGTGTCGCAGGCCTTCAACAGTGCTTTTAGATCTGCGCGGATGTTGAAAGACTGAATGTCGGCTGGGAGAGGTGTCTGGAGTAATTCCAGAGCCATAGATACTGGCCCAGTTGTTGTAAATGTCGTTGAGCGTGTCGTCGGTGTATGTTTTCTGGGGGCTGAGCCGACCGTGTCGGAGATTGAGCGGCCGAGGCTGTTTTAGCTGATTGATCTCCTTGGCCTCCATTGAATAGGCAGATGATACCGGGCGGTTCTTCGATTTTGATTCATTACGTCCAGCAAACGAAAGAGGGGACACTTGAGGATCAACCATTTCTAGTTGCGCTCTCTTTGGCCATGGACTACCCTTCGGGGTGTTAGTCACATCCAGGGGAGGGAGCGAAGCTTTCTGGCGACGTTCGACAATAGATTCGTCTTGATGCCTGGGCATCAATTCAGAAAAGGTTGGAGACACCACGTTCGATAGCTCGTGATCTGTATTTCGCAAACCGGGTGCTCGCTGACGAGAACTGCTTGCATCCGTAGGGGCGGTAACGCCAGCCTTCTCTCTCCTGGCATGACTACCGTTCACTTTTTGGCTAAATCTACTCATCGTGTTAGTGTAATGGGAGAGGAAAGTTTTTTGAGGACGCGTACGCATCTGTTATCTTGTCCATCTGTGTTTCTGTCAAGTTCATACGAATATGTAATGGCTGGTTTGCGGTCCGTTTCCGTGGCGAGAGGGACCGAGAACGCGATAATGGAGACTTTCGAGGAGAAGATGACCTGAATAATGTAGCTGGGACGGGAGATGAGGGCTCAGATCCGCGTCCTTTGATTTCCTCGAGGTTTCCGGGCTCAGTCATTGATCCAGCTATGTTGTGCGTCTCGGAGATGGGCAAGTAGATCTTTTTTCTAGCATAAGCAGGGACGACTCACACCATTTACTGTAGGAAAACATAAACAAAGCAAGGGGGACTAATACAGAAAGCACCTGCCAGCCGTAACTGCGGACTCGTCAACCGTTGCCAGCTGGCAGGGCAGGCTGTCTGCTAAGGTAAGATCCCCCATGGTTAGATACCCTCCCTGCTGCTTTACTGTACCTACATAAGGTACTGTACTACCTACCTAAGGTAGGTAGGTAAGGTAGGCACCGAATGCACGCAAACGAATGCGTTCTACTATCTAACGAAGGTAGAACACGGCTGTGCCTTTCTGTATCCGGGCGTGGGCAGTAAACTATTGGCCTAGGACCGTCTATTATCAGCTGTACTCGAAGTTATACAAGTTGTTAAATTAAAACATCTGGCTAGATTATTAGCAGTAATAAAACGAACTATATGAACCGGCGGCATGCAGTATTGTGTTGTGTTGGCAGACGCTGCCGATTTCAGTGTCTCCAACTGATACCGAAAAGGAAACCTTCCACGAGTATCCATACATATTCTACGCATAAACCTGCATTATTCCATTTTAGGATGGCTCAGGTGCTACATTATGCATGAAAGGACAAGGTGCAAACGCAGACAAGCACAAGCCAGGTGCTGACGTTAGAGACGCTTCGTCCAGGCTGCTGGGGGCCGAAGATCCAAATCCTGAGCGGGCCGGGTATTACCGGGGATTACAACCTGGCGAAGTCAAAACTCGAGTTTTTCTGGCAATAAACTGACAGCGATCATGGCCTGAGCGAAATGTATGAGAATAGACTTCAGCTCCATGGGTTTCGCCGATGGGTCTACCTAGTCAACAGCATTGGGATCCGGAGCTGGGTGACATACCACGCCCCTTTTACAACGGCTGGGTAAACATTGGACAGGGTTTTGACTATTTTAGATGCCGGACATGAAAGGCACAATACTGCCGCTGTAAACGTGGCTGCAAATCATGTCGATTCTTGTCGTGTCGCGACGACCCTGACATGGCAGATGGCGCGGCAAAGAGCTTTGTCCCCTTGACCCTGGGATTGAATCCAACAGCAGATACGCGGCTACGATATCGGCAGGGAAAGCTCACAGATTCGCGCACTAGTAGTGCCTGGTAATAAGGTGGCTTGGTGCAATGATCCATGGCAGGTGGCTCAAGCTTGGTGCCCACTCGCTGTCCAAGTACCGACGCGATGGCCGAAGCACATTGGAGCTCGACGCTAGATCTCTGCACCCCGCGGATAAGTATTGCTAGCTGCAAAGCCTGAATGCAATGCCAGCCGTTCCGTTCGGGACGAATTCACGGCTCTGTGCTGGTTTCTAGGTAAGTCGCAATACCGCACTTGTGGTGGCAATGTTTGCGGCAAGGGAGCCCGGTTCGGCCGACGCCCACCCGCCTGGCGTCCCAGGCTGGCAAACGAGACAAGGACGCGACGATGCATGCTGCAACTGTTGTCTGGGACCTCTCTACAGCAGTAACTTGTCCGATCACGGAAGCAGGACGATGCGGCCGCTTTATAAGGTATATCAGTCTGTCCATTGTCAAAGCACAGATCTGATGCACGGTCGCTTGGCGAATGACACGACCGGGAGTTTTCTGGCAAGATGACAAGACTCAGGTACTGTGCAGGCAAGAAGAGCTTGGCCCGTCTGACGTGCACTGAAACGCAGGTTTCCACTTGAATGTGTACTTGTATGAAGCCATTTTCCGGATAAGTCAGAGCGTCCCGATCAGCCGACCAGCGTACATCGCGACGGTTGTTTGTCGTCTGCCCTCCCATTCCCTGCCCTGCTTGCCACCGTCGCTCGCTACATGTCACGGCTACAATCAAAGACAAATTACACCAGGCGCAAGCCGGCCAATGAGGCCGGTAAATTGCTCAGCAATGCACTTAGATTGGGGGCTTGGAGAACGGATGGAGTAGGTAGTGCGAGCGCCACTCATCGGTCGGGACTAAGCATCGGCTCGTTCCCTTGTCAGGTCGCGCGTCTTGCGGGCAGCCACGGGCAGCAAGCTTTGGTGACGTCTGTTCTGCCCTCCCAGGTGTGCACCTTGTCTCCGAGTAAGGCACTGCGTAGTAGCCCGCCCCGCTCGTCGCAACCTGCTCCACCACCTACAGACTACCGATGTTTGTTCCCGAGTCTGCCGCCGCCAGCAAGCATCCCCGCACCATAACTGTTATCCCCACACGTTTAGCATGTGTTTCGTTTCTGGGCGTAATCAAGAGGGATACCGTTGCGATGGAAGGGCTATTGGGACGTTTCAAATGCGACTTTGGGTCACGCTTTGCGCTGGCCTGTTTCTCTCCTTTACTAGGTAGGTCCTTGAACAAGAAGGCAGCTTGGCAACGATAGTCGGGGAGCCGTGCTATAGATGCCCATAGGAGGCTGCAATAGACCCTCCCCTGTCTCCAAATGCTACTAGGTTCGTGTCTGCACACCACATCAAGGGCGGGGTGGCCTCGAGTACTTGTCTGGCATGCGTCTGCCCCTCGTCTGTTCTTTGCGCGTAACAGACGGCATTGACCTGTATTCGATCTATCCTTGGAGTTGCATCTCCCAGTGATAGAAGCGGCAATAAAGGCCGGGTAACGTCCCCCATTCTCTCCCGATTAGCTCCCTAGCCCTGGAGAGGAATATGTAATAATGAAAATAATGTACGGAGCGTACCAGAGGCACTCGCAGGCTCCGGGCGCCACCCCGTACCCCGGTATCCGTCGAGGCAGCCGCCAAAACGAGGTGCTTCTTTCGAGCTCCCGATGTCTGCTGCCGTGATTTTAGCTCGTTCCGTTGGCCCACGCCGGGCTCCTCTCCCCACCTGGCTTCCTCGCCGCGTCGAGCCAAAGGGCGAGACAAGTTCAGGCCTTACCCCAGGCGGCGCTTGCGAATTATGGAACACGCCGTCTTGTCAGTCATCTGCTTGGCCTGCCATTCGCCGCCCGGTGCCAGAGAGCCCATGGCAAACCGCTCCGCTCCCAAGTGCCTTGCATGGTGCTCGTAGGTAGCCGTAGTAGGGAACGGTACGTCGGCACCTCGAGTAGGCAATTGATGCATTCTGCAGCCCACCACCCTTTCTGGGGCTTTTAAAGTAGTGCCATGATCCCATCTCATCCGGTCTTTTCTTCCGTATTCCCGCGTCGTTGCTCCCGTGAAGGTTTTGCCTATATTATCGCCGTTGTCGCCTGCCCACTTTGCTCTCGTGGTGCCATCCTTTTGGACTGGCGAATAACACCACACATTCATCGTTCGATTTCATTTTCCGTCTGGTCTCTTGCCTCGCGCCCTACCACGCTTCACACCAACCTTCTGCCACGTCATAAACGTATACTCTGCAGTTTGGCTTTAACCAGAGTTGAGCAAGCGCTCATCCAAGCTTGGATAAAATACTTGTGAAAATCATCAGCTGCCACCATGCCGTCTCGCGTGGAATCCCCATCCAACTATGACATTGGTGAGTACCTACGCTACGGGTGGACTTGTATTTTCCTTTCCCAGCCACTAACCCATTATTACAGTCATTGTTGGAGCTGGGCCGGTTGGTCTGATGCTCTCTACCTGCCTTGCCCGTTGGGGTTACAAAATTAAACATATTGATAACCGACCAGAGCCAACCGCCACTGGTCGCGCAGATGGCATCCAGCCCCGCTCCCTGGACTTGCTCAAGAACATGGGCCTCAAGCCCGCCATCATGGCCCACAAACCGGCGCGCGTGTATGAGGTAGCGTTTTGGGACCCGTGCTCATCAGGAAATGGAATCAACAGAACTGGTACCTGGGCGAGCTGTCCCAACTTTATCGACGCGCGCTACCCCTTCACCACCCTCCTGCACCAGGGCCATATTGAGAGGGTCTTCATATCAGATCTGAACAAGAATGACGTTGAGATTCAGCGGCCGTGGACCATCAAAGGGTTTCAGAATGAAGGCACGAAGGACTCTGAATACCCAGTACAGGTGGACTTGGAAAGTGTGGATGGGACCGCCACGGAGACGGTCCGCGCAAAGTATCTCTTTGGTGGCGAGGGTGCCAGGTCCATCGTGAGGAATCAGCTTGATATCGGGATTCAACATAAAGATCCAATTGCGTATGTCTGGGGTGTTATGGACGGCGTCGTTCAGACCGACTTTCCTGACATCAAGGTAAGTTGCCGGTGTCTGAAAGCTTGTGGTTGACTACAGTTCGTATTCTAACCAAAAGCACAGATGAAATGCACAATCCGTAGCCAGTACGGCTCCATTATGGTGATACCACGAGAAGACAACATGGTGCGTCTTTACATCCAAATAGCGTCATCGACAGACGCAGACTGGAGCCCGCGGAAGACCGCGACGGAGAAGGAAGTCCAAGAATCAGCAAAGAAGATACTTCACCCCTACTTCATCGAGTGGGATACCGTCGAATGGTATTCCGTCTACCCAATCGGCCAAGGCATTGCGGATAGGTACTCTCTGGATCAGCGAGTTTTTATTGGCGGCGATGCCTGCCATACACATAGTGTAAGCAACAACCACTCCGATTCTTTCGCGAGATTGGCACGATGCTGACATTTTCATCTTGCGCGCACAGCCCAAAGCCGGCCAGGGAATGAACACAGCATTCTTGGACGCGCAAAATTTAGCTTGGAAAATCCACGCCGTGGAGAGCGGCTTTGCCAAACGCAATATACTCAAGACATACGAAGACGAGCGCCGCAGCGTGGCGGAGACGCTCCTGGATTTCGATAACCGATATGCGAAGCTGTTCTCGCAGCGACCGCCGGCGCAGAGCGAAGTGGACGCGGCATCCAATGAAAATGGCCATGCCAACGGCTCCGACAACGACTTTATCAAGACATTCAAGGAAGCCTGCAAGTTTACTAGCGGCTACGGCGTCTTCTACGACAAGAACGAGTTCAACTGGTCCCCGAGCCATCCCGCGCAGTCGTCCCTCATCCAGCCACGGAGCACCAAACTGTCTCCTGGCTGCATATTCATCAACTCAGACGTAACACGGGTGACGGACGCCAACGTTGTGCATCTGGAGCAAGAGATTCCATTAAACGGGTCTTTCCGGCTCTTTGTATTTGCAGGAAAGCCAAACAAGACGAGAAAAGCGCTGGAAGACTTTGCCAAGAACCTCCAGAACAAGCGCTCGTTTTACGCGGCATACGCCCGTGATGATATCGACCAGGTGTCCCACCTCGAAAAGCACAACCCGCACAGCAACTTCTTCACCATCTGCACAGTATTTGCAGCAAAGAGGCAAGAGATTGAGATTTCAAAACTGGTGCCTGACGTCCTGGCGCGGTACCGAGAACATATCTACGCCGACGACCGACGCGACTATCGCTACTCGGCATCGACGTATCTCGCGCACACAAAGCTCGGTCTGGACGAGGAGAGAGGCGGCGTCGTTGTTGTTCGGCCGGATGGATACGTCGGGATCGTCGTGCAGCTTGTTGAGGGTAGCGGTACTGTTGACGCGCTGAATGAGTATTTTCCAGCGTTTTGCACAAAAGAGCTGGGCGGCGTCACGTCGCAGCTGTAGGTAGCTGCGTCGCACATGAGGCTCCGGCGGGAACTCCTGGCTTGGCGGGTGCATGGCAATGACAGTGGCACTTACCAGCATCCAGGCACCTAGCTACCGGCTTACCTGCTTACGCACCTACCCGCATTGCCATCGCGTTTTGCAGGGGTTTACGACAAGGGTTTTCTATTCTGATATTCTGGTTATTTAGTTGGCGGGTTTTCTCTACATTACAACCTTGCACTTGGACTATGGCATACACATCACAGGGGGCCATGTTGGAGTTGGCCCCATCGTTTGTTTTTCGCGTTTCACTTTGTTCTCAAGCCGATGGTGGTGAGCCCTTCTTGAAGGGTAATAACGATTTCATGTTGTATACTGTAGCATAGAAAGTGTCTAAACATAGACTTATACAACACCGTCCGTGTCTTTTCAGACGAACCATCAGACGTGAAAGGCATTTCAGCCTCGAGGTAAATAAGGCTGACGTCACACTGTCATAGCAAAAAATGGTATCAAATAACTGGCTTTTTAAGTGGCCAATACGTCTGTGCCACCAGCCGTGGTACACAGGTGTGTGACTCTGCGAAAGGGTCGCTGAACTGCGTCCAGTCCATGTCCGTTTGTAGGGATGTCACTTTGGTGTCAGCGGACAAAAAGAAAGACGCTGCGGACACCCCCTCTATTTAAACCCAAACGGGAAAAATCGTGCACCGAGAAGAAAATAATGTACCTGCCAGAATATTCTATTGGCTACAATTATCTGCGTCTTTATCCTTTTCGGGGAGGCAAAGGAGTGATTAAGCGTGATCAAGAGTGATCCGAGCCCCCAATTGGCTGCTTCATGACTGACGAGCACAATGGCAGATCAGAAACAATTAAAGAGGCTGGGTGGCGGGACAAGGTGGGGCAGATTCTCCGAGCCGCTGGGAGCCCTGTAAGACCCCTGCAAGGTGCCTCCAAATTCCCCGGCCGAGGTTCAACCGGCGCATGCAACCACTGTAACACCAGCGGGCTCCAGCGAAGTTAGCGACATCTTCAACCTCACAACCACCACTTCCTACAGGCGCCATACGGGCACGCCCAGCGCCGCCCACCAGCCCTCGACCGACACCCCTCTCCCACGCCCACGATATAGGCACCTCGCGCTACAGAAGAATCGTCACCCGAGTGGCGATTTACCCCTTAACGCGTCGACGCGACAACAAAGACACGACAACAACCGACCGCGCCGCCGCACCTACTTCCAACTTCTCTTGCTCGCCTCCTTTCCTGCGTTTCTTCCCTCCTTCAAACATACCGAACGCTCCAACTTCCAGTAAGATTGCTCTTGCTTCTACTTCTTCTGCTACTTTAAACTGCTTCAAACCACTTTCAAACTGCTTTCAAACCACTTGCTTGCATTGCTTCATACCAAAGCTCTTGCTCTTTTTACTCTTCACTTTTGTCATTTGGTCTTTCCTCCCTTCAAAATGCTGTTCTTCGACAAGTTTCTCCGCCGAGACCTCCTCGCGAGCTCCAAAGCTTACAAGTCCAAGCCAGGCAGACCACTTTACCAAATTGAAAAGGAAACCCGCACCGAGGTTGGCCCCAAGCCGCCTTGCGAAGGCCCCATTCAACGACCCCAGTCCGATACGCCTCTGTCTCAGAGCGTCTGGGGAGTTCCAAACTTCAATGTCCCAGAGGTCCTTCCCAACCTTCGCCAAGTCAGCGAAACCTTTGACGATGAAAACGAACTTTACTTGAAATACTTCAAGAACCCGGCCCCGGTCCCGGACGACGCTCCTAACCCCAAACTGGAGAGCCCGGCCGAACCCGACATTTACAGAACTGCCCTTGGCGTACCATCTCCCGACGAGGACTAGAAGTCCTTGCACAAGATTGACCGGTACGAAGGAGACAGTGTTCTCCCGGCTAAACTTCCTGACGGCCGCTACATTCCCCAATTTATTGAGAAACCTGATGAACCGGAACATTTGGACCTTGTCTATCCCCGTCGAAGACGCCGCATCGTTCTTCCCCCTGGTTTTGACGAAATCCAGGACAAAGACAAGGACGAAGACGAGACTTCCGTTCAGGAACCCCCTCTAGATCCCAAGGAAGAGGAACTGGAACGCTACATCGATACATTTTGGGATCCTAACGGGGCTGAGATTCGCGCTCAACTCAAGCGACCTACTCTGAAGAAAAAGTCATCCCTTCGCCACCTTCATCGTTTTGGACTCCGCTCTCGCGCCAAGAGAATGGCCTCCAAAGTTAGCCAATTCTGTAAGTTTCTTCCCTGAAGCGAGATTGCCCCCGTCTGTCGTTTTCTTTTGAAAGTCACTGACACATTCTTTGTAGTTCACAAGGAAAGGCCACAGCCGCGTCCACTTCCCAAGCCAAGACCAAAGCACCTTCTCAAAAGCTCCATGATTTTCCAGCCCACGGAGTACGATACAGTGTGCAGGAAACGCCTCAAAACATCCAAGTCTGTCCACTTTGACCTTCCTCCCATGCCTGGAAGCTTCCCAGAGGAACTCGATGGTGCATCTGCAATTCAAGGTGACCAGATCATGGACTTTGGTCCTGATTGCTTCATGCCACCGGCACCTGAATCTCCTGGGGAACTCACCCCACCTGCCTCTCCTGTTGTTGGTTCTCGTCGCTCTTCGGCCGCCTCTGCTCTTCTGAAAATCGCTTCCATGACCCCGCTGCCATCTGACACTCCAAATGTCGATGCCAAGCACGGCAAAGCCTGTGCCAAGCCTGAACCAACTGCTGCCTCTGATGATGATGACGACCAATTGGCCGAATGTATGAGACTCACGTTCGCCGGGATTGATGGTAGAGGTCTTCGCACCATTGATGCCAAAACTGGCAAGTTTTTGCCAGGTTTTGGCGAGAGCTCTGCTCAAGGTGCTGCCCGAGAGGCGGCTGAGAACGCTTTCAGAGCTCTTACCCCTCCTGTTGAACCTTCTGATGCCACGGCCAAACCATGCCAGCAATTGCCTGAGGGGAACAAGTCAAACACCGAGGAAAACAAGAGAAAACCAGAACCGGCCCTCAAGGTGCTCAACGATCTGTATGCCAAGTATCCAATGCTGTCAGGAATATGGCCCGAGGACGCCGAAAAAGTACTACCAGCTGGGCCGCGTTTGGGTCCTGATGAACCGCGACGTGCATCTGGCGTCAACGACGGGTATGAAGCCAAGCCAGCAACTGAAACCGACCCCTATGTCAATCTGCTCCCGGCACCCGTCAGACTACGCAGAACTGGATACATTCCACCCAGCCGATGGGACTGCTATCCCCGTGCTGAAGAGGATGAGGTCAAGCTCAGAGCCCTGCACAGCCTTCCGGTGCCACTTAAGGACTTGGGCCCAGGCTTTGACCCGTCTATCGACCCATCTGAATGGGAGGAGAAGCGTTGGAAACACCACGAAATGCCGATGGTCACGCAGGAGGAATTTGACAGTGATATGGTGTCCTTCTGGAGATTTTTTGGTGGGACCAATGTGGACAAGCTTGACGCTATTCGGTATACGCTGGAGAAGAAGGCCAGCGAGGTGCCTGTTTCGGAAGAAGACAGATATACCGACGAAATTGGCCGCCGCCTGGATCGCTTTACCAAGACAACGGCTAAAATTACTGAACATGATTACGATGCGCTGATTACCAGAGTTCTTGATGCAAAGACACACACCGAGCTTCTTATTAGTGATGCTGGGAAGGCTCGCGTCGAACTTTGTGAACAAGAACGATCAAAGAGACTCAAGGCCGAATCGCAAGCAAGAGCGGCCTATCTGACGCAAGAAAGATTGAAACAAACCGGGGGCCTTCGCCTGCCATGCTTGTCTGTGGTGCAAACGATTCCCGAGAGATGGGTTGAAAGGTGCCAGGACACTATGCGATGTGACAAGAACAAAATCCTTGCTATTACGCGAGATGGGACCGAGTTGAAGCGGCATGACTTTGCGCGACTTGTCCCTTACAACGAATGGCTGAATGATGAAATCATCAATGCGACACTGGAGTGGATAGACGACGCGGTCAACAAGATGGCGGGCGTGGAGGATCCTAAGAAGCAACCAAGAAAGTGTCTTGCTCTTTCGTCATTTTTCTTCAAGCGCATCAGCGACGACCCAAAGGGAACTGATAGAACTCTACGCCGCTACGGAGTCGACAAGAGCAACTTCAACCAGATTGATACGGTGCTCATCCCCATTTGCGAGTTTTCGCATTGGACGCTTTTGGTGCTGCGTCCATCCAAGCGGGAATTCTCGCACATTGATTCGCTCAAGCCAAAGGGCACACCACGGTACGCCGCAGTCGCGCACCAGTGGATGCATGAGTTTTTGAAAGAGGAGCACAAGTATACATACTGGACGCAAAAGAACTATAGCCACCCTGCCCAGGTGAATGGATATGACTGCGGAATGCACGTCATCACCAATGCAATCTGCCTGGCGCTTGGGGTGAACCCAATTGATGCCTATCTGGCTTCGGATATGCCAATGATGAGACTGAGGATTGCATGCGTACTTTTGAATATTGGATTTCACGGGTTGTTTGCGCTGGATGGTATTTGAGGAAGGATGATGATTGGTTTTTTGGAGTTGCGATGGTTTTTGGTATTGCGGTTGTTTTTACTATTGGGTTTAGAAAAGAGGCTCCGTTATCATGTATTTTTAAGCATAGAGAGCGAGGCGTTAGGATAAATGGAGGCAACTTGTTTTTATGAAGCTTTTTTTCCCCAATCCAAGTGCAGCGAGTGACACGACTATCCAATCCAGCACCAGCCTTCGTAACCAGTGGTCACCTTTGTTCTACTAGGTGTCTCATGGCGTAAAACATTGTACTGTACCCGTGCTACATGGCATATATTTTGAACGAGGCTCCTCGTACGAACGAACGGGGCAGTGGGTGCGGGAGTGGGAAGCAAGTTGTTGGTGTAGTGGGTAGCGTAGGATCTGGTTCGGCCGAGAGCAGTCGGTCCGTTGCCGTGCCTGGGCAAGCGACCAAACTACTAAACCTACCTGGATATGTTTTCCGTACGAGCGTACCATGGTAAATGGATCGACCGGGGGGGTATGTCTCGAAAAGAACCGAAGAGCAGCAAAACCTGAACCGTGTTCGGCCGGGAGATGGGGCGCGCTCAGTGGACTTGTGGGCTTATTTTAGCCGTGGACTGCCCTGCCCGATGGGGGGGATTGGCAGCGGCAGGTTATGGGGGCCGTACAGTAGCCTGCTCCCGCCTGGGGAGGCTTGAATAGCCGCTGTAAGCCGAGGGTGTGCAACAGGATACATGCACGGAGGCTAGCCACGATAAGCCTAAAAAGAGAGAGGGAAAAAATTTTGAGATGGGAGGAGACGACAGAGGAATGTAAGAGGACGAGGCTGAGGGATCCATTATGCAGCCGCCGTGGCTCGATCTCCGGAGGGCTTGCAGGGGTTTTGTTCAGGCGGGTTACTTGGTGGATTAGCCTTTTCCGAGGGCGCTAATGTACTGTGGTGGTGGTCTACGAGTATGCCACCCATTTGACAGCCCCATGTCCTGCCCACTTACACGGTTCAAGCGCCACAGGCTATTTATTACCTTGAGCTGCTAGTACATAAAACTAATGTATAAAGTCTGCGTCGATGGGTGGTCGAAAAGACTGGTGCCTGGAGAGTGGAGAGATGGAGGCGGGTTCGTCTTGGTTATTTGGTCCCTTTATGGTGCTAAATTGGGTGTTAGATGAATCCTGCCGGCTGCATGAAAGAGGAGAAAAAAGAATTGGAACCCCGAATCCGGATACTGGTCCCCGTCGTACGAGTATGGTAAAGGAACGAATTGACCTTTTGCGTTCCGTGGCAAAAAGGATGGTAAAGGGAAAAGAAAAAATTTGACCCAAGTTTTCGTGGCGTTTTGATACCCGCCGCCTGGTGTGGTTCAAGGCAGCGCAGACACTCTCGCCACCACGACAGGGGGTGGAACAAAGACCTTCTAGAACGACGACGGGCTTAATGCTTGGATGTAGCCAAAGACAAGGGTCCCTTGGTCTTTTTGGACGGGATTTTGACAGCCCCCAGTGTACCCGTGCTGTAATTCCGTGTGGCGGTTCGTTCTTGTTTCCGTGAGTTATCGTATATTGCTGGCGCGTGCAGCGGGCTTGTTGTGGCAAGGCTAGCAGAGGCGGACACTCCGCCGGTGTGGTGGGTTTGGTTTTTGGGACATGGCTCCGTCCTTTTAACTATCGCTTGCCACGACCAGGGGCCTTGTTGGCTTGTGCTTTTAGCTGTGCTGTGCGGTGTGATTTTGCGTTGTTTTGGTGCGTGGGCGAGGTGTATGCGCGTACTGGCGGGATTTTATGAGAGGTGTTTTTGGTCCGCTGGGGAGAGTTCTCGGGCCGAGAGGGATGAGATTGTGGTTGACGGTTGCTGTTCGTCGGCAGTGGCTACAGAGTCTGGTGAGCTGAGTTGGACGGGTTCGACATGTCCTTATTGGCCGTGTTCTTGTTCATGCGCTGTGTGGTGTTGGTGACTGCAGACATGTGATTCGAGAGAGAAAAGATGTGCATAAGGTTTCGTTCAAGACCGACAAACAGAAGTATATACTGCTACATGCACTCTGCAAATATGCCAAGATTGTTCCCAGGACGGTTTTAACGCCCATTGCCCTTTTTGTGCTGATGAACGCAGCCATTCATGTTATAACGATTCGGGGCCTATAACTTACACCTCTGAATGCCCGTTTCAGGCGCGTTCAACACCACCAGCGTTGCTCGCCGAGTCTGTGTACTTTCTACCATTGACATACTCGCAGGTAGATTATTCCCGGACTGGCTCTAATTGGTCGAACCAATACACTGCCGTCGATTACAGTGCCACCGTGTACACCACTCTGTGCGCTGTAGTGTATGCTGTGCCAGGCTCCCCCGCCTGACAAGCAAGCCCCCAAACCCCCAAGTGCCGAACGCCTGCCATGGCAGATCTCACCTTGGATAGGGTGTGATCGTCCACCACACCACGCCAGCCAATCTTGTGCACTGGCAGGCCCTGGTGGCGCCGGCACATGCTGTTTCACAGCGCACTATTCTTGCGTGCTAGCGTACCGTTTGCGCACAACTGCGCTGGTGTGATACCTGAAGCCATTGTGCAGGGGAACACCATTCCAGGTATTAGAACCATGGTCCTGTGGTGACGTAGGTGACGCACAGCACTGCCAACGAGGTCGAACGACAAGAAAATGACCCTGCTTTTTTTTTTGGCTTTATTAAACAACGCCTCTTGCAGCCCGTTACATTGTCACTGCCACCACCAAGCCTGTGATTGCGAGCGAAGCTTGCGTCAGTGGCATTGGACCCTGTGGTTTTAGCCTTTTGGGGTGTCACTATTGATTGTTATTTTCGTCATGGTGAGAGACAGAGAGAGAGAGAGCTGGACACGAGAATTGTGGTGTGACGGCTTTGCTCGCTAGGGGAGACAAAAGCATGTGAAGAGGGCTGGTCTTGTCTCTGTTTGGCTCGGGGTTGACGAGACTGGGGTGCCATTTTGAGGTGGCATTGAGGGCTTAGCTCGGAGACCCGGGGAGGAAAGGGTGTGAGCGAGCAGAGTTCATGAACTGGTCCTCCCTTGTCGAGTTTGGTCTTTTCGTGACTGATTTTCTGTATTATATCTACTTTACCATGCGTTTGGCAGGGTACGTTTGGTGTAGCAAGTAGCAAAGGGACCACCAGATGCTCTGCCGGTCTGCACATCACAAGCCACGGTGTAATGATGGGCACAGAGTCCCGTGTAGATGCGATTTGGGGGCCACGCGTTCCAGCGTTGTACTCGCAAGTCCAGTCTTTCCCCGGAGCCGAAGTCCAAGGTCGCACGCAACCAAGGCGAGGCCGAGACTGGCATGCTCGCATCTGGCTTACATGCCCCTAATCAGAGCCAGGGCCCATCGCGGACCGCCGACAGCGCCGCCCCATGCAGAAAGCCAATGAAGCACGGGCAGGACTCCTGCTTTGAGAAGTAGCTTATAGGGAAAAAATGGAACAAATCATCAACTTGGTAGCATTTTGCGGGGGTTTTAGGGGCTAGAAGGCCAGTGGCAACGGTTCCATTGGCGAATGCGACTCTATGGTCTGCGCAAAATTCCTGAGGGCAGATTTGGGGGCCGCATACCAAACTTGTTGGAGACATGTCCAGTCAATATTTGGCCACGCTGAGTGGGAAAGCTGGGGGACCCTCCTCTCCCCCCCCCTCTTTCTACGGAGTGCCGGGCTTTAATGCAACGCTACGAGTACTGTGGTACTCCATATCCGCGTACCCAAAGAAAGTCAAATCAAACTTGGAGGAGGGGATGGGGCGATAACTGGCACAGGGTTGCATTGCTAGGACAATAGTTGCGTTTTTGGGGGGCGGGGGGCCTAGCGTAGCGGCGGGGACTTGTGGGAGGCGGGACTCGGCATTCGCAAAGTGCCTGGAGTGGATGGATGGATGGATGGAGGAGAAAGGGTTAATTCAGGTTTCTGGCTCTATTCTATCGTTTTTGATTGGTTTGGCTAGGAAGAGGATACTCGTAGACACTGGGTGCAGGTGTAAGCGCAGCACGGCAATGGATGTTCAGATATCGGCTTGGCATTGGTCCCGAGGTGAGTGACTGCACGGTGGCAACGGAAACGTCGAGCAGCAGGGGACTTGGTTCATGAGCTGTTTTGTTTCGGTTGTGAGCTCATTCATAGATTGGCACTGTTCTTATTACGATATAGTATGTACGACTGTTGCAGCATCGACAGTGTCACTTTCCTGTTGTAGATGGGACGGCTGGGTATGCTGCAGTACTTGGGGCCAGTCGAGCTATAATAAGCACGGCCATGTTACACTGCAGCCGCAGGCCGCTCCGTAGCTTTGCATGGTGCCAGTCGTGCTATAGTACTATGGTAGTAGTGAGCCTCTGGCCGCATCGACCTGCATGTCGGGATGGATCTGTGGGATTTCCTAGTCGGGTCGGCTGCATCGTCTGGTCAGCCAAGATCTGGTTTGGGCGTTTTTAGTGCGGGCTTTGCCAGCGTGTGTGTCTTATAGTGTGGTGGTTTTTTAACTTGATATGCCGCATTTACTGTCTTGTACACCATTTGTTCCAGTGAGGACTTTTAGGGTTGGAGTTCGGGGCACTTGCAGTGCTTCGTTTGTATTATATTATATTAGCCCTTGGCTGGGCATTATGGGCCTGCGGGAAGGAGATGGTGGAGCGGCGCTCTCCCGCGTACGTCGTATGCTCTGTGGGCTACGAGTACGGCTGTAGTGGCGGGCTCGGAGCCGGTCGTGGGGCACGTACCATGTATCATGGTATTCATACGGTAAATGTATACGTAAACATGCCTGACTATAACATCTCAAGTGTATGATGCGCCAAAGGGGGGGCCAAACCATCACCGTGCAGCGACGATCGGGTGCGTTTATTACTGTACACCTCTTCCCGTGGAACCAAGGAAGCGTCCCATGTTCAGCTTACACAGTACATTGACCGTGCCGCCGTACGTCCCATCGCATGGCGCTGACCCTGCAGCCTCGGGTCGCGGAGTCTCGGTCAGCGGCTCTATCTGTACATCTACACCGTTGTTAAACGCTTCGGTGCGCGGCTCGCCTAGTGACGGCCTTGCCGAGGGCTGAGGGTAAGTTTGCTGGTGTACGTCGTACGGTAAGCTGAGCCGTGCCTGTCAGGGATGCTGTGCCTGAGACAGGGACCGGGGTCGTTTCATCTCATTTTTGCATTCTGTTCTTGGCTGTGTAGGACGAGGCAAAAAAAGTATATCCCAATGGAGTGGATCGGTCATGTTGTTTGTCAAGCAATCTCGTGTACGACACGACACGAGGTCAATTGGGTCAACTGGCATGCCGAATACACCCGTATTGTACTGGTGGGCATCTTGGCGATCGTACGTTGGCCCGTTGGACCCCAATCCCGAAAGAGTTCGATATATACGAGTAGGCATGTACGAGTCGAGCATCGGTCGATGGCGACTAATACCATGACAGGAAACGCATGTACTGTACTTCATGTACGCGTCCCTGACAATGGACGAAAAAAAAAAATAACAAGCAAAATCTCCACTCGGCCGGGTGATGTGATGTTGTGAATCGTCCGTCAAAAAGTCAGGCTGTGCAGAAAGGCGGCGCTAGCGTACCCGAAAAAAAAAAGCTTGGCTTCTGGGCTTCTGGTCCTTCCCCCCGCCGGAGTTCGCCTCGGCGATGCCGTGCGGGCTTTGCACGGCGGCTGTGGCGGTCAAGTTTTTTTTTTTTAAATTGTGGCCCCTTTATCTATGGCTGGAGATTGAAATGCTGCCTTTTCATTGCTGGATTTATTATTTGGTACATTGGAGCTGTGCCTGGATTTTTCACAGAATAATTACCAAAACGGGACAACAAGGGGAGTGAGGGAGTGGGCGGCGCGTTCTCGCCAAGACTGAATCTCACGAGTCAAGTGTGTTTTTTTTCTTGTCTTCTCGGCCGCCGTAATCGCCCTCCGCCGACGACCCGACCGTTGCGCGCCGGACGAGAACAGACGAACGGGCGGCTTTGGCCGTTGGAGGTTTTTCTTCAGCAATGATGAGATATTCTAGTGTAGTTACTGTAGCGCCGTATCCAGTCCCGAAGCCGTTTACGCGCCCACACATCGGCGTTGGTGATGTGCATTTGGCTTGCCGCACCTCCCTCTTTGCCCCCTTTGCCGCGCGCCCGCTCGGGAATGGGCGCAACGGTTTTTGCGCTGCCGACCGAGCGGCGCAGGGCTGGGCGGCCTGGCGGCTAGACGACGCCTCATTTGTGACTATACTGTAACTGGTCTATATGTATCACCTTTTTTGGCATGCAAGACTCCAGGGCGTGCGTAAGCATGTGTCCTTTGTCTTCTTTTTACTCGTGTTTGCTATTAATACTACATGTGCGCGGACCGGTCCACGTCAAAGGATTCAGTGTAAGACCGACTCGTCGACGTCGCACTGACAAAATGTCTAGGAGTACGAAGGACACAGGCACAAAATCCCTTGACCATGAGGCTGCCCCGTGATTTCCCGGGAAGCCTGTGTCACCCATGGTGCTAACGAGTACATCAAATCCTTTAACACCAGTCAAGCTGAAGTGGCGCTTGGCCGGCCGGCGGGCGCCAGGCACAACGTCGATGAGCATCGAGCAACTATTAGTCGCGCAGAAACTACTTAGTCATGGCATGAGTTGACAGAAGGGAGCGCCGACGTCCTAGCCTGATACGCCAGCAGCAGCGCTCTTCGCGCGTGGACAGCAAACCGCACGGCACGAAAGGGCAATATGGAGTATACCCATTGGTAAAACGGACAGTGAGTAAGCCATGCATCCCCAGCCGTCTCTGCACGTTGAAACAGAAACCAACCCTCGTCCCGTCTATTCTGTACTTCGCGTAGCACTCGCAGCGGATGCGCGTAGAGTGGGCAGCGGACATCGCAAGGGTTCCCACGCCCAAGAAAAGTTGCATGATACCAAGACAAGTCGGGTTGCTTTGTCTGGCCCATTTTGCTGGGACCCTCTCTCCCCTCTCCCCCCTCCCCCCTCGGCGGCTCCAGACGTCATGGCACAGGCGCTTCCGGTGGACGCCATTGGCCCACGCTGCCCTTTCGCGTCCTTCTAGTGGCATTCTAGCGGCGCAAGGTTTCTTTTGGGGCGGGCCGTTGCCATTTTTTGGGGCCCTGCGATCCACCATCGCTGTGGGCCCCCTCTTGGGACAGGCGAGCCATATGACTTTCCCTTGCGGGACCCTGTTTGTTGGTGAGCGGGTACCGAGGTACCTGGGTGTTTGGTACTGCCCGGTGTGTCCTTTGCCGGTGCGAAAGTGGTGACGTTGGCAGATAGAGGCCGTGTTGTCTGCCCCGTTGGCCTTGTCGACTGAGAATTTTGTCTGCCTGGAAGGGCCCGGAAGGGGGAACACGATGAGTAGTATGAAGATAAAACGTCTGCCTGCTGCGGTGGATAAAATATCTCTCTTTTTTGGCTCTCATTACTGCCTACAGAGTAGGTTTTAGGCTGCCGCGCGTAGGAATAGGCCTCTCTTGACCGTGGTGACGTGCTGTACATGTCAGCCCTTGTATCGAGTACCTGGCTGGCATCGTCGATGGACACATCTTGGCTTTCCCACCAGCGCTGGCCACTGCAGGCCAAGGGTGCGTCAGAGAAGTGGGGCCACATCTTTTTGCACAGCCAGGCCGATTTCGTCGAGCGACGTCGCGCCGAGCTTGGTCGGTCGACGGCAGGGCCGCCGACGTCTGTGGTTCACTGGCGGCGCCCGTCCGTTGGCTCGTTGCGTGCTGAGGGCCTGGGGGTGAGCATTCACTGTGCTGAACTGAAACTACCTGGAGGATGCCGTCAGGGAAACCAAACGAGGCCGTTGAATACGTGCTTGCGGGCGGCAATCGCCAGGGCCCAGCGCACATCTGGCCCCTCTCGACAATGGCGTCGATACGACCTCATTACACAATCCATACCGGCCTTCGCTGCACTGGTACGGAGTACTCGTCGACGAATACAGCTCGATGGATAATAATCTGATGCCAAGTTACGTAGCGATGAGGGGGGCGCCCGTTTCCGTGATCGGCGTTTGGTCCACGGCTACACGTCCCTGGCTGCCTCTGCCTGTGTACGTGCTCCAGGCGCTGCGCTGCGCTGTGAAAGTCGCAATAGGCAGGTCGCTGGGCAGCGATTGCGTAGTGGGCGCCGCCCTCGAGGCTAATCAAGCGCAAGTGCGGCTACATACTATCGCAATATGTGTCCGCAAGACGCCAGATTGGCCAGCGGAAATAGCGGCATCGCCTACGACTACAGGTGTGGCCCCCCCTCGTCCCCTCTGTCCCATTTCAAGGTTTTGGCGCGCCGGCACTTGTACGCTTTGGACTAGGCAGGTACATCGAGTGCTGTATTTAGATATCGGCAGGGGTACCTGGCGTCTGCAGTACGTAATGCCCAGACGTCATGTACCCTACTAGCGCCATGCAAAGTACCGCGCTACTATCCCAGGTCATGGGTACGCTTCCAGGGTGAAGATGGTTTGGCGTCCTGATAGCACGAGTCGGCGCCCGCGGTGAGTTCGGTCTGTCTGGCTAGGGGCGAGTAGGCGTTGCCGTTCAGCACCATGGCCTGCTGGCGCGTACACCTTCCGCTGCTTTGGCGGGCCGCAGGCTCCCTATCTACAAGGACTGCGTATCTCGTAGGCCTCGTCCGGGGCGCCTACGAGTCCATGTACAAAACTCGCCTTGCCCGAGCCGCGGTTGTTTGCCTGCGTGGGCACGCACAAGCCATGGAATGAATTATTCTATTCTAGAATTCTAGAATTCACTTTTTCAAAAATTGGCTCGGCTTGCAAATCGCGCAGGAGAAAGACGAGCGAAAACAGGTGGTGCACATGTCACTTGTACGCAAAAGGAACAAATTTAAGCTTTGGGCGGTCATCTAGGTACTCGCAAGTGCCGTGGTACAGGTGACGACATTGTGCTTTGGTAGCGGTCTAGGCGGTCCCGGGGCCTACAGGCAGGTACAACGAGTGCTGGGAGTACTTGGAGGCGGCAGGGAATACTGGGGCGGCGACCGTTGCGCAGGCTTCTAGAATGTAGGTGACTACCCCCAAAACCGTCGGCGCTGCGACAGATCGCATAATGGAGAGACGAGGCATCGATATCGCGCCATGCGCCTGGGGCAAGGTGGCATAAATACGATGACTGGATGACTCACAAGGGGTTGATTTTATAGGACAATGAATATGTATGTTGGAAGAAGGGGGAAGAAAGCAATCGGCATGGCTGTCCCGTCTCGGTGCAATCGTCAGCGCCCGCCCCTAGGTACAGTGGCTGCCGTGGCTACTCGTACAATCTCAAGGCTTACCAGAAGGCCTGCTTCACCGTCACGGTACAAGTAGAGAAATAATAAGATACCATGGTCAACGCTGTTTGATATAGGCACTGGCTCTCCCTTGCAAGACGACATAGCCGACTCACGGGGTTCGCTTACGCTCTACAGGCTTCACTTGGCTTCGCGCTGCCCGGGTGGTTGTCTTTTGTCGCCGCGGCAGCCCAGCGAAAGGCCCTCCTCCGGGCTTGCTCTCTGGCCACCACGGGTCTGCGTGCAAAAAGCTCCGATCACACCCCCTCCCTCCCAAACCTTGATGGCGCTTCGCTGGGCCTCTTTGCCTGCTGCTGGCTTGAACACGCGCCGCCAGGTCAGGTCGTGGTCTCCAGCGGTCCCCCAGTGGCCCTCTTCAGTGGGCCCTGGCCATCCAGTTGCGAGTAGCGCTGCCCCGCCCGCCCGTCCTACCATACCTAGTAAGTCGCCTTTCCACAATCGCCCTCCCGAGGTTTGGCTTGGGTCGCCGCGCTGCGGCTCTTCTCAGCAGTGTGTGTTTCTTCCCGTTTGTATGGGCGGTTTCTGGTACGAGTATTGTTTCCCTTGTGCTTCGTGCGTAAAGTAAGGTAGCGTACAATAGCGCGAGCGGCTGCCGGACTGTACTCCGCTGGCGATTAGTATATGCCTGTCTACGGACGGACTAGGTAGGTACGAGTAGTCCGTACTCGTAGTCAATCTGGACGATTCCCTCCCTGGTTCTACTTAATCGTGTCCTGCCCGTCGTTTTGTTCCCTCGCCCGCCTCGGCCACGTCCCTCGACCTCTTTTCTGCCTCTGCATCCCGCAACCGCTGGTCATTGTAGGCCATTGCTTGAACATTGACTACGTATTAATACTCAGACGACACTTCCCTCTCAAAAGAGGTACCTACGAGTACGAGTACTCCCAGAACAATTGTTTCCTCGCCTGCCTTGGACTCGCCGAACGAACGACACGCCCACCACCCACCGCTCACACACCCCAGCAGCCAGACCCAGGCGCGGCCAGGCCACACCATACCTGACCACACCTCACCACACCACACACCACTCGTACCCCTGCAAGCCACCGACAGGCTTGCGCCCGCCGCCCGCCCTTCCATCCTTCTTCTACAAGTGACCCCCCCGCCGCGGCACTGCACACTGCACACCGCACACACCATTCCATTGTTCTCTGCATTCCAGTCGAGACCGATCCGGTTTACGCCCTTCAACACCGTTGCCAGCCCTTTTTTACTTCCTTCTCCTCCATCTGGCCTGGCCTTTTTGCCTCGAACCATTGCGAGATTCATTTTCGGGAGCCTTGACTACATACATAGTACACTCGCCCTCCGCCACGCCTCTCTTTTACTCTCTCTCTCTCTCTCTCTCTCTCTCTCTCTCTTTCCTCGTCTTCACTCGCCTTCGGCAACGCCGCTCTCACCGGCTCACTTGAGCGGACAAACGTCTTCGAATCCGCCTCTTTGCACGCCTTGGTACGTTCCCGTTTGTTGCCCCTTGCGGTCTCGCGTGCACCGCTACACCAAGACGCAAGTCGTTAACCCGACAGCAGCGCACGACCAGACGCACCTCTCTCGCTACCGATAGCCTGGGTTCTTTTTTTTTTCGCCGCCCCGTCCTGCGTCGCACGCCCGTCGCACGCTCACACAGAGAGCCCGCCTCTTGCGCCCTTTCGCTTCGCTGCTTGCCTTTTCTGACGGTTCTGCTTGTTCTGTCCCCGGCATTTTGCGTCAGCAAACCGTCCGAACCAAACCACTGCCGCTCGTCTCGACAGCCGACTTTTCCCACTGCGCTCTCGCTCACACGCACGCTCACGCGTCCATCCGGCCATCTCCGCTGCGGCACAGATCGAATCCGTGTACATTCACCACGCGCTTCGGTTTCCGCTCGCAGCTGCGTGGCCCCGTCGTCTCTCGTGGCAGCCTCCCTCGCTGGGACCAAGGAGTAGACATGGTCAGATCCACGATTCGCCGGCCATCGCAAGTCTACTTGACGCCCAGTCCCACGGAGCTGTCACCCCGCCCATCGTCCGCCTTTGAGGACTTTGGCGACTTCGAACCCACCTCCCGCCCTGCCAGCGAGACCTTTGGCTCTCGCCCTTCCTCTCCCAGATACACCATGGCCTCTCATCAGCCTCCCACGCTAACAGAGATCCTCCTCGACGCCTCCCCGCCTCCTTGGACTCTGACCGCCTTCATGGCCTATCTCTCCCAGAACCACTGCATGGAGACGCTCGAGTTCACCCTCGACTCGCAGCGCTATGCCACCTACCACCAAGAACGTTCCGCCGAGTCTCTGCCTTCGCCCGCCACCACCGCCCGCCTCTGCGCCTTGTGGGAGAAGCTGATGCAGGTCTACATTGTCCCCTGCGCTCCTCGCGAGGTCAACATTCCCGCCCGCGTCCGCGACCGCCTCCTCAGCGTCTCCTGCGGCCCGGAGCCCCCGCACCCGTCGGAACTGGACGACGCAGGCCGCATCATCTACGAGCTCATGAACGACTCCCTCCTGGTTCCCTTTTTAGAATCCGTTGCGCCGCTGCACATTGAGCATGGCGACGAGCAGGTTCGCTCGCCGCGATCCCACACGACGTCCCGCAGCCGCGGCAGCCAGCACATCGAACTCGACGGCCTGACGGATGACAGCGAGGCCAACTCGCCCTCCACGGCGGAACCCATGACGCCGCCCACCACCCCTCCCACGGCCGACTGGGGCTTCAACGCATCACCGGGCGGTCTCCAGCGCGCCGTCGCCGCCCACAACAAGGGCTGGAAGAAGGTGGGCGAGAAGCTTGGCTTCTCCCGCAAAAGCTCAAGCCGCCGCCCCGGCGCGACGTCTTCCTCTGGCGGCCAAGACAGCCGCCGTGGCAGCGCCAGCCACAGCAACAGCACCTCGTTATGAAGGTGGCCTGCCGTGGTCATTCCTGGTGTCCCTGTAAAAGTTGGCAATCGCAGCACTGACTGTGTGGTGTATTTTGATTTCAGCAGAGCGCGTCAGCAGCATGGCGATGTGGAGTTTTTCGATGATTACAGCGTCAATTGGACGGATTCACGGCCCTGGGCCTCGGATTGCCCATCCGGCGATGAATATGGCTGGGAGGCGGAATGGGATCGCAAATGAGCCACCCCTCGCCTCCAGCCCCATGGCATCGCCTTCTTCTTTGTCTTGTCACAACGGCTACTATTTTTTGTTGCCGGTACCATTTTGGGCGCGGTCTTGCACGTAACGTTTCTCGTGCAGGCCACCCAATGTACGTATTTATGACAAGCGCCTTTCCTCACTCGATTCTTTCTTGCTTGGATTCTTTTTTCTACTCTTTTGGTTTCGTCTCCCCGAGACGTTAATCTTTATTCATGATTGCATACACGGCATCTGCGGCTAGCGAACGGTTTTACATATATAGAACGCATGGCACGGCGGACAGGAGTTGGGAATATATGGGTTTTTTTTTTTTTTTCATGATCTTTTCTATGTAATAGTACGCCTGGCGTTGTCTAGATAGAACTCGGACAGGCTTGATAAGGGTTATCGATGTGTTGACTTCGGTTATACCCAGGCTGCTTTTTTGTTTTTCGCTTTTTCTCGTTACCTTTGGAACGGCTTCTTGAATGAGACTTTGGCTCTGGGTGTACGCACCAAGCCACTTTTTTTACTGTTTTATATTCATACTATTACCTCATTTAAATGTCTTTTTCATTACTGGTGACTGTTGAGTACATGAGAATGCTCATTATACAACCCAAATTCACAGGTGGCTTCTGATTACAAGCATCGCGAGACGGCAGCTGACTGGCGCCTCTACCCAGCAGTACGTATTACAGTCACAACAAATTTCTATGGTTATGGTTGTACAGTTGAAACGGATTCATTTAAACAAGACTGTATTTACAACTCCAAAACAAACAGCGTAGGACAAAAACTGCACAGCGCATGTTTCCGGGACGACAGCGGGAATGCTCGGGAAGCCACCGCCATCGCAGACAAGCTGATAGTGACAGGTATGTAACACACGGGCAAAATCAATGGAAAAAGTCAAAGAAGATGAAAGACTGAGCACGGCATACTACACGTAGCACATTGTACAACACATGATACAGATGACAGCTGCGTCAAAAGTGTGTGACCACCGCTCCCAAACGACTGAAGAATGCCAAAAGCCGGCCAGCCCGCCCGTGCACCCACACACACACGCGCCATCCAACGCCCTTCCATCGATCGAGGCTGACAAGTGGCAGAAGCCATGTGACGGGGAATTTTTGTGCTAGGCTTTCTTACAAGGGTGACAATTTGTAGCTCTTGCTCGCCTTCGGCCGACTGCATGGATATTGCCAGATTGGTAGCTTCCCCGCTTCAATGTACATATAGGGCGTGCGGATGCGTGTGGGGGGGATAACAGAAGGCAGAGCACGTCATTGCCGGTGGCCGGGATCGGAACAGTGTTTCATTGAACCCACGGCCTGATGCAGAACCACACACACCCATTTATCCCATTGTTTCGTCTTTTTGGTGTGTACATGATTGCGTGGTTGTGTGTTTGGGTGCTTTTAGTCGTCTTGCGGCTTGTCGTGCCGCGAGTACATGCTCCATTCGAGCGAGTTAGCAAAGTCGAGCTTGCCTTGCTCGACTTGCTGTCGCGTGGCTGACAGCATTGGCTTGGGGAGTCCCATGTATTTGAGGAAAGCGACAGCTATGAAAGTGAACCAGTGTTAGTGACTTTAGCTTTATATGCATGGCCTACGCCGCTGCCGGTGTGGTGCAGACGCGATTTGGTTCGACTAGACTTACTCTCGTTCCACTCTAATTCTCTTCGGTCGCTATCCCACTTGAGCTCCTCGCCCATAATGTCTATGACCTTGGGTAGGGCCTCCAGGGCAGCCTGGGCGTTGAGGAATGCGAGGCGGGTGCGTCGTGCAAGAATGTCGACGGGCGTCTGGGCATACTCGTGTCGCACGGCGTAGCGGACCTCGCCGTCGACGAATGGGTACAGCAGGGAGATTCGCTCGCCACGTGCAGGGAAGCGCAGGTTGGTTTGCTTGCACAGGGAAGCAACGGTCCACGCGCGGTCTCCGTAGCTCTCGGTCAGGTGCTTTGCCACCTCGGTTTCCACGCCAAAGTACTGGATCAGCGGAATGAACAGCGTCTTGCTGAAGCCGTGGGCGCCAATCAGGCGCACGTTGTGCGTTTGGCAGTTTCCGTCGAGAATCGCTCCGTCGTCAATGAGGTTCGTGCCACTCACCCGCGGCGCATTCTTGTATGCCTTGGTCCGGAGACCGAATTCTTGCACCGCCACGTCGACGCAGTCTTCCGCCATCTGTCGGTACGTCGTCCATTTGCCGCCGGCACAGGTCAACAGGCCAGATGCCGACACGTCGGTCAAGTGGTTTCGCACGAGTGACTCGGTGTTTTTAGCCTTGGGGTCCTTGACCAGAGGTCGGATGCCAGACCAGGCCGCCAAGACGTCTCCGCGTCGCACGCGGATCTCTGGCGAGAGATACTGGCGAATTTCACCCAGAATCCACTGAATCGACTCTTCGTCGGGATAGGGGTTGGGGGAGATGGAGCATGGCGAGTCTGTCGTTCCAGCAATTGTATTTCCTTGCCACGGGAGGAAGAAGATAACTCGGCCATCCGACGTAGACGGATCCAAAAGACCCATCTTGCCGGGGCTGTAATAGCCTGGCAGGATAACATGCACACCAGAAGAGGGGGCCACAATGTCTTTGCACTTGTCATCATCCATCTTGCGGATGGAGTCAGCAAACGGGCCGGTGCAGTTGACGATGCACTTGGCACGGACAGTGATGTCCTCGCTGGATTTGCCATCGCGAGGCGCAATCGTGTCTCGCAGCGTCGCTCCGCAAAGGCGCCCAGTTTCCGGGTTCTTGATGAGACCGGTGACTTCTGTGTGGTTTGCCACGGTAGCACCATACAGAGCAGCTGTCATGGCAATGGACACGTTCATGCGCGAGTCGTTGTGAGCACCATCGTAGTAGACGAGAGATCCGACAAGGTCGGTCTGCTTGAGCATGGGGAAAGCCTCGATTGCCTTGCTGCGAGTCAGGAAATAGGAGCTCTCGATGCCCTCGCTACCAGCGAGGAAATCGTAAAACTTGGTTCCGGCCCAGTAGTATGGAGCCTTCCACCACTTATCCAAGGGCAGCATGATGGGGAGCCACATGCTCAAATGCGGTGCCGTCTGAAGAAAGTACTTGCGCTCCTTGAGCGCCTCTCGCACAAGCTGATATTGGTTGTAGTCCAGGTTCCACACGGCCTTTTCGAGATACCTGACACCACCGTGCACGAGCTTGGTACTCTTGCTGCTGGTTCCGCTACTGAAATCATCGCGTTCGACGACGGCTACGCGAAGTCCTCTAGTGGCCGCATCAAGCGCGACCCCTGCACCGGTAGCGCCGCCTCCAATGATGAGCATGTCATATTCCTCAGCTTCGGTGCCGCTGCGGCGAAGGTCCTCAAGCTGCTCGGGGCGTGACTTGACGTGTGGGAAGCGCGGCATCGTAAAGGAGCCATCGGGGCCGTAGGTCGGCGGCGGCACAGCCGCAGACGAGAAGCCTGGGATGGTGCGAGGACGGTAGGTGTAGAAGAGGACGGCGCCGGTCGTGACAACGGCTCCAGGGAGCATGAGTCGGCGCAAGACGCGGCCACCTGAGCGAAGTCGAGACATTGTGTTTGCGAATCAATTGGTTGCGCGGCTTTGCGGTGTTGTGTTCCGATGGCAAGCTATCGCTGCCGGTAGCGATCCCGCGTATCTCGCAATACGATTGTCGCGAGGCGGTAGTCTTGGACTATTCGGGTTGGTTCGCTCGCGTCGGTCAATCCATTAAAGCAAGCAAGCAAGTAATCGAGCAATCGAGTGGACAAGCAAGCAAGCAATCAAGCCGGCGTCGCGGTTTTGATTTCGCTTGCGTTCTGTTGGCTGTTCGCCTGCAGACTAGGTGCTGACGTCACAAGGCAAAGCGGGCACAAGGATTGGTGTAAACGGAGGCTCGGGTGATGAGGCAATCAAGAATAGTGTAATCAGCTCTTCATCTACGCATCAGCCGGCAACATGTTGATCATGGGGAACGCGTGCAGGATGGATGAGCAGTTGCCAAAAGCGTAAGGTTAGTGCCAGCGTGAGGGGGTGGAACGCCATCCAAGACATTTGCTCGAAAGCTTATCCCATACGAGTACGCTGCACCACCACAGCTGTTCGAGCTAGCAGAGGCTAAAAGCAGTGACTGCACTGCCGTTGCGGGTGCCCACCCCCATCGCTGCGCCAGTCCGGGGTTACCCAGCCTGGTCCATAATTTCACCACCAACCAAGGCACGGAGCCTCGAATGGTGGCTTGCCGTTTGTTGGAACAGATGTGCAGTGTACAGGTACGCGAAAATGGTCTTGGGACATGTTTATCTGGAACCTGCGGTAATGTGGTATGAAATTTTGATTTCGATTTCGTCATTTGTGGCGCTGTATGGCACGTTCAACTATACATTCCTAGGTTGCTCATCTAGCAGTCAATCAACAGCCTTCTGCCTGTTGAAGCAGCTCGTCCGCCAATCTCGCCAAGTAGAATCTTCTCGTCTCTTCAGGCAGATGCTGAAACGCCTTGCCAATCTTGGAGACGTCTGTCCTCCCCTTTTCATATGCCGCCAAATCTCTATTTCCGTAGACATCACGGCCAGCTGCGTAGCCACTGTCCAGGTCTCGGAAGAACACATTCACAGCGACGCTCATGTCCGTCCTCGGTGTGGCTGTGTGAAGCCACAGCGGTGGTAGAAATAGCACGTCTCCTGGCTCAAGGTTTGCCTCGTGTGGGTGTGTGGCTGCCAGTGTCGGGCTCTCGAGTGATGAAAAGACATCCAAGCTAGAGCTCGACGCTCCAGGCGCAAAAGCGAGATGAGAAACGTCGCTGGGTGGGAATAGAATCATCCTTTTGGATCCTACAATCTGAGCGTAGACATTGGCCATGACCTAGGAAAAATTAATGTTCATTAGCGTACGGTTTTCCATGTAGGCTCCAGGCCTTGACTTACATCGTAATGCAACCACATGTTGACGCGACCAGAGATACGTAGCACCGAACTGAACATGTTGCTCACAACAGGCTCTAACTGTTCAGGGAGTTTAAATTCCGGTGCCAAGGTTGGAAAGTCCTCCTCTAGCTTGGCTGGCATCTCAGAAGGTTTGTCGTTTGATAGGGACCGCAGATACAGCCTATCGCCTGCCTGGACCCTTTTCATGACGGGACCAAAGCCGTCAGTGACATAGCGAAAGTTCTTGGTGTTGAAATCCATTTTGCTCGTGTCCCTTTGGCACTCATGGACGACGACCTAGCATCTTGTCAGAAATTATCCCCAAACTAGCTGCCAGCATAGTACGATACCTGCTTGTCGCAGCCGACGCGCTCAACCATGTGATCGGGCGTCCACTCCTGCATACACGCACCCAGACTAAGCGACTCCAAAATTACTGGCTTACCGTCTCGAATAATCTGCTGAAACTCTGCCGCTGATGCCACAGCTTTTCGGGGTATCTCTGAAATCGTCGGCTTCGCAGCGCCGCCGGCATGCATTGCTGTTTCGCTTTGGCTGGCAGTACTGCTGACAACGCGGCGCGACTCCATAAACTCGACTAGATGTGTACTTTTCGTAGAACCTTCAGTGGAGAGACTGCTTGGATATTGGCTAGGCATTTCGGCAGCGTAGACGCCGGTATCCCAGAATGTGCCCATCGAGAAGCAGGTGGCTCCTCCGCCAAGTACAATCAAGGTGTTGCCATCGGCAGCAACAGACGACCCAATCATGAACGGAAGCTGCGTCTGGTCATCATTCTCTAGAGGCAGCTTCATGGTGTCAAAGTCGCTATCGGTCGCAGAGATGAGCGTGATATCCCGCCCATCTGTCGATGCATTCGCTCCCATACCGCCGCACACTGCCACGTAGTTCTCCATTTCAACAGGACAGGCCCCAAAAACCGATAGTTGGGACAGATTTTTTGACCCCTGCAAGACACCGAAGTGGATCTTGGGCTGATTTTACGTGTTAGCTGCCATTGACGTACGTTTCGATACACACCGCGGATAGCTTACCTCGTCGCTAGAAGCGTCTAGAGTCCACCTAAATTTCTCTTCAATCACAAGTCCATCTTTTCCTATTCCTCCGCACTGAATGCCATGGAAGCTCTGTCCATAGTCTGCGTGACTGGTTACGTTACAGAGGATGGAGCCAAACGAGGGCTTGGGGGCAGTTCCAGACACCTGGCAACGTCGCCACCCTTGCTCTGGGTTGAACAAGAAATAATCCTCTGAAATTTGAGATGGGCCAGTTTTACCGCCGGCCACCAGTATCAATGATGACCCCTTCAGGCGAAGGGCAGCATGACGGTAAAGAGGCACTGGGAGTCGCGGCGCGGGCGTCCATCTGTGTGCGCTGTCATTGCTCATTATCCAGCAATCCGAAAACGCGCTGGCTGGCGATCCTCGTCCGCCAATCAAGACTTTTCCGAAAACTCCAAGGTCTGTGATTGTGTAGCACATTCGTGGCGAAGGTCCTACAACCGGCAGATCCGGCAACGTGTCTGTGCCTTTCAGAGAGAAAACATCGTAGCTGTCTTCACGAGCGTTGGCACCTAGTCCCATCATATTCAAGAGGTTCTTTTGGCCTGTAATGCTTTCCATGATGGTAGCTGCGCCAAAACGCCGTTTAGGTCCCGTGCAAGCCTGTGTGAAGTGTGCACCAATAGTCTCGCGAACAGCCGCTTGCTCGTTTTGCGCCGGCAGGGCTGACTGAGACGTTGCTTCAGAGTCGGCATGGGCAGATGCAGAGGCGTGTATGACAAAATAATGCCTTGCGAAGAGCATAAATTCCTCCCATTCATCAAATGGCTCAACGTCATCAAGCGCTATCCTTTCATGCTCCGCCACAAATTCGTCGCTTGACCAAGCTTCCCAAAGATCCCATATTCTAACCTGAGGCCAGCCTCGCGATTGAAATCTGTTCTTCTGCTGCTCCAATGTAGGATATTGACCGACGGATCTGGGTGGCGTCTTCAGCTTGTCGAAATGCTTCAACATTGTCTGTGCAAACGGATGGTGTGGGCCGTACGGGAGCAGTTGCTCCAAAAGGCAAAATTCTGCGTTGCCAACAGAGCTTGCCCAATGGACCAGGTTATCCGCAGACTCTGTGTCCATGTAAGTCACTGAAACCTCGGCGACAAAGAGGACGTCGCACTCGGAGAGATCGACAAGGCTCTCCAAAACCTTGCGAAGGGCGGCTAGTTCACGCAAGTCGCAGCCGAGCTGGCAGTACTTTTGGCTCTTGATCAAAACCGGATCTTTGTCTGAAGAGCTCACGGAAAAGTCTGAGCCGAGGAGATCCCGCAGTTGAGGCGTTTCCAGGACGACTGCCCGCTTCTTGTGCATGAGGTCTGGGTAGTCGATATCGATGAAGAGGGCGTCGTCACAGGCGCTCCCGTGACGGACGTGGCTCTGCCATGGTAGTACATCACTATTTCGCGTTGTCAGCTTATTGGCACTTTGCATTCATTTGGTGTTGAAGCACGGATGAGGAATTGGCTCACCTTCCGCAGCCCAAGTTAATGACAACCTTTTTCTTGCCATGGCGCTTCCTCGTGAGGAACTGGCGGACAATGATGTCAATGGCTCTAAGCCGGAGCCAGTAGCCGCGATTGATCAAGGGAGCCCGTCTCTGAAACTTTTTCACAAAATAGCGAAAATAGTGCGGCTCGTCTGGGTAGTAGAGGCGCTCAACACTGCGCTTGGAGACGATGCTGCTGCTATTCGTCTGTTGGGGAGGCCACGTCAGTTCATCGCCATCCAAGCGATAGGGAGAGTAACGGTTTCAAGGTTTGCAGCTGCAAGGAGCTGCTGCTACCTTACACATGTGCTGCATAACGCTTTCCACGTATTTTATTCTCGACTTACACCCATGATGAGGTCGTCCAGAGCCTGTGACCTGTCTGCCTTGGCGGCAGAAGGGGCGGACGTGGCTGGCATGATGACCCGTTTTTCTGTTTAAACGGGGAAAGAGGAAATGAAGTAACTTCAATTGAGTCCCATCTCAATTCCGTTCGGGTTCAATGGGCTGGTTGGCTCGTGGGCGCTTCTGTGGCACCAGTGTCGTCGATATTCACTGTGCGGCGTTTGCACTTTTTTTTTTTTTTTGGGTCTGGTCTGCTCGTAGGTCAAGGTGCTCTCTGGGGTGGGACCAGCCCCGGTGTGGCCCTCGGGCTGCTGTTGTGGCCGTCAACCCGTTGTTTCTCGCCGAGCCCGTCCTCTGTGAATGCCCGATTGGGTCAAGCGTCATCATCATTACAGGGCGGTTGGCCCCCAGCCCAGTGCATGAGGATATGGGCCAGCGCACTTACACGAGCATGTCACGGAGGGAGGATTGTGGTGGCACGAAAATGCCAAAGACGGGGTATTGCCGCGGCCTCATTTCCAGCTTTTGAAAATCACGCAGCCAAAATAGGCAGGTTGGTTCACGGGATGGCACCCCCATTGTCGCGGGCATCTGGCGCGGGAACATGGGTGTGCGGTGCGGTTGTCTCCCTGCTATTCCCAGCCCGGTTTTGCGGCGAGTAGGCCCGCTCTGCTCCGGGAACGACCGGCCAGTCGCCCCCGATGTAATGGTCATGCGACCTCGATGACCGGGTCGCATCCCGATGTAGTCAGCGACGTAGTTATTTCCCAAAAACCACGCCTCACATTTCACGCATGTCAGGCTCGGGCAATGTCGGTTAATGCAGGATACCTGTTCGCATCCTGCAGGATTGCTATGATCCTAACGGAATCGGACCCAGACATCGTGTCCAGTAGCGCCGCTGTCTGTGGCACGCGCGTACTTGGGGCGGCCGTGTTTAAAAGAGATGCCCAGTCCGTGATGATGTATCGGTTGTACCCTTCGATAGAACTATAGAACTGCATCTTCGTGAGCATTCGATAACTAGAAACTCCTTCTCGCACAGTTGCGACATCAATTATAGACCATCTCCACTCAACTGTTGCTCGACATGTCTGTCAACGACAAGAAAGCCCTTGGCATGCCGGTAAGTGCATACACCCCCTTCCAAGTTTTTGTGTGATCCTACAGGAAGCTAACAGTTTCAGCCTTTCATGATTGACTTCCTGAGTAAGTGCAGCCCTTTGTGCCCGCAGCCGAAACGCCTCAACATCACGTTGTTCTGACTCTTCCACTTACACAGTGGGTGGCGTCTGTGCCGCCGTCTCCAAAACCGCTTGCGCGCCCATCGAGCGAGTCAAGCTTCTCGTTCAGAATCAGGTCCGTCTCTACCCATAACTCTTCTGTGTTCTTCGCCAACTGCCGTACTATCTGTCGCTGTCTTTTCTAACCTAATCCAGTCCCCGCCAGGGATTGCATCACTTTAATGAAGGCGGCGATTTGAGCACAGCGTTGCGAAACAAAGAACAGTCTCGCAAACTGTGCGAAATGAGGATACTTATTTTACACTATAGGACGAGATGATCAAGACCGGTCGGCTTGACCGCAGGTACACCGGCATTGGGGATTGCTTCCGCAAGACCATTGCTGATGAAGGTACCATGTCGCTTTGGCGTGGAAACACGGCCAATGTGATTCGTTACTTTCCCACCCAGGCTTTGAATTTTGCTTGCAAGGACAAATACAAGAAAATGTTTGGGTTCAGGAGGGACCGTGACGGCTTTGGAAAGTGGCTCTTTGGCAACATTGCTTCTGGAGCGGTGAGTTCAAACCCCCAAAGTACCCTTACATCGCGTAGCTCGTCTAATTTGACCATCCGATTGCATAGGCTGCCGGCGCAACATCCCAAGTATTCGTCTATTCGCTCGATTTCGCCCGAACCCGCCTCGCCAACGATGCAAAGACAGCCAACAGCGGGCAGCGGCAGTTCAACGGGCTGCTGGATGTTTACCGCAAGACACTGGCTACCGACGGAATAGCCGGTCTCTATCGTGGCTTTATGCCCTCTCTCTGGGGCGGAATGGTGTACCGTGGCTTCTACTTTGGACTCTACGACAGTCTGAAGCCGGTCCTGCTGGTAGGTCCTCTCAAGGACAACTTCCTGGCCTCGTTCGCGTTGGCCTGGTGCTTGACCACCCTGTCCAGCACCTTGGCGTATCCTCTGGACACTATTCGACGCCGCATGATGATGACTTCTGGAGAGGCTGTCAAGTACAAGAATACGCTTGACGCCGCCCGGAAGATTATTGCCAAAAATGGCGTCAGGTCCCTCTTTAACGGCGCGGGAGCAAACATTTTGCGAGCCGTTGCTGGGGCTGGCGTTTTGGCCATTTACGACCAGGTCCAGCTTGTTCTTTTCGGAAAGAAGTTCCAGGCTGGTTCTGGCTAAGAACTTGTATACGTGAAGACGCATGATACGTGTGCCGGGTGGTCTCCATGCTATCATCGTCTACCGTCTACCGCAGGTTTCCTCTGCTCGAGTGTGGCTTTGCATAGCTATGGGGTTTCTATAGCTATGGGCTCTAGCCATAGGCTAAATGGGCCATATTAGCCACGGGTTTGAGAGCCCAAACCGCCTTCTTTTCTTCGTGATCCGAGCTCACGACTGTATTCAGTCCCTTGTCGGGATCAGTCAGTGCTTCAGAATTCAGAGATTTTCTTTGTGTCTGTACTGTTACCAGCTACTTATATAGTAAAATACACCATTCTGCGGGTGAAATGAGCCACTTAGAAAGTGACGAGAAGGCTGCCAAACGTTGCCCAACCGCCGTTGTTTTGGGAAAACGGTTGGACAACGATGGCGGGACGGAGCAACTTAGGCTCCACTTTATCACCGCTTCCGTTCCCCCTCAATCCAACCCCACACGCTATGCTCACCATCCAAAGCTCTCCTCACAGTTACGCTACCAGCCCCAGCCTCTCCTCCCACGTGCACATCTCTGCCTGCCCGTCAGTTGACTTCCGGGACCAACCGAGCAACGTCATCTGGGTTCCCTGACAGGTTCTACGTCACAGCATAGCGTTCATTGCTCCATCAGCTGCCGCCCTTGGCTCTTTTTCGCTTCTTCTGCAGCCTCATCCTGCATCGCAAGCCCCGAACACAGCGGTGTACGAACTGTCCGTCTCTTTGTCGCGCGTCCTCCCCGTTGCAGCTACTCTTCGCGCCGAGGGCCGTCATCCGCCATGGCGAGCCCGACGCTCAACTTCATCACTTTTAACCAGGACCACAGCTGCCTAGCTGTCGGTAAGTCTATTTGCTCGAGCTTCCTATTGCCCAGCGCGCGACGCCTTGCGTTCACCCACCGGCCGCGCAGCCGCAACGACGATAATCCAGCTTGCTAACAAACGTCGCCTACCAGGTACCTCGAAAGGATTCCGCATTTACCATACCGACCCCTTCTCACGCATCTTTAGCAGCGATGATGGCAACATTGCCATTATTGAAATGCTCTTCTCCACCTCCCTGGTAGCTTTAATTCTATCTCCGAGGCACCTGGTCATACAGAATACAAAGGTGGGCTTTGAAACCAAACCCTGTGATGCGCTACGGGCTTTTCTTGCACCTGCATGCGCCGGACCGACTCTCCAGCTAACATTGCGCATCACAGAGAGCGTCAGTAATTTGCGAACTTACATTTCCCTCTGCTGTTCTGGCCGTTCGTCTCAACCGCAAACGGCTCGCCGTGGTGCTCGAAGAAGAGATCTACCTCTACGACATAAGCAACATGTCACTGATATATACCATTCCAACCTCGCCGAACCCGTCTGCCATTTGTGCACTGTCGCCATCTTCGGAGAACTGCTTCATAGCATACCCGCTTCCCAAGCCGCGCGAAGATACAGACGCCCGAAGGCCCGCCCATGCGCCGCCTCAGTCTACTTACGTCGCGCCGACAACGGGAGATGTCCTAGTATTTGACACGATTAGTCTCAAAGCCGTCAACGTGATCGAGGCGCATCGTTCCCCGCTGTGCTCTATATGCCTCAACAACGATGGCACTCTGTTGGCCACCGCCAGTGAAACAGGCACCATTATCCGCGTCTTCTCTGTGCCTCGCGGCCAAAAACTCTATCAGTTTCGCCGCGGCACCTACCCTTCTACCATTTACAGCATGTCCTTCAACCTGAGTTCAACTCTTCTCTGTGTCTCCTCTACCTCTGACACAGTCCACATATTTCGCCTAGGGGCACCCCCTGGCAACACCACCCCAGGCGGTGCGCCAATAGAGCCGCCCAATTCGCCTAGGCAGGATCGTTGGTCACGAGCCAGAAACCAGGATGACAACGGCTCTCCGGGAGACAGCGCGGCTGAATCACCTAGAAGCGATGCGGCCGAGCTCGCTGGAAGTCCTGGGCGACCGAACAATCGCCGGCAAAGTGGCTCCTTCGGTAACATGCTCCGACGCTCATCACAAATAATGGGTCGGGGTGTAGCCGGCGTCGTCGGCTCCTACCTTCCACAGTCTGTGACAGAGATGTGGGAGCCCATCAGAGACTTTGCCTTTATCAAGATTCCGAAGTCTACGGCGCCCAGCAATTCCTCCCGGCTGACGGGAGGGACCGGGGCAGGGCCATTACGCAGCGTCGTCGCCATGAGCAGTAGCAGCCCTCAAGTCATGGTTGTCACGAGTGACGGAGGTTTCTATGTCTATAATATCGACATGGAGAGCGGTGGTGAGGGCTACCTGGTTAAGCAGTTCTCGTAAGTCTGATCTTTTTCTCATTTCTCATCCCTGCGTGTTGCTAACAAGTTTCCTTTCATAGCGTATTGGAAGGAGATGACAAACTTGACGGCTCTACGTACTGAGCTGTGTGTAAGACGTATACGACGCAAACGCAACAGCATTAGCACCCGCATGCCTGTCACATCACATTGCTACAGCTTGGCAGCTCGTTCGTTTTGCATGGGTTCGGTGTTCTTTGGCGTAAAGGGTGCCTTTTTTTACTTTGTCCACTGTCCATATGTCAACTTGATGTCGTCGAATGGAACAAATACAAATACCCAAACAATTTAGAAATCCGCAAAAGGAATCAGTAGTGACACGCCTTCTCAAATTCTGCATAAAATAGTACGTTCATAATTATAATGCGTATACAGCGGCTGTACCTCCAGAAACGTAGATGTTATTCCGCTCTTTAATCGGAAACCCATTGCAAAACTGTCAGTACAGCTGCTCCGGCCAGGTAAAGCTAGCCGCCCACGAATAAACTGCTCAAGAATTCATCGTAACTCGTAATAATTCGCGCGCAATGCCAAACAAAACTCATTTCATCGTCCCGTAACCATGTCAAGTTTCGCCTAGACCAATCCATGAAACGCCAAATAAAGATTCAACCTCAAAGACTCGCAAAATGTAATCAGGCAGTCGGCAAATTGTCTTAAGCCGGGAAAGCTGGCCATGAACCTCTAGATAGACTCCATTCCCATGCTAGAAAAACTGATGGGTTGCCAGTGATCAAATCCGGTGACTTATTCTGGGAATTTTTGAAAGCGCGCGCCTCATCGGGAGTAAGGTCTGTTCATCAGTGCAATTTCTCGTGTTATCTCAGCCCATTCCAATTCGCGATGAAACGACCCGTCATGGTTAGAGTTCTGCATAAGCAGTTGCTCCCACTGGAGAAGTTCATATGCGAAGCGCAAATGAGGCTGGATGATGACATTGAGCCTTCGAGCCCTTACAAAGCAGTATGCGCGAGGGAAGGAGAGGCCAAGTACCCGCATGACCTCCGCAATACAAATCGTTGCGCTTCTTGAAACACCAACACGGCAATGCACTAATGTCGCTGTACCATTACGCCTGCCTCGGTCTACACAAAGGTGGCTTGGTTAGCAGATAGCACGTGTGCAGACGACGATGACGGTGTCGAGGAATCTTGTCACTCACCAATGAAGTCTAGGCATCGTTGAAATTCATCCGTCAGAGGATCAATTCCATTGTCCTGGACGTTTTGTACAACACAAACATTGTCTTCTCCCCATGCCTCCAAATCTCCTTCGCGCCAAGCTGCCGTCTCTCCCACAGATAGGATCTGGGTGATTCCAACTTCGCGTAGGAGATCTGGATTGTTTGCATGTCCGAGGTTTCCAAGATATAAGTAATCCAGTATTCTGCTCGGAAATGATCCATCTAGTCCAGCAAGCCATTTAGGCTCGTTTTTCACCAATGACATAAGGTGCTGAGTCTCTTGGCCAGCACAGGCTGGTGATTCGCGCAGCAAACGCGGAGCTATGGCTTTGAGTAGCGCGACATCGCTTGGATATGCAAAAAAATTGCGCTGCTTCGTAGTGTGGAGATTGAGCCACGCATCTGCGACTGGTTTCCCTGAACTATAGCTGTAGTAGGCAATTCCCAGCATGCTGGACTCCGTATAGCCATCAGCGCAGTGCAAAAGGACTTTCCTCGACAGGCGAATAGCGTCACTTTCGCCGTCCTCAGAGCACATATCTGTGTCTCCTTCTTCGTCCTCGCCAGCGTCATCTTCGCTGGGATAAGTGCCGTGTGACAGGTGGTGAATCCATTTACATGTCTCTAGAATTCCATCTGCTTCCGCGTGAGAGTATGTAGGTGGCAGGATGCTACCAGATGATGGGAAATCGTGGAACGGCTCGTCAACCTTTACCGACTTGCTTTTGGCAACTCGGCGCAGTGCTTGGGGGTTTAACCTTCCGAGGTCGCTGCATTCAATGAGGACATCGAATTGCTTTTCGTCGGCACTCCCAGGTTCAGGAGTCGGCCCCATGAAAACATTGTGTGCTATCTCAGATGCCACTGTCATGTCCCACATCTCTCTCCTCTCCTGGTGTACAAGGTCAAGCACCTCTCCTGTTGCGCAGCCCGCTGAGTCAATAGCCACAAGATTCGCGTGGTGAAGTTCGAACTCATTGAAAGGACAAGCACACACGAAGCAGTTGTACTCGGCAATGGGCGTACTGTGAATGCTGTTCTTCTCCCGCCATTGTCGTTGCGCGGCTGCGATTTCCCAGGCGACTCTGCGAGTATGTGTATCGTTGTCACCATACACGATAATGTCGGACACCAATGCCCACTTTGCGGGCTGTATATGGAAATTGCGAACTGAGAATCCGTCGGCGGGGTCTGCTTCCACGAACTCCGCCGCCATTCCGGGTTTCATGAACTCATCGGGGGCCACTGCCCCTTTCAGACGACTTGCGCAAAGATTGCCGTCGGCTTTGACAAGAGTGACTCCGCGCAAGCAGGTTGGAGGTTTGCATACTGCGCCTCGTTGGCCGGTAAAGAACGTCTGTTGCATGTGGTTGAGAGGGTGCAGGCCGTGAAGCCACGGGAACACTAGGGCTGGGGCTGGTAGAGCCTGGGCTGATGCATGCTCCAACGCAACCGCAACTTGGTCGGGCTCAATCTCATATATAGCCAGTGGGCCGGCATCAATTCGATTATAGTTGTCTGGCGGGTACAGCAGAGACTGTTGGATATGATCCTCTCCTGACTTTGGCGATGGCGGTGGCGTTTCGAGCTCTCCGGGGGACTTGGGTGGCCCTGTAGGGCATATGGGAATGTGTTTATTGGGGACTGCAGTGCTCTCTGGGCTGTTGGTAGTATTAGGAGTTTCGAGCGAGGGCGGCGGTGTGATGGCAGTTTGCGGGACATCGCGGGTAGAGTCAGTCCTGTGGGCCGGGATTGGCCTCGGTAGCGCGATAGTAGCCATGATTCATGCAGTCCTTTTGTTTTGCCTGGTTTCTTTATAAATTGTCGTCGTCAGTTTGCTATGTTGGCCGGTCCACGTATAAATTGTGTGGCCGCGGCTGTCTCAACCACTCGGGGCTTTGATATATCAGCGGGGCGTCTCGCGGAATTGCACGGCCAGGCTGATTGCCCTATGCTTCTCTGGACGACTTACGTGGTTTATGTGTGGCAAGCAGTATAGTGCAGGAGCCAAACATGCCTGGTCCAGCAGGCAAATCACAGCTGGTCACCGGCTGGGGCGGGTAGCAGGTATCGCCAGGCCGGGGCGGCGACTCACTGGGTCAATGGAGTCAGCATGGGCATTCTTGGGGCGCTCTGCATGGTGAAGGTTGTCAGATAAGGATTTGACACTCACAGAATGCTCCAGATGGTGCTGCTTGGTGTTTGAAGGGTACTATGGTAGAACGAATGCCACCAAACAGTCGTGCCGCTGCAGTCAGGCGACCAGGCGGGCAACCGGTCGATAGCGTGGGGCGAGGGAAGCGGAGACAGCTCACGTAGGGCGCTAGGACAGGTTCCAGGCCGACAACGGGGCGGTGGACGGTACAGGACGGGAGGAGAGGGTCGAACAGGACCAACGGGAAGATATGCTTGCGGGGATGGGGATGAAGAAGAATGCCGAATGAAGAAAAACTCGTTGTCGCAGCACACACGCCGTTGTGAAAGGGAAGAGGGGGGTCAGGCAAGCAGCAGACCGGACGGGGAGAAGAGGAGTGGAAGGGCTGCACAGGCAGATGAACGCAAAAAGCACCCCAAGCACACGAACCAAACCAAGCGAGGCGGGGGGACTATCCGTCGCCAACCACGCCATGCTCGACCAACCCGGGCAGCTTCCCCCAGGTTGTAGGTACCTAACTCGCAGTCCGCACCGCTGTGCAAGCGGCGCGCGCCTAACCTGGCAGCGAGGGCAAGTCACCAACCCGGCTTGTTGTGCGGTGCCAGTACCTACAGGTACTCGAACCTACTCGTCTGGTTGGCTTGGGCGGCGGCGAGCAGGGTCTCGATTGGGTGATAACGCAGCCACAAGACCCCTCCCCCGGCCAGGTGTCAGTGATGTCTGCAAGGGTGGGAGGGTAGATGGGCCAATAAGCCGCCGTCAGGTCTCACTAGTCGCCAGGCTAGCCAGAGATGGTGGCCGCAACGGACTCGAGCTAGGGCGGGGCGGGGTTGCACCCAAACTTTGAGTCTCGTCCCCGCCTGCTGCAGCGAGGGAGGGGGCCAATCTCGACACTCGTTTGTACGAGATTGACATCAAACAAAGGCCAACCGCGCACAGTCGGCAGACTGTTCGCCAGCATGGTCATACTCGTAGCTATTTTATTCGGACAAGAAGATGACGCATGGTGAATACGGCGCATGGCAACAGCAGAGTCAGCCAGCAACCCCCATCTCATATCTTCTGCGGCAAGGCGTGACACAAGCATGTCTCTGGTGATGCTTGCTCCTCGTGCCATGTACGAAGCCGGCCTTGCTCGTTCAAACAATCTCCCTCCTTCTGGTATTGTACTGTACGGAGTGCACAATCTTCTATAGCAGCGTACTCGGAGACGACCGGACGGGAGCAGCTAGAATGGGCGTGAGTACAATACCCATGGCTTTGGCAGTTGGCACGACAATGTCCATGAGTTGATACAGCATGGATCTACGAGTATGAGGACTCGAATGCAGCCCAGCGAGCGCGGGGCCAAAGGCAGCAAAGCCCTTGTCCTCGTGCCTGGGTTTCGCCACCACGAACTTGCCCTCGCCCCGTTTGTGATTTCTGTCGTTGCGGTCGCGGCACGACGCCACAAAAACAGCCGCGACCAAATTAACGTCTTCCTGCATTAGCGTCAGCCGGACCCGTCGTCCTCACCATACATAGTAGTGGCACGCCAACCCGCCGTATGCACGAGTACAGCCAGCAGCGCGGAGGACAAGCTGTGCTGCTGCTGTTCTGTGGCCATGGATTTTTCCGGCGATTGGTTTATAAAATAAGTACGAGTAGGCTTCAAGCATTGGGGAGTAGTGCCGTTCACAATAGGCAGGGGTTGGAAGATCGGCTTCAATGCACACTAGCTGCACACCACCGCATATCAATATGAAACACCTTTGTGCTTATGTATGTAGCCCATGTCAAATGGCCATAACAGAGTGCATTACACAGGGCATCAGGAACACGTGTATGAGTGCTGAGAGCGAAATGTGTAATCGACCTCGAGTTGAGTGTTTCGACCTGAGCACCACCTCTGCCTGGCTACCCTATACACGACAGTCACGTGACCACGCGACGACTACAGCCTTCACGCAACGAGGCAAAGCCGTGAATGCTTTGCCAGCCAGCATTTTACTATCGCTCGGAACCTGGGGACCTCACGGTCCTGAAAATCTGGCAAAATGAAGTTTTACATTGGGTAATTCCTTCCTCTAGTACTGCCCGGCCTCAGTTGCTAATAAACGTATTCCAGAGATCTGCCCGTGCTGTTCCCCTACCCAAGAATTTATCCAGGTATGAGCAAATCACATCGCCCCCATTTCAAGTCACCCAATATGCTAACCCACCCTACCTCTACAGAACAATATGCGTAGGTTGCGCCCTATAATGTACTGCCCTACACTTGCTAATCTGACTGACATTATCAGCTACATGTGCGATCTGAAAAGTAAGCTACCTTTTCCTTCGGGGGCGACTCTATCCACCGACGGACTGACTGACTGACTCTTCGTGCGTTCCCGCTCGCCACAGAAACCTTAGATGCTGGTGGACACTGCGTACTGGAAATGCCTTCGGGCACTGGCAAAACAGTGTCTCTTCTATCTCTCATCGTCGCATACCAGCAGTTTATGCCAGAAAAGCGCAAGCTCATATATTGTTCACGTTTGTTCTCCCATGCCTCCAACGCACCACCGGCGCCACCATTTGCACTTTTTTTCTGACCGCCTCGCTTAATAGGTACAATGTCAGAGATTGAGAAGGCACTCATGGAGCTGGAGGCCCTGATGAAATATCGAGCAGAGCAACTTGGCTACGAAGAAGACTTTCGGGGGCTCGGCCTCACAAGTCGAAAGAACCTGTGTCTTCATCCTTCTGTGAAGAGGGAAAAGAGTGGATCAATCGTTGATGCGAGATGTCGAAGCTTGACAGCGGGCTTTGTCAAGGAGAAGAAGGAACGAGGAGAGGAAGTGGACCTCTGCGTCTACCACGACGTGGGTTCCCCTTGGCTGATCATGTCCTTGATTTCCCACTGACCAGGCTTCTCACCTGCAGAACCTTGACCTATTAGAGCCGCATAATCTCATACCAAACGGTGTCTGGACGTTTGATGGTATCCTCCGATACGGAGAAGAGCACAAGCAATGCCCGTACTTCACAGTCCGCCGCATGGTTGGTTTTCTCTTCATCATTATGCGACGCATTACGCTAACTGTGCCCAGATGCAATACTGCAACGTCGTGATTTTCTCCTATCACTACCTGCTGGACCCGAAGATTGCCGAGCGCGTATCAAAAGACTTTTCGAAAGATTGCATCGTCGTCTTTGACGAAGCTCACAATATCGATAACGTCTGCATCGAATCTCTCAGTACAGACATAACGGAAGATTCACTGCGCAGAGCTACTCGGGGAGCGCAAAATCTTAAGCAAAAAATATCAGACATGCGCGACACGGACCAGGAGCAGCTGCAAAATGAATATGAAAAACTTGTTCAAGGCTTGAGGGAAGCTGATGAAGCTAGACAGGAAGATGCATTCATGGCCAATCCAGGTAGGTTTCAATTTTTTGGTCTGTCATTTCCCCGCTAATGAAGTAAAACGCAGTCCTCCCCGAAGACCTACTGAAGGAGGCAGTCCCCGGCAACATTAGACGAGCGGAGCATTTTGTTGCTTTTTTACAACGCTTCATCGAATATTTAAAAGTCAGTATTCTCCATGCTGTTTCATTCATTGTACTCGTGTGCTAATTAAATGGCAGACTCGAATGAAAGTTCGGCAGGTCATATCGGAAACACCGCCTTCTTTCCTCGCACACCTGAAAGAGCATACCTTCATCGAGAAGAAACCCCTACGATTCTGTGCTGAGCGATTAACGTCCCTTGTACGGACACTAGAGCTCACAAACATTGAAGACTATCAGCCTTTGCAAGAAGTGGCCACCTTTGCTACATTAGTAGCAACGTACGAGAAGGGATTCTTGCTCATATTGGAGCCTTACGAGTCAGATACTGCCGAGGTTCCTAACCCTATTCTTCACTTTACCTGCCTGGATGCGGCCATAGCAATCCGGCCAGTATTTGATCGATTCTACTCGGTCATTATAACCTCGGGTACCATTTCACCTTTGGAAATGTATCCAAAGATGCTTGACTTCCCCACAGTTGTACAGGAGTCATACAGTATGACACTGGCTCGCCGATCTTTCTTGCCGATGATTGTTACACGAGGAAGTGACCAGGCGTCAGTTTCAACAAGCTTCCAGGTTCGAAATGAGCCCAGTGTTGTGCGAAACTATGGTAACTTGCTCACGGAGTTTGCCAAAATCACACCCGATGGTATGGTGGTCTTCTTCCCCTCCTACCTTTATATGGAATCCATTATCAGCATGTGGCAGGGCATGGGCATCCTAGACGAGGTATGGAAGTATAAGCTTATCCTCGTCGAGACACCTGATGCACAAGAAACCTCTCTTGCCCTTGAAACATACCGGACAGCTTGCTGCAATGGGCGCGGTGCTATTCTGCTTTGTGTCGCTCGAGGCAAGGTCTCCGAAGGTATTGATTTTGACCACCAGTACGGCCGAACCGTGCTGTGCATTGGCGTTCCCTTCCAGTACACTGAGTCTCGCATCCTCAAAGCCCGTCTCGAGTTTCTCCGCGAGACGTACCGCATCAAAGAAAACGACTTCTTGTCCTTCGACGCCATGCGCCATGCCGCGCAGTGCCTCGGTCGTGTATTGCGTGGCAAGGACGACTACGGAATCATGGTGCTCGCCGACCGAAGATTCCAAAAGAAGCGGCCTCAGTTGCCAAAGTGGATTAACCAAGGCCTCCTGGACGTGGACGTCAATCTTAGCACGGATATGGCCGTTAGCAGTGCTCGGCGCTTTTTGCGCACCATGGCGCAGCCTTTCCGCGCAAAGGACCAGGAGGGTATCAGCACCTGGGGCTATGAGGACTTGAAGCGCAAGGTGGAGCTGGATCGCGAAGAGGCACGTAAGGCTGAGGAGGAAGCGGCTGTCAAGGCTGCATCGGCTGCGGCGATGCAGAATACAAACAACTCGTACGAGTATGACGATGACGAGCTGGACCAGGAAATGATGGAACTAGACGGTTTTTAGTCAGTTTGCAGATGCACATCCTCAACGGGAGCAGAAAAGATCACTACTGCCCTTATGTATATATCCTCGTGCCTTTGCTGGCATTACGGTTTTTCAGCTTTCAAGGCTTGAGAAATTCTTGTGGCCATCGACAAAGAGTCGTTTTAACACTTCAAAGAGGAAACTGTAACCTATCTAACAATGGCATACGGAGTACTGTACACCGCAAATAGAAAACAACAAGAAAACAGCTTTAGTGCGGAGAAGCTCTCAAGGAAGCGCGCAAGCTGAATATAATGTGGCTTGCCAAGCATGCTCCTGCCAGGGACCTCACCAGCCTCAGGTCAGGTCCGGGATATTAAACCGGCAACTTATCCATACTCTTTCCCAGCCTCTTTGGCTTGGCTGGTTCTCGCATATCACCTGAACTGCGAATAGCAGGTCTACCCGTAGAGCGGCTGACAATCGTACAAATGGTATCCCAGCGCGATCAGATCATACGAGTAGAGCGGATTAAATTTGTTCGGCCCACCCGGCTCAAGGTGGCGGCTCGGCACCTGACGATTCCAGATGATCCCGCTCAGCCTAGATTCGGCTTGTTCATGTCCCGGACCAGGGGCTAGCCTGTTAGTGGGCGGTAGCTGTTGATCTGACCCAGTATGGTTATCGTGTCTCGTTGCTTGTGGACCCTAGCCTGCTACAGCCTGCTGAAGCCTTACCCAGCCTGTCCATTCACCCGCCTGTTTCTTCCTGATGAAAGGCTGAAATCGGAGGGATTCCCGCGCCATCTATGAGTACCCTTCTCTCCATGACGTCTCCACTGCGAATACTTAGTACTACTCGTATACATACATAATCGCGGCAGCTGCACCGCCGGTCGCGTTAAAAGCCAACTTGGCCGAGACTTCTCATTGCGTCGCGTCGTTCAATCTGATTTCTTCGTATGTGCCTGCGCACCCTACAAGTGTCTGGACTACTCGTACATCCCGTCGCAAAAAGATCGTTTACACCTGCGCCATCTAGTCATTCTCCCCCTCGTCTTGCTTTCAAACGAACTTGAAAGCAAAGTAATGCGCTACACTGCTCTCCTTGCCTCGAGCGCTGTACTTTGCACCGCAATGACCTGCAACCCGCTGCGCACCAAAAACCAGCTCTACCTCGACGAGCTGGCCACGTCGCTGCATCAGCAAGACCCGTTCACAGAGCAGCAGCAAAAAACACGCGACACGTTCCTCGCGACAGTTCGCAGCCATGGCCCGGACATTGCCATCCCGTCGCTAGATTTGCTCGACGAAGCTGTGGACGAGCTGGCGTTCGCAGGCGTCCAGCAGGCCGTCAATGACGACCCGGAGCACCCAAGAGTGGGCTGGGTGAGCGCACCGCCTCGCATTTGGCGCTCGGTCGCCTTACATGTCCCGGGCGGGCGCTATGGCGATAATCCCGACTGCGTCTATCGCACGGTGCCAATCAGCGGTTCCGGGAACTACCTCGTACGCGGGAAGCGTGCCGGCGCGAAGCCGACAGACCTGTCGTTTTCTCTCACCGACAACTCTCCTGCCCGGAACACGGTTGCCATTCTGACGGGCAATGACCTTGTCCTGGACGATGACGGCTCATTTACGATTTCCATCAGCCCGAGCGCCTCTTCGTCGCCGAATCATTTACAGGGCAACTCTTCTGTGAACTTGCTTTTTGTCCGATACAACATTGGCGACTGGGTGTCTGAGAGTGTGGACGCTCTGGATATTCTCATCGATGAGCATGAACCCGCTGCAACCGAACCCAACAAGCCAGCAATCCTCGCCAAAGCCCGTCAATACTTTCAAGAAATCACCCTCGGCATAGCCTTTGCCTTGAACGTGACATACTCCAATGCCGTCAATACGCTACCCTTACCTGACCGATCAGGTGCCCCCGTGGGGCTCGCTACCCAGGTACAAGCGTTAGGTCACTACAATTTGAAGGCCGACGAGGCCTTGGTCGTTACCATCAAGCCGGGTAAAGCAGATTACTTGTCTCTGTCCGTGACCAGCTGGCTGAAGACCGTCGACCCGCGCGACCAGCTCATCAGCCTGAACAACAAACAGGCCGCCGTCAACAGCGATGGCACGTATACCATTGTGCTCACCGCGGCGGACCCTGGTGTTTCCAATTGGCTCAAAACTTCGGAGCAGGGGCCAGGGACAATGTCGCTCAGATTGCAAGGAATCCCCCCTGGACAGAATACGAAAGGGGACATTGACGTTTCGACACATGTATGTGGAGTTAAGGACTTGCCCTCTGTCCTCCCTGCGAACACGTCTTCCATTACACCAGAGCAGCGAAAGCATCAATTGGAAGTACGCGCCGAGGGTTATGATAAAGTTCACGGTAAATAGCGAAAGATAGTATCAGTGTCAGATAACGCTACCTACGGTTGAAGGCATGCGGGGACGAACTTCCTCACACAAGTCAATTACAGGCATTGCTTTCACGCCCAAGTCAACCAATTTCATTTCATTGCACGGCAAGACTAGTTTGTGACAAGGAAACCAACTGATCCTCCTTATCGCCCGATTCAACTGCAGTTCGTGTCCCAGCACACAATTGTCTGAGCTGCGCTGGGCCGTGTCAGTTTGAAGTGTCTGACAGCACTTAATTTTCTTCCTGGTCCAATTGTGGTTCACACCGTCTTTGTTTGCAAATTAATCTAAACTGTTCTATTCTATATTTCTCCAGTATGTACTCTAAATTCCTCTCGTCTATAAGAAGTGACGACTACCAGACGCACTTCGCCGCTCAGGCTGCGGCCGAAGGCCCCTTGTAGCGTGAGAACAACACAGCTGCAGCTGCCGCTGGCACAACGACCCATTTCACAGTCACCCAAGCCGCGAGTGAAATATCCTTCCGCAGTTTGGCTCGAAATTTGGCATGCAGCGCCGCAGCCTCGTTGACGTGCGGAAATGGAACATCTGGGACCGGTTTGCCGAGGAACTTACACAAGGGCTCCCAGCCATCTTCCAGCCGGAATTGAAGAATGCGCTCCGCCGGCAACATTTTCGGCACCGTGTCGTAATGTCGTTTGTAAGTTTTTCTGGCGTTTTGCCGCACCTCGCTAATATCCTGTGCCTCAAAGTAGCCCAGCAGCGCCTTGAGGCCAGCCCCGGCGGCGTTCATGCCGAGCAGCGGCTCGACGGTGCTGATGTAGAACCGCACCACCCAGTAGTCGAACCACTTGAAGATGCCGTCGTTGACGCTCTTGTACCAGGCGTCATAGTCGCGCTCCACAAGAACCACCTTGGCTTCGGGGTAGGCGTCGATGAGCTGCCTGGGGAAGAAAGCTCCCATGTCTGTGGTGACGTCGTAGTTGTCGTACAGCTGGTCCCAGTCGCGCGGCGGGAAGGGCTTGTTTGTGAAGGTGGGGAGCGCGGGAAACGTGGCATCAGCGGCACGGCTGATGATTTCCCAATCTTTGTATTCGTCCATGACATAGAGTGAGTGGTAGATGCCTTTATACCCAAGGATGGCGTACGCCTCTGCCAGAGAGGCGGAGCCTGTGCGCGGCATACCAAGTGAGAGGATCTTCATGCTTGGCTCCAGGGCTGTACAAACTCGCGAAAATGAGTTTGGTTCCAAAACGGCGATTGCTACTTTCTGACGAGCAACGTGAAAAATAGATCTGGTAATGGCCTCATCTCATGACGGCAAGTCTCCTGAGCAAAGGCGCCAGCACCGTGAGTGGATAATCAAGTGGCCCGCTCGCGCCAGTGCAAGCGTGGTCTCGGATGAGTTTCCTTCCGGTGCAGCAACCAGAGTTCCTGAAGAGCTTGTACCCGTGCCACGGCCCTACCGCCTTCTGCAGTTATAAAAACAGTAGAGCTAGTACAGTGTAATATATTTTTTTTTGAGCTAAAGGTCTGTGATGCGGCCGCAGCACCTGTCGCCAGATCGAATATTTTTGGTGATGCGCGTCGTGCCAAACCAATTGCCATCTCATTTAAGCTCCATCAACAAAACCACACTACAGTAAATCATAATTCCATACGTAATATGCTTAAGCTTAGAAGACTACGGCAAAAAGTAATTGATGCACTGCACCCCAAAAAGGCCTCTCACTATTGTCCTTGTCTAGCCAAAGATGGCAAGTTATTCCGCTATTGCCTGAATAACAACTGGTACATTCCTATAGGAATCGCTAATCTGATTGATTTAAATTAATTCTGTACATGTCTAATTCGGAATATGTATGAATTCCATGAGCCCAATGTTGCATCTTTACTACTTCGCGCCGTCCTTTTTCGTGGCCTTGACAGCTCGCATGGCCGGCAGTGTATTCTTGCGACCAGGTCGCCTGCCGATTTCCAAGCAAATCATCCTGATGAAATCTTGATTTGTCCAATAACTTGTGTGCGCGCTAAGCATGTTCAAATACTGTATTTCCAGTGGCCCGCCCGTAGAGCGCAGAAACCAGTCAATCTGCCCATTGTCGTTGAGAAGGAATGCTTTCTTCTCGGCCATTTCCTCGCGCGTAAAGTCGTGTACCTCCAGCTCCAGCTGGGAAGGTAAACGGACAGTGCTAGGCCGCTCAGGTTCAACTGCTAAAGGATCTAGAGCGGGTGACATGCCTGGTACCATTTGGCGAATGGCGCTTCCTATTGATGTCATAAACGAGGCTGCTGTACTTGGAACATAGGCAGTCTTGAGACTTGCCGAGTATACCGGGTCTATCGCTCCAGTCAAAAGATAGGCAATCGGGTCTTCCTTAGCAAGCACGTTGTACAAGTTATCAACAGCCAAGCACCCAAACGTCCCTGCCTCGCCCAAGACGCTTTCTGAAGCGGCATCAGGTGAGTCTGTGTGAGATTTAGCTCGGCCCTTGCGTGGCACTAGGGAGCCCTTTTCTAGGAGGAGAAAGAAGCCAACAGGACTGCCCACGAGAAACAAGTTTGTAGTATCAAACTCGAAAAATTCTGTGCTCGGTGGGATGTGAGGCGAAAGGTTCAACTTCGGAACTCTAGTTGGTTGTCTTGATAGGATGTCAATCGTCATGACGCTCCCCAGCGAATGCGCAATCAAATGCACTCTGCCCTTGTCAGAGAATCCAGGATTGTTCTGACACCAAAGACGGAAGACGCGGTTTGCTTCTGAAACCAAAGCGGTTATCATTTTGCCTTTGTGGTGGGACATGTAGAATGGTATATCGAACATCACATCGGATATCATGCTCCGTACTGCCGGAATTGTACTGGGTTCAATATCCTTGAGGTCGAAAGCTTCGGGAGCGTAACCTTCATTCCCAGTCTCCTGCGCTGGACCTCCGTCTGCAAATGACAGACCCATTCTCCAGTTAAGCGGCAAGATCATCAAGCCATTCTGATCCTCTCTTAATACTTTTTGCACCGTTGGATTGCCGAGCTCGATATTAACAGCCCGCCGGAACGAGTTTATGGCATGTGTAAAGTGGAAACTCTCAACACGCTCAGCAAACTTCTGGCCAATTCCATGTGCAACAAGTACAAGATCAGTGATTTGGCCACGATCCTTCTCCGCTTTGCACGCGGGACACTGTGATGTCGTCCCAGCCTCATCGTCCTCAACTTCTTCAACTTCCTCTGCCATCCCCTTGGCATTCTTGGACCCGTGTATCTTATTCCACACGCGTCGGTTAAATCCTCTGACCACCGGTATCCCGACTGTGTGGCCGCGCAAAATCTTTGCGACGGGGCGCCGACCGTAGTAAGCCGAAGGCTTCAGCGTCGGTTTCAGCAAAAAGGCAGTTCTCTCATCTTTATATATAACATGATAGCTGGCAAATGGTCGCGCTGGTCCTGATGACTCTGCTCCAGCTGTGTCAACACTTCCCTGGGCCGCCGCATCACCCTGGAAACATCTGGCGGCACAGTAGCGATCGGAAGAAATTCTGGGCTCTGGGTGGTCTCTATTAGTCCCTTTGAGCGGCCTGTAATGCCTTGGCCAAAGCTCATGAGAGATCTTTTCCTCCCCGGCAGCGCCGACCTCTAGAGCGCATCGCAACTCGTCGATCCAAGTGTCTGTCCATGGTCGCAGATCTTGATACCCCGCTTCAAGTTGGTTTGCCACGGTAGGTGAAACTGGTAACATAGTATCTCTGGTAATGAGTTAGCGGTTGGTACGGTTCGGCTGGTTGGAACAATAAACACACACCTATAGAACCAAGTTCCTCTCGTTACAACAGCCATGTCGTTTATCGGTGACCAGTATATTGGTTTCATCTGCAGGGCAGGCAAAACAACCATATGTAGCCGGGACACACCAACAGTGATTTGTTTTGAATCTTCGTCAACTTCTGCACCTTCAGCGGCTATGGGTTCCGTAGCGATGGTCTTCGCTGGTGCGTTCTTCTCTGGTCTCGACCTTTGTTCAGGTGTTTCGTTTTCTTGCAGGGCGCCTTCTGTGGTCTTTGATTTTTGAGGAATAGGCTCATCTTTTGTAAGTGATGACGACACAGACCCTGCGCGGTGTTCCACATCGACTCTCACGAACGGTCTGCCTGTAATGCCATCGTTGGCAATAGAGTGGCGCGGGCTGCCTCGGCTGCCTGCAATAGGTGTGTTGAGAGCGGACCGCTCAGATAATTGCGAGTCAGATCGATCGCGATTATTAGAGCCGCTGAGCTCCGCCCGGCGGGATCTGGAAATGGGGATTGCATTGCTACCACTGCCGTGACCAAGTTTCGACTGCATCTGTGCGGACGAACGTGGGGAGTCCAGGCTACTTCTTCCCGGAACTCTGGTCATGTCTACCTGTATGGGGCTAGCGATCGCATTGCTGGGTTCATTCGTTGACATACGGCGGTTGAGTACGATTGCCGAGATATCTTTGGCCAGGTTGTCTGCATCGAAGCTGGTTTCCACGGCCCTGGATATGGAGCAGACCGATCCTGGAAGCTCGCTGGCTATATCGCCATGTAGTCTTGGGCAACACAGTTCAGTTGTGTTTTCCGGATCTAGATAGGCATCTCGTACTGGCTTAGACATTGCGCGCGCCGCGCCAGCGTGTAGCTTGACGTGCTCGTGAGCCAAGGCTTGTACCAGCCGATCCCGCTTTGCCGCATCACTACTGGACGCAGAGGCTGGCAGCTTCTTTCCATAGAGTAAGCTCTGGTGCTTGAAGCGGTCGTCCTCTGCTCCCAGATCCAGCCATGCGCTTTCCAGAGCATTGTTGTCTCCGCGGCCAAACGGTCGGAGCAGACTCTTGATGGACCGCTTGTCCGATGTCCCAGTATTAATGCTCGCCGATAGGGGGTCGTCGATGGGGATTGTCGATGAGTAGAAGAACTGGGCAGCTATCGGTGGCATTCCATTGCCTCTGTCGGGGAAGGCAACTGGGGTTTGCCTACATTTCGCGTCGAATGTATGGTCCACCGGCGCCATCGGGAGGGGACTACCAGAGAGCGGTCTCCTCTCCTCGTTGAATATGTCTACCCTGCTGGCAAGCTGGCTATAACCGCAACGGCTTTGATAGCATGGCTGTCGATGCTGCTATTAGTGGTGGTGGCGGGTGCGTCGAGAAAGGGCAGGCGTCTGTCTCGTCACACGGTGCGTAGTTTGAGCCAACTGTGGTCACGGTGTGACGATGCGTGTCGGCACATGGATGACGTGGTTCACCAGCAGTGGCCGACGCCTGCTTCGCTGGAGCACTACGGGCGCTCGACGCTGGTTGGGCGCTGACTACGGTGCCTTCCTAGGCTGGCTGCCTGGCAGAGCGCTAAGCCCGGGAGAACCCCGCCGCAGCACCATTGTTTAAGCCTGACGGAGGAGCTGATCCCCACGCTAAAACTCCTCCTTTCGAACCTCCAGGCCTTGCTGCGGCGCAGGACGCCCCTTGTACTGTAATACTGATGGCATATACTACTGCCTATTCATGGTGAATTACCCGGTTATCACATGAAGCGGTCCGTTTCTTTCTGGGGCCTTCTAAAGTCCTATCAATACAAAGTTATAGGGTGTAACCGCCAGTGCCCATATCTCTGCGGCATCTATTTACTGGGGTGGTTGTCGCCGCGGTGCAAGGGATGTGGGCTGTATCGGTGTTGAGTTTAGGCTGTGAAGGCCAAGTTGCGTGCCTGTTCGTACTGCTTAATTGAGGTAATAAGCTATAGGCCACCCTGCTCGTACATTCGAACGCACGTATAAGATTGTCCATGCATGCTTCTATTGGGATATCGGATGGCTGAGGACCGCACACATCCCCGGCGGCGCCGGGTGGTACTGGCCAGGTTGCGCCCCAATTCAAAGCCGGCGTACTTTTGCAGAGTACGAGTACGTATGTCTCGTATGTAGCAACCCCTGCGTTGTCAAGGGCGCACGCCCGGTGTCCTGCATTGGACGTGGCTTGTCTGCTGGAAAACGTCTCGTTCTCGTAAACAAGCCGCGCGCGGTCTTTTGTTGGGGCGAGGGCCGCTGGCAGTGGACCACCAGTTAGACGTTACCTGCCTTGCAGGGTAAGGTAGGCAGCCTCGGCCGAGTACCTTGGTGTTGTGTCATCAAATGCCAAGTGAGGTGCGCGATACTTTACTACCATAGTAGGTCGGATAATGTAACTCTGCGGCGTCCATGCAAGGAGTGTACAGTAAGTAATACGGCCACTGGGCACTTTTGGGTGAGTATTAGGCTCAAAAGGGCAGTTGAGCAGTCGAATTGAGGGCATACCTACGGAAGCCTTGGGGGCTGTGTAAGTGACTATTACAGAGTGTGTGCTTGGCAATCGGACATGCATACCGGGTACCTGAACGTAAACCTCACTGGAAGCATAGAGATCCATGCAGAATGTACAGGAATGAATCGCCCCGAGACGTACTCGAAACGGTACGCTTCGCCTTCCCCGGAGCTCAAGACGCGTGATGCCCGGAGGCGACGCTGCATGGGGCAGGCTGGCTGCTACGAGACGAGGGACAGCACACCTCGGCATGCCCGCCAGCGCGAGCAAAACGTCCAAATACTCGTGAGGTCAGTACTACCTCTATACCTAATAGTCACATCCGATAAATATTGCCGTCCAAATACGTTTCTGGCGTGGAACTTGCGCTGGCGCTGCTCTAAGCTGTCTAGGGTACCTTACTTAGGCAGGTAGTACGTAGTAGGTACAATAGCAGTAGGAGAGCCTGAGCTGCACACAGGTCGCATCTGTAACGGGCAAGTTTGTATGTGATATGCGCATGTGGTTGCGCGATCGGATTAAGGAGATCGACTGCCAGCTAGTTGCATTCCTCAAGGTCATTGTCGCACGTACTGAGTCCGAAATGTAAGCCAAGCCCCATCTCTGGCCATAAGCAGCTCCCTCCTGACTAACAACCTCAGCGACTACCTAATGCCTGGTTTTACTCACAACCAGCTCGCCAGCCAGTCAGATGGGAATTGACTAATGGCATAGGCCTCAATCTTAGTCCACTTCGTTTTGTTGCCCTGCCTGAGAGTACGGAGGTCTCGATAGACCAGCTGACTTTCGAGCAACTGCAAGCCATTGACTCTCGATTCACAAAAGACATTGCGGTGGCATTTAAATATGAATCGAATGTCGAGGCGAAATCAGCTTCAGGTCGTACCAGTTGATCAGCTGTACCTGTGCTGGGGCAGATCAAGGAACTCCGGGCTATTTTAGATTAGATTGTTATGCGCCATCAGAACAGCAATGGTGCAAGTATATTCCAAGGGAAAATCGTTAATAATTACGTACTACGTACAACATATCTACAACTTCATGCCACCGAGGAGGCAAGTAAAACGAAGCACAGGCAGCCTCATTCTGCTCTGCCGATACACGGTGGAGCTGGCTTTGGCGCGTCTCACTAATACTCCTTACTTCCTCCGAACATATTTCGAACTTACTCCATACCTACTTCAAGTCTCCTACATAATACAAGAGACCCGCACCGGGCCGACACAGTCAGCAAAGCACGGAGCCATCGCCTACCACGAGCATGACTACCTAGCAGGCGCATTTATGTATTACTCGTAGGCTGCTCAGCATGCGTACTCGCCGTGTCATGCCCCAATGCCTTCACCAAGCCAGCTGTAACGATACCCAGCCCCAGGTGCAGACTGCAGTGTCCACAAATGATCGCCGTGGATGGCATGACCAGGGGTGTATGCGGCATAAATGGAAGAAAAGGAAAAAGTTCCTTGCAGGGGAAGTCCTCCCATCCCAAACAGACGCACACGACCCTACCCTGGCACTGCCCGTACCTACTTGTACTCGTAGACAAGAGCGAAACGCAAACGTGTCCAGACAAAACCTGACAATGTTTTGGTCCATCGACAACGAGACAGGACGGATAGCCATACTAGGACTTCAGTCGGGCGTGACGCCAGCACGTGTTTCCCTGTTTCAGTCCCAAGGGCTTGTGTCATAATGCGAACAGCCCTAGAAGCGTTGATGACAGCGACTGGGGCCAGCCTTTGGCTGGTAAACCCGGCTCGATTCGTGCCCAAGATTTTATCGGCAATGGCCGAGGTTCGACCCATGTTCACCACACGGCGCGTGTCAAGGGAATGTGAAGCGCGAACAGATGTCATTCGATTACCAATGCCAACTACTGCTAGTTAGGTGGGATTTGAACACAGCTAGCGGCAGATTGCCGTTTCTTGGCCGTCCCGGCGCAGCTCGGAGTGCACTGCCATTGCAACTCCTACTGTCCCCAGCCCGGTGCAGCATCAGTAGTGGATAACGCCATGGCCAAAGCTACTATTATGAAAGCCGCATTTTGCCAATGGCCTGCAGGATGAAATATACCTGACCTGGTTCGTTTGTTGGCAGCCAAGTATACGCCCTGGTGTCACGAGGTATTGCGGCGACGTTCAACTCGGCGTGGCCGGCCAGGAAAATTTCACAAGCCGAAACCCCGTCTGGGACCTGTCCACCAACGGCTGCTAAGGAATACGGGCTTCGTCGACTGCCTTGATCAACTGTAAAACAACGTTAGAGGAGCACATGGCCAGCATGTGACACATAACGGCCCGTGTGTGTGCCATAAAACATGTGTGTGCTGAGGCTCCCGTCCGCGCTAGCAACTTCTAGCTTGATTCATTCAGCGTTCAGTGCGTCTATGCGCGCCGAAACGTTTGAAAATCGGACCATCGCCATTGTAGTGATACACGCTCCCGCGTAAAAAATGCCGGAATAACCTGTTTTCTTCCATCGTACCAACACCCGTGCTGCCCTGAACTTGTCCCAACACCGGTCTCAAGACATTGGACACCAATAGCCAAGCCAGAGTGACTAACCCCTGCTCCGCACGCCTTCTTCTGCCTATACCGACGAGTCCTGTTCAACCTCCAACGTTGCATGGTTGGCCCACAACTATTATGCCCGGAAAAGAGCTACTAGGGGACTGATCAAGACTCGTCCATCTCGTCCAAGCATTGGTGCACCTTACTTGCCACATCCAGCCTAGCGAATGGCTTGTTCCCATCACTTATACCACCCCTGGCATAAACTGGGTAACGTTTCCGACTATATGTACCATCACTGGAGCTCTGGGCTGGGGACCTCCAGAATATGCTTCGTAATATTGAATGGACAGAAGTTACCCGTGTCTCAAAGCTTAAAGAGCCTGACTTAAATGGCCCTTGCCACTGCCTTCAACTTATGCAAGCCGACATTATACCAGTCCAGCAGTGGCACTCCTCGTCCAGATACCCTACCGAAGATTGCATGCACTTCAAATCCAGAAAATTTTCAGAATGGACAAGAAGCAGCGGCGTCGAACGTCCAAAGGGTCTTCGTCGAAAACGAAGTCCTCAAAAGCGGATCAGTATCCGACAACGCAAGAGTACTCCTCAAGCTCTCATTCCGCTATAAGACGACCCAGTTATATAGAAGAAGGCTATCTTGAGGCAGGACACGATGTCATGTACCAGAGTTCGGGACCCGTCGCCAATGCTCCCGGGTCCATTGATCCACGGGCCGCATACAGTAGCGGCTCTCTGGACAGCTCTGCCCTCTTATTATCTCAAGGACTGTCGTCAGCTTACAATGACCAAAACATCTACAATTTACAAAATAATAGCAACCCAGTTCCCATTGGTGGTTACCTTCCGACAGGAAGCGGTTTCTTGGGGCCGGGCCTACCGCAGCGTATGAATGTTGGCTTGTCAACCCTAGACCATCTCGCATCGCTAAGCATGATTTACAGAAAGCTCCCACTTGAGCCTCGACCACAGCTCTACAACACCAAGCTATTCGGGCTCATTCGGAGATTGGTCTCACACCCCAGTACACGATAGCGGCTTACCTTACGCGTCGTTTGGGGACGCTTCTTCATCGTGGCAGCAGGCTAATACGGGTCTCTATTCAGCGAATGTAGGCGGAGATGCAGGCTCCAATTCGGCAGAGACATCATACTATGGATCAGATAGCCCACATCACTCATCACCAACGCAGGATGGAAGTTTCCGTTGCGAGGTCGAAGGCTGTGGCAAAATGTTCACGCGAAGCTACAATTACAAGGCTCATCTGGAAACACACGATGAAAAGCGGGAATATCCTTTCCACTGTCCGATGCAAGAGTGTAGCAAAAAGTTTGCCCGGAAAACAGACTTGCAAAGACACCATCACAGCGTGCACATGAAGGAGAGAAACCACGGCTGCGCATTTTGTGGGCGATGCTTTGCTCGCAAAGACACCCTACGGAGGTATGAGCCCGTGTTTAGCTACAAGGTTACTCTGCTCTATTACTAACGTCTGCACAAACAGACACATGGAAGACGGCTGCTCCAAGAGATTCGATATTGAAACTATAGATTTGGAATGAGCGTCCTGCATGAAGCGGCAGTGCGTTCATTGTGGCATGCACAGCAGATGTGCGCGCTGGATGGAATAGAGGCTAGACAAAAATCTCCTTAGACGTTGAATTTATTCATACAAACTAGGCGACCAGTGTCTCTATCGTATCAATTGATCCGCCCCCATAAGGAGTCGGGCAACTTCCAACTCTCTTGGGTTGGGCGCGAATCATGCTGTAATGCGAGCTATCAAAGTTGTCGCTACGACAGCCCCTTTGCCAAGGACCAAAAACTGTCCATCTTGGCCCTAGCCAGCGCATCACGGGCTTCAGAGTCCGTCTCGCACACCTTGCTCCCCCACTTGCGGAAACCACGAGCTTTTTGCTCGCCTTCGAATACCAGCGTACACTGGTTCAGTGACATGTCCTTCAACTCACCCTTATCATTCTCCGCTAAGAGCCAGTCGCGGACCGCGCTCTTGGTGCTGTCGCGGTCTCTTGACGGAGCATTCTCTGTCCAATCTATCCGATTGAGCATGAGTTTTTTGTACTTATTTATGCTCCATTGCCCGCCCTCTACAATAACCAGATTGAACTTCGGGTGCATAATACACGTGCCCGTCAAGCCTAGCTGCTCAGCATTAACACCGATTTTATATCGGTGCTGCCCATTCGCCAAGCTTGAGATTTTGAAAACCAAGACGTGAATTCCCTTCTCAGAATCTTTTTGCTGGTTCGCTTCTAGTTTTTCGTGCTTTTGCTCTTTCGTCAGTTTTCGCTCCTCATTCTCGTCAACATGCTTCTGATGTCGTTCGGCAATCTCTCTGTTGACGCGAGCTTCGACGGCCGTAGGATCCTTCACCGCGACTATTGTTAAACTATTAGCATTACTGTGCGCAAACAATGGGCTCGGTTTAAAACATCTGACATACCATCACCGAGAACGCGCATGAGGTTCCCTTTCTTGACCTTTGGCGGCGGGGCCGGCAGTAGGCCTAGACGAATCTTTGCACGCATCTCCTTGAGCTCCGCCATTCGGCGCTGCCGGCGAATCTTGGCCTGCTCCTTTGAGGTAAGATGCATAGGTTTTGGTGCAGGAGCTAGGCGATCTTGCGGTGGCTCTAGCGCCACCGGATGCTGAATATATTCAGTCACAATACTGTCAGGAGTGACAATCTTCAGCTTTGAAGAGTCATCCAACTCCGCGTAGCTGCTTCCATCTATCAAACCCTCATCCCACCATTCTATTAGCGGCGGCTCTTCAACGACGAAATTTTTCTCAACATCGAGGTCATCATCTATGCCAGCTTTTCGTGTTTGCGCGGCAATGCGCTTCTTCATGTCCTCCAGCGCTGCTTGTCGACGCAAAGCCGCAGCTTGCTGAATATATTTTCCTTTTTGGTTAAAAACAAGCCGCTTTGGCTCACGGCTTCTGTTCCCTGTAGGCTGTGTTGCGAGGGATTCATCGTAGTATGGGTTGCTCTGGCCCAGTGGACGGCGGGTTTGAAACACATTCTGCTGTGATCCGTTGGACGGTTGTGTCGTCGGTAGATTTGAGCTATGCTTTTTCTCACTTCCGCCTTTTCCACCCTGGGGTTTCCAGGTACCAATATCCTCAAGGGCAGGATGTAGGTTGACATTCAAACCGCCTTTCGCCTTGCTTGCCTCGGTAGCAGCTGCGACTCTCGCCCTCAGTGCAGCCAGTCGATCGGCAGCCGAGTCTGGCTTTTGAACTCTGGCAGCTGCATCATGACGCGGGCCAAGGCCAGCTTGATGTGATTCGCGTCCCATTCTGCGTCCGATATATCACCCGTTGTTACGAGCCTGTGCCAGTCGCGCTCGACACCATTCAAGGCGCAAAAGTCGCTAGCGGTCCGCCGGTCGCGTGTCGCAGTTGGTCTGGTACGAAGAGGACGGTTTATAACTTGTCTGGAGGTCTTCGGTATCAAATTATGGCGCGATGGCGTGGCGCACGACTTATTTCACCAGGTACATAGATAGTACTGGCGTGTCGAGGTTGTCTTAGCAAGATAGTTGCTGTGGTGTTCCTCGCTTTCCGCTGTGAGTAGGTACGAGTAGGTGCCCACCACCACCAGCGCGAAGGACTGGGCAAGAAGAGGGTGGGCCGGGCCCACCAGCGCAAAGCAGAGGCTGGTGGCTCTTTTTCTGCCCCGCCGCACCGCCAAAAATTTGATCGTGCCTGGGGCTGGAAGCTTTTCCTTCGACATTCAGTACCAGCGATCGACCCAGCAGGTAATGGGTTTTGCCAACTAACGCACGACGTCTACAAGCGACAGACTGGACAGCCTGGTAAGGCGTCGTCGCAAAAATGAATATCGCCCAGCCAATATCATCAGAGGTGGAGAGCGTCGAATTCACGTTTCTCTCGCCGAAAGAGATTCAAGCGATATCAGTCAAACGCATTGAGAATGACAGCACATTCGACAATCTCCTAAATCCAGTCCCGGGAGGTCTTTATGACCCAGCGCTTGGTTCTTGGGGTGATTCGCCGTATGTATAATCGAAATCACGAATTTTCTTTCTTTGCCGGGCTAACAAAAAGGCAGATGCACAACCTGCAACCTCAACCAAATATCCTGCCCGGGTCACGCTGGCCACATTCAATTGCCCGTTCCGGTGTATCACCCAGTTTTTATGGATCAGGCATATCTTCTTCTGCGAGCCACTTGCCTATATTGCAAAGGATTTCGACTGCCGCCGAAAGAACTTCACAAGTACACCTGCAAACTCCGCTTGCTTCAGCATGGCCTACTGCAGCAAGCCCATGCTGTAGCTTCCATGGGTGAGAGTGAGCTGTCTCTTGAGCTGGAGGATGCAGGTATGGACGGAAGCGAGGCGGAAGAAGAAGGAAACTCATCGATTGACAACGTAACGAGAGCCCGCGAAAAATACGTTCAACAATGTCTGCGGACGAGCAAACAAAGACGAGGGGATGCCAAGCGAGGAAAGCACGAGGGCGCTTGTGAAATGCGCCGTGAAGTTATCAAGGAGTTCCTGGCAGAAATCACCAAAAGCAGAGCTTGCTCAGGGTGCGGAGGCATTTCACCGACGTATCGAAAAGATCGCTTCGTCAAGGTCTTTGAAAAAGCTTTGTCCGATAAGGATAAGGCCAAGATGGCGCAGAAAAATCTCAAATGGTCCGATGCCATGACCAGAGTCTATGATAAAAAGCTCTCGAAGAAGGCTCGCGAAGACCCGTCTGATGAAGGGGTAGCGGATGTCGAATCGCCTATGGCTGTTGACGGAGATGGTGATGCAATTCTGCCAGACTCTGATGCAGCTGCTCCGCCAACATTGAGCCAGAGGTACATCAGTGCAATGGAAGTACGAGAACGCCTCAGAGAGCTGTTCAAGAAGGAACAAGATCTCATCTCTTTACTTTACAATGCCAAACCGCCAACCCGCAGATCGGAACATGTTACGCCGGAGATGTTTTTTGTGACCATTGTTCTGGTCCCCCCGAATCGGTACCGTCCGGAAGCTAGAACCGGCGACTCGCAGATTTCAGAAGCGCAGCAAAATTCTCTGTATAAAGGAATCCTGCGTGGAGGTGGCAAAATTGCACAGATCTATAACGCGCTTGCTGATAAACGCGCTGACATTACCCAGCTGCATGTTGCTTGGACTGAACTTCAGGAAGCTGTCAATTCGCTGATTGATAAGACCAAAAATCCAGTTCAAGGAGCTGCAGCTAAACGCAATGAGGACGGTATCAAACAAAAGCTGGAGAAGAAAGAAGGTCTTTTCCGCATGAATATGATGGGCAAGCGTGTCAATTATGCTGCAAGAAGTGTTATCTCCCCCGACCCCAACATCGAAACAAACGAGATTGGAGTACCACCAGTCTTCGCAAAGAAGTTGACATATCCCGAGCCGGTGACGAGTCACAATTTCCGAGACATGCAACAGGCGGTTATTAATGGTGTCGACAAATGGCCTGGTGCATTCGCCATTGAGAACGAAAACGGCCAGATTGTCAGTCTTCGAAACAAGTCCGTTGACGAGCGCATCTCCTTGGCCAACCAGCTCCTTGCACCAACAAACAGCAGCGCGGCGAGAACAAGGAATAAGAAAGTTCATCGCCATCTAACTAACGGCGACGTTGTATTGATGAACCGCCAACCGAGTCTGCACAAGCCGTCCATCATGGGTCATCGTGTTCGCGTTCTACCCGGTGAAAAAACTATCAGAATGCACTACGCCAACTGCAACACGTACAATGCTGATTTTGACGGTGACGAAATGAACATGCACTTCCCTCAAAATGAGATTGCGCGAGCCGAAGCTCTCCAGCTTGCTGACACCGATCATCAATACGTGTCAGGCACAGCTGGTAACCCTCTAAGAGGCTTGATCCAGGACCATATTTCTGTTTCAGTTGCACTGTGCAATCGTGATACTCTCTTCAATCGGGCCGACTACCAGCAGCTTGTCTACACCGGCCTTCGTCCCGAAAGTGGCCACATCTTGGGTGAGCGTTTGCAGCTCGTACCACCGGCAGTAATCAAGCCGCGGTGTCTTTGGACAGGAAAACAAGTAATTACGACCATACTTAAGAACATCCGGCCACCAAACTGTGGAGGGCTGTCGATGAAGGGTGGCACCCAGCTCAAGGCAGAGCAGTGGGGCAAGGGCTCAGAAGAAGGCACAGTCCTTATTCAAGACGGTGAATTCATTACCGGGATTCTCGACAAATCACAGATCGGTTCAAGCTCTGGAGGTCTTGTCCATGCCATTCACGAAGTTTACGGGCCTGCTGTTGCAGGCAAGCTGCTCAGTTGTTTCGGCCGCATGCTCACCAGATATCTCAGTATGCGAGCATTCTCCTGCGGCATGGACGATCTTCGTCTAACAGCAGAGGGAGAGCGGATGCGCAAGCAGGAATTGCGGTCCGCAGATCAAATTGGACTTGACATTGCGTCTGAGTATGTCTCCCTGAAAGATCAGACCGATCCGGCGCATCCCATTCTTCTGGAACGTCTAGAAGAAGTTCTTCGTGACGATAGCAAGCAAGAGGGTCTAGATCTGTTGATGAACCAAGGCTCCAGGGCCATCACAGACAATGTGCAAAAGGCATGTGTGCCGAATGGATTGGAAAAGCCCTTTCCACGAAACCAAATGCAGGCTATGACAACTTCAGGTGCCAAAGGATCCAGAGTCAACGCCTCTCTTATCTCATGTAACTTGGGTCAACAGGTCTTGGAAGGCCGCCGAGTTCCATTGATGGTAAGCGGAAAGACTCTACCCTGTTTCAAGCCATTTGAAACGCATGTGCGAGCTGGCGGTTACATTGTCAACCGATTCCTTACTGGTATTCGGCCACAAGAATATTACTTCCATCACATGGCAGGCCGTGAGGGTTTGATTGATACAGCCGTCAAGACATCGCGTTCAGGCTACCTTCAAAGATGCGTTGTAAAGGGAATGGAAGGGCTCAGTGTTGCGTATGACACTACCGTTCGTGATGCCGACGGGTCGATGGTCCAGTTCCTTTATGGCGAGGATGGCCTTGACGTCGCAAGGCAAAAGTACCTGTCAGACTTCAAGTTTGTTTTGGAAAACGTTACCTCCGAGGCAGCGCAGCTTCGATATGATCCGAAAATTGGCGAGCGACTGGGAGCAAACCGCTCGCAGTTCCTAAAGTACATGAAGAGCGCTGTCAAGCACGCCCGTGCTAATGATCCAAAGGGGAAAGACCCTCTATTCGCCAGCTTTGACCCTGCCACTAATGCGTTCGCCACGTCTGAGACATTTTACGAGGCGATGACCTCCTACCTGAACGAGAATGCTGACGGATTGGTGCGAGACAAGGCGGATAAGAGCGATAAAGATAATGAGCTACCAAAGCGAGTTGCTCTCAACAGGAAGAATGCGGAGATGCTCTTTGCAATGAAGTATCTTCGCTCTCTTGTCGAGCCTGGTGAAGCCGTTGGAATTATTGCCGGCCAGTCCGTTGGAGAACCCTCTACCCAGATGACGCTAAACACATTCCATTTGGCTGGTCACTCGGCAAAGAACGTTACACTCGGTATCCCTCGTCTACGTGAAATACTGATGACTGCAAGTCGAAGCATTTCTACGCCGTCCATGACCTTGCACCCAATTAAGGAGCTATCAAGTGATGAAACGGAAATATTCGCCAAGTCAATCAGCGTCCTTCCCCTGGGCTATATTTTGGACGGCGTTACGGTGGAAGAAAGCGTTGGCCACGGCAAGATGTATGGGGTTGCAAAGATATTCGATATCCGGCTTCGATTCTTCCCAGCCAGCGAGTACAAGAACACGTATGCCATCAACATCAGCGACGTCATGGATGCCGTGGAAAAGAAGCTTCTTCGACTCATTCTATCGATGACGAAAAAGGAGGTCAAGAAAAAGGCATCTCAGTCAACCACTGCCACGCCTGAAATCGGCGTCAAGGCCGGAGTCGTCGAAATGGCGTCAACCAATGCAACTGGAGAAGGCGCTGCTCGTGACGATGACGACGATGATGACGATGATGGCGATGACGATGCTACTAGCAACAAGCGGAGGGCTAATAGATCCGAGGCTGTTTCTTACGGACCAAATGATGACGACGACGATGCTATTCAAAAGGAGATGGGCAAGGAGGCGGAGGACAATGACTCTGATGACGAAGGCGTTGACACGGCGGCGCCGCCACCCGCGGGCAGAGACGACAGCGACTCAGATGAAGAAGACGATGACGAGTCATGGTCCTCCAAGTCTCGTACGGAGCGTGTCAAAAATGCTTTTGCCGAGGTCACGGACTTTAGGTGCGATGAGAAGGGCGGCGCCTGGTGCAGTGTAACGTTGGAGTATGACGCCGTCATTCCAAAGGTCCTTATGCTCAACATTGTGCAAGAAGCCATCAAGAAGACGGTTGTGCAACAGATTTCTGGCATCGGCACCTGTACAATGGAAAAAGTGAAGGAAGGACAGGACGCCAATGTCATTCATACAAATGGTGTCAACCTGGCCGCTATGCAGCGATACAGCGACTTTATCGACCCCAACCGCATTCAAACGAACGATATTGGCGCCGTGCTCGCTGTTTATGGTGTCGAGGCATGCCGCAACAATATTGTGCTTGAGCTGGCGGGCGTATTCGGTGGCCACGGCATTAAAGTTGACTTGCGCCACCTGAATCTGATTGCCGACTACATGACGCGCAACGGCGACTTTACTGCCTTTAGCCGCATGGGACTTCGAGGCAATGTCAGCCCATTCACGAAGATGAGTTTTGAGACGACACTTGCATTCTTAAAGGATGCGGTACTGGACGGCGATTGGGATGACTTGGTCACGCCAAGCAGCCGTCTGGTCATGGGAAAACTGGGAAAAATTGGCACTGGAGGATTTGACGTCCTGACGCAATTGCCGACACACCATGTGGATTCGCTGGCATAAAATTTACATTGTATTGGCGTTCAATTTTTGTTGAAAACAGTGTTTATAGGTGTACGGTAGAGAAATGTAATTTGTTTATATGAATCTCGTGCGACATGCATGGCATCAACTGGGGACCTTCGCTAGGTCTGCCTTTTTGTTAAAGGGATGAATGGGCACCACCACCACCGGGAGCGGGTGCATACGCATACGCCGTGAAGGTGACTCCGGTGCCGCCTACGCCCTTCCATTGACGCACTATATGTGCGCTGCGGCTGAGGGCATCGCGGACCATTCCTGGACCTGTTTTACGCCGAAATTCGTCAATTTCTGGGCAGTGATTCCACTCTATCGATATACGATGTGTACGAATGTGTCGGGGCTGACAAATAACTCTGGCGCAGCCGTAAGGATGCTGGGGAAGGCTTAGCCGTACATGTCAGTAGAGCTTGATCCGAGGTCCAGCAACGGATGGGCTAGAGGGTGGCAGCGAACTGGGCCCAGCGGGGCCCAGCGTACCCCGCAAGTCCGGAGCTGGCAAAGACGGAGCTGGGCTACCACCATTTTAGTAGGCGTCTTGTGCCTACTACTATGTACCAGAGGTATAAAAACCGACGGGCGACCGGCCGGTTTAGTGAACAATCTCGGTCGCAACGTGAGGCATTGCACACGAAGACGGACGACAAACAGCTGCTCAATAACTTGACCGGTATACAAATCAAATCGGTTTTTCATCATGCCTGCTCCGAAAATTACGCTTTACGTTGACACGGTCAGCCCATTTGCCTACATGGCATACTACATGATGCGGGTGAGTACTAGGGAGGCAGAAGTGCCACCCACAGCCGGCTGGTCTTCTCGTAGCCACCGCGGTCGGCGACCGGCCAGCATCAGAACGTCTTGTCTAACAAAGGTACCAACCAGCACGACGCCGTCTTCAGGAAATGTGACATTACTTATGTTCCCATTTTCTTGGGTGGGCTGATGAAGAGCTGTGGCAACACTGCGCCGCTCAACATTACGAGTAAGTACGGCTGTGCAGCCTGCCTTGATACACCCACTACGATCCCAGTCGCAAGCGTTACTCACCGGTTGCTCCCTTAGACAAGAATGTGTGGATTGACAAGAACCGCCGCCTTTGGGCGCGGACGCTCAACATCCCCATCAAGGAGGACACGCCGCCCAACTTCCCGCCCATGACCCTGGCCATTATGCGACACCTCGCGGCTCTCAACGAGATTGACGGCCGCAACCAGGGCCGCATGCTCCAGGCGCTCGATGCCCTGTACGAGGGCTTCTGGGTTAGGCACGAGGCGACGTTCAAGCCCGAGGTGTTCCAGCCCATTCTGCAGAAGATCTTGGGCGCCGAGGACGCCGCGCGGGTTTCCGAGGCGGCCGGCAAGGAGGGCAAGGCGGCCCTGTCGCGCAACACGGAGCAGGCCTTTGATGAAAATGCGTTTGGCTTGCCCTGGATGGTGTGCACCAACAGCAAGGGCGAGACGGAGTCCTTCTGGGGAGTCGATCACCTGGGCCAGGTTGCTGCCTTTTTAGGCCTCGAGAAGCCGGGCTCGGGCGGCTGGAAAGCACTGCTGTAAGCCTACCCGAGTAAGGCGTGAAGCGACGACACTGGGAAGGCGACACTGCTCAAGCGGAGAGCTCGGCCGGCGTGTGTATTCCTGTAGGCAGTGTACAGTGTAGACGATATAGTAGTAGGATCCGTATCTAAGGAACGTGTAATAAAGGCTCTATCTGCTGTCTCGCATGTTCTGTTCAGTGCTGTCAAGTACGGAGTAGCCTACTAGCCAAAGCAAAAGTATTTAATGTCCATCTACGTACGGGCAGCGTAGCAAGTAGTATTGGTATCGCCATGTTGCTTCCATGGTGTCTGTCCCTTTATTGGCTCTACTTGCATAGTACTAACTGGCATAGTACTACTGGTGGTGCTAGTTGGGCAAGGACGCGTCCGCGATAGCATACTCCACCATGCAGGGGCATCATGAATATCACCTACGTCGCGTCTTACAGATATCATGTTTGTTGTGGGCACGCGTTGCGAGACGCGTCGGGCGGGTGGAGGGATTACTGTGTTCGCGCAGGCAGGCGGGCAGATAGGCAGGCATAGTCACGTTTGGCAAGGTTGGAAACAATGGTTATGATCTCAAGACGTCAGTCCGTTGCATTCCCGCAGCCTGATTCGGCTGTCCATAGTGCTTAATATACATCCCAACTGTAAAGCAAGTTCTCATAGTAACGCCATGATTAACCCCCCCAAAATCCATGTTTCCTTCGTATCAAAGCAAAGTCATAATCAGCTAGGCATGCTGGCCAGCTTAGTTGCGCTCACCACGGAGGCGGCGGGCGAGCTGGATGTCCTTGGGCTGGATGGTGACACGCTTGGCGTGGATGGCGCACAGGTTGGTGTCCTCGAAGAGGGAGACGAGGTAAGACTCGACCGACTCCTGGAGGGCGCCGATGGCGGAGGACTGGAAGCGAAGGTCGCTCTTGAAGTCCTGGGCGATTTCACGGACCTGTGAGGGTAATGGTTAGTGTCTGTGATGGGGTTTTTGATGGGCTTTTGATGGTTTTGGTGATGACATACCAGGCGCTGGAAGGGGAGCTTGCGGATGAGGAGCTCAGTCGACTTCTGGTAGCGACGGATCTCACGGAGAGCGACGGTACCGGGCTTGTAGCGGTGAGGCTTCTTGACGCCACCGGTAGAGGGAGCGCTCTTGCGGGCGGCCTTGGAGGCAAGCTGCTTGCGAGGAGCCTTGCCACCAGTGGACTTTCTTGCGGTCTGCTTGGTGCGAGCCATTGTAGATGATGATGGGTGAAGATGTAGTGGGGTTGTGGGTGTGGGATGCAGAAGGAAAAGTTCGGGTAATTCGAAGGCGGGGGGGGCGCTTTAATACCTATGGCTTGCTGCTGGCAATTGCGGCGGCTGATCTGAGGCGACGTGGGTGGGGACCGTGCACGCTTGCTGATTGTGGAATTAATTGCGTGCGTGTGCGTGCCAGAATAATCCGTCCGCGCGCGCCGTATTATTATGGCGTCCCCAAAAAAATAACAACAGGGCGGGCGGCAATAAATTGGGTGAGTGAGTGGGTGGCACCCATACTTGCCCAAAAAAAAAAATAACACCACGCTTTCCTGATTCGGCATGGTCCATCGTTTGGCGCCACTTAATCTGCCTCACTGGCTGTGCAGTGTGCACTGGCGCGAACACGGGGTGCAGTACCGTGTCAGGGCAGAGGGGGGAAAGAGAGAGAGCATTACGAGTACACTTTTGCTCGACGCGTTCAACTGAAACGTGGAGCTCCGTGCAAGTACGATTACCTAGCCAGCCAGCTCCCTTGGGAGTTGGCTATGCCGTCCTGCTAGTGGTGTACATACTGTGCTGTGATTATTGGGATACCACCTTGTCTGACCGACCTGTCTTGCTGCCTTGTACCACTTCGCGCAAAATGCACCCGCTGTATACCTGCTTTGCTCCGCCTGCCTGCCTGCCCGCCTGCCTGTCCCTCTCTCACTTGGGCCGGTATCCGCCCATCAACCCGTGTCATGTCGTGTCCGAATTTTATGATTGGCCAGCGCCATAATTCGCATCCAAACGTATCCCGTTTTCTTTGCCTCCACCTCGATGTCAGTTCCAACCGCCTTTTTGCCATGCTGCTTCTGTGTGATGCTGGCGTCCCACGAGACGCACCAGTGGCGGCAACTAGATCATGTCGGCCGTATCTGGGCGGCCGATGCGCCCATGGTGGTCCTTTGATGCTCCATCTTTTGATCGTGATCTTGTATTCTGTGCAGTACATGCACTCGTCTGGCTGTGCGTAGTATATAGTACATAGTATATGGAGTTTACATGATGGATAATTACGAGTAGGCAGTCATACTTGACAGGAGTGGCAACTACGTAGGTAGTACGAGTAGTACCTATGTACCTCGGTAGTGACTTACCCACCATTGGTGCTGTGCTGCCTGTACCATGACCCTTTCTCACTACCCTATACACATGCCACGGACAGTAATACTGTATTGTTTTGGCCACGCTGTGTTGAATAGTGATATTTTAAATGTTCTGTCAATATGACCTGCCATGTTGTAGTGTATGGCTAGTAATCTATGTTGGACATACGTGTTTGTGGCGATATTATGTTCTAATCGTAGCTACACTCCAGATCTATATCATACTACAATGTACATGGGACTTGCGCAAGGCGGCTAGACTCTCTAAATCGCACCGGTCAAAGTAAAACACCCAATATCCAGAGCCATCTAGGAGTACTGGGCGGTGACGTAGTCAGACGCATGATCTAATTTAGGATCGGTCACTCAAACGCAACGATCAAGGTTGCTGTGGATGGTACCGGCCAGCACAAGTACATACAACAAGAGCAATCAACATTTGGCAGCGGGTGTCGGGGTCCAGTAGGACGGGCTACGGGTACGGAGTAGAGGCGACCGGAAGGGCCAGACAAGACCCGGGCGCTAGCAGGGAGAGGCCAGCTACGACGACGATGATTCCAATACTTGTGCACCATACGAGTACACTAGCAGAAATACGACCATGGACAGAAAATAGTGCAAGCAATGGGGCGACACATTATTGACCCAGCATGGGTGCCGAAACAAGCGGTGCGCGGAATGCCCGTCCTGTAGAAAGGAAAATGGAGATCAAAGGGGAATGAAAGCAGCCAATGAAAGAAATGGAAAATATGTCACAGGTCCACCTTGGCCTTTTTTTTCCCAACGCGGGTGTTTTTTGTTGTTTATTTTTTCGCTGGCTGATGTGGCAGGCCCCTCCCCTCTTTGGTCGCGGACCCCTGCCAGCAGCGCGTCCTGCACCGCGAACACGGCTAGCCTGCTTTTGCCTTCCCCAACTGATCTGTGATCTGGTCCACCTGTACTTAAGCCGGCTGGCCGCCGCCACTCTCCCTCCTCCACGACTCCTGTCCAAACGCCAACTTAGTGTGCATCTATCTACCTCCACACAACCACTTTTCAACCACCTCTATCACAATGACTGGACGTAAGTTTGCACCACCACACACACCCAAAGGTTGAGGCTCTCTTGCGCGTGGTGCTCGAGCTGCCTCATCAACATCACATCATCACCATTAAACAATACTAACAAACACTTTTCAACAGGCGGCAAGGGCGGCAAGGGCCTCGGCAAGGGCGGCGCTAAGCGTCACCGCAAGATTCTTCGTGACAACATCCAGGGTATCACCAAGCCTGCTATCCGACGTCTCGCTCGTCGTGGTGGTGTCAAGCGTATTTCTGCCATGATCTACGAGGAGACCCGCAACGTCCTCAAGACCTTCCTCGAGGGTGTCATCCGTGACGCCGTCACCTACACTGAGCACGCCAAGCGCAAGACCGTCACCTCACTGGACGTTGTCTACGCCCTCAAGCGCCAAGGCCGTACCCTGTACGGTTTCGGTGGTTAAGCGTGTCTTGTCGTTTATTGCAAGTTGTTTTGGACCACGCGTGTCAATGACGCGTGCGTGTGGTGTTTCATGATGATTACGGAATCGGTTCATGCTTTCGGGTGTTCTGTACCATAGGGAAACGGTGGTTTTACATTTGGGGATAATGGGAAATTCGCCCGCGCGGCAACATTTTGATCAAACATTTTATAAACTCGTACTCTTGTGCTCGTGCCTGTGACTAGGCGTGATGTGACGATGGGCAGCCTGCCCTGTGGTACCGGGACGAGGCCTTGTGATGCGGGCAGACGCGGTACCCGTCGCGTCCCAGTTCTGACTGTTGTTATGGTCGTAGTGGATCGTGTTCCCTCCCACATTGTCAGTGAGTTGCTTGCTTGCACGGCTCGCGCAAGTTCAGCGCGCATCATTGACCGAGCTGGTGGGGGGCGTATTGCTATTCTTGTAGGAGCCCAACAGCGTTGGCTACCACCAACATTTGGCTGTACGGTAACATGATAGACCAGTGTCAGACCGAAGCAATACATGGCTCAGCTACCTGGTCTACTTTGATAGTTTGGGCTCTGTACTCCCCCGGCGCAACAAACTGGATCGCTGCCCGCCGACTTTCCCGTCCGGGATTCTACAAGGGGTCACTGTATTCGGCCAACCGTGTCAACCGTAACCAGGTCTACAGCTTTCTCGACCGTGATGGCTCCGACGAGTTACTGAGCTCGTAGTATGCCATGATGCCATCTTGTGCGACCGCTGTTGTCGTATAGTCCAATATCCAAAGGCGGAGACAAGGGCCAACCTCCTATCTGCAGCTGTTCCCGGCAAGTTGAATCTTGGCATCATATGGTGTTACGACCAGTGGCCTGAGTGATTATGTCGTTTTCCTAGACATGAGCCATGCGTGATTCTGAGGATTCCCACGTTGGCCCAGTTGTACTGCCTGCAATGGGATACGTGACCTAAATGACCAGTGCTGTCCAACCGACATTATTTTTGCGCCGAGGGAGGCTGCCGCGAGCTACGATAGGTAAGTACCGGCTCGCATAACGTGGACAATAGTCAACTCTACCAACGGAAAAACAACAATGCCTGTGTTATTCGTCTGCCTCACAGCCTTGCTATACGCCCGTGGGCATGGCCAAACCACCCACATAGATTCAACTCATTCCTAATCCAACAAGAAGCCGGCTAAAATGTCACTGCCCAGGACAAGTAGCAGTATGACACGTCCTTTTCCACGGCGAATGATGCGGCGGCTAAGAGGCACAGTCAACACTGAGAGCACTTCTTCACCAATGAAACTGTGGTGATACTTCTCGTGACTGGAGATTCCTCATGTCGGCGGAGTAAGTACATTGGCCAGAGTCATTGTTTCCGGGGCAGCTGCATGGCCAAAAAAAAAAAAAAACGGCTGGCATTGAGCTTTCCAGGGAAAATGAGTCTCTACGCGTGCGTTGTCATCTTGCGGAAAAGGAGAATATTCGGCGTCGCGGAGAATCTGCGATGACAGAGGCAATACCTGGCACCACAGATTTTGCGGCCGCAACCACGACAGCGTAAACAAATGCTGGCGGCTTGTTATTTGACACCTGACTACTCAACCAACAGGAAGATTTGTCCGCGCTGTACAGCCATGTATGACTCCTCTGTTGGGATGTTACTACACTCACAACTCCGTGCTGGCTGCGACCTTCGGCGCAATGAAGGCTCTTTGAAGGTCAAGGGTAAGCTGCAGACGAAACCGACTTGCACGCCAATGCGCCTACGCATATTAGTCCAGGCCACCCAAAAACGCTTGAGTCGTATAATAGAACAGCTTTATCACATATAGATTTATCATGTTCAACGGACCGGTTTTTTGAAGTCTGGCGTGAGGAAAATATCACCCGACCGTTGGACGGCCGCGTCTGTCCCTGCAGGACAAAGCACCCCCCATGTCAGGTCCAGAACAGGCACTTACTCAAGACTGCCGCTGTGCAGCGTTGTGCCACTCGGCCGAGTCTCGAGCTCCACTGCAATGGCTACTTGTATTTGCGACGACTTGCTTGCTTGGTGGCTGCAAGGACGGAAGGAGACTTTGCTCCATCAAGTTTTGAAGCTGGCATAATCATTTCATGACTCTCATATGGGAGTACTGGGGCAGTTACAAAGAAGATGTAGGGGTTTGCCGACAGTTGTGCTGGGACAAGCATCTCCGCGCTACGTACGTACGAGGATATAATAGGTAGGAAGTAGACGTTTGATGTCATTTCACGGGCCGCTACCAGCACCGCTGTACCCGAGTGGCTGCCAACACGCACTGACTAGGTAGGTAGGTACTCGTAGTTAAGTGTCGTCCTGTGCAAGTTGCTTGTAGGCGGCAGGTTGATGCTGGACAGTATTGTAGCATCCAACGCCGTCGTAGACACACGTGCAGGTATACGTTACATGTGAAAAGGACGGCGAATGCCGCAGACAAGGGAAGAACAAGAAAGAAGGGACCAAAAGAAAAAAACTTTTCTTATCAATCAAAGCAGTCCGTATTCCGTATTACAGGCAAGCGGCTGGTCACTAAAGGCACCTACATGCGGAAGAGCCCGGAGCCGAGAAGCGTAGTGGTGTGGAATAAAAATTTGCAATGCGCACCGGAGAGACATGGAAAGATGGAAGGTGTGGCGCAGCGAGTGCCTTCAGCCGAGCAGGCCTGTTGGGACCACCTATTTTAGTACCACTGCAGCAAGAAAAATTCCTGCTGCAGCCGCACCAAGTTTTTTTCCCACCCTCTGCCCCAACCAACCGGTACCACCGGGAAGGAGGGCTGCCTGGTCACCTACTAGGTACTGGTAGGTAGATACCTACCGGTAGTGCGGCGCCAAGCGGCCTTGGTTTGTAATTTTTTGCGTGGTTGGTCAGCCACAGCCACAGGGGACGCGGGTGCTTGCTCGCTGCCAACGGGCGCAGCCTGGACACGCGGGGACCGGTGGAGGAAAAAAAGAGAATCACATGGTACAATGACTAACACCGACGGGGATTTCGCCAGCACCGAAGGACTGGTGGTACGACGAAGCATACGAAAGCATGGCATTCACGCACGTAGACTACCCAGTATGGTGGTTTCGCCGGCCTGGCAGGCGGAAAGTCGAGGAAACAGCGGGAAACATCTAGCAGGTCACGCCACACTTGTGTCAATAAGTTTGGACGAGAATAGCACTGTAGGTACGGAGTACATGGTAGGTCAGGTACCTGTGCGTCGCATAAGTTCGTAAGTACCTACCTAGGTATAGTACTATAGGTAGGTACCCAGTACATCAAACAGGTACGTGATACCAGCGACTTGATGGCAGGTATTACGAGTAGGTCGAGTACCAAGGTAGGTACCAGGCAAGCAGCCAGTGCTGCAAAAGGGCTTGCTCTGCTGCCCAGCCCAGGTCGGCCCAGATTCCAAAGCCCGGGACATCTCCTCCCCACCCCCCTGCCAGCACACACAGTGCAGTAGGTACGAGTACTCCGTACCTACACCGCAGCGTAGCGCAGCAGCCCAGACACACACCCGGAGATGCTACGCCTGAGTCGGCCCCGCCGATGAGCGGCCCAAAGACGGCCGCATCGCCCCACCGTGACGCTTACCCACGCACTCGCACCCTCACACACCCACTAGCGCGATCCGCGTACCCAAACTACTGGCATCAAGTCTCGTATTTAGTAGCAATAAGAGTCGCCACCTCCTTCCCACCCGTTCTATTTTCACCACGCTTACACACACACCATGACGCTTGATATCGACAATCACAGCAACGAGAAATACTACAGCCTGCACTATTCTCACCACGACTCACCGAAAACAATCAACCACCACCTCAGCTTAGACGCAAACCCACACGCACATACAAACGCATACGCATACCCATACTCATACTCCTTGAGCGACGACTATAATACGACCGACGGCACCAGTTGGGACACGACGCAGCAACAGCAGCAGCTTTCCCCCGAAGCCCTGTACTCGGCGCTCCGCGACTTCGCAACCTCGCCTGCGCTGATGCAGCCCGACGCCGCCGGAGTGTACTCGTCTCACCTGCCGCCCTCTCTGGGCCACAGCTCCCACCACCGGGAACCGTCACTGTCCTCTCTCGGCTCGGCCGGGCCAGCGTCGCCCTATACGCACAACACTTCCAACCCCCGGATCGCCATTACCGATTCCACCAGCGAAGGCATCCCCGACATGTACAGCCAGCACGACGGCAGCTCCCAGCACGGAGGCGCCTACTACCAAGTGGCAAAGCCCATGGACGGCTTCGCGGGCTACCAGCACCTCGATGCTGCTGCCATGCCCGAGATGGCGTACCCCATGACGATATCGAGTCACCACCACCGGCCGCGTACAAATCGCAGCCTGCTGCCTGCGGCCGACGTCAACTCGTCGTTTGTCAACCGCTCTCACCCCGCCTCGGTAGCCAGCTCCGTCGCGGGTGACTCACCAGCAACGCCCAACATGGGTGAGCCGGATCATACGGATCACGGAAGAAGAGGTAGGCGCAACGGCATGAGCCGCGAATCATCATCGGACCAAAGCTCACACTTTTCCTTAGCCTACGGCGGAAACGTACCAAAGCTCGCTCGAACCATGACTGATGTCTACAGCGATGAGCTCTACAACCCAAACTTTGCCATTACCTCCTCTTCGCCTGCTCAGTCGCACAATGCCGTTTCACCCAGCAGCCAAGTCTTCAGCCAGAGAATAAACGCCGCCAACAGCCAGCATCTGAGCGCCGCTCACTCCCCATCATCCTCCATGTCCCGCGCCATGTCGCCCTTCCGCGCCTGCTCCCCCTTCGCTCCTCCACAGGGGCAAGACTTTTACATGAACAAGAGCAACGGCAGCAACCACGGAGCCTTCAATCCGGCACATGGCATGCGGCAAAAGAGCTACCTGCAGCAAGAGTCTCAGCTAGCACGCAACAATGGTGATGGCGAGGCTGAGCCCGATACACCGAAAACAATCTCGCCAAAGGACGCTGTTTTGGAGTTCAACGACGTTGACGGGGATCAGAGCTTTTCCCTGTTCCCCCAGGGCTCTGGATCGTTTGACTTTGACGCCTTTGGCAAATCCATGGGTGCCGACGACCAGACTTCTTTGCACATGGGCTCACAACACGATTCCATGTCGGGACAGCAGCAATCGTTGTTCCCCTCGCCAATGCCTCTGGACAACCGGATTCCTCAGCATTACCCATTCGTTTCTCGCACGCAGGCGGTCCAAGAGATGACGCCACCCCGGCTTAGCTCCTCCAGCTCCAGCTCAGTCGAGCCCGACGGCAGCGTGCCAGGCAATGGCAACCGCCCGTCGCGGCCTGGAGCAGAGACCGGCACGTACACCTGCACATATCACGGGTGCACCCTACGATTCGATACTCCTGCTCAGCTACAGAAGCATAAGCGTGAGGGGCACAGGCAGACCCAGACCCTCGGCGTCCCTCGTGTCCCAGACACTGGCGTGACCGCTGGCAGCCTACTGAACAGCCAGGCCGGGCCGCACAGGTGCGATCGCATCAACCCGAGCACTGGAAAGCCTTGCGGTACCGTCTTCTCTCGCCCCTATGACTTGACCCGACATGAGGACACCATCCACAACGGCAAAAAGATCAAGGTCCGCTGCGATCTCTGCACCGTTGAAAAGACATTCAGCCGAGCTGATGCGCTCACGCGCCACTACAGAGTGTGCCATCCAGAGGCTGAACTACCTGGAAAACTTCGCAGACGGGGCTGAGTCGCACCGAGTTCTTCGAATTATTCAGCCAAAATTTTCGTCTAGGCGTCCAATCGTCCTAGAGTGACTCTCACGGCTTACTTTGGCTGCTACTCTTCGGAGGGCGTGATTCGAACGCGAGAGGGGCGTGCCGGACCCAATCCGACGACGGAAGGAGTGGGCTTGGCGGTTTGCGGGCAGGGACATGTGGCCAATGAGATCCAAGTATGTGGATACAAAGGGTCTCTTCCCAGCTGCAGGGTCCTACGATCCACCTCCGCTGACGTCATGCTTCTGTGAGGCCACCCACAACCTGACATCACCATCAGCGAATCCCCTTCTTGCTCGTGGTGCTTGGGCTGGCCTCTGACGCTGAGACCTATGACGGATGAATGGATGGGCGCCATATGCCGCATAATCCTGTCTTTCACCCCCTCCTTCTCAGGCCCTCTATTGGGCCTATGACGAACCATGACGACCCGTACGCTTTGCAAGTTTTTGACTTGTACCTCGACTTGTACCACGGTACATGTTCCATGGTACCAGTTAATTATGGCCGCCATGGTCTGGTGGTGTGAGAGCTTGGCAATACTCACCAAATCTTATTGTGGCTTTGCCAGCCATGGTTTCTATCCGAGACGATTTTAGGAATTATATGACCAGGATATGATGGAACGCAATTGTTTAGTCATTTTTTCCCCTTGCTTTTTCAGAGTCGAGGGCGTTGCGGGGTATGCACAGTGCATTTCTGCAAGAGCGAAGCATCCTGTATTGGGCTATGCCTCTGACGTCATCCCAAGACAGGATGAACGTTGTGACGCCCGACCCATGTATTATTTATTTAATTGCTTTTGTTATTTTTGGTTAAAGAGGTGCAAGCATAGCGCGGAGCAAGGAAAGGGATGTTAACACTAGCCTGTTTTGAAATGTCTTTTTTTGGTGCGTGGTTTTGGGTGGCCCAATCCTCGGCATGCTACTGGGAATAGAGAAAACTTGAGACTGTACTACTAATTGATGGCAAACGCCGGCGGCATTATGATAAAAAGAAACCGAGGCAAATAAGTAGAAGCTTGTTAATACTATCGAGTCTAATTTTTTTTTTTTGTATTTGCAATGGTCCCAAAACATCAATACAGCACTGGGCTGGACAAATCAGACAAAAAGAAGAGAAAAAAACCTTAATATAGCAATAATAGGAAATTGAACAACTTAGTTATCTCCAATGACAAACTTCCTGGCATCGGCATACAAGGGGCGGATCGCCGTCCAAAGTTGAAACTATGCAGGTTAGTTTAGCGGTAACATGGAATATGGGAGCATGCGGCACGAACCTGATACCATCCTTGGGATGCGAGTACCTCAAGCCCGGGAATGGTTATCCAATTACCTGCGTCTTCCGCCATCTTCATGGCCTGGGTTACGCTTGGTTTGTAAGCCATCTCCAAGAGCATACGCTTCGAGTTGTGTGCCGGCTGCTTCTTAAGCACCGTCTCCAACACTGCCTGTAGGGTCGCATCCATTGGCTTGTCGCCCGGAATAGTGCTAATGAGCACCACTGGATCCGAGGTAATTGCGTCTGGCGTCGAGACAGCCTTGAGGTTGTAGTCGCTGGGAAATTCAGAGATCAAAGCCTCCACATTCTTTGCCGTGCGACCAGCAACGTAAATAGTGCTAAATCCTAGTGACTTGAGGGCAAACACGGCCGCCCGAGTTGTTCCACCTGAGCCGACTACCATGGCAGTCTCACTCTCGACACAAGAGGTAAGTCCGCCATTTTGCAGAGCGTGTACCATGCCCTTCCAATCGGTGTTATCACCAACGAGATGGTGTTTCCCGTCGCTTGAAACCGGCGGGCGAGGGATGATTGTGTTTACTGCACCAATGGTTTTCGCAGCATCTGTGAGCTCATCCATTTCCTGAATAATGTCCAGCTTCAAAGGAATAGTCACAGATGCTCCTCCAAAGGATGGGCTTCGGAGGGCGCCTCGCACGTCCGCGATGTTGTCAGTTTCCAAAAAGTTGTACTTGTGAGGTAAACCTGTCAAGCTGAACAGACTGTTGTGGAGTGCTTTGGACCGCGAATGCATTATTGGCTTGCCAAAGAGGTAGAATTCTTGTTGATCGAGCTCTCCCAAAACTGCCAGGCTGTTCCGGATTTCTGCGGCGCTTAGTTGGCCAGGTGCCGCTTTGAATGGGAGCAGCGGGTGAGATACGGGGGTAAGGAACCCGTTTAGTACGCGACTCAGCTTGCCCACACTGCCCATGTTCAAAGCAATGATAGGAGTATCGCGAGCCGCGAGCATCCTCGACTTGAAGCGCAGCAAGTCAAAGTTATCCTCCATCTTATCAGCAACGCCGACCAGCTTAATGATATCACCGTACTGCAGTGCTCGGTTATAAGAAGCAATCCATGACGCGTTTGCCCATGACAGCGTCCCCTTCGGGTCGTGGTGCGATGCAATAATCTTTGTGTGCCCCTTCCATGAAACAATTTGTTCGAGAAGCTCATCCGCAAGTGTGATTTCGACATCGAGGTACTCTACGCCGAGCTGAAAGGCAAGCTTGTATAATTCCATTCTCTCATCCGTGGCATCGTCGGCAAACTTGCCTCCCTGCGTGATGCTGCGAACCGTGAAAATGATGGGCATGTCTGCACTTCGTCGCAGAATTGAGACTTGCTCAGTCACGGACTCCAAGTCGTAGTTCTCAAGCAAGTCAACACGGAGCTCGACGGCATCTGCACCAACAACTACGCTTGGGATCAGCTCAGTAGCTGTATTGAACTGCGGCAGAGTTAAGGACACGAAGAAGCTATGCGCCTTTCGCTTCAGTTCCCTGAGCTGGGTAGTCTTGCCGCATATCGTAGATACAAATCTTTCAAAGTCAGGAGGCACGCCTGTCTTGGCGGCAGACGTCTCTGTATGCGGGCTGTGGTAAATGTGACTGCAGCATTGCTTATACCACGGTTTGCGTCGTTCATAAACACCACGTATTTCCGTTGTGTATGCTGGGCGTGTCTTGTCTCGCATGAGGTATTCGACTACCTGCTCAGTGTTTCGGTGCACAAGGACGACTTTGCCACCGGCCGCTGCGTATTCCTCCAAGGCTTGTCTCGATTCTGGTGTCTCGACGATGCCCCCTCCGCAAGAAAAAACGTAGCCGGTAGGCTGGTGCTCCATTACATTACGAAGAAGGGCAGCTTCATCCTCGCGGAAACCTTCCCAGCCACGGCTACCAATAATTTCCGGAATTGTCTTGTTGGCACGTTTCTCCAGTTCCTGATCAAGATCAACAAACTTCCAGGCTAGGGTCTTCGCTATCCACTGGCCTGCAGTGGTTTTGCCGGCACCTCTCATCCCTATGACAAAGATGGATCGCTCGTCCATGGCAGCCAAGCCGGAAGCTTCTCCATGGTCAGCTTCATCCGGCGCGCCGTCTAGGACGACTTTGAATGACTGAGACACTGTATCCCACCAGCCAGGCCACGTTTTTCCAACGCATTCGCGCTCTGTGATGACGACAGGCGCTGGCGCAACAGCTGAGAGTACACTGAAGCTCATGGCGACACGGTGGTCGTCGTAGCAATGGATTCCTGCAGAGGGTGTTTTGAGCGATTGTAACTTCACGCCAAATACCTCAATGCCATCATCTAGCTCTGCGCACTCAACGCCAAACTTGGCAAGTTGGTCTTTCATTGCCGCGATGCGGTTGCACTCTTTGACGCGCTGGTTGGCAATACCTGTGATTTGCGTCTTGCCTGGGGCCACTGCAGCCAGAACTGAAGCAGTCAGAAAAGCATCGGTCATGGTTTCCATGTCTACATGAGGCAGCGGCTTGAGGCACCCAATTTTTGGTCCTGTAACTGTTGTCGAAGTCTCCGTCTGGTCGACGACGCAGCCCATCGGCCGAAGCACCTCAACCGCAAAGCGTGCATCGCCCTGGAGCGACGACGATCCGATATTAGGAATAGTGCAAGTAGTACCAGAAATCGCGGCTATGGCAAGTGGGTAGGTGGCAGAGCTCGCGTCACTCTCGATGACATATTCCGAAGGGTTCTGGTAGGTGCCCTGAGGGATATGGTAGGTATTTGGCTCTGTCGTGGACGCATTTACCGATATTCCGAACGACTTCATCATTGATATCGTCATGTCAATGTACGGCTGGGAGATGGGTTTCCCGCCAATAAGCTTCAGCGTCACTGGATTCTTGGCGTACGGGGCAGCCATGAGAATGGATGAAACATATTGCGAAGACACCGTGGCGGCAAGTTGGATGATTCCACCTTCAAACCCTCCGGATGCTTCAATGCTGAGCGGCAGGCTCTTCTCTTGCTCGAGATAGTCAATGCCAACACCGTTTAGTCGCAGAGCGTCAACCAAGGCGCCAATAGGCCGCAACTTCATCCTGGCATTGCCGGTCAATATGACCGCCTTTGCCCCGTCCGTTGGGGTGCAAAGAGCCGCGACAGTAGTCAAGAACCGAGAAGCTGTGCCGGCATTACCAATGTAAAGAGGGCTGCTGGTAGCTTGAAGTTGCCCGGAGTTGCCATGAACAACCAATGCTTCACCACTAGACTGCCATGCATACGATGCGCCTTTGAGATGAGCAATTGCGGAGAGCATGTATTCAGTATCATCCGAGTGAAGCAGGTTTTTGATACGGCAGCTGCCGGATCCCAGCGCCGCAAGGATGAGAGCCCTGTTTGAGATGCTCTTAGAGCCGGGTGGGGTTACTGTAACATTCAAGGCTTCCGGGACTCCTGGCGACATGATTGTAGAAGGAGATAAAACAGTTTTGATGCTCTGATCAGACACCACCGTCGCTTTGGGCTCATACGTTTTGCCAATGCCGGAAAGCAGCACCACCTTCTTCTTCTGTCCATCGTTCTTTTTGTCGACACCCATTTTTTGTAGCACAACTTCGACAGGACAGGGCTTGCCTGCAGTCAATCTGACGACTTTCTTGTCATTCAGTGAAGTTGGGAGACCGTAGGCGGCAATGCACTTGACCAGTCGCGCAACCGCCGCGGGTCGCAGGACTCCCAGGAAACGCGCAAGCTCAGCCTCTCGGACCATCCCGATAGCAACAGCTTCGCCGTGCAGCAGCTGTGGCGTCAGGATTGCTTCAATACCGTGACCGATTGAATGGCCAAAGTTGAGCAAGTTGCGTAGGCCCCCTTCTCTTTCGTCGCTTGAGACAACTTCAGCCTTGACGCGCGCCGAGCCGACCACAATGCGCTTAAGGGAATCTTTGATAGGATTGAGGCGGTCTGAGCCCCGAGACTTGACGCATTGCAGAATGGTGGCAGCTGATTCCTCCAGGAACGAAAACTCGGTTTCATTCCAGATTGCCGCAGTCTTCACCACTTCTGCCATGCCGTTGATGAACTCGCGCACTGGAAGCGTCTCGAGAAATGCGAGGTCTATATATATCCTCCGTGGCTGCCAAAAAGCGCCAACCAAATTCTTGCCCATTGGAGTGTCGATAGCTGTTTTACCACCAATTGACGAATCAACCATAGCGAGCAGCGTTGTAGGGACTTGGACAAAGCGTACACCGCGCATGAATGTAGCTGCAACGTAGCCAATCATGTCGCCAATGACGCCGCCACCCAAAGCGATGATAACGGTATCTCTGGTGCACTGTTCTGAGAGCATCCAGTCTTCAATTGCGGCTTTGGTTTCTCTGCTTTTCGACGCTTCGCCCGGAGGTATCGTATACGTAAGAAGGCGGCATGACTTATCGCCGGTCGCTGCATCGAAACTGTTTCGGAATGCGGGCACGTATATCCCGCAAAGGTTGCTGTCGGTAATCAGAACATACGTGGAAGACGGCGCAGTTTGCTGTAGGTCATGCACAATCCAGTCTGCCCAAAGACCATTGTCAACAATTATACTTGGTTCCCCCAAGATGGGAATAATCTCGGGGGATCGATCAGTTGTATCGCCCATTGTGCGGTGATTGCTGATCGGAAACGACGCTGGCTCCTAGCTGTTGGTGTCCAATGGCTGTGGGCTCATGGGTTTTTCGCGGCGAAAATGTTTGGAGCTTAGGTACTCAATCGAAAATATGCATTTATCAGTACTAGCTTTGTTTAGCGTCTGCCGATGTCGGTGTGCGCGCTAGTGGTGAGCAGTGCGTGACTCCCCCACTGGGGCTGGAAGCTTATTAGGTGCTGGACGTTATGCCTCGTACTGTAGTGACTCAGCCCTCTCAGTCACTTTTATGAGAACTCGGGCGAGTTTGCTGTCGACTATTCTAGCGGACTACTAATGGCCTTGTAATTTGGGTGTACTTCTTCATGTGAAAATTCTATGTAAGTCGCAAAGTCAATAACCAGTCCGCGTGATCTACCGCACAAAGTTCGTATTTGGTCTTCCTAAACATAAGTTCTCCTGGCGCAGGCTGCGTTTCTGGACCCTCCTGGGCACTGGCACCTGTTTCTCGATGTCACATTATGGGAATAATTATATAACAATGAGCTGAGTAAAAGGTTAGATCCGAATCCTGGGCAAAAGGCGGAATAACGTACCTCAATGAGCTTTTCTGTCAAATCGAAGCACTCTCGCCCATCATCCTCAGCCAACTCTTGGAAAGACGATTTCCAGAGACCATCGAAACCCATCTCTTCCAATGCTTCTTCCAAAGGCTCCTTAGATGCCATGGCTGCAGCATATTCACCCTCTGATGTCAATGTCCTCACGAGAGTATGTGCTGCTTCCAAGGCGGCAGAATCTTGCCCGTGCATAATAACATCGTTCAGTATTGACGGCATTAAGCCGCACCTATTATTGTTAGTGTCGGATGTCAGCTGTACAACAAAAGTTTCTTACAAGTAGGTGAAAACAGCCTGCCGTGCCAGCGCCAATTCATTGAGCCAAATGAGCGTCCTTGCCTGTGCTGTGTCTTCAAGATATTGAAAGTCAACCAATTCAATGGCAGAAATAAGGAGCAAGTCTCTGTCTTCCATGATGTCGGTATGGCGCCTGCCGTTCTCGTTCAGTAGGCTACTTATCCCGTCAGGGTTGATTCCGGCTTGCCACATGCTGTCTCTGAAGTCATCCTGATCGACACATCTAGCCAAGATGAGAATTAAATAGGGTGAATCGACCATACTATGAATCAGATTCACAGACAGCTGAGACGGTGGTGCGGTCATCTCTAAAAACGACCAGAGCACACGCACCGCGGCGAGTCGGGTCGTAGCTTCCGTGAGCCCTCGAACCAAACAAGCACAGACGGCAAAATGGAAATTTTCCTCATCGAAATGAATACCGTAGGCTTCGTCCAGCGGCTCGACAGCTTCGTCTAGCTGATTGCGGCTCTGCAAAAGCATCGGAATCATATCCCCACCTCGAACGCCACCAACAGTGCCGATATTTATGAGAAGAGCCTCTAAAAATTGCGCCGTACAGTTGAAGAGAGTCTCCGGAACTAGTCTTATGAGGGACATGGCAAGCCAAAACAGCTGTAGTCCGTACCGTGAGGCCGATGGGAGGTTCGCCATCATGCGCGACAGGCAGGTTATGATGGAGATGAGCATCTCACTATTTCCGTCGTCGCCAAATTGGCTGACACTATTCCGTAAAGCAACTAGAACTTGATAGAGTAGATCATCATCTACCTCTTCCCGTGCCAAATAGCCCATGACCGCAAACGCTCGTGGTTGCACAGCTGGATTGTTCTGAAATGCAGTGCTTGCCACCAAACTCATCCAACGTGAGCGCCACGCATTTGCCGTATCCGCTGATGGTGCAGCAACCGTGCAAACGTCAAACAGTACGGATACCAGGTTCTCCGTCGCTAGCAATGCTGATCCATTGTCTCCGACCAGCGACATTGCCGTGCCGTCTCTACGCAGAGGAGACGGTGCACAAAACAACTCGCCCGTGGGCTGAGATAGCAAATCCAGACTTGCGCGAAGCTTGGTGAGCTTGGCATCGTCCAATATAAAAGAAGTACATACAGCATGTACAGTGTTCATCAGAAACCTGTGCACTTGCAGTCGAACTCCTTGGTTGCCGGTGTTCACCAGCATGGTTATGATGTGGAACACTTCTGGGAGAAAAAGCTGCGATTGTATGCCACTATCAAACGAAAGTGATAGACAAATCTGCAGCATGATGCATATCTCGGGCCAAACTGCGTTCTCCGGTAGGCTTTTGGTCGGTCGCAATGAAGAGCGATTGAGCGCCTTGCGTAGCCGCGATAAAAACTTTGCGCGGATCGTGACGGTGCCGATGTTTGCGACAGTTGAGCATATGCTATCAATAATGTCTTGCTGCGTGTTGAAGTTCATCACCGTCTTCATAAGTTCGTCAAGGAAAATATCCAGGAGTGTCTCGTCTTTTGCAAGAGTAGGCCAAACAAGTTGTTCGAGCGCATAACTCAACGCCTCATCCAGTACTATGAGGTCGATGAATTTACGCAAAATACCTGCAACTTTTTCTTTCCCCTTTTCACCATCGCCTTCGTTTGTCAAGACATTTCGTCGCAATCCAGATAGCCAAGGTGCCATATAAGCCAAACTAACAGCCTTTTGTTCTTCTGGAAATGTGTCCCAGCTAACAAAAAACTCGGAAAGGAAATCAGACGTAAGCTGTGGCTCTGAAACAGCGAGCTCTTTGCTTATGTTGACGATGAAACGAGCCGGATCCAAAGGAATGCACAAATCTGCAGACGGGTTAGTTAATTACACCGATACGATGTAAAATACTGAGGCTCAGGATTGCTTACCGTGCGCGCATACGAGGCGTGTAGATGTTTTAAACTTGAACGCTCTGCAGAGTGCACCCAGTAAATTATATGAGGACAGGCGTAGCTTGTGATTCGAGCTCGACAAATTCATAAACGCCAAGTTGAGCAACGTGCCCGGGACATCTTGCGGCCGAATAAGCCGCCCAAGAAGCTTCTGCGGCCGAATATCTTTGCCATACCTAGCTTTGGCATTCCTGATGGCTTGCAACACATCTACTTTTTGCGGACTAGTAAAGCACATGACAATTTTGCCTCCATCAGCGCGTAGCCCGAAGGACGAATCGTCTTCGGCCTGAATGACTGTCGCCGCCTCATCGATATCCCCGAGACGGAAAATATCATTTATGGCGGTGCTCAAATGCAAGCCAGACAATATTTCTTGCTTCTTCTTCGTGGTAACTTGGACGAAGTGGCTGCCAACCTTTATGATTACCTCTACTTTTCCTTTAGACTTGGAGAGGCGAATCATCTTGAACATGAACCGGGTGTCGGAGATTGCGCTAATAGTTTCCTTTGGTAACTTTAAAGTATCTCTGAGGAAACATGACTGCAGCTCTTGGAGATTACTGTAAAGAGCGTATTCGACATTGTTGGGATGAAAGGCACTGCGGTCATTTTTGGCGGTAACTCGCAACATCCGTCGAAAACAACGCCTGCGGTCACGTTAGCCATCGGAAAATAAGGGTGTCTGGTCAAAGCCTGCAGACTCACTTGAAAGCACTATTCATGTTGTAAATATAAATCCGCGTTAAATTCTGCTTCATCTCATGCGTTGCTAGGAGATCCAGCATTTTAAAAAGGTCGTCTCGAGGCTCATTCTTGCCGGTGTAACATGTCGCGTCGATTAAAATGCCGAATGGCTTATGCCAGAGCCTGCTGGATATCTACCTGCTGGTCAGCGCGGCCAAACATGGAAAGGACTCACTTCAAGAGAGTACGTATTCTCACCTTCATGAAACAATAGAGCAATGTATCGTGATCAATGCCTTCCGCTTCACCATTTCGCAGAATAATGTTTACAACAGAGAGGCCGTCCTAAAAGGCTGCTGTCAGCGATCGGCCAGCTTGACACTGTTCGGGACAACGTACCGTGCTCTCTGCCCCATCATAGATTGCACGCGAGGTAAGGAAGGACTCAGTGTCACGAAATGCATTCCGTAGCATGAAGTTCTGAAATCGAGAGTAGAGAGGCGGCCCGTTGCTAGATATATGCGGCCGGTTCCACGACGCCGCCAGAGGCGGCGGGCCTAGGTTTGCAATAAGGTCCCGGAGTGATTCAAAACAACTAGAGTAATTTGGGCTTCTTGTTGAACTTTTCTGAAGTCGAACACAATCGCGCCTCTCCCTTGCGATAATAGTTTGGCGTAAGTTATCCCAATGATCATACAGGAAATTATGAAATGAGACGCAGGAGCCTATGTCGAAAGTTTCCTGACTCGCCGTTATATCCAGTTTCTCTGGAGGAACCTTTTAACTAGGATCAGTAAAATAATGTGCTTCATCAGTCCATGGTCCCACTCACCGAGATCTCCCGCAGAAAGCTCGTCACCACAGAGATGTTCTGTACGAGGAAGCCATTAAGGGGGAACATGTATGGTTCTTTGGTACCGAACAGAACATTATTCGCCAAATTTTGTATTATTTTAGCGATTAGCAGGAGCCCGCGTCTCATTTCTTTCGATGGCGGCGCGTCAATGAGGCCTTCAGCTTCAGGAGCAACAATTGCTGGGCAAAAGAAGCGCAGAAACACAAAAGCCCCGACGGCCGTATATTTAGCGTCTGGAAAGCGAGGAAGTACAGCGTTATGAATCTATGGCCGTTTAGCAGAGTTAAGAGGAGTCGAGTAATGGTGTATATACTCACTATGTTGCAGATCTTTCTAAAAGATGATGGAATGTTCGGAGCTGACGCGCAAATGTCATCCATAAAGACCTTTGCGACGATCTGTAGCTGTACTGCATTCTTTTCCAATTCTTCCGCAGTAGAAACTCTGGCCGGGTCAAGTTCGAGATCAAGCTCTTGGGAAGTCAGTACGAGCCGGTCGAGGATACTGTGTAAGGTGCTGCGAAGATAGGCGAAGCCCTTCCACTTGGCGTATAGTGACAGCATCTTTGTGGCGACACATGTGCGCCGCAATATTTCAGTGGCATTCTCTATCAGGTTGGCGAATTAGTGAAATGGCATAGAAGCACGCAATCCTTGAAAATACTTACCTGTTTGTTCCATCTCCTCCTTGATGAGGGCATCGAGGAGATCAAAGGTACGCCCCCTCTGCTCAAAGACGATCAACAAGCACACGGTTAGCTCATCGATCTCGCTACCAGGGCAGATAGCGCTCATTGATACGGCAAGAGATAGATCTTCGGTCAAGAGCTGTAGATTTAAATGTTAGTTGGCGCTTCTTCGAATGCTCGGGTAACATGAAGCACGTACATCAAGAAGCTCTTCGTACTTTTCGCTGATAGCAGAGTCCGTTAGGTTGCTGAATTCCGTTCCTTGCGTGAGAATATTATATAGTACTTTTATGAAGGCTGTCCGAATTTCGACATTCTCGTGGTATCCGAGGTTGAGCGAGTGTTTCAAACCGACATCAATATTGGCACTTAGCAGATTAGATAGAATGGCGATCGCTAGCTCTGAGTTGGGCTGAAGCTCGAAGCCGTTGGGGGCTATCGACGTCTCTGCAGAACTTTGCCCAATGGAAGACGCCTCATGGTTGAGTAAATCCAAGAAACGGTTGAAGTAGTTTTGGAACAATTCCGATTTCTTTGCACTTGTTCCAGTATCGTATTGGATATCTGGTGGCTGCAAAGGAAGGCGAAATGTCAAGTCAGCCAGAGCTTTCAAACATGCAGTATCGAGGTCTCTCTGCAGCCTTTCTGTCTCTTCGATACGTGTGTTACCACGGCCCATCTCAGTATGATAGCCAGAACGGTTAATCCAGCCAAAGATATTATCGAGAAGCTGATTCCGTATGACAACATCGTCACGTACATTCAGATGCTCTTTTCTGCTTGTCACCGCTTCACACAGTTGGCATACGCGGATTTTAACGCGTATAGACGATGCATTATCAGCCCGTCCACCAATAAACTTGGCAAAGCTTAAGGTGATAGCACCAAGATGGACCGAAGAGGAGGCAAGGTCGTATGGGCCGCCAAGCTTTCCCACCATATCCTTGAGAAGTAAAACAGCCTGCTCAGCGAACACAAATCCGTTATCTTGTGCACTCGGTGCATTCGCTGTCCATGCCCCTGACAATAACTCTTCAACCTCGGACTCCAGAGCCTTGAACAAGGGTTGGTAAATGGTAGAGGGAACATCGTGAGTCAGTATTTCCCGCATAGATTCACGAACTTTGACATTCTTGCACGCGAGGAGTTTGACTCCTGATCGAAGGTAACGTGTCAAATGAGTCTCCTCGGCGCCATTAGAGGAATTTCGATCGATCCATCGTAGACCGCTAAGAGATGGTTCTTCGAGAATAATAGCTTGATCAGCTGTGCAGATGCCACTGGTTGCGGCTAGAAGTCCCGCCAAGTTCCTCCATTCATGCAGAGTTTTGCTATCCATGTCGTCTGCGGGCATTGCAGAAACTTGGGTTGACAAACTCATCCATAATGTGAATGCTACTTCCCATGCATTTAAAATTCCTGCAGTTGGAAATTGTATGCGACGAAGAAGATTTCTGGCTCTTTTCTGAAAAGCAACTAAACCTGTCACACGAAATGCGGGAGATGCTATTTCGCGGAAGACTTCGCTATTCCTTAGCACAGAGGAGTAAGGTTTTGTAGATTCACCATGCGTATTTATCCATTCACACTCTTCGACGAACAGTCTTAGGCACGACATCGCACGCTGGCAGTCCTCGATATCTGGTGCACAGAGTGATACCAGAACGACAGTCTCCAACTTGGATGATGAGAGTACAGCATCATCCGCAGTGAATCTGCACAGCCTCTGCGATCCAGTTAGCTGTGCCACCACCAATCGAGTAATTCATTTGACTTACAGGTAGTTTATGCAAGACAAACAGGCGGCCCTTGACATAACTATGAATATCCACCAATGCAGATGTATCTCTATTCAATAGTGCAAGGTCACACAACTCTACTAGGACAGCAGAACTAAACGCGGTTAGCCTCCGTTGCAGCAAGCAGGTCGTCTCTTGACTTACCTGCACACCCAAAAACTTCTTTTCAGCTCATCTGTGACAAGTTCTTTCGAGCTATCATAATCGCGAAGAAAAGACGGGAAGCTATTGAAGAGTTTCTCAACGGTGATAGTGGCTTGCTGCCTAACAGCTGTGTCCCGAGAGACTACGCCGTGAATGAGGGCTTCAAAAAGGCCTGTTTCTGCGTTTGACAGCTCGTGAATAATGGCATGTGGCGATGCACTAAGAAACTTTAGAATATTGCAAGTGATGCTGTTTGCAATACGTTCGTCCCGGGTCGCGCTTTCCTCTCGTAGCGCACGAAGTTCATCCTGCAGACTGTATGAGCAAAAGTTCCAATACGCGAAAGAGCAATTGATTGAGCAACATACATTTAGTTCATGCTTCATGAAAGGTAAAGCTTGCTGGAACAGCTCCTGGTAGTTTTGCGAACTTGGCTGCTGAGCAAAATAGCAACAAGCTTGTACCATGGCGAGCTTGAATGGGCTTGGCGCATTTGCTGATATGCACTCGCCATAAAGTGTGTCCGCGCAGCCTTCCAAGTTTAGGTAAGAAAGACTGACCAGTGCAGCGGTTATCATATTTTGATCCCATTGTGTCGCCCCGGATGACGACATCGAAGGTCGGAATATCGCATCACGAACTTCATCCTGAACGTCCATAGCAAAACTGACCAGGGCAGAGTCACTTTCGATATCGAAGTGCCTTGCAACACGAAGCAGCGAGACAAGACAATATCCTGCCTGCTCGTTTCCGTTCCGCAGGGCTTTCCGTAACCCATCCAAAAACGATACTTTTTTGATCACGTTGTTGCCCTTTGCCTCTCTAAGATTGCTGGCAACCTCGAAGACATCGGGAATGAGAAAAAGCAGCGTCGTTTGAAGGGGATAGAGCGTCACCCGTCGCTTGCCGCTTTCTGTCGCCGTCTGCGTCATGTCAAACAGAGTGTCCGCCCCCCCATCCAGTCTCTTGTGAAGACGATGCAGTGTTACAAACTCTTCCGGGCATCTATCTATCCACCTCGTTATCAATAGTGGTATCGCAACGGCCACAGTGTTTTGGTATGCTCCACGAAAGTGAAGGTAGCTGGAGCAAAGCTCCTGTATGAGCAGGCCAAGCTTATGCCCATCAACCCAGCAGAAAGACAACAGTCGCAGTATAACTAATGATCCTCTTTCGAGTTCAGATATCTTTGATACTTCCGCCAGACTGTCTCCTGTTGCAGAACGGATGCCATGTATGACATTCCGGATGTAGGCAAATGATGTGCTCCAGCTTGACGCAGTGACAAATTCGACAATTCCTTTGATATGACCGTCAATCTCAACGAGTTTCGAATCAAGCTCTTCCACATCATGAACACTTGCTCGCCCTGCTGCGTTGTGTGGTTGCTCCTCATTTCTAGGAATGTTGATGTTTGACACAGATATTTGGCCCAGTAAGGTCTGCGCTGGGAGTACATAGTTATCCGGAATAGGTTCGAGCAAGGACTTAAATAGCTGAAATAGACGCTTCACAAGTCCCTCATTGAGCTGCTCAGGGAGGCGGCCATCAGACTCAAACGCAGCCCAGTTTGAAGCACAGCAGGCGGATGCTAAGCCAAGCACGTATATCTCCGATTGAAGGATATGTGCTGGATGAGTCGCGATGGTTGAGTATGGTCGAGATACTGATTCAAGCAAGTCTAAGAGAGACTCTAGTACAACCCCTACCGATGCTCTGCTGAGCTTGATAAGAGTTGCTTGAGTGGTTTGGACCACATCGTCGTCGTCGAGCCTGCCAGGAGCGATCCCAACAGTATGTGGCAACTACACAGCAGTTAATACACATTCTCTGAAGCACTTGTTATTCGGCTAATAAACAATACCTTAGCAGCTATCCTATCTACAAGATAGCCGACCAGTCCAGCGTCACCACTCATTGCAATTGAGTGTACTAGTGGCACGCCTTGGGTTATGACCAGTGCCAGAGCTCACCGACTATGCACCGTGCCTGGAGCCCCTGGGTACCTACCACACAACCATCAGAACGGCTGGCTGCCCGCTTATGCATAGACCCCGAAAATTACCCCGCACCTATCGCTGACAGGATGTCAGACACTCTGAGGTCCATATACAAGACGCAAAGACAACAAATAAGAACATATGCATTCTCCCTCTATAACAAGCTGTCTTGCAATTTTATAGTGTACATCATACTGGCGCTCAGCCACATATCTCGCTTAGACAAGAGGAAGAATATATAGCGAGTGACTACAGCTACCTGGCCACCGACATATACTATGCACTACTCTCAAGAGCTATGCAATATATAACTCAGTTTTAAACATCCTAAATAAGTCTAGCCTCGATGGTTTATTAATTTTGATTTATATATTTATTGGGAATTAAAAAATAGCAAAGTGCACTATATATAACCTTTATATTTTCCTAGCAATGTAAATATTCTTTTCTTGTCGCTTGTGGGGATATATCGGCTAGAAAAAAATTTCTCTTAGAGGAAATTACATCAGAAAAACAAACTATAGCTTTAAAATTCCAAGAACTATAAAATTAATATAGCTATACAAAATTAAATATGCCTATCCCATTGTAAATAGTTATTCAATAATTTAAAGTTATCTATTAGGCTAGAGCTAGAAATATTAAATATGTTCAAAACTCTTTTTGCAATAATATTTATCTAAGAAAAAATATTTTAGCCAAATATTTTTTTATACTTACTTACTTTACTCTCTATTTAAAACAATTTAGCCTATGAAATATTATATAGTAATATATTTTGATCTAAATATATTAGAACTATTTATTATTTTTCTCAATTTGAAAAGTAGAAAAATAGGATAATACCCTGCAGGGCATTTACATAATTTTTTTTATATATATTATCAGATACCTCTATTGTAAAGTCTGCACTATTCATTAACAAGAAATAAAATTTAGCAATAGAGTAAGTATACTTTAGGCGCCAGGTTATGTGTACTAGCTATAATAAATAACTATGGCTTTAGCTGCTATATTCAGCATGGTTTAAGATATAGATTTCCTCGCATTGGCTTGGACGGCCAACGCGGACACGACCTCGGCGTGATGACGTATCAACAGCAATGCTAAAAAGAGTCGAGCTCTCATTGCCATCACTGCTCTGCCTGTTGATTGACGTTGGAAAACCATCCTCATCTTCTAGAATCTCTTCGATGACCGCGATTGGATTGTCCAAAATCTCCTGTGATCTCCTTCTCTGTAACAGATCAGTCACGCGCTGCATTCTGGGAAGAGTATCTGCCCATGGCATGTTGTCTTTTACACCCGGGTCATGCGCGGCCAGGAAGTGATTAGTATGTGCGATGTGTCCGCCGAGCATCTGGAGCTCTACAACATCGAGGTGGCTAAATTCAAGGCATGTACCGCCTGTTGGGTCTGCAATCAGAATGTTTCCAGAGGTACCAAATCCGAGTTTGGACAGCCTGGAAACTGCCGTCATGCGGGAGTCGCTTTCCAAGACCATCCGCAAAGCAACATGAATCGGCACAGCGGCAAAATTAACACCGCGTGCTTGGATAGCGTTAAGGAACACAGACACGCCAAGGGAATTCATTCCACTTTTGCTCAGGATGCCTGCCTCTGTTACAAGGCTAATGTTTGGCTTGGGCGGCGCGCCGACATTCGGTGTTGGTGCGTGGCGTATGTGTTGCAAGACGAGCCGCGTCTTCTGGGCATCAGCCCACTGATCTGATGGTAAGCCAAGACTGCTTATTCTGGAAGTTGGACTGTATGATTTCCACCTACATCCCAGTTTTGTCCAGCCACAGAAAAGTTGCTAGACTTCCATGCAAGGGACGTGCAACCGTCTTGCACCATACCCAATGCAATCTCAGACCGTGTATTTAGCGCCAACACACTCGAGAATGGAACTCCCGACCCTTCAGATATGCCTACTCTCGCGCTCCAAGTTAGCAGCTGGAAAACCGCCTTGTCATTATGACACAGGGACCCTTTTGCTTATCCAGACCTTGCATTTCTTCGACGAGATGAGGGACATGTTTCTCGAGGAACGGTAAGAACTTCACCGCTGCTTCTGCTGCTTCAGCCCAGCTTAATTTAGCCCAGTGCTTGAAGAGGCTCTCGTAGAATTCGACGCTTTCGAGAATCAGTTTACGTGCTGCTTGGCCATGCTGAAAGCCGATCTGTAGCGCGGCCGGGTTAGTCGTAGTTACAAGTGCTATCAATAGTGGCAGCCAGCAAGCAGACCTCGCGATGTGACCCACGGCAGGATATTTCCAGCATCGTTAATAACTTTTCGGTTCTTCACGTTTCAGACGCAGCAGTTCGCGAGTGTGCCGGCGGTTCTGTTCTCCATGAGGGATGACGGTCACTAGGCGCAGCTAACCTTGGTACGGAGTGGTGGGATATTGAGGCGTTTGTTAATGGAAGGCGCATTGATACGGAGACCACCTGGTACCAACATTCCCCCGCGCCATTGCCAGCAGTGTACTCCGTCGCCATGGTCAAAACGCGGGGATGTTTTCGCCGCCACTCATACATAGTAAGCTCCATCCGCCATCCGCTTCTCAACGCGCCGACAATTCGGTACGGAACCTTGGTTACCACGCTACTGCGGCGCCGACTAAGAATTCATCCTACTCATGCTGTATATATCATAGGCCCTTTTCAGAATAGGAAGCCAGGCCATCGTGGACTCTCTGGCGTCACATAAAGCCAGACCACATATGAGTAGCCAGGCCCTTATATCCACCACCATCAATGACATCAATATTGTAGAAGTGAAGCGAGCGGTCGGTTTGCAGGCTGTTTCCGAAATTCGGCATGCGACCCTGGCGGCTCCGGCGGCCAATACTTGCTATGTACAATTTACTTACGAGCGGCAGGGTGCACTCAGCAGCTGTTGCAACCCGGCTGTGCGCCGCCTGTTGGAATCGCCTGCGGGCGGCTAGCCTGGCTATCACAATGGTTTTCCGCGGGAAAGTCCAGTTACATAGGCATGTACTAGGTACCTATGTATCGGTCATGTGCTGAACACCCAGATCGGGAAGCCATTCGGGAAAAGGGGTGTACAAGGCCACGCTGCCAGGAACGGGTACCTACCAGCCATGCGTGGGGGTCGTCAGCAGGTACCCCGCTGTGCTTTGCTGCTTGTAAGATGTACTCGCCGCTGCACATCCGTGCAACCCCGAGAAGCCCCGCGAGTTCCATTGAATCTAGGCCATGGCAAATGAGTGCTTGACCGTTGCTGCAACCGCGGAAAAGCATCTGGCTGCACAGCGTCCATTACAACCCCGCCATACAGCTTCCAGCCGCAATGTGGTATAAAGAGACAGCTCTCCGGCGGCTTGCCACAAGCCCGTCGGAGCTTCTTCGTCAGTGGACAAGTTCAACATCTAATATCACTTTGATTGCCAGGAATGGATACCATCAAGCAAGCCCAGCCTTTCAAAAAGGCCCTTCACTTCTCCGAGGAAGAGTTTCAAGAGCGCAGAACCCGGACTCTGGAGCTCATGAAAAGAGAAAAACTAGATGGATTTCTCTTCACAAAGCAAGAATCGCTCTACTACCTGACTGGATACGACACGTTTGGCTACGTCTTCTTCCAGGCCATGTACTTCCATTCTGATGGACGGATGCGGCTCATTACTCGCATCCCGGACCTTCGCCAGGCACTTTACACCTCCGTGCTTGACCAGAAGGATATTATGATTCGCTCTGATGACGCGGGTAGCAACCCAGTCTCCTTGGTTCCCAAGGTCCTAAAGGAATTCGGCATCAACTCGCCAACGATGCAAATCGGATACGAACCCGACTCGTGCTCATTGACGCATCGCCTGGGTAAATCGCTGGAAACAGCTGTCAACGACATTTGTACCCTGGTGGACCATAGCGACCTCCTCACCCGGGAGCTTCGAATCGTCAAGACGGAAAACGAGATGCGCAAGGTTCGCAAAGCAGCCTATCTCGCCGATTTTGCCCTTATTCGCACTCTCAAGCTCGCCAAACCGGGGGCGTATGAAGGTGACCTGTGGCGTGAGATTGTCGGAACGGTTTACGAAGGTGGAGGCGACGACCCTGCCAACGAGAATATATTGGTCTCGGGGAACAAGGCTGTGCTTACTCGCTACTCTACCGGCAAAGATAAAATCGAGCGGCAGGTAACGCTCGAGCATGCTGCTGTTTACAAGCATTACCATGCCTGTCTGATGAGAACAATACCCATCGGAGGCATTACAAAGCTGGCGCGGCGGATGCACGAGGTTAATGTTCTGCAGATGAAGGCTTGCATGGAGGCTCTTAAACCGGGGCGTGAGATTGGTGATGTTTTTGAAGCCTATGCCAGAGTCGCGGATGACAATGGCTTCCGTGACCAACGGTTCAATTCCTGCGGGTACAGCCTTGGTGCGACTTTTGCGCCTACTTGGATGGACTTTCCCATGTTTGTGCGCGGCCAGAATGTGGTGGCAAAGCCTGGCATGGTGTTCTTCATTCATATAATCCTCATGGATAAAGCGACCGACACTGCAAGTTCCGTTGGACAGACAGTGGAAGTAACGCAAGATGGCTGTGCCTCTCTTTCCAAACTGCCTTTCTGTCTTACCCGGAAGCAGACCATCGCTGCCTGGAAGAATATTAAGAAGGAGGATTATGGATTCACTGCCGAGGAAGAAGATGATGGCGAGAACCTGCAAGACGTCGAGCTTTCCGAGGGCGAGGTCGATGCCGAGGATTACGATGTGGAGTACGATTTTAGCAAGTACACGTCTTCGGCTTCTGTAGGAGACCCGACGCAAGCTGCGTAGATATTCGTCGCATGCAACATGCATATTGTGGATATATTAGATCACAATGGAATTTATACTCTGCCATGTTTCAATTTCACACCGGGGGGGACCGTTGAATACTGTCCTTCCCATATAGTGACTGCAAAATGTAACCAAGGCATATGATGGCCCAAAATCTACCAGATTAGGCTCCTATCGCTAGTATAAAGCTGATGAGAACAATGAATCGTATAAGTAAAAGAGAAGAATTATATTGGAAATAATATTAGAAATAATATAGAGAATCTAGTCTTTTTTTTTTTTTAGGGATAAAACACTAAAGATGCTCGTGGTGCTGCTGCTCTAATAGTTGCTCTAACTCAACTGTCTAATTGTATTCGTTCATTTTCGAGGTGCTACCGTATCCTGCAGCTTGGTACTTAGAAACATAGCCTGGAGGCAGGCCTTTGGTAAGTTCCAATGCTCTTATTATAGCACCCTTTAACTTTTCAATGGCATCTTGAGTAATCTGATGATGGAAGGAGATTCTCTCGTCCATCAGCTTGACACCGAAAAGCTCACACTGCTCCAACAATACGCCCATGTCAATTCCCGACCTTGGAGCGTCAATGAAATAAAAATTCGTTTCGACGGGGATCTGGGGGACCACTCCGTGCTCCTTTAGATCAACCTCTAGCTGTTTAACCTTTAAATGTGTGTCGCGCATTGTCGGCCAAACCTCTTTCAAGCCCACCATCGCGGCGGATGTAAGTATACCAGCTTGTCTAATTCCACCGCCCTGCTGTTTCCTCAACCACCTTGCGCGCTTAATGTTCGACTTTGTACTCGCAATAACCCCTCCGATCGGGGCCCCAAGACCTTTAGAGACGCACATGGATACGCTATCAAAGTATTGACAATACTCAGCCAAAGAATTGCCAGTCGCCGCCGATGCATTCCACAAACGTGCGCCGTCGCAGTGTACTCTGATTCCATTGGCCCGTGCGAAGTGTGAGATGCTCTGAATTTCTTCAATGGGTGTCAGAACTCCACCAGTGGTTATCTCCAGACTGATAACCTTGGTTGGCGCAACGTGAACGTCGTCCCCCAGTATTGCCCATTTCTTCACGTCTTTCAGTGTAAGATAGACACCATTTTCGGGATGAACAGGAGTAACCATGGCCTGTGAGAGAACTGCTAGACCAGAACCTTCTTCTGCATAAACATGCGCCCTGTAATCGCATAGAATAGAGTGTGGGGGCTGCTGTAGATGTATGCGTACGCCAATCTGGTTGCCCATGGTGCCAGAAAGCACGAACAAGGCATCTTCCATGCCAGTCAAACGAGCGATTTCTCTTTGGAACTCATTCGTAGTGCGATCCTCGCCATACACGTCGTCACCGAATGTGGCGTTTTTCATAGCCTGCAGCATGGAGGCAGTTGGCGTGGTGAAGGTATCACTGCGAAAGTCGTTCGCGGCCGCAGATCGCCCACCGTCTTCCATATTGATGTCCATACTTGGCATTACAACGAAAATGTATAGTAACTTTCAAAGTAGTACGAGTTTGTCTCACAATGCCAAGGTAGTTAAGCCTCTGGATTCCCTTTTTAAAATAGTTGTACTCCCGCCCGTTGAAGGTGATACACCCACTTACAACCCCTGCCTCGCGTCGGTTCTCAGCGACGTCGGAGCTAACCTGCACCACTCGTTTACCCCGCACACGGCACAGTTTAGTGGCGTCGGACTGGGAGTTAATCATCAGTAGCGCTAACGCCAGTGTGGAGTGAGATTCGTTTTCCGCGGCAAAAGGCCCGCAGTAGGAAAGACGGAGAACCATGTCAGCCACAAGTGTAGGTCGCAAACAAGCCAGGCGCAGCCCAAAAGCGCTATTATGTCACTTCGGCGTTTACAAGGCTTACAGGGTATACAAGCCGCGGCAAACATCGGAATGATGTGGGCAAAGACAATTTCCGTCTTGCTTGAAGACCCGCATGCAGGTTACGACTAGCAGAGCGTGGAAGGGAGTTGCAATCGCGGTGGCACGTCTGGCTTCCGTTATCGCCATGCCGCAATTCATATACGGTGAGACGGCTGGCTCCAGCAGCGTAAAATCTTATGAGTTTTTACTAGCAATTGAAATCGCGCACCGCCTGCTCAACTAGTGGTGCCCCATGGTGACGTTGCTGGATATTCGCGACACTTGCATTCCTTCTGCCTACACTTTCTCTCCTCCCTTTGTTCTTAAACAGGATCCATTCAAACAATGGCCCAGAGCTCTGTGCGTAACAAAAGCTCAGAAGGGATAAACATGATCTCCAAAAGTCTATTCCTGCGAGCTTCAGTCGCAATTGGAATGGTTGCATTTGCCTTAACGTGCTTCTCGCCCTACATCCTGCACACTTTCACGTCCCACGGGGCCGGAGACGACATCCACAAAAACAGCGAAACATGCCAACAAGTTGCAAAACTTTCGCCGAAGAACCAGGATGTTGAAAATTTCCTAAAATCAAACGTCGAATCCAGCACTTATCAAGCTGAGATCATCCAGAAGCTCATAGGATTGATCCGAATCCCGTCCGAGAGCTACGATGAGTTGGGTGCAATTGGGGTCGACAAACGATGGGACGTCTTTTATGACATCGAGGGGTATCTTCAGGAAATGTACCCTTTGGTGTTCCAAAATCTCATATTGGACCACGCAAACACCCACGGGCTAATCTTGACGTGGGAAGGGAGCGTGGCTTTTCCAGCCGCAAAGCCCATTCTCATGCTGGCTCACCAAGACGTAGTCCCAGTGCTTGCCGACAATGTAAAGGACTGGAAATATCCGCCCTATGAAGGCGTATTTGATGGCGAGTTTGTTTGGGGAAGAGGAGCGACGGATGATAAGGGGTACTTGATTTCAATAATTGAGGCCGTTGATTTGCTTATCAAAAGTGGCTTCAAACCCAAGCGAACCATCGTTCTGGCATTTGGTTGTGACGAGGAAATCAGCGGAGAAAACTGTGGTCGTCCGATTTTCAACCTTCTACACGACCGATACGGCGATGATGGCATCTATTTGATCATGGATGAAGGTTCTGTTGGCATCCAGCGGGAATTCAATCAGACGTTTGCTATGGTTAGCGTTGCGGAGAAAGGGTACCTTGATGTTGGCATCAACGTCACCTCTAGCGGGGGCCATGCTTCAAACCCGCCTGACCATAATGCCATTGGTGTCATGTCTGAGATAATAATGGCAATAGAGGCAAATGCTTTCGAGGCAAGATTAACTCCGCGGAACCCTATGTTTGGGTTTCTCGAGTGTGCTGCCGCTCATGCCCCGGAAGCTCTACTTCCCCGCGAACTCCCGCTGACCCTCAGACGAGTGGCTCTCGGCGATAAAAAAGCGCAACGTCAACTAGCAGAAACATTCAAAGACATGAGATACTACTTCAAAACTAGCCAATCGGTTGGCAAAATCAATGGCGGTGTCAAAATTAACGCCATACCGGAGCTTGTTTCGGCAATGGTAAATCTACGCCTCTCAATGGAGTCTTCGGTAGCTCTGGTGCAAAATCACTACGAAAGTTTGATCAACCCGATAGCCCAAAAGCATCAAATGGCATTTGAGGGATTCAATTCAAGGAATTCGGTTAACGAAAAGGGCAAAATCTCCCTCGTTTCCATCGATCCTCTGGAGCCCGCGCCAGTGTCGCCGACGAACTCGGAATCTTTCCAAGTTCTTTCGGGTACAATCCGAAACACCTTAAGACCACTCGAAGGAGACTCAGATCTTATTGTCACCCCATACCTAATGCCCGCCAACACGGACACCAAGTTCTTCTGGGCTCTGTCGAAGAATATATACCGCTTCACTCCGATTAATTTAGTGGACAACCTTAATCGTGCGCACACCACAAATGAGTTTATACGTGCAAGCGAGTTTGTGAGAGAGCCGTACTTTTTTGGGAGTTTGATTTTAAATGCTGATGATATTGTTGCTGGCTAGCTACTAGTTTCTAGTGGATGTAATTGGCATTGATCACGTTGATCTAAGACACAAACAATGAATATCTAAACGCAATAGAAAGAACTGTTACAATTTGGATACATCCCTATGGAGATGTCTAGTATTGACTTGAAAAGTATTCTTGCCACTATTCGAAAAAGCTATTCAGATAGGCTGCAATCTTACCTCTCTTAGGCTTTTCATAGAGAGTTTCGTATAGGTCGATATCACTCTTTGTCGTTCCAAGAAGTACATCGGCGGTACCAAGTGGAACATACCGTGTGCGTCGAAACAGCTTCCAGAACACATAGGTAACGATGAAAAAGCCGACCATTGTATAGCTTGTAAAAAACTTTGTAGTGTCCCAGTTTCCATGGATGAAAACATCATATCCAAGAACCAGCGTCATAAGGCCGGTTCCAATTAAGGCGTACCAGGCGGCATATGGCTGAAAGCGGCCTCTGTACGGGAGAGTTCGTCGATCAATGCCTTGACGCTTGAGTGATGCATAGAAGTGTAAGTAAGTGATAATGGTCCCAACATAGTTGAGAAGGTATGAAGCTGTGCAAACGCCAACAAGCCAGTCTAACACGTTTGATGACGATTTACTCAACTGCAAGAGGGCTAGGAGGCAAAAGCACAAGGCACAGCCCACTGCGTAGTAAGGGACACCTTGCTTGTTGCACTTTGCCAGTACGGCCGGGGCTTTCTTGTCAACCGCCATTCCATGAAGCGTACGTGCCGCTGAAAAAACAACATTGTTGCCAGCGGAGAGGACGGAAGTCATGATCAGCGCATTAACTAGGTCAGGAACACCAGTAATGCCGAATTTGACCATCGAAATGACGTAAGGGGAGCTATGAACACGTCAGTTCTCACTCATATCGTGGATTCGGTTTACTTACGCGGCGCCGGTCGCACCTCCTTCTTTGTTACCGGAAATATAGTCTTGCAAGATCTTGTCGTCATATGGAATAACAATCCCAACACAGAGCGCACCGCCGATGAAGAAGAACATCAAACGCCACACAAAGGAAGTATAGGCTTTCTTCATCAATCTTCGTGGGTTTTCTGCCTCAGCAGCTGCCATGGAAATGAACTCGGGCCCAACCATCCTGCGAGATTGTTACACAAGGAACTATTAGTTCGAAGAGAGGGTCAGAACGTACGTAAATGAGCCTTGAATCATGCACGACAGCAGCCCCAGGAACCTTCCGGTGTCTCCTGGTACAAGATGTTCGACGAATGAGCCCTGAAAGAGCATTAGCGTTGGTGTAAGGCCAAATACAACAGCATGGCTGGGGGGGCCTACAGGATTCTTCCAGTATCGGAACCCATAAGCGTCATTTCTTGGATTACCGCCTACCATGGTGACAAATGTGTACATCATCAACCCCACCATCAAGAATATCTTGAAGATAGACATGTAAAACTCCGATATGCCGAACCAGCGCACTGCTAGTCCATTTAACACTCTTTATGACAACGTTATTAGGAGTCAGCATATTACAACGGACATTAGGGCAGCACAAACGCGTATAATGCCATGCAGGCAACGACAACCACAGCTTCTGGGACTTTGTCTGTCCAATAAGTAAGCAGGACACTAATCGCCGTTATTTCGTATGGGATATTGAAGGCTGCAGGCGGGTGTCAGCGGCGATTGTCCCAGTCACAACATGCGTCTCGCTCCTGAGAATATGATGAATAAGAAACTTACCCATAAGAAAGAAGTAGTTCCATCCCATTGCAAAACTCAATGCATCATCGACCCAAAATCCTGCCAGTCTCACGAATGGAGACGGTATCGGCATGTACGTGATCATTTCGGCTTATTTGGCGACCTATTAGCGGAACCGAAAGTCGAGAGGGGATAAGTTGGCGTTTTCGGCCGTAGCAAGTTCTCACCGAAACACTGGTTTACCGCCAGCATGAATGTTCCATATATGACGAATCCTAAGAATAGCCCGGCAGGGCCACCTTTAGGGAGAGACGCGCCCATCTGGACGAAGAGAGCTGTGGATGTCAGTACATTATTTTGGAGTCAGAGAACGGGACTGGCCTGGTTTTACCATGCACAGATCCCAACGAGTCGACTCATACATGTTCCAATTGCGCCACCGACAGCGAACAACTGGATCTCCTTGCCTCCTAATCGGCGATGTAAATGCTGGGATCCTGCAGAGATTAGCTCTGACGACAAGGCCGTCTCGCCGCTTGCGTGCTTCTCTGACAAGTCCGTCGCATGAGAAACCTTGCGGCCAGATATCTGGCTTTTGTCGTCGGAGTTTCTATGCTTCATTTTTCTTTCCTTTGGTGATGGGGCTGGTCTGCAAATGGCCGAAGGCTCTGTGCCAGGTAGTTGAAAGGCTGCTTGGGGATATGAATATCCAGGCGAGCATATGGTATGGTTGCAATTGGTATCCGGAAAGTGGGTATTGTCTACTGATTAATATCTTACAGGAAATTGACTTGCTTCCACGCCATCTTCGGAGCTGAAAGACATCCTTGCAGCACCGATGTCATCCTGCGCAACGGTGGCATCGAGGATCGCCGCCATTCCCCGCGCCCTCCACCGCCACGCGGCTGTTACCCCGCACTATTTGCTCAGCCTTGGGCTCTGGCGTGACAAGTTTTCCGCGGGAAACGTTTTTTGCCGGCCGCGTTGGCTGGGGACGGGGTATACTCGAAGTTTATGTAACATGGGTGACTTCAGCCGAAACGGGCGTCCCATACGCCACTTAGTCGTATTCCAGGCACGTCCGTGTTCGGAACGCGCCGTTGGGCTTTTCCACTGATGGCCCGCTCGGCCCAGTTCCGTGATTGCTGATGGGCGACCATTTATATTGGAGAAGGCCACTGGACGTGTCTGACCCAAAGCACGCACTCTAGGTGACGGAGAAGCAATACGATGTCTTTTGTAAGAAGGGTGTCCAGGTTTCTAAATGCTACTTCGGGGCTTGACCTCAGCCTTCGCCTCGCCCATGGCTGTGCAATTATACTGGCGGAGCTCTGCAGGGGTGAACCGTACGCGGATACATGGCTCACAATGGCTTTGCAACTGTCTCTGGGTAAGCCTTGTCTTTTGTTTATATGGCAGCTGGTGCAATGTGCTGACGCATCTCGCAGCCAGGCGTTATCTCCGATTTTTCTGCGTCATTGATTGCTTCCAGCAGCTTTCCGACCTTCTCAAACGACAACGTTCTGACACTACGCTCATGACATTGGAGATGATAGAGTGTAGCTTCCTGGGTATATATTTGCTCCTTGAGGATTTGACCATGGTATGTGTTAATCGAATTCTTGAACGTCTATAATGCTGGTTCCGACCTAATTCGAACGACAGCTGCACGACATGAACATTTGGAAAGTCTCCTGGTATATTCCTCTTTTAGTAGAGGCCAACAAGCTTTGGTTTTACTCCATCTGTGCTTCCATTTCAAGGAATATTTACAGCATATTCACAGAGAGGGGTCGTGTTGGCAACCCACAGCATGTGCGAAAACGCCGAGAGTCATCGACCACTTCCTCCTTGTCAAAGACTGCGCCTTTTCTGAGGCGTATCGTCGTCAATGCATGTGATTTGGCACTGCCGGGCTCTTTCGTTGGTTGGCTAGTGCTTGATAACCTTCAAGTTGGACTTTCAATGACGGCGAGCACATTGCTCGTTTGGAGTGATGTTTGGGCGTCGACACAGGCATAGCACTTGCAGACCCAGGAATCAGGATCTGGTCAGTTCTTTAGGTAGGGCATTGTATTGGGGATGGGTGAATATGGCTGTTGGGCATGGTGCTTTGACATGCTAGGCTGTGTATTACACGGGCTGTCTGTCGCCGTGGACCTCGCGGAACACTCGGTGCTGCTTGCACGGCCGAGAGCCTGCTCATCGCGGCGGAGTTGTTCGTAGGCATATAATCATTCATGTTCCAGCGAGTGGGACGAACCAGCTGCCAGTATTGTTGTACTTCAGGGTAGGTAGAACCCATGGGAGATGGATACTTGGGCGCGCAGGCAGAATCCGTAATAAGTCTATGGCGGCTGGTTTACTTGATGTTGACGGTCATGGGTAGATGACAATGCCTGCATTGCCCGTAGCGGCCCCCAGTGTTATCCTTTTGGCAATGTGTTTGGCCGGGGCCTACTAAAGCACACCATCGTGATGGATCTGAGCCTTGGACCGTGTCTGCAGACATTGGCGCATGATCGCAGCCGCTGCGAGATCATGCGGCGAGAACGACACAGCATACAAAGACGTCGTGAGCAATTGCACCAAACGACGAAAAGATCCAATAGCCGTGGATGCTGTATCACACGCGAGATCAGCCGCTACACACAGATCAGCGTGACAACCCGACGGAAGCGACGGTGTAGGGTAGGCTGCCAATTGCGAGTAACGAGAGGCCTAGCAACTGGCAGCACTCGTATGGTTACGCTCCCCGGGCCTAGGTGGCGCGTGGTGTCGTTTTATTCCTGGGTTGGGATTGCCCGTAGATATAACCAGACAAAGAAAGGAAAGAGTAAGGAAACAGTGTTGGTGGCGAGTCGCCTGCACGGTGCATCATTAGGCTTGACTGACAAGTAGGTGGTCACGCCCCGGGCGGTCGCGATCTCGCGGTCTGGTCACGCACAGGGATGCTACCTCATGCCTAGGTAGGTAGGTAGGTAATAGGAGCGGGAGTCGCTACTCGAACTTGTACCGCAGAGTATGCACATAGGACGACAGCTGGGCATTTCGAGTACTCGTACATAGTATGTGTGTGTGAGATGCCAATCTTACTCCTTGCATACGCCAACTGGGAAGAGCGAACCCGCCCTTACGAGTACCAAGGAACCGCAGCGAACTAAATCCCTTGCTACCCACACACACCGTTGTACCACCTACGGCCAACTACTACGTACGAGTACACGTTGCAGGTCGTAACGGAGTTTTACTACTCGTACTCTGCTGTCTGCTGATAAAGCAAGGGTCGAAACCTACCAACGGAGGGAGACAACACGCCCAGCGCTTCCAGCATGTTGTCCGCCTTCCAAGACAGCCAGCCCCCTTCGATACATGCTCATGCACGACCTGGAAAAGACACACACACACACGTCAGGTACATAGTATAACCGGCAGATGCCACAGCATTACGGATGCACTGCCTTGCATTGCACTGAACCGACTCGCTCTGCTGGCCCAAGGCGCTTTTACCCGAGCCTACTCGTAGGTAGGCATGTCGCGGTGTGGACGCACGAAGCCCAACTCAGCATAGCGTCGCACTAAACAAGATGCTATGCATGCGCCGTAAGAACGACCGACTCCAGAACCAGGTCCTCCTTGGCCCTTTCAGCTCCGCTTTGTTGCATTCAGCTGGCAATTGCCGCGCTCGCTTGCGGGAGTAGTGCTTAGGAAACAATGGGCCGCCCCGATATGGCTCGGGAATGGGATGCCTGTGTTTTACAGAGATTTCGCGGCGGCCCGTTCACAGACATCACAAAAATTTCCCCTACGAGGTTGCACACCCATCGGAGACGGCGAAGCGTGACAGAGGCTGAGGCTGCCTCGCCTCAAATATGCCGGCGATGGTCAACCGGCGACCAGGGGACCGGCCACGAGGCTTCATCACAACCTGACCACGGGGCTGGCCAGTGCAGGGACATCGTGCCACATCTGCACTGGCGCATAGAAGCCAAGCCAACTAAAAACGCATCGCAGAATTGCGACCTGCACCCTTAAGGGAAGGTGGTGCCCATTGTGGGGTTTGTCTTTGCCGGTCCTTCTTAGTGCCATAAGACAGAGGGCATTTGCTTATTTTCAGGCCAGGCGATGCACGGTCAGCCGTCAGACAGTCTAGAATGGCTCCATGTGACGGGAGATAAGCGATGGGGGCTGCATATATAGCCATTTACGCCCCCAGCTTCACGTACTGCCTCCTCGCCATACCTGTATATACCCACGGTCCTCGGTACATATCACTATCAAGACATGAAGTGGTCACTTTTGTCTCTCGTGCCGCTCTTTGCGCCGCTGCTCACGGCGAGCCCTGTCCACGATGTCCGTGCCGCCCCAGTGGACCTGCCGCGACTAATTGTCTATTTCCAGACGACTCACGACTCTCGAACGGGCCGGCCAATCTCTATGCTGCCACTGATCAATGAGAAAGGCATCGCTCTGACCCATCTCATCGTGTGCTCTCTTCACATCAACCGGGACTCCGTCGTGCACCTCAATGACTACCCCCCCAGTGATCCCCGGTTCTACACGCTCTGGAACGAGACGGTGTCAATGAAGAATGCCGGTGTAAAGGTCATGGGCATGGTTGGCGGTGCCGCAGCGGGATCGTTTGACTCGACCACGCTCGACGGGGACGAGGATACGTTTGAGAAGTACTACGGCCAGCTGCGAGACGTTATTAAAAACTTTGGCCTCGAAGGTATGGACTTGGACGTCGAGCAGCGAATGAGCCAGGCTGGAATCACCAGGCTGGTCAGCCACCTCCGCAAAGATTTTGGCACCGACTTCACTATTACCCTTGCCCCCGTCGCCTCAGCCCTCTTTAACGGTGGCAATCTGAGCGGGTTCGACTACAAAACGCTCCAGGAGACAAACGGTGATGACATTGCCTTCTACAACGCTCAATTTTACAGTGGCTTCGGAAGCATGTCAAGCCCAAGAGACTACAGGCGTGCCGTCTCCAATGGATTCAGCCCTTCAAAGGTTGTGGCTGGGCAGCTCACATCGCCCAGTAACGGATACGGCTACATTCCCTACGAGAAGCTCAACGCGACTGTCATTTCCCTCCGAGACGACTATGGCCAGATTGGCGGCGTCATGGGATGGGAATACTTCAACAGCAAACCCGGCGACACTGCCGAGCCGTGGAAATGGGCCCAGATCATGACCGAAATCCTGCGACCAAACTCCGTGCCCGATATGAAGATCACGAAGCCTGACGCAGATCGTCTGCAGCAAGCCTACGAGGACAGCCTTCAGCATATACTTGGCGGGGCACTCTCAGGCATCGGCGACCTGTTGGATTCTCTTACTGACGCGATTGACTACCAGAGCATGGTGAATGCTTGAGATGTCATGGCTACCGTGGAGGGACAAGGCCCTACAGAGTACATATATCATACTGGAATCTACATACAACATAGACTCACTGTATACATTTTATTTACAAAACTCTGCGTTACGCTGCTGCTGCTGCCACCCAAGTGTAACTATGCTTGCGTTTTAAGCCAGTCCAACCAGCTGTCATCCCCGAGAATAAATCTAACCCGCGCTTGCAACCAACTTGTATTCCCCCAAAAGCCCCAAGACGCTTGAAATCGGCACCAATCCACCAGTGCCGTCTCCCAGTGACGCAAGAGGTCTCCCATTGCATAATCGGGTCGAGATCCTGCAGAACTGGCCATGCACAGTTCAAGATACCTCTCCAATAGCGCAAACTCTCCCTGCTGCATCGGCAACTTGTGAGGTATAGCATCACTTTGGCCGACCAGCAACTCCAATGGCACTGAGCAAGTGAATAGCTTTGCGAGATCGCAGACGCCGAGACCAAGCCCAACATACTGGAAGTCAAAGAATGCCACCTCCGTGCCAGCTTCGTTTGAGAATAGATTTTCGGATTTCACGTCACCATGTATGAAAGTTTCAAAATGGCGGCCGCAGGGAGTAAGAAAGTTGGCAACTGATTCAGCGATAGTTGGCAAGCCGTCGCTAGCGGTGCAGAATGCTGCAGACCACTCCGAGCCAGGGTCCCTGGCAAGAGCATCGTACTCCTTTCTCCGAGTTGCGAGGTAAGTGTAACCTCCATTCAGCCACAATGATTTCTTCTCCCATGATCCGCTGGTGAGCCGGCGACGGGCCTCTTCCAACGGCGGCAGCAGAAATTCTTCGCGGCCTGCCGTATCAGGGGCTCGAAAACTGCCGTGAAACTTGGCAAGCCAGTCAATGGCTGCCAACGCTTGATCCTCATTAAGTGCAGTCCTTTTTTCGCCAGCTATGGGAAACCCGAGTCGCAAGTCCGCCAGTAATGTGGCCGTATGTCCTGGGACAGCTTCTGAGTTCCCAGTTTGAGCACATTGTGTAGTACCTAAGCATGGAGCTACAGAAATGCCTTTGGCCAGCTGAGGGGCAAAATTCTTGTAAAAGCATTGTTCAACCTGGTAGCTGAACATCTTTCTTAGGTGGCCCTCTTCTCCATGCAGGCTCTCGGGGGGTGAGATGACTTTTAGGATGAGATGCAGTTTGCCGGCTTTGTCGCGTGGATAAAATCGTTCGACACCATAATTTGCCGTATAAGGAGTGTTTCCTATTGGACGTGCTTTGACAGCGTATATATTGCCGTAGCCAGCCCACAGAGCCTGGATATGCTCGATGGAATCAAGCTCGAGTCCGAGGTCTGGGAGCAGCTGGCTGAGAGCCGGCATTGCGGCCGCCTGGGAGGACATGGCAAAGCACAATTCTAGCCCGTGTCGGTTAGGTCGTTGATAGATACTGCTGAGTGGAAGTGGCCGCCAATATCGACTTTGAGCTGGTTAGCCATGTAACCAATGTAAATCTCGGCTAGTGGCATACGAGTATGTGTGCGCAGATGTCCTGATTGAAAGTGTGGGAAAGTGGACTGCTGGCAGCATATCGGGAAACTGTTAGGATGGGTAGTGGATCAAAGTGATGTCGTCCCGCTGCCCAAGCACCTCTCACTAACATACCTCGCCGCCGACGCGGGAGCTAAAGCTACGATTTGGCTTGTGCAGTTAAATTAGCATGTAAGAAAATAAATCAAAAAAAAAAAAACATTGCAATGAGTGAGAAACCGTTTGTTCTGCTCCTAGTCGCATAAGTCATATCAGAAAATGCTGTTGGCCTGCCTTCAGATATGGCACTGGTACGCCTGCCCAGGCATCGCATAGCATGAGAGATTGAGTAATGCAGCTTTCACAGCTGAAGCGGGAGCTCCTACAGAAACATGATATATGCATCTTAGTCGGACAGTATTTGCAATGCACAAGGTCCTCCCATTGGTGTAACTTGGCCGTATTGTAACCTAGTCGCTTACTCAGATCCCTGGGGTTCCTTTGGCTAGGAAAAGACGTAGACTCGCACAAGTCCAAGGGCGGGGTTACCGTCAGCACAGGACGCCTCAGCACGCCTTGTCCAAGAACACGACTCCGCGGCACTGAGCAGATTTGGCCTTGAACTCGCCATACACATCACCTCGCAAGCTCTAACAGCCCGAATTGCCACATTCATAACAGCAAGGTAGGCGGGAAGAGCCACCTGCTTCCAAGTATGCCTCGTCTAGATCGGGCATATGCCCTGAAAAGCGTCTCCGAGGCCCGGGACCTCTACGATGAATGGGCCGCAAGTTATAAGGAAGAAATGAATGCAAAAGGACGAGAGTACATGTCTCCATTGCTCGCAAGTCAGCATCTCGCAAAAATACTAGGACCTGACGATATCGGAAGCTGCAGAATCCTGGATGCGGGGTGCGGCACCGGCATGGTCGGAGAGCATCTTGTCAATCTGGGGGCCAAGGACATTGATGGAATCGACATCAGCACTGGAATGCTCGACATGGCGCGGAAGACGGGAGCTTACAACGTACTCTCAGTTGCGGATCTTTCCAAGCCTCTAGCAACGGGGGACAGCACATACGAGGCCGTCATTTGTGTTGGGACATTAACCAAGGGCCATGTCGGGCCGGACGTTTTAAGTGAATTTGTTCGGGTTACTCAAGCCGGAGGTTTTATAGTTGCGACTGTGTTAAGCACTGTCTGGGTGAGTGGCGGATATGAAGACAAAGTGAAGAGCATCGTCAATGGCGGAGGAGCAGTCCTGATCAGTGCCGACCTAGAGGATATCATGTGCGCAGGAACCACTCAGGTTCGGATGGTCGTTCTCCGCGTTACTTGAGACGTTCTGTCACGAGTTGCCCAACCACCCTTAGTACCCGAGGGAGTCAAAACGGTTGTTGACGGTTCACCATGAGCGTACGAGCACGAGCACACCCGACGGGAACAGGTAGTAAAGAAGGGTCGGTCTGGCACGTCCACCTCTACCCATGTGTACATAACCATTACGTATCCAATCAGGCATCATTCAGTTATTGGACTTGCAGGCACCCCTTTCATTTCGTCTTTTCACTTAGTCGCCAGTATGGCAAAGAGAAGCGTTACTTCGACGAACACCAATTTTCTACGACGCTAGCGTATATACAGTACAAATATCTAGAAGATGTACGCGATGCTCTTGGCAATTGAATGTATAACTTCTCGTTGGTACAGTATCACAAGCCTTACATTCTTAAAACGGCAGAAACAAGCCTTTTCGCTGATGGGTCCTAGACCCCAGCCTGCTGTTTAGCGCTACAGTTCAGGCGTTAAAATGCGCCCGGCCGGTTCACGGCTGCTACTGCATGGGATTACTATGGTCCATGCTCGTAATTAGTTCGTCCCCGTGGTATATGTTAGGTTGCATAAAATTCGCCTGAACAGCACAAAAGTGCAACCCTCTGAATTACTCACGCAGAAGCCTCCATTTCGACAGCAATGAGAGCTGGAGTTGAAGATTTGGGACCTGCATTACGAGCAGCATTCGCCGGTCAAGCTGGTGCCTACGAAGTACGGGCGCAACGTCCACATCCAGCCTTCCATGTTCTACTCGTACTATATAGGTATGGTGCTGTCCCCGACCCGCAGCCTGACAATGAACCCGCTCAAGCACTCGCGGAGCCTTGCCTACTTGTATGAGGGCGAAAGTCTCCGTAATTGGCCTGATTGTCCAATAGACCATACGTGACACCTCTTGATCTCCAACCCTGTCGCTTATCATTGCCGAATGACTGCTCGGCAGTGGCGTCGTTCCCCGGCCCGAGACAAGGTCTTACTATCCTTTGCAAATGAATTTTACTCACTCGGTAGCCAGCACCGTAAGCTTCACCATTTCCTTCCTCAAGGGCCACGGCCAGCCTCCTGTGCGATACTGCCCGAGCAATCCAACACTCCGTATACACTCATTACCTCGTTTCACAAACAGGCCATGACGCCCATTCCGGGTGCTGAGAAGCAGGCTGCGGTTCACGAGCAGCAGGACTCTGAATCGGTACCATCCTCTCTCGGATGCCATGGGCCTGGCCACGAAGACAGACCTGTGGATAATGATGGCGGGGTTGCAGAGATTCGGAGGAGATACACTTTCCTCAGACTTCTGTCCAAGATTGAGAATCGTGTAGACGGGACAGCAGAGTTTGAGGCCATGGGGGTTGAACGTGTCCCGGAGGACAAGCGACGTCCACCGCAGATTTTGAATGTGAGCAACTGAAGAGCGGCCGAAATTTCCCGTGTACAAGAGCCAAGGTATATCGACTAGCCGTTGTATGCTAACATCAATCTACATAGATGATGTTCTTCTGGTTTTCGGTTCTACTCAGTCCAACTTTTGTCCCAATCGGTATGCTTGGCCCGATATTTGGCCTTTCGGTGAATACGTCAATTATTCTTTCCGTGTTTGCCTGCCTCATTGGCGCCACGATGCCAGCTTTCACAGCAACATTATCTCCGCAAACAGGGCTGAGGCAAGTTGCTGTGGCGCGCTACTCACTTGGTATCTGGGGCGCAATGATCTGTGCCGCGCTCAATGTGGTGGTCAATGTTGGTTATGCCACAATTGCTGCCATTGTAGCTGGCCAGCTCCTCCGAGCAGTATCGGGAGGCAGCATATCGTTGGTTGTCGGAACTTTAGTTATAGTAATCGTCGCCTTCGTTATCTCATTCTTCGGATTTGGCGTAATCCACCACTACGAACGATATGCTTGGGTCATCGCCTTCATACTGCTATGCGTTTTATATGGCCAGTCCTACGAGTTCTTCACACCATCCCCTAGCGAAAATCAAGGTTTAAGCGGCATAGACCACACCGGTGCCTGCCTCAATTATTTTGCAGTCATTTTCGGCGTCTGCTGCTCCTGGTGTCCGATTGCTGGCGATTACTACATCCACTACCCGGTTAAAACAAGCAAGTGGCTGGTTTTTGGCCTTACTTACGCGGGAATAATTCTTCCCAGTATATTTGTTGTCATTCTCGGAAACTATTTTGGCGGCATCATCATCGCGCACGCAGATCTTGCTGCCATGTATCACGATGGTGGTGTGGGTGCTCTCATCCTGCACGTTATGTCGCCGCCTCCTGCTTGGGGAAAGTTTGCTAGTGTTATATTTGTGTTGACATTCTGTTAGTATTCCCGGAGGAATGCGTTATTCATTTGAATGCTAACACGAAGTAGTGGCCGACTGCGTCTGCAACATATACTCCAGCGCCCTCTGTATGCAGCTCTTTGGCAGGCATTTCATCGCTGTGCCACGGTTCTTCTGGTGCCTCTTGCTTTCGATTGTTACATTTGCCTTGGCATATGGTGGAAGAAATGTATTGGAAGAAATCCTCACCAACCTGCTATCTATTCTCGGGTACTGGACTCTGGCATTTGCCGAAATTTTGCTCTTTGAACACTTCCTATTTCGGCCGCGCCTTGGTGGCTACGATCTGGAGTCCTGGCAAGATCCAAAGCGTCTGCCCATTGGAGTTGCGGGGACCGCATCGCTTTTGGCTGGCATCGGCTGCTCTTTCTTGGGGATGGCACAGACTTGGGTGGGTACAAGCCTAAGAGTCCACGAGGCAAGACAATAATGAATGGTGCGTTCAGACTGCTAACGATTTCCTTAGTATGTGGGCCCAATAGCCAAGCTCATCGGTGTTCATGGAGGCGACGTCGGGGATGAATTAGTTTTGATATCCGTGTTGTTTGCGTATCCCGTCCTGAGGACCTTGGAGGTAAACCACTTTGGGAGGTAAATTGATAGAAAACTATTGAACGATTGATACAGGAGACTGCGAGACACTGTAGACATTTGAAGTACTTCATCCTTTTTAGTATAAGCAACCTGAATACTAATATGTGAATCATATGCTGCTATAAACGTTGAGAGGCTGCAAAGTAGAGCCCATTGCAGAGTAGCACAGCCACATAAAGATACACTAGGAACTAATACTCCGTAGACATCACTTCTGGCAAGATGCCATGCAGCCGTTCCACGAGAATACGACAGGCTGAAGGAAGCGCGTAGCTTCGAATTTGAATAAACACGCTAACGTCCCGGTGCTCGACCCGCAACGGAACTGTCTGGCGCTACACCAATTCAGTACTGCGAGGGCCAGGAATATTCGTACCTCGTAGACACAAGTCCCATCAGGCCCATTGTGGTTTAAGATAGCGTTGCATTGTACAGTTTGTATTACATAGCACATTGTTTTAGCCGGATCGCCAGCCTTGGCTACGTGCATTGGCACTTGCAAAGGTGCCGCCTAGTCGTAAATCCAGTCGTGGTAGTGGGAAGCTGGACTGGGGTAAAAGAAAAGCCTTCCAGAAATGGACAACTAGCCGGCCAACTCCCCCACACTATTACGTACGGATTAGAATTGGATTGTTGGACGATGGTCGTGATCCGCCTTGCAACCTACGCCACCCCCCACAGAGCGAATGGCGAGGATAACGCCATTCTGGCCCAGGTCACAACAATCCCCTTTGCAGCGACTCCTAGAGGCCCGAAGCCTACTCGGTGTGTCATGTATAAATGCCACGGTCGCCAGCAGAGCTGTGTACAGGCCACTCGGTTCGTCGATAGCAAACGGTTTAGGTCGGGCACTTCATACATATCGTCTGGCAATGCGTGTCTCACTCCCCCACGGACTACTCCTTTGTGGAGTTGCGCACGCTGCAAGTGATGCTGCTCCTACCAGAAAGCCAAACTTCGTTTTTATCATGACAGATGACCAAGATGCGCACCTCGACTCAATTGAACACCAGCCAGCCGTGCAGAACCACTTTATCAAACAAGGCACAACGTTCAAAAAGCACTATTGCACGGTCGCATTGTGTTGCCCTTCCCGAGTCTCTCTCCTAACCGGGAAAGCCGCCCACAACACCAATGTGACGGATGTTAGCCCAGTAAGTAGCTTCCACGGGCGTGGCTCCTCCCTGTCTCTGCAATTTGTATGCTGACCAAGGAAATAAGCCTCATGGTAAGACTGCCTTCTGTATTAACCCGCAAGCCAGCCATTTTAATCGCAATTCACAGGCGGATACCCAAAGTTCGTCAAGGAGGGTTTAAACGATGACTATCTCCCCGTGTGGTTGCAAGAAGCCGGGTATAATACATATTATACGGGGAAGCTCATGAACACCTTTTCCACCAAAACATACGACAAACCACACCCGCGGGGCTGGACGAGATCTGACTGTATGTGGCCGTGGCACCGATTATTGCTTTTGGATCTGACGAGAATATAGTTTTGATTGATCCATTCACGTACATTTATAACAAGCCAGCAACGTCTCTGGACAATGGCCCTTACCAGGTGCATGCTGGAAACTATTCAACGGATATGATTGCCGATAGGGCCGTCGAGTTTCTCAAAAATGCCCTCGACGCTGAAAAGCCATTCTTTCTCGGCGTCGCACCCATGGCGCCACATGCAGAGCTGATAGATGAGTTCAAGGAGCCTATCCCCGCGGACCGGCATAAAGACCTATTCCCAGACGCGAAAGTTCCCAGAAGGAAGAACTTTAACCCCTGTCAGGTAAAATGCCAGCTTCACCTTTTCTTGACTCTTTCTTGCTAACAACCTCTCGTGATATAGCCTGGGACCGCCAGTTACTTCAAAACCCTCCCGCGGCTCAATTCCACCCAGGTCAAATACCTGGATAACTTCCAGCGTCGCCGACTGCAGTCGCTACAGGCAGTTGATGATCTAATCAATAATCTCATGACTGTTCTCGAAGACCAACCGGAAGTGCTCGAAAATACATACCTGATCTACACAAGCGACAACGGGTATCACCTGGGACAGCATCGGCTGCCTCCTGGGAAAAGTTGTAACATTGAGGAGGACATTAATGTTCCTTTCATCGCTAGGGGTCCAGGAATTCCAAAGGGCAAACTTGTCACATTCCCAACGAGCCATACGGATGTGGCCCCGACGTTTTTACAACTCGCCGGAATACCGTTGCGCGAAGACTTCGACGGTGTCCCAATACCCATGACTGATGATGCTCAAGACCCAAGTACTCTTCGAAGTGAGCACGTGAATGTAGAGTTCTGGAAAAGGGGCTTTCTTGAAGGCGAAGGGTTTGGTCCTATTCGTAAGTATTTTGACTTAACTGCAGTCGGTTCTCGGGGTTACTAAACAGCATAACAGCGGGCTTTCAGAACGAAAACACGTACAAAACGCTTCGCATTGTCGCAGACTCGTATGAGTACATATACACTGTTTGGTGTATAGGAGACCATGAACTGTACGACATGAAGGTAAAAAGCGCTGTTTCCCGATCTATTGCACACGCTAATCGCTCTTCAGGCCGATCCGTTCCAGATGAAGAACCTTTACGGGCTGCAGGACCAGCACCATCAAAATGTACCCCAGCTCACGAAGCGCCTCGACACATTGCTTCTGACACTGAAGAACTGCAAAGCCAGCTCTTGCCAGCGGCCGTGGGAAACCATTTTTCCTGGTGGACAAGTTCGGAGCCTTCAGGACGCCATGGATACATCGTACGACGACTTTTTCAGTCAGCAGCCACAAATCGCTTTTGACGAATGCACAGAAGGATATATTCCAGAATTAGAAGGTCCATTCAGCCCACTGCCTTATGACGACTTTGCAGCTTTCCATCTCCAGAGGATCCGGGACCAGTACTACATCTAGCATCGCAGCCGCTCACATGTCTGCCAAGCAGAAGATTACATGCCTCTTTCAAAATGGGAAGGACCGAATGATCGATAGATTTAAACGATAGTATCTAGACTATTATACTTGGTAATCTAAGCAGTTCCGAATCGAGTTGCGAGAACATTATGCATGCTGCAGTTTCTTTGTCATTACTAGTCTTACAGGCTATTTTGTCCCAAGTTGCAATCCGCCACAATAACCAATGGCCACCGCAATTACCTCTGTCCACCCCATGGTCCGTTGCCAGGGTGCCCACCGCGCGGATGTTGCTGGTGGCCCTGATGCGGGTTATAACTGTTATATCCATTGTTATAACCTGGAGGATTCCAGCCAGCTGACTGGTGAATCGGCGGCGGAGGAGGCAATCCTCTCCCAAAACCAGCGGCACCGGGAGGCGGAGGATACCATGAGCCTTGGCCGGCGGCCTGCCGGTTCGGCGGCGGTCGTGACTCTGGCCACCTGTTATAGCCGCCACGGTTGAACCCGGGAGCCTGGTGCGGTGGCCGACCTCCTCCGTGTTGTCGAAATTGGTCACGGCGATCGTGAGAGTCGTGCCTGCCGCCATGTCGCGGACCGCCGTTGAAGCCTCCGCGATTTGCTTTCCCTCTCAGAACCTCAATATCACTTCGAGTAAGTACCGGCGCCGGCATTTTAAGCCCACGCAGAAGCATGGACTTGTGTGTCTGCGTTGTTTTTGGCATCTCATAGTTGACACTGTTAAATGATTAGCATACATAGAACGCCACCGGGGATAACATAACATACCTGACAGAACGATCATATTCCACGTCAGGCATGGACCGGCGTTCAAGCGGATACCGTAACGTGCTGTGCGGTACATATTCTTCTTGCTTATCGACCGAGCCCGCCAACCCGTCACTTGTTTTCGGGTTCAACTTGAACTTGCCAGACCCCTGTTTCTTCGAGTAGAAGTTGGTTAATACCTCATCGTAGATACTCTCGTGACTGTCTGACAAAATCAAAACATCTCTGCCCCTAGAATTTCGCGCGGCATCCTCAGGGCTCAAAAGAGGATATTTGCTTTCTACTGCTTTCAATAGGCGTGGCATGTCGATGAACGGCAACAAAGCAACACCCTGCCAAGCCATTTTCTTTCCATTAAGATCCACCTCAAACTCTTCTGGATAGAAGTCGATGATTTCGCTATTCTCGTTTGTCATCAGATCGTGAAACACTTCTGGTAGTGCATCTCGTGATGCTGCAGGAAGCACGCTCATGAGCTGCTCAAAGGGCTTTGATATCCTGCCTGCTTCGAAAGAGATGTTTACTTGAGCAATATCCTTGAAGTCTGCGGCAAACGGAGCATAGTGGTAGGGATAGTACCATTCCCAGGAAGGGCAGCCTTGAAAGTAGTACTCCAGAACCCAGGCCAAGCCTTCCACGTACGCGTGGGCAACCTTCTTGCGAAATTCGATGTCGCCTGGGTCTCGGTGAAACTTTGCTTGGTAGTAGCGGTCAGCGTACCCGTCTTCCCACAGGCGCACAGGATCAGCTGGCACCTCTGAAGCCTCCGACGGTGTAGGCGCGCCAGTAGACTCAGATGGCGTCGAAGCCCCGCCTTCCTCAAGCGCATCAACCTTCCGTTTCCCAAGAGAGGACTCCGGTACAGAGTTTGACGACTCTGAATTAGTTGCTTGTCCTGATTTGATCCTCTCCTTTAGGACGCTTGCCGCACTCTTGTTGGCCGCATTTGCGGTTTCGGTCGATGGACGATTGACGACCATGTCATGTGTAATTGCCTTCACCGGCTCTTTCGGAAAGTTAGAAATTGGATAGAGTGCCAGCCCTCGAGAAGGATCCTCATGACCATTTCTGATGTTCTTTCTATCATTGGGTCTTCCTTGCCCGCCAGCACCTCCATTCTGCAGCCTCCGACGTTTAGCATTTGCTTCACGGCGATCTTCTTGCTCTTTGCGCTTCTTGAATATCACATCTTCCTGCACGGCAAGCCCGTCCAGGATACACTGAGCTCTTTCTAGGTCGATATGTCCGTCCTTTGTGATATAACCACCAAGGGCAGGTAGGTTGTTCTTCCACAAGGTAGTCAGTGTGTCAATGCCGTGCTCACGAATTTCAAGTGCTGGGAGATGTGGCAAGAAATCGTTTCCTACAAAACAGCACATGAAAATCCAGTCATCGATTGCTCGCTCCAGGTCAAAGCGGAATGGCAAATCTGGAATGGAGAGCTCTGCCGCAAGATACTCTCTCAGAACTGCGACATGAAGCCATATAAATGGTTTCAGAACCACGGGCTTATCCTTCTCGTCAAACTCGCCTCCTTTCTCTTTGACCTCGCCCCTGCAGTTCTGCGCGTCGTGGCCTCTCTGGCCACATAGTTTGCACGTGCGCGCTTTGCCATCTTGGAAAAATACATCCTCTCGTAGGACGCGAAAGTGCGGTTCGTGAGTTGCCAGCCCCAGCATGATGAGATCTGCATCCAAACCGTAAATTACATGTCGTGTATTGGGGTCGTAGTCCGGACTTGCGCGTTGGGATCTAACAAAATCCATAATCTTATGCTCTCCTTCTCCGGGAACGGTGGCATCGGATATGATGACTTTTAATTTCGCCCAACCAGGATCGGTATTGAGTTTGTACTGGCACCAGTAGCGCAGACTGATGGCAAGAATGTCCATAAACGGCGTGCCCGGGGTGATCGAGTTATTGTCGAAGGCCTTTTTGGTAACAGCCTCAGTGCTTTCGGCCGGGAGAGTGCCACCGTTTTGCTGCTTGAGAAGCTTTAGCAGCTCTTGCTTGTCCTGCTCCTTCTCCTTTGCCTCTTGGGCAGAGCGGAATCTTCGAGATCGTTGTTGATTCATCTTTGCTCGAGGAGCAACGCCATCTGGGAAAAGGTAAGTCAAAAATTCCATTTAGAGATGAGTTGTGGTATGCTTACCAACAGCGATCATGAGAATCTTGCGCGGTCGCACCATATTGACCACCCGGTCAGTATACTTGAAGATCTCCAACATCATTTCTTCTTCGTCCTTTGGCGCTGGTTTATCCTCAGGATGCGCACACGGATGGACAATCCCGTTCATGTCGAGATAGAGATTGTCCAGCTCCTCCCCATTTGGATTTGGACGAGTGGTGTCGACGGGAATCTCGGATCCGTCTTCCATGGTCACCGGCCTCTCTTCCACCACCGGCGAGATGATTTTCGGGTACTTGTTGGAAAGCCATCGGAATGCGGCCGGAATACCCATGGTTGCTTTGTTGTCGCGCTCGGCAAAGCACAGCGCTCGTGGGCTCTCGGGTGCGAGCCGTAACAGAAACTTTGGCGGCGGCAACGGCTGCTCGACTTGGAGGTGGAATGCGACGACTTTCCCAGCGGAAAATGTAGGTACCTGGTAAAATATGCGAGCACTCGGCGGGCACGCAGGCACTTTCCAGCAAGCAACAGTGATGTGAGGAAAAACGACGCCGTTTGCTTGGCGTTGTTTCTGGCGCAAACGAGTGGTAGGTGAAGTTTGCGAGCCGCGCGCCGCAGAGCCTTTAGCTTTACTTACCTTAGGTAAGGCAAGCAAATTATACCGGGGCCGCCAGGTAACGTCCGCCTATCATGGGTACGTTCTGGCGCGTGCTCGTAGTGGTCGAGACTTACCTGGAGTGGAGGGCTTGTTGCCTGAACTGGTTAGGATCTCAGGTACCCAGCGAGCATGTGGAGGGCAATCCAGACAGGGTAGCCGTACTGGTGGTACCTATACCTAAGGTGGCATGCTCTGCAAGGAGTCTCCTTTAGGACACCAAGTCCTTTTTTATTAAACGGCCAGCAACTCTCGACACTTTTCAACGTTGTCTCCCTGCACCATTTTGCGACAACTCACCGTGCTGGTGCGATTTGCACCTGCGTAGACTATAATTGGGGTTTTGAGGCCCTCCAATGGCATGATACAGCCGACGACGACAGCTTCTACACAATGTTTTCGATCGCGACTGCGCCGGCGAAACAGTCAGCGACGGACACCATCGCCGTGCTGAGTGGACGGCTAGGCTCTGCAACTCTGCTCGAAGACCGCCGTGCCGCCATACTAGGCTTGCGGAGCTTTGCCAAGGATTTCCCGGCCACTGTTGCGTCCGGCGCCCTGCGTGACCTCATAAGCAGCCTGGCCAAAGATGGAGAGGACGTTGACACTGTCAAGGTGGTCCTTGAGACGCTGTTGATGCTCTTTAACCCAAGCGAAGACAGCCCTGAAGCGTCCGATGAGATAGCCTTGTGGCTTGCCGACGAGTTCACACAGCGCCAAGAAAACGTAACATTGCTCCTCGACTTTCTCGAATCGAACGAGTTTTACCCTCGACTCTATTGCCTCCAGCTGCTCGGCGCAATTCTCTCTGCACGAACCGAGCGAACGGAAGAGTGCATATTTACGGCACCGCTTGGAATCCCCCGACTTGCCGCGATGCTGGATGATCGACGAGACGCGATTCGAAACGAAGGTATCAACCTCCTGACTGGCCTCACGCCCTCATCCGTGGACATACAAAAACTTGTCGCGTTCGAGAATGCGTTCGACAGAATATTCGCCATCATCGAAGCAGACGGATCTCTTAATGAAGGAGGAAGAATTGTTGAAGACTGTCTCATCCTGCTAGCCAATCTGTTACGCCGCAATGCGTCCAACCAGACGTTGTTTCGCGAAAGTGGGTGTATGAAACGCCTGGCTGGGTTGCTGCAAAGCGTCTTCACAGCGTCAGATGACGAGCCAAACATTGCGGTTTGGGCTGAGGCTCAAAGAAACCGCAATATATATGCATTCCTGGCCATCATACGCCTACTTTTACCCAACGGATCCGCTGGTGTTTCTCACAACCAGAAGCTGCTTTGGAAACATGGCCTGTGTGGTGGTATTCTTGACCTTGCATTCGCCCGCGATGTGCAGCCCGAGATCAAGGCGGAGGTGAGCTGATGCACAGAGCCGTAAAATGTTTTATATTGCCTACTAACCGGCAGAACAGGCTCTAATCACAGCCGGGGACATGATTCGAGATTCAACGGAGCTGCAAGAAAACTTTGCACAGCTCACCGTCGCACCGCCATTGGAAGATTCCCCCGCCATTTTGAAAGGTGCCGACGGCCGCGGCCGCGTTTATGTAATTGATGGATTGCTCGATCTAATCCTAAACTTACATGATAGTGCGTCATTCGACCTTCGCTTTGCTGCCTGCGAATGTCTGAAATCCTACTTCTCAAACCACCTCGGCGTCCGCCTTCACTTCCTAGGCAGGGCAATTGATGGCTATCTTGCTAGCGGGGAAGAGTCGGCCAATGTCTTGACCGTCCTCCTCCGGCCGTCTACGGAGCAGGCTGCAAGTGACCCATACCGCTCGTGGTTTGCTGCTGTCATATCTTTTCATTTGCTGTTTGATAACGCGGAAGCAAAAGCAAAGGCGCTTAGCCTGACAGAAGGAGATGCATCGAAAGATGAGGAAGTGGTGACCAGCGTTCAAACTGTGACTGCACATCTCATCACGGGAATCAGGCGTGGAGATGATGCTCGTATCTCGGTTGGATACCTAATGCTACTTATAGGGTGGCTTTTTGAGGATCTTGATGCGGTCAACGACTTCCTTTCGGAGGGAAGCAACGTGCAGAGTCTAATACAAGCCATTTCGCAGCCAATGATGGACGGTGGCGAGCTTGTCCAAGGGCTTTGCGCTATGCTGCTTGGAGTCGCGTATGAGTTTTCTACCAAGGATTCACCCGTGTCTCGGACTACTCTACATTCCATCTTGACATCCCGCCTCGACCGTGAAAGGTACTTGGACAGACTTCTTAAGTTACGTGGCCACCCGCTTCTACGAGATTTCGAAACGACACCACAGAGAAGAGATCCAAACTCTCCGGGCGGGCTTGCAGACGTTTTCTTCGATCACATGTTTGTCAACTTTTTCAAAGACAACTACGGCCGTATTTCCCGAGCAATTGACAGGAGCCCCGAGCTCGAGATATCCGTGGTGACCAATGGAGTACAAAAGGGTATATCACGAGAGCTTGTTGACTCTCTGCGAGAGCAATTGAAAGAAAAAGACCAAGCTCTGGAGGATGCAAGAGTCGCGACAGAGTCCCTAGAGTCGAAAATGGGGCAAGAGCAGGGTGAGCATCGCCGTCATAAAGAAGAGGCTAGCAGAGAGCTGGCAAAGGCAAAGGAGGAGGCTAGCCAAGAGCTGGCAAAGGCAAAAGAAGAGGCTAGCCGAGAGCTTTCGAAGGGGACCGCTGCGCAAGAGGGCCTGCGGAGGTCGCATGAAGCAGAACTAAGGTATGTAGAGCGCCGCAACCGAGTGATGAAATCAAGCTTAAGTGCTAATTCCGCACAGAAAACTCCAAAGTCAGCAATCAGCCAAAGACATAGAAAACGGCAAGCAGCTGGCAGCCGCAAAAGCCGCGGTGGCTACAGCAGAGGCCGAACATGAAAAGAAAGTTGCTTCTCTGAAAGCTGCACTTGCTGCGAAAGATTCTGAAGCCCAGAATGGGCTAGCTGAGGCGCAAAAGGCCGCCAAGGCAGAATTGGAGCATGCAAAGCGGCGAACCGACGCTGAAATTGCGGACCTTCGAGCAACAATTAGTTCGCTAGAGGCCAGTTTCCAAAAGGTAGGCAAGAAAACGCAGAGGAAGAAAATAACGACGTACTAATAGTATTGATAATGGTAATTAGGCTGGAAACGAGAAGGAGAAGGAAGCACAGTCAAAAGCACAGGAACTGCAAGCCAAGGACAGGGAAATCGCCTCTCTCCATGAAGGGTACGAAGCCGAGAAAGCCGCCGGCACATCGAAACTGGACAAGGCCACAAAAGAGATCAAGAAGCTAGAAAAGTTGCTCGAAGATGCCAACAAATCGGCTGATGAGGCACGCGAGAAGGCGAGCAGGGTACGTGTAAACGCATCGAGAGACAAGATTTTGGGGAGAGGCTGACAAAGCACAGGCAGAGTCAACACTCACGGAAAGCAGGAAAGCGAAGGACTCGGTCCAGGCAGAGCTGGATGACCTCCTTATTGTATTTGGCGATTTGGAAGACCAGGTTGCCAAGCAAAAGGTAAGCTGCGACATGCACGGATACTGTGGATATTCCTTCGCGTTACTAACAGCCAGTATAGGCGCGGCTGCGGGAGCTTGGTGAGCCAGTATCAGATGCAGAAGATGACGATAGTGATGAGGATGATGACGTTGATTAAATAAATGCGCGGATTACTCAAAATAGAAGCGCTGATTTCTAGCTACATTACATTGTATAAAACCAGGGGACGATTATCTACATAACTAGACTAAGGCGTCAAGCTTGGGCGTTCGTCGTCGTTGATAGCCGTACGTACTGTAGTCGTAAATTTTGCAAAGTGGAGTGAGTGACTGCCCGCCTGTGCTGTTTGGTGAGAAGATGCGGGCAGATATGGGTTCGAGTTTATTTGTGGGCCGCGCCTGGCCTAGAGAGAGCGCAAACACTTTGGTGTCGCCAATTTTTTGCGTCGTTCCTGCAGCACTCACTCAAAAAGGGTAAACGGCCAAAAATGTCGACTTCAAGCAGTAGCGGGGCATCTGACGGTGCAGAGTGGCAGGATATTGAGTCGGACGAGGAAACTCTTACTCTCGTTTCATTGTTTGGACCAGAGACGTTTTCTTCGCTGGAGGAGTTCTTGAAGCATTGCAAAGAACAACACAGCTTTGACCTTGCGGCCAACCTGCGCCGCCTCCAGCTCGATTTCCACGGAGCGGTGAAGTTTGTCAATTTCGTTCGCTCTCGTGTTGCGGCAAAGGAGAATCTTCCGGACCCTATTACGGCCAGTCACTTTGAAGACGACAGCTTCCTCAAGCCTGTCCTTGAAAACGATGCGCTCATTTTCTCATTAGACGAAATCCTGGAAAATGATGTGGATTCACGCGCTTCCGAACCTGCAAAGGCAGGGGGTTCACAAGAAACACTGGCGACGAGAAACAGGGATCTCGAAGCAGAATTGGCTACTCTGAAAGAGCAGTTTGCCAATTATCGGCTTGCCGTTGAAGAGACACTTGATCGTCGCTGGGGCGATGAAAATGAACCGACGGCCCAGCGGCCCAAAAAACAAGACAACTCTGACTATTACTTTGAGTCGTACGCTTTTAACGGTATATTCGGCGTGTCCCGGCCTGCTTCGATACCACGTGCTAACGCAGCTCAGATATCCACGAGACTATGCTGAAGGATGAAGTGAGAACGGATGGATACAGGGACTTCATTTACGAAAACAAGCACCTTTTCAGCGGAAAGACTGTTCTTGATATTGGCTGTGGCACCGGTTAGTGGTCGGAAGCACCTGATACAATCAATTTCCCATGCTAACGCTGAAGACAAGGTATTCTAAGCATGTTTTGTGCCAAAGCGGGGGCAGCAAGAGTTATCGCGGTTGACAAGTCAGACATAATTGACAAAGCCAGAGAAAACATCTACAACAACGGCCTCTCTGACACCATTACTTGCCTAAGGGGGGCCATCGAAGACGTCAAACTCCCCGTTGAGGAGGTAGACATCATTGTCAGCGAATGGATGGGCTATTGCCTCTTGTATGAGGCCATGCTTCCAAGCGTACTTTATGCGCGGGATAAGTACTTGAAGCCAGATGGGCTTTTGGTACCAAGCTCCGCCACAATCTGGATTGCGCCAGTTGAAGATTCTGGCTACGTCTCTGACACTGTGTCGTTCTGGCGTGACGTGTATGGATTCGACATGAAGGCAATGCAAGAAGGCATTTACGATGAGGCGCGCATCCTCAACATGCCCAAATCTTGTATTTGCGGCGAACCCTCCCCGTTCAAGGTCCTAGACCTACACACTGTCAGCGCCAAGGATCTTGTATTTACGGCAGACTGGCAATCCAAAATGACGCGTCAAGTCGACGGCGTAGACGGATTTCTCATTTGGTTCGACAACTTCTTTGCGACGGCACGCTCCGACCCCGTTCCGCCACCGGAGACGACGCCTGAAGCATTTACAAAGAAGAAGGCAGGCTACATCGCATTTACTACGGGTCCGTTCGGCAAGGAAACACACTGGAAGCAAGGGCTCCTTCTGCAACCTTCTGTGGCGCTGACCACCGGGGACCAGTTGCCCAAAATATCTGGCCAAGTTACTTTCTCGGCACTCAAAGAGAATGCTAGAGCACTTGACATTGATGTGACTTGGTCGGAAGAAAATCAAGAAGTAAACAAGCGGAGCTGGAAGCTGAAATAGTTGAAAATAGTTGAAAATAGCTGACTTTATCTTGAACATGAAGCAGCCAAGTTTGCATGCCCGAGAGTTGAATCATCCCTTTACAAATGCGGCACTGACATACCCTCTAGCAGGAGGTTGACTATACTCAAGAATCCTTCTCCGAGAATAAAGCCCTTCGATGTAAAGTCAGCATCTGATATGAAAAAGTGTGGTATTTAGAAATTGGGAATTCCTTACCGATGCGAGAATAATTAAGGGCGTGATGGAGCGTCGCATCCTATGAATCCAAAACCACGCTAGAACTCCGCCAGCAGCTCTAGCCAACGTGAAAGATGGCACATTATACATTCCTGTTTGTGTTAGAGTGGTAAGCATTAAGATGGTGGGCAAAACTTACCAACGGCAACAGCGATGCCGCCAGGGATCCACGAACGCCATTTCTTGCCGACATACAAAGTTCGCCCAAGAGTGGTAAATGCAAAAATAACACCAAAGGCAATCGACCATTCCTTGGCCATGTATGGCAAACCTTGTCCAGTTACAAGTCGGGCTGTAAAAATCCAGACATATGCTGTTGGAACCTGGAAAAGATCGCCCGGAATTTCGTATACACTGTATGGTCAATGTTAGTGGAGAACGACTATAAAGAAAGGGCTAGAGACGAACCGAGTATATAAGCGATAAATAAACGCACTCAAGACCGCTCCAAACGTAGCGCCAATCATTTGACCCCAAAACTGTGCCTTTGGAGACGCTCCAAGAAGGTGGCCGGTTTTCAAATCTTGCATTAAATCACCGGCTTGCAGGGCTCCCTAAGATCGCGTTAGCTCTATAGACCATAGCAAGATGAGATCTCTAAACATACGGCTTCAGACTGGATGAGCAGCTATGTTAGCAAATGATATTGATCAGACGCTCGCAGGACGAAGACTCACCACTGCGCCAGCGACTAAATTGATAAGGACACTCGACTTGTGGGTTTGCGGAATGATAAGCGCAAAGAAAAGTTGTGCCAGTTTGCTTATTCCTGATACAGGGTTCAGGTCCGTTTCACCAAGAGCCCTAACACCCATGATGCTCAGTACCAGAGCCATGAAGACTGCGATAACTGTGGCGTAAAGAGGAACAAGATCTCCAAAAACCGTGTGAATGGTGACTATGCACAGGAGGATCGATAGCGCAAGTCCAATCATAACGATTTTGTTGCTGATAAGTTGATCTTCTGGCGCGTCTTCTTCTTCAATTAAAGCGTCTGTGGGACCTTCCACTGCGGCGACATCGTCATCGCTTGAGTCGCTGTCGTCTTGCCCTTGGAGTAACGCATAGTCGTGGGAGCGCTTAGGCATCAAGTCTCCAAACTTGCTTTGCCTGAACCGCTCCAGAAGCCTCGCTGCACATCGTCGAGCACCCGGAGTCACAAGAGAACGGGTGGCAATATATGTCAAACTGACAACAGCATCAACTAGCATGATAGCTAGGGACACCCACACAATCCAGCCTTTGCTTCCATGCTCCCAGTCATCCACTGGCCCTGGGGCCCATCCTTTGAACTTGGCCAAAGGGCTGAGAACCGCCCAGCCAACCACGGCACCTAGCAGCATGTGCATAGTCGTCTCTGTCCCCATGATTATGCCTTGACCAACATACGCAAGGCTGGGATTCAGTGTCCATAGCCAGGACTGAGCCACGGTGGCGCCGAAAATGGGAACGTTTCGGAGAATAGGAAAGAAGTACGTAAGAACTGTGGCAACGCCGGAAACGACGAACGAGATGACCAGGAGTCGCAGATTGGATGCCCAGTCTGAGTCATTGTGACTATTTTCAGGCTCAGATTCTGTCTGACTGTTATCCGTTTCATTTGATGGAACAGCGTCATCTCGTGGCACGAGCGCCGCAAACCCTCCCTTTGCTGCAGCATCCAGCTCTTGCTTTGTCGACTGCTTACCGTCACCGTGGAGAACAGAAATAAGAACAGCTGTGCTGAAGCCACTTGGGAACTTCAAGCGTTCGCGTATGATGACCTGGCGACGTCTTTACAAATGAGAGTTTTCATTAGCACGAATATATCAGCAGGATACTCGTGAGTACTTACAGAGGCACAGCGAAAACAACGCCAAAATAGCACAATCCCAGTGACCAAATAATGAGCTGCCAGACACTGAGATTCAAGGGACCTCTTTCATCGGGGGACAGAAGATAATTCATCGCGGGGATCTGGCAAAATTAGCAGCTGTTTGGGTATGAAGAGAAAACATCCCGAGCAATGCGACTTACGACACCAACAAAACCACAGCCAAGGGGCATGATGGCCATTCCACAGGCGACACTCTGTACAAGTACATTCTCGACCGGAGAAAATGGAAGCTGGAGGTGTTGGCGGAGGAGTCTAAAGATGCCGAACCCCATAAGACTCGCTGGCATGGACATGATAGACACCCATCCTGTTTGGAGCCCGAAGTAAACATTGGCAGCGCAGATGACAGTGCCAATAACCAGGCCCGCCGCCACGCCACGGACTGTAAAACTTTGGCCCGGCGGCCGTATAGGCGCTCTTGCGTCCATATTTGAATGTTTGTGCCGGATTAATAATGGTGAGTGTGAGAGTTGGCGTGTGACTGCGATCCCGCCCTGCGGCTATTTACATGCTATGACTAAGCTATGTGGATCGCTTCTGGCGGCCGGACAAGATTCGGCAATACGACTGTAGCGAGGTTCTCACCATACATACGGGGCGGTTGAAAAACTTGGGTAATTAAATTAGGAAACTGGCCTAGTATTATTACTATAATTACAATCCAAAGCTGTCCAAAAGCGATCCGACATCTGGCTCTTCAAAAGTGGTGGGCGGAGCTAATCGCTTCTTATCGTTCTGGCCAGAGGCTTCAAGATGGGCAGCGGGCAAGTCATTGACGACAAGAGAGCTCCGCCTGCGCAATAATTTGAGCGGATTGACATCCCCTCCGAACCCAGCTGGGCTTACTTGCTGGAATTCCCAATTCCGCACTACAATAGCGTTAGACTCTTTCATAGGCAAAATGGCATAGTGATCTTGGTTTGTAAGGCTTACCCAAATCTAATCCCAGTAGATCGCAACCCATCCGATCATATAACTTTGCGCTATGCAAAACAAACTCCCATTCCACCCTGGGGTTTATCTTTGAAGCGCCTCTTAGCGTTTGTAGCGTCATATGGCGCAGCTGAGAATAAAGGACAACTAAAGCTGGATCATCCGTGAGGAACAGTCGGGATTTCAAGTCTGGCGAACTTGGTGTTTCCAGTAGAGTATAAACTGGCGTCTATCGTTCGGCTTGAGTCAGCAATCTGGAAGCAATTTTCCGTCGCCAAACGAGTTACTTACAATAAGTGCCCGAACGGCCATGTCCTTGCGTCCGAGCATCCAAAATGCCCACGACGCAAGCCATCGATCTCCTTCTTGTGCGGCAAAAGGGAGGACTTCATCGTGGAGTAGCTTTTTCAGCACCGTGCCGTTGTCACCCTCGTATACGCGGGCGATAGCAATAGCAAGCTGCATATCTCGTAGTTGTCGAAGGCATATTTCAACAGCATCGTCCAGTTTATCTGCCAGCAGAAAGAATGCGGCCGCATATTCTTCAGATGTTAGTTTACACTGCTTCAAGTATCGATATTGAGTAGCTTACGGAAGCGCCGTTTGCTAAGCAATGCGTAGGCATTCTTTAACGCAACAGTCCTCCACTTCGGATCCTCAAAATTATTAGCCAAGAGACGCTGCGTGGCTGCTTGTTCTCGATTGCCGCTGGCCATACGCCACAAGCCTTGCAGAACTGTCTTTTTCTTCAAAGCAAGGTAAAACAGGCTGCAGTCTACCGGACTTTTCGAATCGTTTGCGGTGTATTCATTTCTGGCAATGACTTCAAATTGCGCCTTCAAAGCTGGAAGGTCTGAAAGCCACATAAACAAGCCACTCTCTCGGGCATGTTTCCACATCATTGAGCCGTGTGTCTGCCGCGAGACAAAGTCGGCCAAAATGTCTTGACTGTTGGAATGGTAAGCCCAATTAATTTCTCTCCACGATAAATGAATTTCACTCGTTCGCCCTTTTCGAAGAGCGTGCTGTCTGAAAAACAGCATGAAGCGCGCTCCATTTTCGTCCATCGAACGACGATGACGCTCAACGAGCGCAGCACACTCTATCATGTCCATCAACTGAATTTGCTCGTGCCCTGACAGTTGGGGTATGCGGACTTTGGTTAAAGTTTCATTAATCGATGATGCAATCTGCTCAGAAAACACAACGTCCTCTTCGTCATCAGATTGGTCCCCATTAACGTATTGTTTACGGCCTTTACTCGAAGTCCGCTCCTCGCCTTCCTGTTTACCATGTTAGAGAAGCAAATGCGGGTGGGGCTCAAGTACTATTGACTCACAGCGATAGTATAGAAGTCATGCACATGTAAGCCCAGGTAATCGTCGACCTCCTCGCCGGGAACGAGGTACTTTAGTGTCTTGTGCAAAGCGACGAGGATCTGTCGCACCAAAGTACCCTTTCCAGACAAAACACTTTGGCTTAGAAACTGCGGATGGAAGATTGGGAGAGGTCCATTGAACCTTTGAACTGCCTCAAAGAGGTCCCAGGAGCCATCCTTTCGCTGAGGCAGCCTGAGATCTGGTTCCGCGACGTCGCTGGTCGCAACACGTCTGTCATAGACGAACATCTGATTACCAGTGCCGATAACAAGGTGACCATCTCCCAACCAAGTGGAATCACCAATCGGGTGAGGCGTAAGTTCCCGGATGCTGATCTCACGGATTTGTGCCCAAGCAGGTCCCCGGTTAAGGTAGTCGAAACGCATTTGTGACAGTAGGATAACACGGTACGGGAAGCCCACAGCTAATATGGACTGTCCGTCCGGTGTAGATGTCCAATCAAGGTCCTGAATCACATTCTGCTGCTCATAGTCTTCTTTGAATTCAAGACGTGAGCCGCCGATGTCCCATATGGTAAGCTGCGACCTGCTTGAGTTGACAAGAGCGGCTTTTTTCAGCATACTGCCGCTGGCCAAAGCAGGGTCGGACATCGCCGTCTCCGTATAGCATGTTGACAGCCAGTCGACCTTACGTCCTTCCAAATCCACGCGAGCAGTCCAGAAGTCAACACGACCACCCCGCGTGTAGGATATTGCTATGTCTCTTGCGAAAACATCCAAAAACCCAGATACTACTGGATTTGTGCCTGCTGGATCAACAGGAAGAACATACTTGAGACTCTCTGGGACAGACAAGGTAAATGAGCAGAAGTCATGAATTCCAGCAGTTGTCTTCGTGGTATCACCTTCCAGATACGCTGGCAGCACAACTTCCCAGACTTGCCCATTTCGCTCTGACGTAATCGTCGCGATATACGCTCGCGTTGCGTCTTTGACATTTGGCCGTGGCAAAGCAATGAGGCAAAGGGGCTCCTCTGTGAATTGGAACGGTGCGGCTCCAAGGCACTGGGCTTTCTCGGATCGACAATCCCAGAGCGATATCTCATTTTTGGTAAGGAACACAACGAATCTTCCTTTTCGTAGAACGCAGACTCGATGGATATGCCCGCCATTCTGTACGACACAGCGTCTGCTTAGGCCGCCTCCCGTTGTTTCTGGCCTATTTTGAGGATGATTCCACACAACACATTCGCCATTTTCGGTTCTTGAAACAACTGCCCGACCACTAAAGTTACGATTCATCTTCTTGATAGAAGCGGAGTGGCCGGCCCATACTGCCTGCAGGCAAAGTCTCTGATCATTCGTCGTAGGGCTCAATAAGTCTGCAACGTCGCTGGTGAAGAGGCCGATCCTGCCGTCGAAGGCGTGAAAAAGAATATGAAGTTTGGCGTCCGATCTGTCAAAATATGATTCAACTTCCATGTGGGGCAGAACCGAAGAAGTACGGAATCCAGCTAGATTCTCGAAGATGCGAGACCTAGCATGAGCAATAGTGAAAGCCCGCGATTGTTGTGTAGTAGCACTGACTGCCGTGTCCAATGCCCATGCAGTCATCGTCCCACAAGTATTTATGGCCAGGCATATCTCCGGTGTCTTGTTCGCAATTGCGACAAGGTGTTCCATGGCAACTTCGTCGGAGCTCGGGTCATCCGACATACGCTCTTGCACTGCTCTTTCAACAGCGGGCATGAAGTCCTTTCCATCAATCACGCAAATAACGGAAGGATTCGATGCACCTGGATTATTGCGGATAGCTTCGGTGGTATCAATGGTGCACCAGAGCTGCCAATGCTGTGCATCAGCTGTTTCGGTCGGGGTCCAGACGCGAACAAATCCATCCATACAAAATGTATAGAGCACATTATTGGCGGTTTGCTCAGCGTGTAGCGGTTTCCGCCACCTCACGGCTGTCACGACGTCGGGATGACGAAGGTATGCATGGTCGAATCGTACTTCGTCGCGGCCGTACGCCAGGCGTCGCCAGACCTTGGGCAATCGGTCGTAATCGCCAATAGACACTATGTATGCCGAGTCGTAAGAAAGAGAAGCAGACTTGACCCGATTGGGAAGCTTCTTTTCCCAGGAGCAACGTGCCTCCGCCTTTGTCGTAAATAGCGAAAGCGACGAAGCAGCAACTAAAAGCTCTTCATCGCGACCCCACGACAACGAGCTAGCTGACGACGATGCATGCGACGGCGTATTCGCGACTTCGAACGCGACTTCAAGAGCCCACTGACAAAAATTTAGTATCAACACCAATTGAAAGCTAGTTGTACATTGATTCCAACCTTTAATGGGTCTTCTGGAAGCTGGCTTGGCTTATAGACCCGGACAGACGCTTGCGAGCACACGGCAATTTTACCCGTCGCGCTATCGATCGATACGGCCGTCAGTTGTTCGTCGTCGTCATCGTATATGGTTTGGAGAATGCTTCGCGGTCCGTCAAGAATAGTCAAAGCACTACCAGTTACATATGCCTAGATTGATTAGAGCTCGCATTAGCTTCTTGCAGCTCGGGTGTGACAGCGAGGAGCTTACAATGATGTTCCTGCTACTCCAGAAGCCGGTCGCCAGACCTTGGAGCCGGGGCTGTGGCTTCCCTGGCAAGACAGCGCTCATGCTACCAGGGATTTCTGCTTCTGCACATCTGTGCTATTCTTTGGCCAGCTTGCTAGCATCACTTTGATGCGAATCTCTCGACGTGAAAACAGCTGTGAGAGCTCCTTGATGGTGTCGCGCTCGCTGGATGCCGTCATGGGGTGGGCATCACATGCAGGTATCCGAAGTGGAGCCGTCTAATCATCTGGCCAGAGCTGCTGCATTGGGGGGAACAGGCCTGGTACGGTATCGATACAAGCACTCAGCCCGCAACCATCTCAGCGGGGCCTACCATACCCAACGTGAGCTCCAGCAATTTACATCCCGTCCCTGTTAACTACATACCTACCTGTGCAACCTACTGTGGTGTTGCTAGTTTTCCTTTAAACTTCTTTTCGTTCTCCCCATGTGCCTTTATCAATAGTAGTATCCTAAGCCCGAGAGTAACCCGACAGTAAACATTCCTTCATAGACAGATGCAATCGCTAGGCTAATTGGATCGTTCGCCCGCCGCCTGGCTGCAGGGTAGCGTTTTTAACGGACAAGCTACGGTATATTCGCAGCGGAAGTCGACAATGTGGAATGGGCTCCTCTTTGGCCCGTAGCATGCTTTAACCGCCTAGACAATCGATGCGTGTTCCATAGCAAAATCGTCGCGACGCACTTATCATGATTGCTCTAGTTGGTTGCGCCAGGTGCATTCGCCAATGACGAAACGTGCAAGTGTGCCCCGGTCATGAAAACAACTGGGACGTCGCGTCGGCCGGCAATACAATCCGACGCCACACGAAAACAATGTTGACTGTGTTCCAAAAGTAGATTTGAATGTGTTCCTAGCTAAAGTTCTCTACCAAGAATAACCCCAAACGCCGAAAATTACTGCAATCCACAGCCATCCAATAGCTTAAAGGGTATAACCAAGAGCCTCCAAAAAGTCATTCCATGCATATGCAAATGATAAAATACAACGCCCACGCCACGTATCACCAACTTCATCTCGTCCTGTAATGTGACTCTGCCATGGATTTGCTGAGCGCAAATCGTGCCCGACTCCTGTAATTGGACTGGGCAGTACCTTGTTGCGTGGTGTATGTCGGAATTTGTTCTTCATTGGGACGTTCGCTTCTATTCTGCGGGGCTGACCGCACGCCAGCAGCATATGCCTTTCGATAAATTGGGGCCTCAATCCTCGGAGTAGCTGGAGCACGCGACTCTGATATGGGAGCTCGAGGTCGGGCTGCAATCTTGGCAGGCGCTTTGGTTTGGCTTCGTACGTTGAGAGCGTTGGGTGGTGCCTGCTGCCATGTCACTGTGCGAGACAGAGCTGGCTGCGAAACGGCGATTGCTCGCCTCTCAGAAGCGGTCCCATGGACACTGACGTCTTCCCTCTTCAGATGCGAAGGAACTGGCGCCAGAGGAGTCGTTGATGCCGCACTGCGTGTCATGGTCAAGCCTGATCGGTTCCCAGCCGGCTTCTCCACATGTCGATATCGCAACGCATCCTCGTTTCGTTCTGGCATGTTATCACCAGCGCTGGACGGCTCGGAGGACTCTTCATCCGCTTCTTTCACCGGAGGCATTGATCGGGGCATGGGAAACGGCACTGAGCTCCCCATAGGTAACGGATGTCCTGTCCACCTCGTGGGAGTCTCCATCGGCGCCAAAGGAGTGCCCAACATGTTTCCTTGGTAGCTGCTGTCAAGCTTGGAAGCTCGAGCTCGCCAGCTACTCCTGCCACTGAAGCCTTGGTCCAGGCGCGGAGTGGTCCGTGACCAGTAGAGCGGGGCATTATTTTCGACAGCCTGTGAAGTCTGTCGCCAAGCCTGGAATGCTCGTCCTCGCTTATCGAGCTCATGCCTTTGCCGAACCATTGTCGCAGTATGTGCCTGTCCGCTCCCTTGTAACGTAGATATAGACCATGTTTTAAGGGACTGTCGCAGTTTCCGCTGGACCCACGTGTCCCAGCCTTGCATCTCTTGATTCTCCTGCTGCGTGGCATAGTTGCTCCAGAGATTGATAGCCGCGTGGATGCTCCGGTGTTCGCTGGCTAGGTGTGTCTGTTGATTTTCGTCGGTCACTGTTGCCCAGTGGTCCAATGCTGCCATTGCCCTGCGAGAATCATGCAATGTCCTGTGGCTCTCAACCTCGTGCTTGGCGGAAACCGAACGTTTAGCTGCGGCTCTCCACTTGTCCAAAGTAGATTCGAATTGACGTCGTTTGCGGCACGCTGAAACCTCTTTATAGCGGGCCATTAGCTGTTGTCGGACTTCTTGCTTCCGGCGGGCTTTGCTCTTCTCATGCGCATGGTCAATGACCCGCAAGAAGCGATTTGCGAATATGAACAAACGAGCTCGTTCTGCGTAGTGCTGTAAACGGGCGTTGTAGCTAGAACATTCTATTATTGCATTCTGTACACGCGGCAGACTGTTCGCTTCGAAATGCTGATTCGCTCGGGTCGACTCTCGAGCGTGCCTTTGGCTTGCTTGCATCCATAATTGAACGGCGCGAGTTACTCTGACATAGTCATCGCGCCAGATGAATGCCTGAGCCCGCGCACAAAGATTCCAATCCTCGAACGCTCTGAGTGTTTTCACCCATAAGCTATTGGCGCGGTATATCTGGGCGCGCCGTTCCACCTCGGTATGATCCCACCATGCCCTCAAGTGCGCAAAGATGGGTCGCACCATCCCGACCTGCCGGCTGACTTCAAGGCGTTCCTCAGCATCTTCCGCCCTGCCTTGCCATCTCTGCAGGATGGTTTGCTTCCTGTGCTTTGTTGCGACCCCTCTCTGGCCTGCACTTTGCCCAGTTTGGCCGAGCCATGATAGCATCGCTCTTTTCTTCGCTTGCAACAAAGCCTCTTGGCGGATGCGTCCCTCCGCGGCACAGCATACCCATTGACCAAGTACACGTTTAGCTAACTTCAAGCGGTGTGTCTTCGCGATTGCTAGCGCCGCTGTGCGAAGCTGTTCTTCCTGGTAGGCGACTGCGCGTTGCAGCTTTTGCACGGCGGTGACGGCTCGCAAATGATTGATCTCAGGTCCTCTGGAGCTCGGGGTCTGGCTCCAGCCTAAGAAACAGCGATATCGAATCATGTGGCGTCTTGCGATGGCTTCCCTCTCGAGTCTCGTCGCAGTCTTGTCGGCCCAGTGATTGAACGCGCGACTTGCAAGGTAGATTTGGCGTGCGCGAGCAGCCCGCTGCAGCAATATCGGGTACTCATCAGGCTCCGCTTGCAAACCATGACTTGGCACGGTATGCGTATCTGGTTGTGTAACAGGGTGGTCAAATGCCGGTTCGGTTAGAACATTGTCGTGACTGCCACCAAGCCCTGCCGCACGTTCACTGCTCCTCACAATTCGGCTGGTGCTGTCGTATGCTGCAGGTGGCGCTTCGATGACTTCTTCGTTGTGGGTCCGTGGCAGCTCGACGAGATGCCGCGAGGGAGAAGTCCTGTGCTCGTTTTCATGTCTTTTGCGCCCAATTGCCGTCTTCCACCGATCCAAGGCTGATAACAAAGATGGCCGCTGTAGGGCAGGGGTTTTGTCTGCATGGGCTAGGCTCTCCAGGAGTGTCCCGCTGGCTACTGAGGGCTGCCGGATAGGCCTCTCTTCTTTGCTGACCTGGGCTTCCTTAATTCGGGCCTCAACTGATAAATTGGCCCACTGAATTTGTTCATCGTTTCTTCCAGGATGTTCTGGACGGATTCCAAGTAGCGGGGAAGTGCCTGTAGCGTTGCCAATGACGGCCTCTGGCAAGCCATCTTCAGTATTGTCGGGCGTATCGGCATAGATATCAATGGGCGCAGCTGATGCATCAACACCATAGGGTATCCCACCCGGAGAGTTGTACTGCCTGGCTTCAATTCGGTGTATATGTGGTTGAGGGGAGGTGGATCCAGCTAGAGACGAGGCGCTGTTATCATCGAACTCTAGCAGGATTCCCATCCCACTCAGGACGGCCTGGAACTTGTCCGGCAATGTGCCATGACCCCTTTCGCCACCGATCCGAAATATTAGCCTTGACAAGTGGTTGTCATTATCGGGATCAACGCCATGGCGCGGGAGCACTTCGTCGTATGCCTTGAAGAGCGCAGCAGCTGGCAAGGGTCGGGGGCCGTGAGCTGTCTCGAGCTTGTCTTGCGCACAAGAGACAACATCATGAAGGATGGATATGTCTGCCACATCATTAGCAAAAACGTGTGAGAGTCATGCGAGCGACAAAACCTGCCTTTGTTGGAGTAGTAGGGCTCCTGCGTCGTGCCAGTCCAGGTTGGGGACGGCGGAAGTGCCTCGTTGGGAAGAGGGACAGGGTCGACGTCTCGGTACTGGTATTCCGCGTATGCCACTGTGGCCGACTTGTTAGTCATGAGAGTTCAGGAATATGAAATGCCTCGAACAAGGAGGGCTTACTCGAGCCGAAAGGTTTCCGGGCAGCGTGTAAAAAGCTCCGCTATTGATCCATATTCGAGGCAGGAGCGACACAGCGCACGCGGGAGAACGGAGCACGTATTCGAAGCCTGGCGACCTGCTGTGGCAACTTTGCGTAGCTTCGGGTTTATTAGGTTTTCTGACCGACGGTCGGCTTGTCTTTGGTGCGTAGCTTTAAGAAAACGTTGATTTGTTGGAGAAGAGCAGCGTCGTTGGTGGTGTCGGTTGCATGGGGGGATGAAAGTCCACGCGACGCTGGCGGGCGCGTTAATGGCTTGGTCGCGCGTTGCCCGCCAGGGGCCCCACCCCCCAGCCATCTGCTGCATGGTTGAGCATGAGGTCGCAACCCACCCACCCGTTCAGGTGCGGCGCCGTTGCTCCGTGGGCCATCATCGGTCTTATTAAATCCATAGGTGCGGAGTAAACAGAGCTTCTTTGCTCAAAAGTCTCCAATTTCGGCCCATTGGCACCATATACCATCAAAGTATCTGGAGGTTTTTTTTTTGGTCTCCTCTTTTGGCCATCCTCACCAATAGCCCAGTATCGCGCTTCCATGGCCAGTCGCCTTTCAGAATTCATGTCCCCATATCCGTACCTTACGGCGCACTGCACAAGAATCGGATGGGTCCGCATTAGGTAAGGCGGCAAACAGTGGACGGGCAGGCATCTCTCAGGTACTGGAGCAGTATCAAAAATTCCTGTGACGCTCATCCAGCCCATACACGAAGCATCTAACTACAGTCTGCAACTTGCGTTGATGTCACACATTCACTGAACCCAAAGCATCGATTGATTCGACCATGACGAAAAGACCTGTTCAGAAGATTGCCAAAGCCATGTCGCAATGCAGCGTCGAGGTAGGCGAAGCCTTTGTACTTCGGTGATGCTGTTTGTCGCTAACTATATTCCCATAGGCGACTGCGTATGGCAAATGTATTGTGGCAGATTATAATTCCGTTGATAAAGACAAGTGTGCAAAGGAATTTTTGCGCCTCAAGGATTGTTACTTGGTACGCAAACGCAATGCGATAGGACCCAGCAATTAGCTAACAATCAGCTCGCCACAGAAAGCCGCAAAGAACATAAAGTAGCTCCTCTAACGCCTATGTCACGATATATATAAAACTAATGCCACATCTTATCACGTCTTGAAATTTGGTCATAGCAAGGTCTAATCAGATAGCTATCTATCTCGAAATCTCTAAATGTTCTTTTCTTGTTCTCTTCAGCTCTATCGGCCAGAGGCGCACTGTTCAACTCTCTACAATTTAAGAAGGCGCAGCGACCACGTGGCGCGCTGGATATCCTGCTCTTCCTCGGCAATGACTTTATCAGCGCTCACATCGGCCTGCTGCTTTTCCAATGGTCGTCGAAGCACCTTCTCAAACGCTGCTGACTGGCCACTCAATACATCTTCAAGGCCGATGGCTTCTGGATCGGCAATCATCTTGTACTCCATGCGAACATCGTCGGTCTGCTGCAGACCCGCCTTCTTGCGAAGCTTTTGAACTCGGTTGATAACTTCACGCGCCAGACCTTCTTGCGCCAGACCGTCATAGATAGCAACATCTAGAAGCGTGAGGACGTCGCTATCGGTGTTTGTCTCCAGGTTCTTGGTCGCATCGTCTTCCTTGACACCGCGCCTGACGACTAGGTCTCCCTCTTCAAGCTTAATACCATCAACCAGAATTTCCTTGTCCCGCACATACCCTTGGCACTGCTCGCTGGACAATGTCGGCAGAGCCTTCTTCACTCTAGCCATATCCTTCTTCAGCTTCTTGCCAAGGACTGGCCAGTCGGCGGTAACGCTGTACTGCACACCGTACTTCGCCTCATCGCTGGAGAGGACGAGATCGCGGACATTTAGCTCTTCCGTGATGTAGTTTTCGAGCGATTTGATGTCGTCCAGGTATTGGCTGTCGTGGTGGAGTACGACAAGAGTCTTAAGCGGCGTCTTTAATCCAATGCTTCTTCGCTCCCTGGAAACACGCGCCAGTTCGATAACACGCTGCATTCGCGAGACTCGGCGCTCTACTTCGGAGTCAAATAGCTCACTTCGCACATCAGGGAACCTGAGGAAATGTACGCTGCGGGGATCCTCAGCTTGAAGCGCCTTGGGGATGTGCGGCAAGAGTCGCAAGTAGATACTGTCAGTCAGGAATGGGGTGAACGGGGCTAAGCCACGGCAGAGCGTGAAGAGGACCTCAAAGAGCGCGTTGAGCGCGTGCAGCGTGTCGTCACGTCCATTCTCTCCCTTGAGACGCCTGCGGTTGAAGCGAATATACCAGTTAGTGGTATTGTCGATGAGTTCAAGCAAGCGCGGCACGACAGTATAAAGGCGGTAACCTGTTTGTAGTGGTTAGTAACTGGGAATGGCAGTGCTGCCATGGCCAAATGCAATCGGCAAAATTCGAATCGCACTCACCCTTCATTTCCTTGTTTACAAACTCCAGCAGGCTCTGGCAGCTGGCAAGAATCCAGCGGTCCATGACGTTTGTGTTTGTGCTCTCCATTTCCGGATCCCACATGTAATCGACGCCTTCTACCTTCTTGAGAAGCGCGACTTGTCCCTCGAAAAATTTATAGCTGTTCCAGAGGGGGAGCAAAACTTTTTGCACAACTTCTTTGACTCCAGATTCTTTGAAGCGCAAAGGTTCGGCACGGACAACCGGAGAGTTGATCAAATAGAGGCGAAGGGCATCGGAGCCGTACTTCTGCATAACGATTGCAGGATCCGGGTAGTTTTTGAGACGCTTGGACATTTTCTTTCCATCCTCTGCCAATACAATGCCATTGACGACACAGTTTTGGAAAGGCGATTTGCCAAAGAGATGAGTGCCCAACACCAAAAGTGTGTAGAACCAACCTCTCGTCTGATCCAAACCTTCGGCAATGAAATCACCAGGGAATGACTTCTCAAAGGTGTCCGCATTCTCAAAAGGGTAGTGTTGGCTGGCGTACGGCATGCTTCCAGATTCAAACCAGCAGTCAAAGACATCTTCAACTCTCCTGAGAACACCCTTGCCCTTCTGGCTCGGAATAGTGATATGGTCAATCTTATCACGGTGGATATCGACAAGTTCGCCCTCGTAGCCGCTGAGTTTGCGAAGTTCCTCGACACTACCAATACAAACTCGCTCCTCAAGGTCATCGCTGACCCAGAGAGGAATCGGCGTTCCCCAATAACGGTTTCTTCCGACGTTCCAATCGCGAGCATTTGCAATCCAGCTGGCAAATCGGCGCTCCTTGACGGCGCTCGGGACCCAATGCGAGCTCTCAATGTTCTTCAACATGTCTGGGACAATCTCAGGGATGCGAATAAACCAGGATGGAACTGCCCGGTAGATAAGTGGCGTGTCAGATCTAGGGCACATAGGGTACGAATGCCTAATCTGTGAGTCTACCACCAAGCGGCCAGAGTTTTTGAGGTACTTGACAATGTGCTTGTCGGCTTCCTTTACGTGCATGCCAGTAAAATCTCTCACGCGATCAGTGAAATGGCCGGTGTCGTTGATGGGATCAGGTGGCGGTCGCTTCTCGTCAATAACACCATATTCAAGGGCGATGTTGTAATCATCTTCACCATATGCTGGTGCCTGGTGGACTATGCCGACACCGCTATCGGCGGTGACATAGGTAGCGTTGAGAACCCGGAATCCATGGTCCTTGAATTCGTCGTAGAAGTAGTCGAATAGTGGTTCGTACTTCCATCCAAGCATGTCCTTGCCAAGAATTTTGCCGAGGACCTTGAATTCTGCCTTCTTCGGGTCCTTGTAGAGAGTGGTGAGAAGTTTCTCCAGGAGGATGTAGATTTTGCCAGATTTTCCATCCTGGATCTTGATGTATTCAAACTCAGGGTGGGCAGCAAGACCAGTATGTGAAGGCAATGTCCAAGGCGTAGTTGTCCACGCAAGAAGATTCACGTTTGGGTCATCCAAGAGGGGAAACGAAACAACGATGGCAGGGTCATTGACATCCTGGTAATTTTGGTTCGCTTCAAAGTTGCTGAGGGCGGTAGTCAAGACGGTCGAGTAAGGCATAACGCGATAACCCTGATACACCTGGCCCTTTTCGAACAGCTGCTTAAACACCCACCAGAGTGTTTCCATGAATGTCGGGTCCATAGTCTGACAAAGCTGTTAGCCAAGAGCGTCGCCACGGCCCTATTCCATAGCGCTCCATCCATACCTTGTAGTCATTGTCGAAGTCGATCCAGCGTCCGAGTCGCTCAATGGTCGTTCTCCACTCGCTCGCATAACGCATAACAATGGCGCGGCATTCTTCGTTGTATTTGCCGATGCCCAGCTCAGTGACGGCGGCCTTTCCAGAGATACCCAGCTTCTTGTCAATCTCGTGTTCGATAGGCAGGCCGTGGGTATCCCAACCGAATCGGCGCTCTACATAGTAGCCCTTCATCGCCCAGTAACGGGGGATGATGTCCTTGATTGTGGATGCAAGAAGATGGCCATAATGAGGAAGACCCGTAGCGAAAGGCGGTCCATCGTAGAAGGTGTATCGCGGAAGGTCCTTGGTAAGCTCGAGCTGTCGTATTCGGTCAGCACTCTTCTCAAGGACACAATTCAAGGCCGTTCAGTCCTTACTTGACGATGGAAGGCATTAATATCCCTCCATTTCTGGATAATCGCCTCCTCTTCCTTGGGAAAGTCAATAGACATGGCGCGAAGTGATTTTCCTCTCAAATATCTAAGTGTGACTTGTGGAGGATGTAAATCAATTCTTCCCGGTTGCAGATCGCTTGGCGCTGGTCGACCCTTTGTAGCCTGCTTGGCCGGTTATGCTTCACAGTATCGATGTCTGCAAGCAGTTCCGTCCGTTGACAGGTCAGAGAAGTTTGTGGAAGTTCGCTTCTGTACTCGTGAGTCAAGCGCTAGATAATTGTTCGAGGTGGTGGGGTTGCGAAACCCCACCAGGTTCCTTTACCGCTGCGCAGCACAACATCGGAGGGGTACCAGTCCGGTCCCTCTTTTTTGCTCAAGGGCAGTGGTGCGGTTGCCGTGGAGAGCTTGGACATGCGTGTAGGACTTTACGAGTAGGTAGGTTAGTCCGTATCACCACAGCATAGCACGCAACAGGCACGATGAGGGTATTTAACTAACTCCAGAGTTTTTGTTCCATCTAAATGTATAACGCTTTCCCTATTTTCACACTGGTGGGCGGCAGTGGCAAGGCTCACTGCACACCGTATTTGCTGAAAGCGCATATTCCGGTAGTCAAGTAAACAGTACATTGCAGTACGACCCAGTGTGCCTTATTTAGGTGGTAGATGCAGTCACGTCATGTACCCCCACACTGCAAAGAGCAACCCCTGTCACAACAGCCCAACCCGCTCCGTGCCACCGCCGCCGTATCATCGTACGAAGTGCTGGCGCATTTGCCCGAAACGCTTTCCTCGAAACATCACCACTCCGAGCGCACGATTTCTTGTGCGTAGTTTCGCAGCATAGAGACGTCCTATAATCTTGTGCTGGCTACGTTACAATGTCGTTTCTGTTTGGCAGGGCACGGACTCGCACCGCCGCCGACCTGCCTAAGCAAGCTCGGGAACATGTCCTGAAGCTTGATGGCCCAGGAGGGCCTGCAAAGGTGCGACAGCTACTGTCTTGTGGCTCTTATTACAATAATTCTAACTGCCTTTCAAGTCTGAGGAGCTATCCCGCGTTTTGTCACAAATGAAAGTTATTTTACAAGGCACACAAGGTACACGCGTCTTACCCAGCAATCGTGCGAGTCTAGAGCTAAACAACGAAAACAGAGACCGATAGTTCTCCCGAGCAAATATATCAGCTTGTGACAGGCATGATCGACGAGGATCTTCTACACCTACTGGCTATCAATCTCTACCGACTACCTTTCGAATCACGCAAAGATACACAGGTCATCTTCTCATATATATTCCGATTTCGACCAGCTGCTGCTGCCCCGAAGAGCGACCCCATCGCGTTATCCTATGTTGTTTGCAATCGCCCGCAGGTTCTCGTGGAGCTTTGCCGAGCATATGACTATAAAGAAAGCGCAACACCAGCGGGGTCAGTGCTGAGGGAGCTGCTGAAGAACGAGGCGGCGGCGGCGGTCATCCTCTACGACGACGGCGATGCGCCGGGATCCAGCGCTAAGGGTCTGAACGCTATCGACCGAGACCGGCCACAGAGCGGACGAGGCGTCTTTTGGAGGTTCTTTGACTGGATCGACAGGAGCTCCTTTGAGGTGGCCGCCGATGCGTTTACAACTTTCCGAGTAAGGAAACGGGCGTTTCAAACTGATACATCCAACAACATTGCTAACACCTTACATGCAGGAACTGCTCACTCGCCATAAGGATCTTGTGCCTCGATACCTTTCAGCCAACTTCGACCTTTTCTTTGACAAGTACAACAACACCCTCGTCCGATCGAACAGTTATGTCACCAAGCGACAATCGATCAAGCTCCTGGGAGAGATTCTACTCGATCGATCCAATTACACTGTTATGACCGCGTATGTCGACAGTGGCGAGCACCTGAAGATATGCATGAACCTTCTACGAGATGACAGAAAAATGGTCCAGTACGAAGGATTTCATGTTTTCAAAGTGTTTGTCGCGAACCCGCATAAATCGGTGCCGGTTCAAAAGATACTTCTCATGAATAGAGAGAAGCTGTTGACGTTCCTGTCACACTTTTTAGAGGACAGGACGGATGACGAGCAGTTCATCGACGAGAGAGAGTTCCTGATCAAACAAATCAGAAATATGCCGTCAACTCCCGTCCCTCCACAGCGGTGAGATTGAGAAGTGGCGATTTATGTCTTCAACGCCACTCCAGTTTGGCGAAACATCGTACACAGAGATGCAGACAAGCGTTCAAAAATCATACATAGGCGTTTAAGGAGAAAGCTTTCCAGGTTTACTAGCCATGATTTTCTGGGCTTAGAATGCTGCGACGCCGCGAGCAAGTTCAGCGGGCAACAGTGGTAGTGAGAAGCGAAATGTTGGCTTCATTAGATACTATCTTGTTCATACAGCTTTATAAACCTAGTTTCCGACCCCAACGCCAATTCACGTAAAATCCAATGTATCCAGCGACAACGGCGACATCGCTAATTTCCCTCCAATCGCCTCCGCAGCGAGTGTCTAACGCTGCCTAGAAAGCAAGACATTTACACTTTCCCGCGCAGTCTGAGTAGCCCATACACTGTCGCTGCCGCCTCTGCGCCACTCATCGCCGTAGCCATTGTCGCCGCCATTTGCACCTTCACCCATGATGACCTCCAAATCCCGCTTCTGCGAGCTGAGCCAGTTTCTTACGAAAGTGGCAGGATCCTCTCCAAGTGACTTCATGAAGGAGTGCTTGGCCTTCGAGACAGAAATGGCCTGGATCAGGCGTGCCAGCTGATCGTCCAGGCCAGTCATTTCCTTCAGCATTGAAGCGTACTGCGGGTTGTTGACCAGATTCTGAAGTGTGATGCGAAGAGGGTCATCCAATGTCACCTGCACGTCATAAATCGTAGGCTGGGGATCTTTGTGGAAATCTTCATCGACGCGAATAGTGTATGGCAGGCTGACAGGAGGCAATGGGCGCAGATGTTGCGTCACATATTCGTTGAGCATTGGGATATAACCAACATCCCCTCGGCCAATAACCTGTTTCACAGTTAGTTAGCACTGAATGTTGTCGTTTCTTCACTGTTGTGGCAGAACTCGTACCTTCCTTAGAAGCTCATCACATCTGAAATTGCGCTTCTCTTCGTCTTCTTGCAGTCCGGCCAATCGAATGTACTCCCAAAGGGCCATAACAGCCTCCTGCTGCGTAGCCTCCTTCATATCTACAACCTCGGCCAGTTCTGGGCTTAATTGATATCGCTCGGGGTTTTCCTGTCGGAAAAGGTTGATGGTAATGTTGGTGTTCTCGTCGCCGTTGCGCTTGAACGTAATTTCGTCAAAGTCTGCAGCCGCCGGCAGATTCGAGGCACCCTGGCTTCGAATGGCAGCTTCGGGCTTCTTCCATTCGACGGTCTGTTCGGCGCCATTGCGGAAGCGCGACTTGTCGAAATCAACTGACATAGCCTTGAAGAAGTGTGAGAGCTTTGCTTTCGGGGCGGGCTCCTTTGCTGACGAGTTGTTTGTAGGCCCATCTTCGTCCATTTTGTCTCCATCAGCCGCCGCACTATCTTCCGGCTTCTTGTCATCGTCGTCTTGGCCCGGCTCGTTATCGTCGTCGAGGAGTCGGCCCTCTACCTTCACGCGGTATGACGCCTCTACAGCAGCCGAAAAATCAAAAGCGTCAACGTCAAGGCCATTTCCTTGCCAAACTTGGTCGTCCACTGTGTTACTGATCCAGATTCGAAGAGTTTTCGTCAACTACGGCATCGTCAGCACTAGGTCTATCCGTCATCTCGTCTGAAATGCAAACCTTCGTTGGGTGCTGCGTGTTTTGTAGGACATCTAAGCGCTTGCGCGTAATAGTCGCATCTAGAAGCCTCTCGACATCCCGCAGCTCTTTGTATCTCTGAGCTCCATCAGGATTGATTATACTGTCTTCGACACCATCCGGGATGTTCTTGTCGGTCGGTTTGCGACTGCGACGCTTGGCCAACTCCGTTGCTTGCGCTTGTGCTTGTTGCTGTTGCGCAATCTGTGCCTGAGTTAGGGGCACCGCTGGGTGAGGGCCTGCAGACATCATTGGGCCTGAAAGGTATTAGCAATGGCGCAATTAAGGTCGTCGTGCTGTTAGGTGACGAACCAATGCCACCCCGACGCGGATTTGTCGCATGCGGCGACCGCTGAGGCGCTTGTTGCGCATAGTTTCGATACTGCTGCTGCATTTTGAGGCGTTTTCTGGAAATGCTGTCGCATCCACTAGGCGCAACTATTTGCGTTGTTCGGTCGCTGGCCAAACGTAGTAATGAGCGCTGGGATGGAGTTAGTTGCTTCGCGTTCGTGTCAGGACTCGCGCGGCGCCCCGTGCATGCGGATTCTGAGGAGTCACGTGCAACATAGCGCCAGTCAGCGGCAAAACCTCCTCCAACAGCACCAACAGTCGTGAAAATACCAATCACGACAGTCGCCGTTTAAAAAGGAAAGGACTGTGTTACTTTTTGGTGGCCTCTTAGTCCCTTCCTCATTCAGAAGTTTTTGCCTTATTTGGCGTAGCATAACTAGGTTCCAAATCCCTGAAGCGAAAAATCAGGCCACCAGATCTTTATATGGCAAGGTGCACTGAATACGTCTTGAAGTCCAATTATTAATACAAATTACATGCTTGCAATATGCTGAACTATGCTAATTGCCGTGCTATGATGTAAACGAAACTATGCTAACGCCACAACTCCAACTAGTATCGCTTGAGATGTAAGATCCCGTGAAAGTTTATGTTGCATGTCAATGTTGTCAACAAAGCGGCTGACAGGTGCTAAATAAAGCACTCCCGAGTATCTGAGAAGTAAACATTTACGGCGTTACCAACAGCAGTGAGAGCGAGGACCCTCGGATATAAGTGGCGGCCGCGGTTCGACATACAAAGGCGACGAGACGTTTGACATCAACGATCGCTCTTTGTTGCGTAGGTGTCGACAGCAAATTAGCGATTCCGGTCGCAACGAATTGTGCTTGGCGTGGTAGGCTTCCAAGCAGGCTCCAAGCTCATGGCTGATGATGGCTGGCAGCGGCTAAGTAAAATAGGAGGGAGAGTACTCTTCTGTCATTGTCTTCAAAAAAGTGCACACCTGGCACCTAAAACGCAGGTCCAACGCCGGTGCGAGACTGTCTTTTGCTGAAACGATTCTTCTTGATGAGCGTTTCGTCCGATGGGCCTTGATTTTTGGTTAAGTGGCCGCGTGAAGGGCGTTCGCTGACGCCAAAGCCCTCCGAACCATTTGGTACCCCGCCCATGGTGTTCGATGGACTTTGACCGGCAGAAGACATGTCTGGAAATCCACTTTCGTTTCCTTGGGATAATGCGTTCTGAGATAGCGCAAGGTTTTTCGCGCGTTCAAGGCTCGCTATCCAGTCTTCTGCGAACGGAATACCCGTGTCTGAACTTGAACCTTTGGTTTCCTCGAATGTGTAATGATAACCGCCCTAAAAGGGAAAAAAGAGGGTTAGAGGTCGGTAAAACGGTACTTGGGCAGGTTTGCCATAACTTACCACATCCACGCACCAAACGGGTTGGCCCTTGGCATCATTCTGGCAGCGCCATACGCAGTCAGGAGCCAGGAGTGACAGCTCTTGCTTGGAACGTTTGTCATCACCCCCAGCAGGAGCAAGCAGTATCCTTCCACTGGACGTAACCATGACCAATCTTTGACGCTTTTTGGTGGTGCTGCCACCAAAGAATCGCGACAGCTTTTTGTGGCCGTCGTCGGCTGCCTTGCCCTTGGTCCCATTCTGCAGAGGCGTAGAGATAACCATCAAATCAGCAAGCTTTAAAATACGTTCATTGTCCTTTGTGAGCACCGGTGACCACTCTATGTCCAGTTGCGTCGGTGGTGGCAGTTCCGTGATGATTCGGCTAGGGCGAGTGGTCCCTTTAACGGCCGTTCCTTGAGACCGAGCGGTTTTATGGCTCGCACTGGATGTGTTCTTGGACGACAATCCATTTAGCTGGATTATTGTAGGTTCTTGCTGCGATGGGACGTAAGGTCGAAGCCTTGGCGCCTTCATCTTCCATAATCCTCTGCCAAACTGCTGACCTTCGAAGAATTCGTGGTTTTTTATGTGCTCGACCGTGAGCCTTCGGGCCGGGTCGAGGACAAGACAGCGCTCGACCAGGTCACGGGCGGCAGGAGGGAATCCGGAGGGGAATTCATACTCCAGGTTGACGATTTTTTGGAAAGTAAGATATTCGCTGCCAGCCTTGAACGGCGGCCTGCCGACTAGGAGCTGGTAGATGATGCATCCAAAGGCCCACAGGTCGCTAGCCTTGGAGGCGCTTTTATGTGTCAGGAGCTCAGGGCTGACGTACTCGGCTGTGCCGACAAATGATGCTGCTCGTTCGTCCTCGTCTTGAACTTTGACAGGTTCATCAGCGCCGCTGCTGGGCTTGACGGGATCGCGTGGGTCTTGTAGTAGCTTCGCGGTGCCAAAATCAGTAATTTTAACGTGCATCTGGCCATCGAGTAGGACATTTTCCGGCTTCAGGTCACGGTGTATGACTCCACGAGAGTGCATATAGTCCATAGAGTCAAGTATCTGCGCGCCATAAAACCTGGCGCACTCGACATCAAATGTGCCCGTCTTTTTCAGTACCCCAAGTAGCTCACCGCCATTGCAGAGATCGAGAACGTAGTAGAGTGAGGCCTCGTCTTGAAAGGTATAGTAGAGACGAACAATGCCAGGGTGCTCAGTAAGTCGATTTAGCGTGTTTTTCTCAATGTTGACGTATTTGATCTTCTTCTCTTTGATAATGTGTCGCTTTTCCAGTACTTTGATAGCGTACTCTTTCAACGTTTGCCTGTCAGTGGCAAGGTAGACGGTGCTGTATGAACCTTCTCCCAGTATCCTGCCAAAGGCAAAGTCACGGACGCCTTTCTTGACCTGGCGAACAACGGATCTGCCGTTGGCGTCAATCTCTCGGCGGATGCCAACCGCGGCACCACGGTCCTTCCAATCCTCGGCGCTCGTGGACGGTGCGGTGCTTCCGGGGTAGCCTGTGGTCGTATACGGTCCCATTCTCCCCCGCGACGTACGTCTGGTGATGGTATCGGGGTGACTGTTGGGGGCTGAGGCCATCTGTCGGGTGCCCTGGCTGGGACGCTGGTTGTCGGCCTGTGCTTGGTCTATTGGGAGATATGAAGTATCGTTCGTCTCGGGTGCGGCATGCGCGTCACGGCGGGCGGCGTTTCGGGGGTCCGACGTAGCCAGGCGGTTGATATCAGGAGTGTGGGCACGGCGGCCGTCTGCACCTTGGGCATCTGGCCCGTTGGAAGTTCCGCCGGCTGTTGGTATCGTGAGATTGGCATGGTTGCCGGCATTTCGAGATGGGATTTGTGTCGGCTGATCTGACTTGGCCTGGCCGGCGTCTGCAGAATCGTCGGGGTTGGCTATTCGAAGGCCCCCGAGAGCCTGAGACAGGCTCATGTCCCCGCTCATCGTGGAATTCCCGGAGTCCCAAGCCGCTCCTTTGACGGGACGGTGGTGAAAAGGGCTCCAGGATACGGGATGGGAATATATTCACTCCGCCGCTAGGGCTTTGTGTGTTGGCCGACCAAAGCGTCTCTGCTGACCGCTGGACTGGCTTCCCAAGGTTGCCTACCTACCTGCTGAGTAGGCAGTGCTAAGCTGCTAGGCCAAGGGTACACGTACATTGGAGACCGTTCGCGGCTTAGGTAATGCACGACGCTGGGGTCGCCGCAGCTTTCTGCTTGCCTATCCAGCATGGGCGCCGCATGAAGGCTTTGGTTTTTTTTTATGCCATTATCGAGTATATGCAATGGTGATGTGGGTGCAGTGGTAAAATTCTATCTTTGGCGGTGCATGTTTCACAGTTGCATCGATGGTGCATTCAGCACCCGGGAGCTGCTCTCACAACGGTAGCGCGACTTGCTGTGGGTGAGGGCCAGCTGGGCGCGGGATGGCGTTCGGCACACTACCTGGCCTGCTTGTCACGCCTTCGCGTTCATGGTGGGTGCACGGTACCTCCTTCTTAGGTACCGCTGGTCACGGCGTGGCACCACTGCGTGGGTTTTATTTTCGCCTGCAGATGGATGTCTGTGGCGCTGACGGCTGCCCATACTGTGTTGCCTTTGTTGCTTTGTTTTGGTATTGTGGTTGTTTCTTCGAAATTTTACTGTTTCTGCTATTGTTCGGCTAGGTTTGCTGTTTGACGGCGGCCCCCTGCTGAAGGTGATGCCTGAGATAGGATACGCCAAGAGCTCATGTACATCCCTACTTAGCAGAGTTGTCGACGGTAAATACACAACAGAGCTCACAACCAAATAAAATACTGGCTCATCTGCCCAGTCAAATCCGCAGCCTCGCCCCATAGTGCATAAGATGGTCGATACAGGATAGCAAGCAGGAAATGCGCGAGCAAAAGGGGACCATCGCAGGGTTCCATACATAGGGTAGGTACATACTTAGGTAGGGACATGGCAGCAGATCTGCCCGATCTGGGGCACACCGACTGGCAGCGCCGTCTGCTGGCTGGGACGCACTCGTACTCGTACGGTTGCGAGTAATGAGCGGGCGGCGCGTGGTGGTAAGAGCCCGCGTGTGCCAGTTAGCACGATCGAGAGCGGCACCAGGCGTTGCGTTGACCGGAAGCAACACGCTTCCCGCCCCGCCACGTCCTGTGAGGCCACCCATTGGTCGACGGTCGAGCCGAGGACCCACTGGGCCTTTCACCCCACCAACGCTGCACCAGGCCCGCCAGTCAGGACCGCTGGATGGCTCCCCACCCGACGAAGCCTTTGGACCCAGGACCCAGGCGCCCCAGCGCCTTTGCGCATACGGCTGAGACGTGACAATGCAAATCGACTGCCGTGGCTCTCTGAGTGGCGCGCACTGTCGCAAGCACCCGCTCGCATCTCCAAGTACTCGTACTATGTAAACAGCCAATGCGCCGCCCGATTGGTGTTGCCCAGAACTCAGCCCTGACAACATCACCACCGCCAGGACATCACCGTCCCCCCTCCCCGCTGCCGAGCTATTGCCAACACTGGCCTGGCTGCCCTCTACTATACCCTTCGCACGCCCAATCCCTCGACTTCATATCTGGCTGGGCCCATCACAGTCGATCTCTTCACTCGCCAGACGAATCTACCCCCACACGTGACGGGCAAACAAGCTCGCCAAAGGCCTTCTCGATACACCGAAACGCGAATAGACGCTCGCGTGCCCGGTCTCAAGTGGTTTGTTACAGACATAGACGTTGATTCACCCTAACTACAGCTCCCAATCCCATACCTAAACATCACTGCCCAACCATGGCATCCTTCCAACGCCAGTTCACGACTGCGTCGCCAGTTCTAGCTCTGCCTCCACAGCCGTCACCCCAAGGCACGCTCTCGCAATCGCCACTAGCGCCGCAACATGCGCCTCCGACCCAAAGCACTCCTGTCGAGGCCTTCCCAAGCCAGCAGGGCAGAAAGCGATCACGCGACGAAGCCGGCGTCAACCTCCAACCCGACGCCCCGGCGCCGACCCCAGAAGAACCGCAAGACGACTGGGTGTATGGAGAAGGGATGGTCCTCATCAAGCCAAACACACGCTATGTCGGCGATGCATCCACCCAATCTGGCACCTGGATGGAGGAACGGAAAGACGCCGCCGATACCGAAGTCCAGCGCCAAATAGACGCAGCCACGGTCGACATCCGCCACCACAAGTCGCAGAGATTTGACTCGCTCAGCAAAGACGATGCACTTGCAGCTTCCGCCACGAATGGATCGCAGGCTCTGCCGACAATTGCGGAAGCCGCGGGCAAACCGAACGCGCCAGTCATTGATAACTTCACGCTTCACCTCGGCATCGGATGGCGCAAGATACGCGACGAGGAGCATATCCAAGCAGCTGCACGTGGATGGGCCAAGTTCATCGAGAATCACTTTCCTCTCAGCGACGTCGAGATATGCCTAGAAAGCAAGGGGCTTCAATCCTACCTGGTCAAGGCATCAGAAGGCTTCTTTCTCGTCGGAGAGGATCTACGGCAGGCTAGGCTAGTCAGCCAAAACGCGGAGACTGCTCTCCGAAACCTCCAAAGCTCACCTCCCATATTTGATTCGGCCGAAACTCTCACGAAAGCTGAATCACCCGGCATCCACAATCCACCGGCGGCCGACATGGAGATGAACATGGACTAAGAAGAAATCTTGGTTCAACGACAATAAACGAGCAAAGCAGAACTGGACTGCTCCTGGGTCAACTAAACGAACAGACTTGTGTTTTACTGTATTTTATCCTCTGATTTTAGGTTGCTTTTTTTCATGTTTGCGGCGCAACGGCTGGCTGGAGCAAAAGGTGGCTGGTTTCGCACATGCTGAATCTGGGGCAAAATATGTCTTATTTAGCATCTATCTCAATTTTCTGAATATACTCGCCAAATGTATCCTAATGATGCCCAAAGTCACCGGGTGATGTAAGGTACCTATCCAGGCAAGCATGCCCTGCACGTCAGTTCATTCACAGCCCCCCCCCTCTTTGTGAAAAGAATACCAGTTATAAAGTCACCTAAGTAGCCAGCCATTTGAGCACACTCGCCACCAGGGTAAGGAGAACATTTACTACATGCGCATATGTTCATTATATTATGCTGGCGACTGCGAGGTGGGCAGGGATGTGCACTTTGGTACGTCCAGTACTATCCGCGGCAGCCTCCTTGGGAAGGTACGTGGATACTCGTACAGAGTACGCCGGTGGACAAGGCGCGCAGTGTCTGCTAACCGCCCCCTGGGGTACGCAACGTCCCACTCTGCGTTGACGGCCCCATACTTCTCTGCCTGCGAGCACCAAGTCCGCCGGCCTTGCGACGAGCTTCAACTCTGCTTTTGATCGACCTACCTCCCGCATTCTCCAAGTTGGTATATCAGCCGCCCCAACGACAAGGCGACCTCTGCATAGTGACCTTGGACTTCGCGCAATTGTCTTTATTTACCGCCGACGACTACATTCTTAGACACAGCATAATGAGCAGCGCCGAGCAATTGTTCCTGCTGGCCGACCACGTCAAGCTGTCGCTGTTGGAGCGCCAGCGGGCTCAGAACCTGGGGCTGGACGGCGACAGCCAAGACGGCCACATTTCTCGCTCCCTCGAACAGTTCCGCACAGGCATTTCCTCACTGGAGAAGGAAAAGGATAGACTACAACAGTCCGGGGATGAAAGGTTCGTCTTGACAACTCTGCCACTTTTCGTGCCGCGCAACGGCACCGCAATGTGGTCCGCCCGCCCGCCCGAGAGCGAGAAAGCTAACAGCGAGGCGCACCGCGACACAGCGCCGCTTCATCGCTCGACGAATCCATTTCATCCCTCAAGCAGCAGCTCGATGATCTGACGTCTCAGTTCCACGGGTTCTCGTCTCCCAACACGACCCTGACGCAAGCAAACGACGAATCTCTCGCCGAAGACTTCCAACATGCCACCGCGACCCCCTCGGAGTATCGCAAATCCAAGACGGTGCGCTTCAGCGACACGCCGGCGTCCCCATCGGAGGAGCTGTTTGGTCGCTACCGCGATGATCCTTCCAACGATACCGCCGGCTACAGTGACCAAGCGGAGGGCATGTCCAACCAGCAGGTTCACGAATACCACTCGCAGATCCTTGAGGAACAAGACGAACAGCTCGACCGTCTTGGCGACTCTATAGGCCGGCAGAGGGAACTCAGCATGCAAATAGGAGATGAGCTAGACAGCCATGTTGCGATGCTCGACGATGTCGACGGCGTTGTCGACAGACACCAGAGTCGCCTCGATAGAGCGCGGAGAACGCTGGGCAAAGTAGCCAGAGGCGCCGGAGAAAATAAGCAGATGACGGCCATTGTTATACTGATCATCATACTCTTGCTCCTGATCGCTATTCTGAAGTAGACGCCACACGAAGTCTGGCCACGAAACATATACAACCAGCATCAAACCGGCGTTGGGGAAATTGCGGCAGGCTCTTTGCCTGCCTTTGCTTGCTTATTCTGCCCTAGCTGCTCTTTATTTGGGATATTTACTGAAATAATAACTGTATAAATATGCAAGAATGCGTCAATTAGCCTTAATTATTCAATGTCATGGTCGTATATTCATTCTCTATTCTTCACTCCTCTGGCAGCCTAGGTTTTCCTGTTCTTGGTATCTACACTCGCCCATACAAAGCCAGCTCCATGCTACCATCTCACCGAATTACTTCTCCTTCTTTATCAATGCCTTCTAGGCTCTCAAGAATGTCACTACCACCCAACATCCCAGCTGCCCCAGCCGCTGTCCCACCACCATTTGCCCAGACTTCATGGAATTTGACTGTTTGGTCACTAGATGCTACAATAAGGCAGCCATCCCTTGCAGATTTTGGGCTTCTTAGACGTCGTGAGCCTGAAGAGCCCCAGGGATATGGAATAGCGTATAAAGCCCGAAGCTCTCCTTCCCACGGGATGGCAGCGACTTGCCTGCAATCGGGCCAGTTGAAAACGGCAATTCGATACGGGTGATCTGGTTGAGCATAACCAAACGTTGCTACAATCTCACGTCGCGTCGTAGACCAGACGAGAGACGTTACTTGAGCTGATACTGCAATGGTTGCCAAGGTCGAACCAGAAGTAGTGTGGAAGAAATGTATACATTTGTCATTGGAACCACCCCCCGTGGCCACTAGACAATCTCTCCAGGGACAAAATGCAATAGCCTTGACGGCTGCTCCATGGACCTACCGATGTTTTTCGCAGCCAGAGGAGAGACTCCGTAGAGCAGATGGAGACGTTCGTACCCTGCGTGACTCAATATTGCCTTCAAACGACGTAGAGATAGGATCGAACGGGTTCCTTTTGGATCGCTCTTTGTCGGCTTTAGGACGGCACCTCGAAGAGTTTTCTGGTAAATGAAAGCCGTATCTGCCAATGTGCGCCTCTCCTAGAACATCGTCAATATCAAAGAGACAGCAAACATTGTCATTACCCCCGGAAGCAAATTGCCTTCCATCTAGTGACCAAGCCAGCCCGCATATCTGTTGATTGTGCGTCGTAACCTTTGCCACCAAAGTCATTGATCCAGGCCAAGTATCTCTTGAGACTTCCCATCCTATTGGCCACTCCACAAGATAATAGTAGACAGTACCAGTCTCATCACCGACAAGAAGGTCTTCCGTTTGAACGGAAACGCCAGGATTAAACGGGCTGCGTGATTGTCTCACGGTGCATGTTGGCCGCCAGCTCAAACAGCTGATGGCGAGCGGCTGCTCTACCTCAAAGCGTGGGAGGGAGTCGCTTGTGGATTGCAGGACCAAAGAGCCATTAACTCGCCCAGATGCAAGGATGCATTTTCTACCCTGGGTAGACGAAAACGAAACCGAGGTAAGCCACACTCCGTCTACGGAATGGCCGTGCATCATGCGTACTCCAGCGTCTTCTGACCAGGTATAGAGAATGTTGCCTAAACCAACAGCCAGAGTCTGACATATAGGCGAGTAGGCAAGAATAGAGCAGTAGAAATCGTCTCTAAGCTGTGGAGCATCCAATACCCTAGAAGGCATGAGCTTTGTGATATGGGGACCATAAATGACAACTTACTTGAACGGGGCTGATGGCAACGTCCTTCCTTTCCGACCGAATGATGACTCTAAAACAGCCCATTAGGAGATGAAAAGGCAAAGTTGGAATTCGTTACAAACTCGTGGGGCTCTTGGTGATACTCCAGTTGGACTCAACCCAAGACCTATCATTGGCCCCGTGCGAGGACTGGCTATTCAATAGGCGCCTACAACATCTTGGTGACTGCATCTTGGTAAAGTCCAGAGTCCGTCGCACTCTGTCGATTCCAAGTGCCATTGCAACTCTGCCTTGATAGTTTTCTAGTTCCTCTTTGGCGTTTTGCACGGCGGTAAGAGGTGGCCGAACGATAGGCTGGGTGTTCATTCTAGAAGCGTTGGCGCCTGAATGAGTGCCAGTAGAAGTCACTGTCCGTGGTGCAAGTCCACCGACAGACCACACTGTGCCGTGGCTGACTTGACGTTCTGGAAGTCTGCGCGAGTCCCGGCCCCTGAGAGGAACTTTGCCCTTGGTGAGCTGCGGTCTGAATGCAGCTGGCGTGGCATACTGGAACTTACTGTTGGGGTGGCGGAGAGGAAGCATACTTGAAGAAATAGATGGTCTACGTCGTTCTGTGGTCATGAAGGGGTCTTGGAGGATAAAATCTCGTCGAATTATTTTCTCAGACTTTGATAGCGTCGTAGGCTGCTTCGTTGTCTGGTAGCGCTCGGCGGACGATGCTTCGTATCTGAAGGGCACAAACCTGTTAGGCGAATGTGGAATTCTTCCTTTGGATCGCCTAATAAGTGATGCAGGTGAATCAGTCTGCATAGAAGAATTGTCAACCGCGTCTTGTGCTGCTCTCTGTTCGGTTGTCCGCTTTGCTGGCAGAGAGACAGCTCTCGTGATAGGCTGCCCGGGTCGAACTGAGGTTTGGACGGCTGGAACGACGCTAGAGGCCGGCCAGGCGCCTTCGCCGTCAAGACCATGACAGTATCGCCTGCGCGTCTTGATGCTTGACGATGAAGAGTCTAGCGGCTCCTCGCCGGACCCATACCCAGAATCTGGCGAGCCATGGCTAGTATACTCGAAACTTGTTGGTCTGCGCCTGTGTATATTGGGTCGAGGTGTTTCATATGGCGAGCAATCCTCTGATGAATCGGACATTGGTTGTCAGTGGAAACCTTCCAGTGACGCCCTCGGAGGTCGCATGAGTATCCCGCCAAATCGGCCAGGTGGAATAGAGCTTCACCGTCCAAGGCGTGCTGAGCGATCGTAGACAGCGTGAATGTGACAGGCTAGCGCGGGGACCGACGAGTCCCTTCTGTTGGGAGTAAGAGTAGAAGTAGAGATACTCATGAAAGACGCTATACGTATAGGAAAAGGCTAAGATTGACAAAGGAAAGGGACAAGAAGGAAAAGACAGAACTTGCTCAGTCGCTTATTCTAGTCGTGGAAAGTGGGCGATGGAACACACCTCTTGGCTTTGCCACAGTAGGCAGGACTGTCAGATGAGGAAGGCACGACGCATTGCCTTTTGGCAAGCAGAGCCACAGCAGACGCTGTATCTAGTATGCAGATACGGACGGCCGGGAGGAATACTAGCGAAAAGCACAAGTATAGGAAAAACGGAGACAAAATATTGACATTTGTAAAATATATGTAGCTTTCGAAGTGTCATGTATATACATAAGAACGCGCTTGCAAAGGCAGCGGCTTCCATGGGCGGTGTTGCATTGAAGCAGAATATGTACAAGTATTGTTCAATGCCCGCATTGTTTGTCGAGTAAATAGAAGATGGAACCACGGCATGAGAGCCCTTGGTAACCATCCAATCCTTACGCTTATTTCATTCCCTTCTTGATGTTGTCGTACTTGGAGTCGGGGTAGTCAAGGTAGTTTTGAGCAGAGTCAAGGCTTCCCAGGCCGCGGTGGCTGGTGCCGATGAGAGAGTCAGAGCCCGTCTTGTCCGCAGAAGCTTCCCAGAACATGCTGCCACCGAGACCCTTGCCCTTGAGGTAGTCAACCTTTGTGGAGATCATGGCAGGAGTGTCGAAGGAGATGAGTTCCTTGGTGCTAGAGTCGTAGCTGTAGCATCCCTGCGCGACGCTGTCGCACTGCATGGTTGCGCCGGCCTTGGGAAGAGCCTTGTAGTCCCAGATACCATTCTCCCAGCTGCCAGAACCGACACCAGTATAAGGCTTGCCGATGCCGTCGGTCTTCTGGAAAGAGCGGCCATAGATGGGCATGCCGAGAACAATCTTGTTGGCGGGAACACCGCCGTCAATGTAAGCCTGGACTGCATCATCTGTGTTGAAGGGCGTGGCATTGGGGTTCTGCGGGTTGGCGTACAGGTTGGCGTCGTGGCCGCTGTAGTCACTCCACGCACCAGCAAAGTCGTAAGCCATGAGGTTGATGTAGTCAAGGACCTGGCCGAGCTCTGCGAGCTTGAGCTTGTTGTAGTGGTCGGGTCCAGCAGGGGCGGCAATGGAGAGGAGGAAGTGGTGGCCGTTGGCAAACTTGGCAGAGTACGCATCAAGCTCGTCACGGACGGCCTGGAGGAGGAGGATCATGTTGCTGGCCTGGGTAGCATCAGCAGGATACTCCCAGTCGACGTCAATTCCGTCAAAACCCCAGTCCTTCATGAAGGCAACCGAAGTCTTGGCAAAGTTCTTACGGCCGGCTTCAGAACTGGCAGCCGCGGGGAAGTTGGTCGACCAGGTCCAACCTCCGATGGAGAGCATGACCTTCATATTGCGGTTCTTCTGCTTCAAGAGGTAAAACTGCTTCACGCAGCCGTAGGCGTTGTTGCCAATTTCATTCCAAGAGTCACCAGGGTAGTGCTTGTCAAGATCGGCGTAAGTATCACCAGAGTAGCTTTTTAATTGGAGGAAGCTGTTAGTTTTTTGTTTTAGATGCGGAATATGCGGCCAAAACTTACACAGTTCCATCAGCTCGGAGGTTCATGAACGAGTACAGGATGTGTGTGATATCACCCGCCGAGAGGTCGGCAGGCTGGAAGTTTCGTCCATAGATGCCCCTGGGCTTCTGTCAGAGAAGAAGAATCCTACAGTTAGTTGGATGAAGCGGAACTTACCAGTTGGTAAAGTAAACGGCATTAGCGTACCCGCTGGCGCGCTTATCCAGAGCAGTACCAGCTGATTCCGCAACAATGGGTGAGGCGAAGCCAAAGGTGGCCTGCAGGGCAGCAGCAATGGCCACAGATTTCTTAAGAAGAGCCAGCATGCTGAAACTCTTTGAAAGGTGTAGTGAGAATTGAATAAGCTAAACTCGCCCGAGCCAGATGCGGACAGGAGAAGAGTACAGTAAAGGGCAAGGAATGTAGGAAGCTGTCGGTTTGGGTTGGTCGTTGCGAAAAGAGATCTGGAGGTTGGGGAAGACGGGACTAGGTTTATATATCTAGTATTGCTAGAGTCTTGGACTAGTTCTAATCATGGATACACAGGTCTCGAGACAAACTTGGCCATCCCAACGTTGTCTTGGGGCCAGCATTCCGTTTCATCAGTCGGAGCGGACCGCCGGGGGGCCCACGTTACTCGACCTGACACTGGCGGGACGCTACTACACAGTACTACACGTCGCGTCCTTTCGGGATTCGCGACCTCAGAATGCTACTTTCCTCCACGATGGGGCGTAGATTGGGATATGGGGTGCGGGCTAGCCGGGACTGGCAACGTTGCCCATCTTGGCGACATGGCCATTGCTTCGGCGGCGTGATTGCTGGAGGCGTGAGCGTAGCGCCGAAGCGGTTCTTCGATAGTGTGTGGTCAGGTCACGCTGACCGCTTTGCTTGTTACTGACCGCAAGCCCATTCACATGGTTTCCGGTCTGTGGATGGTGGTGGTTTCCTGTAAAGGAAGGAGAAGTAGGAAGTGGGAGTACTCGAAGCTAGTGTGACTGGGATGTTCCAGATGCCCGGCGGGTGGTGTGGCGGCCGGGCTTGAGCAGAGGCGGCCACATTGTTGGCGACGAGCAAGGCAAATTGACACATGCTGTGTAGCGCATGCTGCACAAGAACCTACGAAGACGATACATGGCAGCTTACAGCCTGTGGCTCATCGGGCCATCAGTGACGGTGTTGATGATATGTGGTAATACTGTGTGACGATGCAGAGTCTGAAGCGTGTCCGTACGAGCTGGTCGACGGGAGGACTCGAATGGCATAACCACGAGCATTGCAGCCAAAAGAGGTTCCCATTTCTTCGGACCCCATAATTTGTATTACAGTTTTGTTCCAATCCTGCGCTACCGGAGACGACGCGCCCCGAGACTACAGGGAAGAAGCAAAGATGCAGAGAATGGACCCAGCCCAAGACTGGCATGCGGCTCGCGTGCTGGGGGTTCCACGCCTGTAGTATTACAGTGTATGTAAGCCCCCTCATGAGAGAAAAAGAGAAACAGGGCAAGAAAGAGGCAGTCTACTCCTTGAAGAGTACCAATCAATCATTCATTCACTGTACGGGTACCCGAGCTCTCAGTGCCTCAACTTGCCTTGATACCAAAAGCATGTACTACGAGTATGTAGTCATTCGCGTAAAAGCTACTCCGTATTACCAACTCGTAGCTGCTACGAGAAAAGGAACCCAGCAGGATCTCATCTACCGAGAACTGCGAGTACTGCAGCTGTAATAGTGCATTATCCAATTTGGAAAATTACCGGAACGGACCAATGGTTGGCCATAATCAGGGACTTTACCATAGTACCTTTGCGCCTCCCACAAATCTTTGCCTTGGCAGCAGCAAAGGCCCTCAAAAGCTCCGTCCACTCAGTCCCATAAGAGTAAGCAGAGTCGCGCCACATCGGCGCTGGCCTCGGCGGCATCTGGGCAGACTTTCCTCAGTCGGTAAACGCAGGCGGGGTCTCACCAGGCCGTGTGGCAGCGATGGGTGCCGGCGATCCACACGGACAGACTGCCATGTTGGTACAGAATCCTGGGGTCACCCGTCCCCCTTGCAGTAGCAAAGCTTATATCCCGCCCGCTAACCCCCTCTAGCACCCTCCACATGCACCACGAGACGCCGGTGCTTCAGAGCGGGAAAGTGTGTGTGCGGATGGAACCACATGGGGAGGCCTTTTGGGGTCGGTCGCGTTGAGTCTGCCGTCCCAAGGCAAGCCCATGATATGTGACCCAGTCCGCTGCTTGCTCATCCAGGCTGAATCCCCCACATCAGCTGAGTGAGATGCCATGTATTACCGGCATGGGCATGGCGCTCCCCCGGATTTTCAGCGCAGAGGTGCCGTTGCGTTTTGCGGGATTGGGCGGCGCTACCAGCGTCCAGCGAGAGGTGCTGCATGATACGTTATCAAGCGACTGGCTACCTACATACTCGAGGCGGTTGACGACGTCGCCCGCCAACGTGAGCTCACATACTGTTTTATAGTACCGACCACGGCCAAGGCATGCCTGGCACAGTGCTCCGTAGTGTACTCTACGTACTAACTATTGGAAGAAAAGTTGTTCTGCCGCCTGAGCTTTCTCCATAGTCCGTGCCCCCTGGGGCTCTGCACCAGCCTGCCCTGCAGCCTCCGCCCCTGAGGCTTTTGCGGTCGCCAAGATGGGACTGAGCTGGGCAGCCAGGACCAAAGTCGGTACTGGACCTCCAGAATCAGGTATAGACGCCCTCCAAATTCGACCCAGGCTGCTTACCCACTTGCCCATTGTGATGGCGTGCAGACGGCCATTTGGAGCGGGACGCTGGACGCTGGACCCGTTTAGCGTTAGCCTCCTCCTCGAATGGCGTCTCAAGAACCCGCCTGTAGGGAGTAATGCCAGGCACACGCAGGCTTCTTGCATGGGCACTAACAATACCAGCTTGCACGGAGTGCTCCGTAGCGCTTGTGTATCCCAAGCCATCCACCACACCCGGCACAGCGCCAAAGTTGCAACGTTACGCGGAGCATGTACTATATGACAGACTGCTGGAGTAGCTTGGGTGCCGCACGAAGTTTGCCAGTACCCACGACAATTCAGCCATGTCAATGCGCTCTTTCCTAGCTAGGTAGGTGCTCTCTCGTCTTCTGCATTGGGTTGGCTCGCATGAGCTCTCATTGGGCGAGTTGCGGAGGCTATTGTCTGCCCATGGGGCGACTATTTGGACCAAGACGTTGTCCTGTGCAGTACTATAGAGCACATGCATCAGTACCGTACATGTATTAGTGCTCCAGTACCAGTGGTGCCTGATGGCTGGCGGGTAGTTCGACAACTGGCATGGGTAAGATGGATGAGAGGCATATATCCAGAATGGTTAACGTGTCGCACCAGAGGAGGCTTATGATTACTGTCAGCCAGGACGTGCTAGCTTTCCAATCGTCGACGCTGCCACTGATCTTTGGCTTTTTAAGAGCTTGTTCCCGTGATTCTATGTGCCATGCGAGTAACCATCGCTTCTGTTCTTCTGGAGCCCGTGGTGTCGTATGCCGTACTTGGCCGGAGTACCCATTGCGTATCCACCAAGTTAATATCGCGGATGGCCGCGAGAAGTATTAGTAGACTAAAGCCGAGCTAACGCTGATTGAAACACGCTCTCCGAAGCCAACTTCGGCACTCGACAAGCCAAGTTGCAGGACTAAATGTGGGGGAGTGTGTTGGAGAGGTAGGGATGCGACATGGGGCCGGTTGTTCACTGTTTCGACCGACACTGGCTTTTATTACATGTACTCCGTACATTTTGACACCTACTCGTAAATTCACCGTATATGCAAACATGAGCTCTAAAGTATTGTGCATTTGTGCAGGGAGAGGAAAAAAAAACTTGCTCATTCTTACAGGCACGTAACCATATCGACTTCACGCATATTCTAATGCTTCCTGCGTGGGCGTCGACGTTGCAGACGCCTTGCCGCCTGTGGCTGATCACCAGACGGCTTTCAACCAAGCCTGGGTATCTAAACTACTTCGTTCTCGTAGTTTGTCTGCACTAGGTAGCTCTTTGCCCATTTTTGCAGACAAGTTGCCATAATGTAACGCGACGATATACCCTTCCGCAATGGTACGTGAGGCCTTTCGAGACGCCGCCTTGAGCCAGCCATGTAATCCTGCCGACATCGACTGGTGGGCCATACCTTTGTAGGGCCAACGTTTGTAAACGGCACTATGCCGACTTGTAATGTTTCGCCAGGTCCACTACAACGTGGCTTCCCGTTAGTTGCTTCCGCAAGTCTGTTTCTGACGTAGTGTTGAACATGATACCGAGTACCGCTAGCTCCATTTCTATCCGCCTCTCGGAGCCATCTTGTCCTGCAGTTATCGGGAGCGCATTGACTGCTCCATGACCACCGGGCGAAGAGTGTGTGACCTTGTAGGGCGCTAGAATAGACGAATGTGAGCGTTGCTGTGACATGATGCCCCGCAAACCAAACTTGCTGTACCGGGGACAGAAAAGTCTCCGTTGGAGGCTGTCGTGCGTCTTTGGCAACCCTTTGTCAGTGTTCAAGCCCGTGTCTATTTATGCCGGAATCAGTTGGCCCCGAGCTTGACCAAGCCATACGTAAAAAAAAAAAAAAAAAGACGATTCAAGTTTGCTATACTAGTGTAGTTGAATAAGTAGTGAATGAATTTAGTTTCGCCTTCTTGAGGGCTCTTTGGAGGCGATTAGTGACACAACTTTGCGCATGTTGGCCGAGCGCAAAGAGGACGCGCCGTTGCCTGGCACCATCAACTCCAGGCCGCCCACTTAGGTCACACCCCACCATCCACCATCGTGGCGCTGAGCTCCCGCGGCCTCGCGCAACGTCATCCTTCGTTCCACCCCCATTCGCTCACGCAGTCTGCTTCCCAGCTGCTCTCACTGCACGCGCAGCGGCAACGCCACACCGCGGCGCTCACAATGTCAAGCGTATGTTCACAGACTGACTGTCCAAGCCGACTAGCTCGTTAGAGGCTAACGCTGCGTCGCGCGGGGCCAGCATGGCATGCCGAGGACTGTACGCCCGCGCACAGAAGACCAGATAAAGCAGGACCTCGAAAAGATCGAAAAGTATCGGGCGCTAGAGGATCGCTTCCGCCAGCAGGTAACGCTGCCACCGACCCTTCCCGACAGGGTTATGCATCCGCGGCCAATCTGGCTGACATGTTACATCAGGTTTCGGAATCTCGATTCGACCAGGACACCCTGCAACTGACTACCAAGCTGCTCCGCATCAACCCCGAATATTACACAGTATGGAACGCGCGGCGACGCTGTCTAATATCTGGACCGTTGTCCAAACCATTGCGTGGATCATCGCCCTCGACGGAGTCACCGAGTACTTTACCGAACGCCAGTCACACATCCAGCTCCGCCGCCTCATCACCGAGGCCCTTGGCCGAGACCCAGCCGCCCCGAGACCACCCCCAAGCTGGCAAGAGTGGTACAACTCATGATGAGTCAGACGCAGGGAAAGAAATTGATGCATCTGAAGCCAATGAGTCCAAAACTACAGAGGCAGAGGAAGTCATTCGATCAGAGCTCATGTTTACTGTCCCGCTCTTGATGGAACACCCAAAATGCTACTGGATTTGGAACTATCGCACATGGACGCTTGAACAAGCTACCAAGCTGCTTGTCAGCCATGCGGCGAAAACGATATGGAAGGAAGAACTCGGCTTGGTAACAAAGATGTTGCAAAGAGACCGCAGGAACTTCCATGCGTGGCAGTACCGACGCTATGTCGTCTCTCAGCTCGAGTCGCCCACCCTATACGGCAAAAGTATGGCCGAAGAAGAGTTTGAGTACACCACAAGAATGATCAACAATGATCTTTCCAACTTTTCGGCCTGGCATAATCGTAGCCAGCTGATTCCACGCCTGCTGCAGGGACGCAAGGCTGACAGCGCGAGCCGAAAAGCGTTCCTCGAACAAGGTAAGAATCACCTCTCATGGGCAAACAGTGGATCGGGTGCTGACACAGGTTTTCAGAATTGTCATTAGTTGGCGGAGGTCTCAATGTTGGTCCGGAGGACCAGTCTCTCTGGTATTATCATCAGTACCTGATGCTGAATGTTGGCGAAAACCCGTCTGACCGCGCCATTGCGCCCGAGATGACTGTCGAAGAGAGGGCAGAATGTATCGCGCAGGAGATTGAGAATATTAAAGACCTTCTCGAAGACTACGAAGATGTGAAGTGGATATACCAAAGCCTACTCGAGTACACGCTCCTGAGGCATCAGCTGGCTAAGACATCATTGAGTCCAGAGGAAAAGAACGAACTGGAATCATGGCTAGCGAAGATACGAGGCTTGGATCAGCAAAGATCTGGCCGCTGGACGGAACTTGCCAATGAGTTAAAGTTGTCTGCATAAAAAGTATAATATAAATACGTTCACTGAAATGATCTATGTTGAATAATTGCTAGTACAACTAACAATCTTGAGAATATTATCTAATTGGAATTGCAGTCGGCCTTTACCTTGCTGGCTCCAACACCGACAAGGCCGTCCAAGTAGTCCAAGAGCTTCTGAACAGGGACCATGTCCATGAGGCCCAGAGTAGGGCTGGATGAGCGGAGGACTTGCCCGCCAAATAGCACGCGGATGTAGTATTCGCCATTCTCAGGCTCGGCTGTCTGTGTGGGAGCAGCCGAGCTGGTCGCCGACGGGAGACCCAGGCACGAGCAAGCTGACGAGACACGCGAGGCGCTGCCGCCGCACTGCGTAGGCCAAGCCGCAGAGGTAGCTGTAAGCTCCGCACAGTAAGATGAGGCGGAAGCTGTCTGGCGAATCATGTGGCGCAAGCAGTTATCACGGTTACAGTTTGGCGCAACCACGGTCGGCGTGGGCTGACCGCTGCCCTGCTTCTTGCGGTAGAGCTCAAACACAACCTCGGAGCCCATTCCCGGCCAGACCATCTTATCCAACTGCAGGACAGAGAGCAGCCTCGAGACAGACCCGTCGTGCGCAACGTTGTGGTAATAGATGTCTTCGCTCTTGCCGGAAATAACGTCGCGGAGATGAGTGGTGAATTCGCCGATCCAAACACCAATCGAAGCTGCACTGGCGGGCAGGGAGAGAGGAGCGTCTCGGTAGATGTGGCTGTACTCCCAGTGACCCCAGCGATACACTGCATCGGCAAGCTCTTGCGTCACGCAGGTGGTGCTGTTTTTGCCGTCTACAAGCTTGCAAGGCAGAGGCTTTTCGTGGCATTCTCGTGCAGAGAGGTTGTCATAATAATGGTCAAAAGAAGCATGGAAGCCGCCGTCGTCTTCCGGAACTCCAGAAATGTCGTCGAGTGTGCGGTACAGGTCCCTTGCGCGATCAAGGTGTGCCTGCCAATCAGCATCTGAGCTAGATTTGATTTGGTCAAAGAGCTTGCTGGACGAGGGGCATTTGTACTGAGGCTCCAGACCATCAATGCCTTGAGCCTATAGCGGTTGCAAAAGAAGTCAGCAAATTTGTCCACAGGCAGCCCCGTCTTGCGCATGTCGCTACACATACCTGGACTAGAATCGGCACCGGCTCAGTAGTGTCCCACATGCCATTTATGACCATGCCTGCAACCTGGCTCGTAATGATGTTATTGGTGACTCGGTACTTGACTGAAGATGGAACGTTGCTAGAGTCACGGTCCGGCAGGAATCCAAGCAAGTCATGGTACACCCCATACAGATCTGCGCCGTGCTGCCACGAGTCCTCCAGACCGCCAGCCGTGATCTGAGGAAACTTGCAAGTGCCAATCCAACCAGACGGGACAAATGGATTCACAGGAGATATGTATCCCTGCTGATAGGACCTGTCGGCGGTTGGCCCCGCGAAAGGCTGTGCATAGTAATACAGCGCAATGTCATCGCAGTTCCACTGGTATGATTCCACCGGGAACGCATTAGACGAATAGGGAGTGCGCTTGTGGTGCCGGTGCATCTGGAATCAAGTCAATTGGTATCCCAATCCATGAAAATAGGAAGGAGAAAGAACGGTGCCACTTACGAGCTCGACGTATTTCAATTCATACTCGTCCGAGGCCTTGACGTACTCATTGCGACGCACATGAGGCATGTTGCACCAGTTATACACGCCATACTTGTCATCCGGCGTCTTTGACGAGTTATAGATGAAGCCGTAGACCCCAGAACCGGAAGCTACGGCGTCCAGGTCGTTGATTTCACTCTTGGCAGGGGCGTACCACTTGGTGTCGGCGTCAGCAGCGTGGACGCTGGCAAAGCCAAAGTCGTTGTAGCCCAGCAAGAAAGCCACGGCTGCCGCCGCGGCGGAGGCGCTGAAATTAGGCGACATGCTATCTTTGGCGTGTGTCTTACCACACCGATGCACAATACTGCGACGAGAAAGACCAGGTCAAAAAAGAGTAGCGAGCACGTCGGGGTCGGCGCTGCTGGTACGGTCTCTAAGTTTGGGTTGGGACGCTAGTGCCTGTGCCCGCCCGCGTCATATCCAACGGCTGCCCCAGTCAACTTATACTGATCCCGCGCCGACGTGCTTTATGAGGCAATATGGAGAAGGCAGCGGCTCGCAAACGACTTCTTCCCCACGTGCGCGCAGACTTGGTACTATGCACCTAATAGTTAGCGGCCTACCAAGGTAGCCAAGCCAGCTCCAGACCTTCAATAGCACAGGATGTTGGCCGCCGGGGTGGCCAGGCTGCTTGTCGACGCTTGCCCCAAAGGGTACATATCCGTGCCGCACGTGGGCTCAACAGAGACCGTGGGCCACGGAGACAACACACCACCAGCTTATTGGGTGGCCATTGTACATAGTATTGACGACCGATGGCATCATGTAGTGGGAAATCCTGTCAAATCATGCTATATGAGTTACGAAATGAGCTTCTCTTGATACTTGGCTTTGAATTATTGTGTTCTACAACAGGTCTAGTTGTGGCGGAACCCTTGGCTCATGTGGCCTCATGTATGGATGGGTCCATTGCGCCTCGTCATACACGACAAAAACATTGAGCAGGGCCAAAAAGGAAGAGCAAAGGCAAAATGTAAAGCAAATCAATGGCCCGTTGAGCACCATCCCTTTCCCGCCCGGGTATCATGGAGTCGTGCCTCAGCGACTCGACCCCGACGGCCGGCCTCTTGGACGTCCCCTTCCACGCCCTCGGCCACGGCTGCTGCCTCGTCCCCGGCCACCACCACCCCTTGTTCGGCTGCTCTCCACAACTCTTGCTGGAATGTCTTCATCGTCACTCGAGTTTGAACCAGATTCAGATCCTGCAATACTTCCCTCACTCCCAGATCTACCGCCGCTCAGCCTGACAACAGTAGCGCTGCGTTGTCTCTCGGCGCCTCGATTGACCGACACCCATCCTCGATCTGTTTCGGGATCTCGAGCCGGCCCAGCAGCAACCCTTACTTCAATACCAAGACCGGACTCTGCTCGCTCTGGTGTTGTGTTGCTGTTATGTGTCGGCCCGGGGGCTGATTTGCTTGGCGTGTTTCGTTTGCCGATTTTGAACTTCTTGCCGCGAAGCGCCATACGCTCCGCCAACGACATGAACTGTTCATTAGGAGTTGGCGTAGCGTCGCGCTTGTCAGGTATAGGTCTCGACGTCGCTGCTGAGCGACGTGCCCTGCCTCTCTTACCTTGAAGACCGCGGGTAGGGTTAGTAGGCCTTCTTGTAGGTTGGTGTTCTTCTTGCTCTGGTGCTGTCGCACTGCTGTGCCGTGCCGGTCGGCCTCGCCTCCGTCTTATCTCATGATCCGATCCCTGCATTTCTGCCTGTGACAAGGACTCGTCCTCTTGTCGCGCTGACCGACGCTTCTCGTATCGTCCTTGCCCAGGGCTCACTTGCTCGCCTTTGGAGGCCTCGGTGGCAGCTGCCTTGCTGTCCCTTTGAGCCGCATGTTTTGGTGGTCTGCCACGTCTCTTAGTCGTGGATACGTTCTCCTTTACTGCTTCTTTCACCCGTGTATGAGTTTGGGCTTCTTGCTCATCATCCGGCATAGATATGTCTTGAGCATCGTCGGCCGGAGGGCCACCTTTTTCATTGGACCTCCCTGCTGAACTGCTGGCCATTTCCTGTATTTCCTGTATTTCCTGATCAAACACTTCAGCTCCCTCGACACCAGCATCATCTATTTCCACGTAAGAGGTTTTCGGTTTTGCATGGCGGAGGACAGGTTCGTTCGCATCATATCGCATCACCCCTGACGCTGGAGCCGGAGCCCTGTTCGTCGATTCGGGTAGTGGTTGTTGCTTCTCCTCCTCAGGACTGCGGGGTATCCCTGTACTGTTGGCCATCTCTTGTCCATTTTGCGCGGATGCACTGGGTTCGCTAAACAGAGCTGGGTCCATGGAAGCAAGAAAATCAGGCTCCGGAGCTGACCGGTACCTCTTGCTTCTAACTATGAAATCCGGATCTTCATTGTCCTTTTTGGCCTTTCTCTTTGCCGCACGGATCGACTTTTTGACGAACTCTGGAATATCTGACTGATTATCATGGTGAAGAGCGTCTGCAGCAGGAGCCTGGTAGGGGTCAAAGAGAATCTTGTCAGGCGTGTCGTCCTGCTCATAATAGCCCATGCCTATACGTTGGTGGCCGAAAATGGATGGATCTGGGTAAGAAGATGCCGGCTCCTCATGTGCCATAGTGTTGCTTTCCGCGGAAGCCAAGTTTGCCAGCGCGTGCTCAGCGCCATCTTGTGCTATATCACTACCCGCACCAGCGTCGTGTATGTCCGATGGCCCAGGGCCCTGCAATGTTTGATCATGACCATTGGCCTCTGAAGTCTGATCACCAGTCGGTTGAATGGATTCGACCCGCATAGCATTCTCCACATTTACGTCGTTTCCAGCATCTGCTTTGGCATGGTCCGCCTGCTCTCTTAATCTCTGCATCCTCCTGGTGTTCCTACTTCTACTCTCTTCCCCAGTAGCCTTGAGCCAGGAAAGGTTATGCAGGCGGAAATCGACAAGAGCTTCAACACTCCTGTCATCGGCAACTCTTCTTGTATCGTGACCAAGCGACGTATTCTTTGGCATGTACGCGTTTGCATTCCCTGCGCGGCGGCAGTGGCCACAGTTACATATACCGAGGCATTTGGGGCATTGCCAGTTTTCGTCCTCGAGAACGCTCTGAGGCATCATATCAAATGCTCGGTAGAGTACTCCGTAGCAGTAAAATTCAGAGCAACCGGCGTTGGTGCACTTTTGTACTCTGTAGCTGTAGTCTTTGTGGCAACATACGTGACATCGCTCAAGCTGTCCCCTCTTCTTCTTCTTTTTGTTTTTTGCCTTCTTCTTTGCTGCCTCGTCGTCAGGCTCTAAACCAGAGTCACTCGGAGTATCTTCTTTCTCGGGTTGGGTGATGTCCTTCCACGGGCGACGCCTGAGTGCCTCCTGGCAAATTTGGGCTACCGTCTTCTTCCCGTTGCGCTGTCTTGCTACTTCAAGCGGTGGAGGCGACTGATCAATGTCGATGAAGCCGTCATTCATTATCACCTCCGCCCGCCACGTTTCATAGCTGTCAACCAGTTCATTCCAATGCCATTGCTCGCAGAATTGTAGACCAGACAAACAAGCACAAGACCTGCCCATGGCATAGCACTCCATGCAGACATCATAGGTATCTTCGTCTCCGTTTATAAGAGTACGAACGCAGTGTTTGCAAGTCAAAAATCGGTTGAAAATATTGGAGCGACAGTAAGAGCAGGTGATGCAAGAGTCAAAGGGAATGAATTCCACATTCTTCTCTTTGAAGACGAACACCTCGTCAACAAGTACTTGGGTGAAGAGACCAAACAGTTTTCTGAAGTCCGCCATCAGTTGTTTAGCACGCGGTGAGTTTCGGATAATATTTTGTTCCAGATTGGCGAAACCGAATTCCGCAAGTGACGCAGGTTTATCCATATTCCGAAGCTCCTTGTAATACTTTTCCAACGTATAGTATATGATGGCCTTGTTTTTGTACTGCTCGTCTCGGCATACAAGCCGAGCTTTTGGGAGGGCTTCTTGCAACGCGAGTTCCAATGTCTCGACTGTGGTGCGGTTCCATGCGACTTTCATTGTACGCGTTCCGCGATTCCAAACTTGGTGTGCTGCGAGCGGCGGAATTAGGATGAAGTCGCCCTGACGCTGTTCCACCACATGGACATCAAACGGCGCTTTCTTCCAAGCATTTATTTGTGCAAAATGCTTCTCGATTTCGATATCATGGCCTAGCATCGATAAGAAGTATTCTCGCACAACCTCTCGTTCCTTGCTCTCAGTCATGAACCAGATCGAGCTTCCAGGGGTTTCTCCGTCCATGGATCCAGATGCCTCTACCATGATGTTTTGGCCAAGCGAAGCGCACATCTCGCGATGTGCCGGTGTATATGTACCTTCATGGCCAATGTAGCACATGAGGTTTTCCGCTCGCATCTCTACGGGCAGGCTCGACATCAAGTCCCCAGCCGGCGCAGGGTTGCGTTCCGGCCGCTCATCACCATCTTCGGATTCAGAATTTGCAGACTCATCTACACTTTCACTGAGATAGTATAGCGAAGGGCTGATGAGCTTTTGCAAAACGTCTTGCCACTCGCGAGGGCAGTCAATGTCTTTCAGATAGAGACGCTGACGGCGCTCATCCCGAAAATTTGTTGGAGTCCATTGTCTCGTAAGCTGCTTCATCGAACGGAGATAGTGGCCGGTCGTCATGGGTATGTCGCTGCCTGTTTGTATATCTCGAACGTTCTCCTCTGCCCGGTTCCAAAATGTTAGCGAAGTCCAAGGTTCATTGTAGCGGTCGGCTTACGTTTTTTGTCATAAGTCCTTTCTAGCCAGTCGGCATTGAATATGGATTCAGGTAGAACTGAATCCCAACCTTCAATCACCAGAGGCTTCCCGCCTTGCACAACATGGAATAGAACAAGCTTTTCGAACTGTTGCGGCCCAAGGTTGCGCGCCTGCGCTCGGGTAATTCGCTGTGCCCATTTCAAATTCGGTGTTTCGTCGACTAGTAAATGCAAGTCAAGATCTGGCGGTATTGGGTCGAATTTCGCCTGCGGGTGCATCGAGGTAGGCATCTTGTTAGACCCGAGCCATGCTCCCAGACGCGCCTCGGAACGACTGTGGCGAGTAATTGGTGTCCTGGCACGTCGAAGTTCACGGTGCAGCTAGGCATGAGACTTCATTCAAATGGAACATGAGGCAGTGGATTCCAAGTCCGCCGCCGCCTTTTCCAGTCCATTATGGCAAGCATCTAGTTTGCTCAGGAACCAGCGCCTTCGTTCGCGCATATAGCTCACTGGTAGCTTTACCACCACACGCCATCACGTGATGCCTTCAAGTAACACCTGTACGCGCTTATCGCTCAGCACTTGCACTCACGGACACGGATGTGAAATTTGGCGAATTGGGTTGTGGAAGGAATTTTAAGGCGCCTGTGCATTGTTCATCTGCAAAAAGCCTTATGCAGTGCAAAACTGCAAGCGTGTAAGTTGTATCTCAGGGATTCTCCGGGCAGCTACTTACCTATTTCGCCTTGGTGCAAAAACAGCGCTAGCAATGGGTCCATCTGCATTTGCAAAGGCATTGACATGTGCAGCATCATGCCGGCCTAGTATAAGGGCCCTCAGCCTCAGGGGAGTGAAGACGCATCTGGGGAATCACAGTGGCATGGGCAAGAGTAGCAAACTCCTGTTCCGTCTACAGTGTGTGGCATCTCACCAGACCAAACGACAACTCCAGACAGTCACTGGAGCCGAGAACCAACTTCCCCTCAAGGAGGAACTCCCTCCGTATGAGAGGCCGACAACGGGACTTCTGTCGGTTTTACCGGCAAAATGGGTACCATATGCTGAACTCATTCGAATTGATAAGCCTACCGGGACTTACTACCTCTTCTTCCCCTGCCTCTTTTCGACCCTAATGGCAGCGCCAATGGCCACGCCAATGGCATCGATTGGCTCTGTGGCAGGCACTACGTTGCTGTTTTTTACCGGTGCGCTGATAATGCGCGGCGCTGGATGCACCATCAATGATCTCTGGGACCGAAATCTTGACCCTCATGTGAGGAGGACACGCCTTCGCCCCATCGCACGAGGAGCTGTTACGCCTTTCCAAGGTGTCGCATTTACTGGAGCCCAGCTTCTGGCCGGTTTAGGCATACTAGTGCAGTTTCCTTTGCCTTGTCTGTTTTATGGCATTCCGAGTTTATTATTTGTGGCAAGCTATCCTTTGGCCAAAAGGGTCACCTACTACCCGCAATTTGTTCTGGGCTTGACCTTCTCCTGGGGAGCATTCATGGGGTTTCCAGCTCTTGGGATAGATCTTTTGTCAAACCAAGCAGCTTTAACCGCCGCCGCGTGCCTCTACGCTTCAAATATTTCATGGACCGTCCTATACGACATGATATACGCTCACATGGACATCAAAGATGACGTCAAGGCTGGCATCAAGAGCATCGCGCTTAAGCATGACGCTCAGACAAAGCAAGTTCTTAGTGGACTAGCTGTGGTCCAGGTGGGCTTGCTTGCTGCCGCCGGGGCAGCGGCTGGCGCGGGGCCAGCCTTTTTCATCGGAAGCTGTGGAGGAGCCTTGGTGACATTAGGCGTCATGATCAAGAGAGTGAACCTGAAAAGCGTCAAGGACTGTTGGTGGTGGTTCGTCAACGGATGCTGGATTACCGGTGGCGTTATCAGCTCTGGATTGGCAGTGGACTACCTCATTCGACTGGGAGACGAGAGCGCAGCTGCGGCAGAGGTGAAGGAGTCGGCGTAGTTTCGAGACCTGTACAATAAGTGTATCATTAGTGTAGAATAGCTTTTTGCATCTCACTTGGTAGCGACGAGGCAAATAATTTTTTTGATGTTCTTTGAAGACCTTTTTGATGTCTATTTTTCAATCCTAGTCTCCGTGATCAAATCCCAACCGTAAATGCCAATGCAAGCAAGCCGATAAGACTCCTCATGCCGAAATATGACGTTCCCTCTTCTTGATACAGGGTTTAAGAACGGGGCTTCTCCTTCTTCTCCTTCCACAGAGCCAGCAGACCGACACCAGAGACCTTGACGACCTTGAAACGAACACCGGGAATATCACCCTTGGCCTTGCCCTTGCGACCGAAACCAGCCAGGAGGACCTCGTCGTTCTCGTCAACGAAGTTCAAGCAACCGTCATTGGGGACTGCGCACAAAGCCTATTAGTATAACTTGATATTTTCCAAACCGCCGGGCGGACGCGGGGTCACTCGAGGGAGCCCCGAATCGTCGAATTGACATACCGAAAGCCGTAACCTTCTTGCCGTTCTTGATCAACTGAACACGGACACACTTTCGGATAGCAGAGTTGGGCTGCTTGGCCTCAACACCGACCTTCTCGAGGACAATTCCCTTGGCGTGGGAAGAACCACCGAAAGGCGAGGACTTGAAGGCAGTGCCCAGGGCACGCTTCTTAAAGTGAAGATCGGCCCATTTCTGATCTTTTCGGTTCGTTCGCAGCTTGCGTGCGGCGTTGAGACCACGGGGTTTGCCTCCGGCCATGATTGCTTCGTGATGTTAGCGGACTGATATTCGAATAGTCGGCAGCGTGACGAGGATTTCGTGGTTGGATTGGACGTACCGATTTATCTGGGTATCGCGGTATGGATGGTGATGTGACTACCTGCGGAGCTGCGAAAAAGTTGGACCAAAGCCCTCCAGAATTTCAGAGTAGGGTTTTTGGCCCTAGGCGCCTTCGTCCCAGCCAGCTGTGGGCTCATGTGCCTGACCACGTGACTCATTTACACTTTTCTCGTAATAATGTTCTTCCGCTAGATCCGATCAAGCTGTCGCGAAGTGGGAACGCAGGACCGAGCGCCCCGCTCTTTTTATTGGGTCATGGTGCCAAAACAGAACAGCTCAGGTGAGGAGGCGGTAATGGTAGAACTCGATCACTTGAATGCGGATAGTTAACTGACGACTACGATTGCCTACGCCATGGAGCTAAGGTAGCTTGGACCTACACAGTCTACAATAACCGTCTGTTCATTCTTATCGAACCGCTTATTGTGGAGGCAGAGCTACCGATATGGCTTTCTCCGCAAAGTCCAAGAGCAAAGCTCGGGAGCCACCACCGTCGCTATTTCTACACCCATCGCCAGGAGCATCACATGTATCGCTACCTGGAATCTTAGCAACGGGCTCTCAGTTGCCCAGGCAGGGAAGTTTACGACGTGAGAGAGCATCACATGAGAGCAGCGCATCGATTCGGCGTGTGCCGGCCGCCTCGGAGCCGAACCGTGCTGGTCGCGGCCTGCGGACGGCCGAAAGTGGCCGGAGCGCAGACCGAACTGACGCCCTGTGGGCTGAAATGCAATCTACGCTGGAGGAAGTAGAGCTCTCTGCTTCGGGGGGTACGCATGTATTTGGCCCGGAGCACGATCTTCGGCTCGCTGAGCTTCGATCGGCGCAAATAGCTCTTGCGCAAGCTTGGGCTCGCAGCGAGGCTGACGGAGCAATCGACATGAACGCCCACGATGAGGGTACTCCCGACGTCGGCGACGAACTCCGCGCTGGAAAGGGCTCCTTCGCAGATGCATCGAAACCTGGAACAGGGGATGCAGAGACCCAGAAAGGCAACGGCCCCAACGCAAGCTCCAGACCAGCTAGCAAGGGCGGAGATGTAGAGCATCTAGGATCTAAGCTGGAAGAGGAGACGGAGGCTGACATACTCCTCGCAAGAAAGCGGCGCGAAGCTAATGACGAATATTTTCGGAGGGTTAATAATGGTGTCATCGACGTCGTCTCTAAACTAGAGCAAGTTGCGGTTGCGATGAGGGCCGTGGAGCAAGAGAGCAAAGACGTCTGGAATGAGAATACTGGGGGCAGCGAGCCATAATACCACTAACTACCGAAAGCCTGTTCAGCGACAAGCGACGGTGCAATTGTCGATTCTTTTTTAGGCTTTTTTTGTTTTCGCAATAGATCTAGAACCCAGTTCACGCCCGGTGGTCAGACACGGACAGTGGACTTAATACCATCTGATTCCCGAGCAGCACATTAGTTGGGCGATTCGCCCACTATGCAAGCCCCGATGGGTGTTCTGTCCATGAGCGGGTGGCAATGTGTTGTAAAGCCAATGGCCCGTTCTACAATGCGTGGTGCGATATACGAATAGATATTCTCAATAGACGCGTAGCCAAGAGAAATCATCCAAGACTTGCCTATAAAGCGCTGCGGCAACGGATTGACAGGCTCCAATTGGCTGGGGTACTCGTAACCACTTACACATTGGCGGGCCACTGCGACCCCAGTGCTGCAGTAGTCGTAGCTTGACGTGATATTTAACGAAGTCACCTCGCAAAGTTCAGATTGATATGTTGCCAAAATTTGTAACTCCGCTCGGTAGTTCTAGACTTTTATACACATACATGCCACCTCTTTCGGTGAAGACTAATGAACGCTGGGATATCAGGCTTGTCGCTGCGCGATGGCCCACCTCTTGGGCTGGCAACACACTACAGAGGTACATTGGCATTCCAGAAGCGCTTGGGCGGGGTGGCGGTGCTATTTTTGCGCCTGCCTTACTGTTTGCATCGGTGCTACCCTAGCGTGAACTCACCTGCCCAGGGAGGAATGAGCCAAGCAATGTGCCCCGGAAAAACTATTCAGCGCCGCCCCCATCAGGCAACTGTCTCGTCACTTCCCGTCAAGTGCCGTTCCCATCCTCAACCAGCCAACCTGCCATCATCACACAACCTGCTTCATAATCAGTATATAACGAGGGGATAGCCCGCCCGCATATTTGCATCCACAAGCTACTTTTGACAGCGCTTCTCTACCGCACGCTTTACCGCCGTCTGCGACACGTTGCCTCCAACCCACTTGCGATACGTCATAAGCCGCCAACATGAAAGTCTTCCCTCAGCTTGTTGCCTTTCTCGCCGTCCTTCCCGGCGCTCTCGCCGTCGACCAGAAGAAGTCCGCCATCATCTATTTTGAGGACCCCAACACACCCGACTCGATAGTCGAACAAGCCCGACAGAAAGTTATCGATGCTGGTGGAAAGATTACCCATGTTTACAACATTATCAAGTACGTGGGACACGTTAATGCTTTAGATGCTGGCACATACTAACGAATATACAGAGGCTTCTCCGCCATCGCGCCAGAGAAGGCACTCGAAATGGTCCAGACTTTTGGAACTAGCTACTCCGTGAGAGTTGAAGAGGACCAGGTGGTCTCGGCCAGCGGATGAACCGGAAGTCCCGATACGTGATTGAGATATATATGGCTTTGCATGCAATAATGATTGTTACGATGTTGTCGGCGTTTGACTTTGTTATTACTTCGCTAGAACACCCGGGGTGGATTGAACGAGGCGTTATAGGGTCCCTGATACGTTGATACACTAAGATGGCATTTGCACTTCTAATCAAACTCTTTTCCTAAGATTACAACCCATATCATGTTATAAGGATTCCAGAGTGCCGCTTCGCTCTTCAAAAGACATTGGAGCGTATGGGCCGCGGGGACAGCCAGGTAGCGAGACATGCCTCGGCTTAACCTTTGAAGGCGTTATCCCGCCATCGCTGGCCAAATCATGCTTATACCATAGAATAAAGCTGTGCCCATCGTATTAATAAGAAACTTACACTCTCTTATCCTTAATATTTATTATCCTTGCTGGTTGCCCTTGGTTGTGCTGGCTTTGCTGTAATTGCCAGTTACAGAAGGGCCGCTAAGGGACGCACTGTAAAAGTGGGACTGTCGCGAAGGAACATCCACCCTTGTTCAGCGGCACTGTCGAAACAGCTCTCCTCCTTCTCCTGTAGCAGCGTTCCGTCCAGAAAGGGAACGAACTTTCAGGCTGTGGCAGAACACGAGCTGCACCTGAGGATACACGAACAGTTTCTGTGCAGCTCTGACTATATAACGGCGGCGCATCGTCGACATGCCATCTCGCGACACCGAAGCTCTCCCCTGTCCAGCTTCGCGTACAACACCCTAACGCGGCCCAACTTCTCGACAGTTAACCACGTTCCTTTGTACTGAACCTCAGATATCATGCCTGCTTACAGCAACCGCGCGCAGGCCGCGCTACTAAAGGCTGTAAGCATTATATTCTCTGAACACTGTCCCTCTCATTATCTACTCTGTGAAGGAAGCTCCTCGCTGATCATCAACCCTCGACGCCAGGTCAATAATGTTTTTAGCTTCGAACCAAAGGCCGAGGCCCTCGAAGAAATGACCAACGGAGTCATTCTCGCCAAAATATTACACGAGCTCGACCCCGAATTTGACCCATCGCACCTCGAGACGAACCCAGCCACGTCGAGGTATCTCACAAATAAGCGCAATATCCAAACCGTTTACAAGGGCCTGTTTCGGTTCATCCGGCGACAAGTGCCAGAGCTGGGATGTCAGGCGAAGAAATTTGACTATCATGGCGTTGCAGAAAACCCGGAGCCTCAGGGCCTCAGTCAGGTACGTCAAAAAGGAACATATTCCCATGATCAACTGCGTGGGATCCATGGTCCGGCTGATAACGAACGTGTCGTACTAATCCACGAATGTGTACAGCTCCTTGCTGTTATGGTATGCGCAGCTGCCATGGGGCCAGATAACAACAAATACGTTCCCCTCATACAAAACAACCTAGACAATGTTACCCAGGCCGAAATTATGCAAATCATTCGCGCTATGCAACAGGATGCTGCCAACTCGAAAGACGACGACAAGCTCGATGAAGATATTGATGCAGTTATGGAGGCCAGGGATATGGACCTCTTCGTGGAAGAACAAAATGCCGCCTTGCGCCAGCAGCTCGAGATAAACAAGAAGGCGCTCTCTGACTACATAACCCGCCTTGAGCACCTGCAGCAGAGCCACGAAGAACTCAAATATGAGAAGGAAAAGAATGACCGCGAGCTAGAAGTACTAAGGAAGGCAACAAAAGATGGTGCCAACAATGCCGGAGCAGTTCGCCTTCTCGAGGACCAAGTTCATGAGCAAATGGAAATTATTGCCAAGAATGAAGAATCCATCAGAGATCATTACAGAATAAGAGGCCAGCTGGAGAGCGAGGTGCAGAAGCTCACGCTCAAGAGTCAGCATGCCGACGAGCTTCGAGACCAGGTCACCGAATGGCGCCACAAGGCGGAGGAGCTTGAGAAGAAGGCCAATGCAGCAGAGCGTTACAAGCAAAAACTCGAGTCTCAGCAGCATCTTGTCAAAGAAGTCCAAAACTTGCAATATGAGCGTGCCGAATTGCAGGAGCAGCTGCGATCCGTAATGGATGACCGCCAAAAGAGCAACCGGACAAGAAAAGCAGAGGACGAGCTGACAAGGATGCTTACGCAGTCTGAACAACATCTGTGGGATGAGCGCAGCCAAAAGACTCAGCTCCTCAAAGACATGCAGACACTCGAAGATGAGCTACTGCGACTAAAGGCACAAAGGAACCACGACGAACACTTCATTCAAGATCTCCAAGAGCAACTTCAGCACAATGGCGGCGGCACTGCCGAGGGAGAAGTGCTGGCTGCCGAGGCGTCGTCATTTAACCTGGAAGATGAGCTCAACAGCGTCTCAAATGATGACGGACAGAAAAATGTGTCGTTGGAGGTTTCGAGATTAAAAGCCGAAAACGACCTACTGCGTCGGACGCTCGGCTCAACTGGCGACAGTGTCACGCTGCGAAAGGAGCTTGAAGAGCAGAAGAAGCAGAGGGAACGTCTGCAACAAAGCCTTGACGACATGTTTGAAAAGCATACAATCGTCCAAGAACAAATCGAAGCACTTACGAAGAACTCTACCGGTGAAAGGTTTGACGCACTGCACCAAACCCAACTATGCGTTGAAAATGATGCTAATATATCATGCAATAGTTCAAAAGCATTTATTAACCTGCGGACGGAACTTGGCCAGATTCAACAAGACTACGAAAAGCTCAAGAAGTCGTCCAAGGAGATGCAAATGAAGCTTGCAGATACCGAGCGCGAACTTCTTGGAACGAAATCACAGCTTTCGGCTTCACAAAAGGATGGCATATCTGCTCTCGACGAGCTCAAGAGCACAGACAAGCTTATATCGGAATCCCTCAAGGCAGAGCTCGACCGGCTCAGGGAGGAATTGACCTTCGTGACCGGGGAACGAGAGGCTCAAAAGTCTCAGCTAATTGAGGCGTTACTGGCCAAGGACAGGATCAGGAAAGAGGCCGAGGAGGCCAAGGAGCTCCAAGAAACGACGGCACTGAGCAGTGCCAACCAAGATACGTCCGAGGCAGCGAAGAAGGCTGCCGAAAAGATTGAAAAGCTGCGTGAGCGTCTCATTGAAAGAAAACAGGTGAGTTTATGCTGCCCCTTTCAAGACCAGCAGCTGCCATACCGAGATGACGCCAGTATTGCTGGGATAGCAATACCTTCCCCTGCATATCTTGGATCTCTTGCGCCCCCACCACAGGCAGTAGGACGAGCCAGCGGCGCATTTTCGCCGTCCCTACCTGGAATGTCATCCGCGAAGTCGCGAGATTGGACCATGAGAGCAGCGGCAAAACCCCGGTCGTGGTTGAGCAAAGTTTGCCTCAACTAAATTCTACATTGTCGAAGACTTCGTGGAAGCAAGAGCAACACGCTAACAATTCAATGTCTGTCAGCAACTCGAACAAGCAGAGCATGATAAGCTGGACCTGCAGAAAGAAATCAAGGCGATACAGGGCGGAGAACACTCTGCCGCGCAAAAGGTATGTAGTGTTTATAATTTGGAGTCGGCATTTCCCCAAAGGCTTTTCCGCCGATCACCGGTCCCTTACGTTTGCTATGGGGATATCGTTCCCTGCTGGGTGGGGAATTACGCTTGAGAGGGACCAACGAATTAACCTTCGCAGGCCGCGACCGACCAGATGATAAAGAACCTCGAACGGGAGAACGCGCTGATTGCGACGGCATGGTACGATCTTACGAGCCGTCTTCAAAGCAACCACGTTGTTCTTCAACGGCGGCACGATGCGCCGAAGAGCTGGCTGAACAAACAGAGGCAGATGGTCAACGGTCAGTTGCGTCAACGCGACTTGCTCTACCTCTACTGACCTGACATTTCTCAGCTACCCCGCGGAGATAGGATGTCGCGGGTTGAGACCCATGTCTGCGTTGTGATCGTATCTCGGATTCAACGCGGTCTTGGTCGTGGGAAAGATGTTGAAGCACTGCTTATTCTTGTGTTTTTTTCTTTGTTTCCACCCTGGAATTTCCACCCTGGCATGGATTGGACTCTCTTTAGCTTTTTGTATTTTTTTTGTACTTTTTCCCCTGTTCACTACATCATACCCTTATCGCAGTTCGACTGTGAAGTCGTCCTTGAAGGAGCATTTATTGGAGCAAACCACATTATGTACAGTCAGCCAGCTTCCCCTTTTAACTCTTTAGATTTTTTTCTTCTCATCACTCTTCTTTGTTCATCTTGATTTAATAGGCACAGCAGGTATTGCGGAGGGGGAATATGTATTGTAACCACATATCATTTAATAATACCACGACACACTCTTGTGCTTCGTTTGCGACAAAACGTAATCCGAAACGCATTTGATACAGAGTTAATATTTTGATCATAAAACTAGACTACACGGAGTAATGAGACCCGTGCGCCCAACGTACACAACCAAGTTCATACACCGGCCCGACCGACAGCCTCGTGTCCATTTGTCCGCTCACCAGGGAATTACCCTCCGCTGCACATGCATTGGTCGCGAAAATAACATAAAAATCAGGTCCCGACTCTATCCAATTACACGCACAATCGCAGCCCTCTCTTTTTCTAGGAGGAAGAGGAGGTCAAGAAAAAGAGAAAAAAAAAACATGTGCCAATCGTTTATTTCTTGCCCTCGAGGATATCTAGCATGTTCTTCCACACCTGGCCGGGCTTCTGGCTGGCGTCAATGCCCTTCCAGACACCGGCCTTGCGGTAGTAGTCGACGACGGGGGCGGTCTGCTGGTGGTAGGAACCGAGACGCTTCTTGAGGGCGTCGGCGTTGTCGTCGCTGCGCTGGATGAGAGGCTCGCCGGTAATGTCGTCCTTCATGTTCTCCTTGGGAGGGTTGAAGGTTGTGTGGTAGGATCGGCCGGAGGCGGGGTGGATGAGACGGCCGGTGATGCGGGAGACGAGGAGGCCGTCGTCAATCTGGAGCTCGACGGCGTGCTGGAGCTCACGCTTGCGCTCCTTGAGCATGGCGTCGAGGCCCTCGGCCTGGGGGACGGTACGGGGGAAGCCGTCAAGGATGAAACTGTAGGGGGAAAAAGAAAATTGTCAGCGAACTGCTTGTGCTGCAAAACAAAAAGGTGGTGGATGAAGCTCACCCGCCCTGGCACTCCTTGTTGTTGTCGAGCTCCTCCTTGATCATGCCAATGACAATCTCGTCGCTGACGAGACCGCCCTGGTCCATGATCTTCTTCGCCTCACGTCCCAGTGCGGTCTTCTTGGCGATCTGGGAGCGGAGCATGTCACCGGTGGCCTGATGTGCAGGAAAATAACGATTAGCTGGCAAATCCCCCAAACAAAGGCGAGGGGCGCGGCATGGCGGCTACGTACCAGGTGGCAGCATGAGAAACGCTCCTTGATCTTGGGTGCCTGCGTTCCCTTTCCTGCAGAGACGACGTTAGATTGCAATTGGAGTGGCTGCGAGGGCAGAGCACGACGCAATGGCTCGGCTCGCCAGCGACAGACGTACCAGCACCAGGAGGTCCGATGAGAAGCATGCGGACTTCTTCAGTAGAGGCCGGGGCAGCAGAGCCGGTGGCGCGCTGCTCGAGGCTCTTGATGCGCGCGTCGAGGCCGCCAATGACGTCCTTCAGCTGCTTGAGCTCATCTTCAACGAAGCCCATCTTGACGGTATTGTGGCTGTCAAACGAAACGTGGACCGGGGCAAATTCGAGAGAGGGTCGGGAAAACCGTTCGGGGGCTGCTTCAGCGCTTCAGTGCTGAAATACGGGAGAAGGATAGGAAACGAAGGGCACAATGGCCGGCTACGACGGAGCTGTCTGGCGAGGCGGACGAGGGGGGTGGAATTGCTGGGTAGCAGGATGGTGCAAAGAAGAGAAGAGGTGCGAAAGGCGAGAGGTTTAAGCGCACACGCACCCACGCACCAGAGAGCCACAGTGACGCCGGAATCTTTTGCTGCGCGGCTTGCTTGCTGGCTTGCGCTGGGCCGACCAGGCGCCGCCAGTGCTCCGTTGGGGAAGGGCCAGCTCGAACGCAAGAGGATTAGCCTCCATGCTCCGTCCGAGCGAGTGCCTTGATTGGCCTGCGGGGCTTTTCTTTGGAGCCCTGGAGACGGATTTTTTTGGGGGCCTTCTGGCCCTGGCAAGCCGCGCCAGGGCGCCGGTGGACCGCCCGGGGAGAGGTAACGTAGCGAGTAACAGCGCAAGCACCGGGCGCCGAGCCACAGCTTTCCACGTGCTGGACGCTGCAGGTTGGGAACTTGGAAAAAAGGCCGACCCCAGCATGTGCTTGCTTGCAGTTGGGTGGCACTCTTCTCTACCTAATAGACCAGCTCCCAGCAGAGCAAAAGCCCTCAGCCGGGGCCCGGACGGACGTACGGACGGGCGGGCGCACGGGGAATACGGCAAGGGCACCACCGGCCGCAGACCGAGGAAGGACTACCAGTACTCCGTACAGCATGGTACTACTCGTACACGAGTAATTCCTACCTCGACTCGTACGTTGATAGCAGGTGGGCAGCCCTCGCAGGCTACGCGATATATGACGCAAGTAAACGCCGGCCACCACATACCTACCGACGAGGGAAATGACGGGACTTACTCGTACTTACGAGTACAACCTCTGTACGATTCCCCCATTTTATTTTCATTTCTCCCGCACGCTGTAGCACCTTTCCTTTCGCCTTCTAGGTCGTTTCCATTACACCTCCTTCACGTGACACTTTGCAGGCTTGAATCTGGTGAGAGCGGCCTCCTGGGCGAGCAACCATCGTCACGTGCACACATCAACACAGTCTAGGTACGAGTAGACATTGATATATCATGATACTACCGACCGTTCATCATGGAACAAGCGGTATACTGCTCATCCGATATTGATCGGTTCAATCCGCCGGCTATATGTGGAACCCAATGCACAGAAGAAGAGGCTTGCCCTGAGATATCGATCGATTCCTCCAAAGCCCCAAGCCTTCCTGCCACGGCCAAAGCATACATAGTCGCGGGCCGACGCTAGTTCGATTCCGACCTTTCCAAGCAATACTAAGTACAGTCGTTTCCATGCGCGGCCGCCAGGAACAAGTCCCTTTAGGGCTGTTTGGCGTTGCGGAACCATGAATGAACGAATTCCGCATTTGCCGGGTGAACGGATAGCCTACTTGCCTGACTGCCACCACACGGCCCTGAAAGCCAACCACACCAACCCCTCCTCTGTACTTTATACGCCACAGCTCTCGAGCGTGAGCTGATCTTCGTGCTACTCCTGAACGGTTCCTGGTATTCTTGCGGCAGATGCTACCCATTTTACCCCTCACGCCATGCCTGTGTGCCTCTGTGCCACCACTAAGCGCATTGCAATATGCGTACCCCATGCAAGTCTCGCACCATACGTACATCCCACCACATATGCAGGCGGAACCGGAAGAACGAGCGGAAGCTCGGAATAGAAACCATGATAGTCAAGATAACGAGGCGCAAGCCTCCGTGCCATTAAAGTGCGGGGGTTGATGCCAATCATCTGCGTATATGAATGAGGGCGCTTGCAGCCTTTTGCTGCTCGTAGAACATATGACAGTCGTCGTATACTCATACCACAGCTTGACAACATGGGCTCCAAACCAAACGATAGTATCGAAGCGTCTTATGACTTTATCATTTGTGGGCAAGTAGACAACTGCCATGCCCGGCCCGACGGGAGCTAACACAGATACAGCGGAGGCACAGCTGGGTGCGTCGTAGCTGCGAGATTAGCAGAAGACCCGGCAGCTTCCGTGTTAGTGATTGAAGCTGGGCCGCATAATGAAGACCTGGAGAATGTGCACATGGTTGGCGGGTAAGTTACTTGGGGCTTCCCATAGCCATGCTTCTGTGGCCTTCTGAGCTTACCAACCTTACGTGCAGGTGGTCGCAGAACTTTGATCGCGAAACCGATTGGAATATCATCACGTCTCCCGGAACTGGCATAAACAATCGCCAAGTCAAGCTGAGCAGAGGCAAGTTTCTCGGCGGGTCGTCTGGCTGCAACGGTACGCTTTGCATCAGAGGCTCAAAGCAAGACTACGACGATTGGGGCCTCGATGGTTGGAGCGGCGAAGAATTCTTTGAATACATGCGAAAGGTTTGGCCATGAATGCGTACAAAGGACCCGAAATGTTACCTAACAGGACAATAGTCTGAATCTTTCGTGAACAAACCGTGGTTCAAAGCTTCGAAAAGCTCGCACGGCTACGACGGTCTTTTGGGCGTCGAGCCCCATGATCTGGCCCCAATATCAAATCTCATTCTTGAATCAATGGAGTCCAAGGGTCTTGCATTGGACGACGACATGTTCTCCCACGGCGAGAACCCTCACGGCTGCGGCCACGCCCCCCGAACCGTCACCAACGGCCTCCGTACGACCGGCGCCGACTTTATTACCAAGGTCAACACCAAACAGAATATAACCATCCTTACAAGTGCCCATGTGGACAAGGTAATAATTGAGCAAGACCCCGCAGGTGAGCTTCGCGCCACTGGTGTAAAGGCTGTCCTCGAAGACGGGTCTTCTGTTGTCGTCAACGCGAAGAAGGAGGTTGTTGTCAGCGGCGGGGCGTATTGCAGCCCCAACATATTGAACCGTTCCGGAATCGGTGCCAAGTCGACGCTGGAACAGCACGGGATCACGACTCTGGTCGACTTGCCTGGCGTTGGCAAGAATCTCATGGATCACCTGGTGAGCAGCTTCTGTATTCAGTCACGCGACGGAGCCTTTCTAACGCAATCGTTTTAGATTGTCTTCATCTTTTATGAAACAGACAAGCCTGGATTGACGACAGACCACCTTGTATATCACGGTGATTCCTTCTCAAAATCTTATCAGCTTTGGAAGGATGAGAAGAAGGGCTTTCTGTCTACATTTCCGTTTGGTGCATTTGCATTTGCCCGACTGGACGATCGCCTAGCAGATTCTGAGATATGGAATTCTGCTCCCCGGGAAGCTGGCCGGGATCCCATGGGACTGACACCCGCGCAGCCAAATATTGAGTTTTTCAGCACCGAATGCTATGGCGGTCCAAAACAATACTGCGACCTGCCGACTGATGGCAAGTATGCTTTTAGTATCATCGCAGAACTTTTCGCACCCCGGTCTCGGGGAGAAGTAACCCTTAAGGACGCAAATCCACTGTCTGCACCAGAAGTTGATTGCGGCTACTTGACTGATCCTCTCGACGTCGAGGTCCTCGCTGAAGCGTGCCGCTTCGGAAACGAAATCATCACGCAGGGCAAAGGCACCAAGGACATTGTTAAAGGCTCCTGGCCCACGGAAGCTTCCCACCATACATTTACAACCAGGCAGGACTGGGTTCCATTCGTCAAGGAAAATGCTACAACATGTAAGCGCCAAGCTCTTTGTCCTCAGCAGTTGTTCTTGGACAGCCACTGACAAAGCCCCAAAATAGGTTACCACGCATCAGGAACGTGCCGCATGGGGAAAATAACCGCTGAGAGCACTGTGGTCGATGAGAAGCTACGCGTCAAGGGCGTAAAGGGACTAAGAGTAGCAGACGTCAGCATCATGCCTGTTTTACATGGAGGCCACACGCAGATGCCAGCCTACGGAATTGGCGAGAAGGCAGCAGACCTCATAAAGGCTGAGTGGGCAAAGGCAGCAGCCAAGTAATGAATCGTTGCAGCTACATAATTCAAATTGGATATTTTGACAGTTTTCATTGCCTATTCTTTTCATCAAATAAAGGCTCGCGCGGATATCACGCAGGCGGACGGCGTTGCACATGTATACTTAGCGCACAGCGGTGCTTTGGTGCGATTTTATGTACCTGCTTGCTCATGTCCGAGTTACCCATGGTTCATCTTTCACCCTGGGCCATACGCTCAATCCAGAAGGCTGTACAGTAGTAAAGAAATAAATCGAGTAATAATGTAAAGATAAAATAAAATAAATGTTCGTGGGGCAATCGTTGATGCTGGCATTAAATCTTGTCGTGGGTGACCTGAGCTCCCGATATTTGGCGCCAGCGCTGTCTGACTAACCGCACATACGTATCCACCTACGTGCCTGCCCACCCCTGCCACGAAGCGCCGTTGTCATTGAGCTTCCCTCAAGCTTCCCATCCTTTCCACGGCATAATCAGCGGCGCACACTACAGTAGCATCACTCTACTGACGCCGACTGCCATCAAAACACCTTGTAATTGTACTTATTACTTGCGAAACATTAATCACCTGTCTTTGCTGGCCAATTCCCACAAAGCTCTCGACGTGGCAAGCCTTCTCTCCCATCGCAACACGACTCGACGACTTTGACAAACTTAGCCCACAATGCCGACAACCACAGCGGAAACGCTGTCCCTCGTCACGCGAAACGTCTCCGTCGCACCCCTCGTTCTCCTCTCCGCCGTCGATCACTACAACCGCACGGTCCAAAATAAGGCAAAGAGGCGGGTAGTCGGCGTGCTGCTCGGCCAGAACGATGGCAAGAACGTGAGGGTATCCAACAGCTTTGCGGGTATGTATTCACAGCGCGCCATCGGTACTACATGATGAGGATTGGGAGAGCTAACTGCCAGGGATGTAGTGCCTTTTGAGGAAGATGACAAGGACCCGTCTGTTTGGTTCCTGGACCACAACTACGTCGAGAACATGAATGACATGTTCAAGAAGATCAACGCGCGTGAGAAGCTGATAGGATGGTACCATTCCGGCCCTAAGCTGCGCGCATCAGACTTGGAGATCAACGAGCTCTTCAAGCGCTACACACCGAACCCGCTACTCGTCATTATTGATGTGCAACCAAAGGAGTCTGGTGTGCCGACTGATGCGTACTTTGCTGTTGAAGAGATTAAGGATGTATGTTTTCCCCGTGTTGAGTGGCAAAAGAAGTTCGCGGGCTTACAATTGTTTTAGGACGGAACGACGACCAACCGAACGTTTGTACACACGCCATCTATAATCGAAGCCGAAGAGGCTGAGGAGATTGGTGTTGAGCACCTCCTGCGAGACATCCGTGACGTCGCCGTCGGAACGCTATCTACGCGCGTTACCAACCAGCTTCAGTCGCTTCAGGGCCTCCATCTGCGCTTGCGTGATATCGGAGCCTACTTGCAAAAGGTTCTTGACGGACAGCTGCCAGTGAACCACGCCATTCTGGGAAATCTGCAGGATGTCTTCAACCTTCTCCCCAACTTGTCCACCCCCGAGGGTGATGGCAAGACCACGGGTGGCGAGCTCTCGCATGCCATGAGCATCAAGACCAACGACCAGTTGATGACCATCTACCTAAGCAGCTTGATACGCGCCATAACTGCCTTCCACGACCTCATAGAGAACAAGATCCAGAACCGCCAGCAACAAGAAGAAAAGGAAGCTAAAAAGGAAGAGATTAACGCCAAGGACGATAAGAAGGAGAATGGCGCCAACGGCGACAAGGCTGAGGGAAAGGAGGGTGCTGATAAGGAGAAGGAAGGCAAGGATAAGAAGAAATGAGACAGCAAAACGGGATGAAGTGGTGGATAGGGCCAGATATGTCGTCTGGTGCCAGTAGGCGGTTGACGAAAGCCAGCATGCTGCGCTTCACTAGACTATGTATTGTGTATATTTAATCCTGCGAAACAACTAGACCTGCGGGGGAATTTCAAAACCGCCCTGAAGTACCTAATGCCTGTGAGGCCTCGCGACTTGCAATCTATAGACCGGCAGCGATGCCAGCAAGTTCTTCCCTCGTGCATGTCTTGTCTTCAACATGGACATTCAACACATCCCGCCATTTATCGGCGAGAAGACAAGCAAGAAGATGCTTACAGCACGGCAGCGTCTCACCCCATCGGCCACCGTCATCCCTACTCATACCGCCAAAATCCCACCCTTCCTTGCCGGTACCATCTTCGCCCAAGGCCTCCTCGCCGCCTTCCACCTCGCCGCCCCCGCCGGGAAACGCCTCCAGCGCGAACCCGGCGCAGGAGCAGTTCCACGCGTCCAGGTGGACGAGGTACGTATGCGGCGGGCCCGCCGTCGCCGCATCCCTCCGTCGTCGCGAAAGCCTCGAGGATACCGATTTGACGGCGTATACGGACATTGTCCCCGGTGTGTCCGGCGCCGCCGGCTCATCTGCCGTGTCGCCGCCCTGTGATGATGAGACGGGCCGCGCCGCCGCCGCCTCGACAAACGTCATGCGTGTGACGAGCTGGCGATCTAGCAGGTCCACGGCCGGCAGCAGCATGCCTGGGAATATGACGTGGAGGGTCAAGAGGAGGCGTCTGCGCTGGTCGTTGTGAAAGGCGCTCGTGGTGGCCAGGTTGGCGTCATCTTGCGCCGCATCAAGGCCGGCTTGGGAGCGTGCGTAGAAGGAGGCGATGAGATTGGTGAGGAGGACGCGGTGGGAAGGTAGGCTGGTGCTTTGCATCTTCAGCTAGAAAGAGATTCTCTCAAGGCATGTTTGCTTCTGTATTGTAGTGCGAGTAGACAGCCGTGAATGTGTACGATGAATGTGCGTGGTCAGCTAGGTGTTGAAGTGAGGTTTGGCTCACTCGGATCGCTTAGTAGTGGGGTTTGGCGGAACCACTATCAACGCCGTAACTCGCAAACGACACCATGTTAATTGAAACCCAATGTATACAATGACGGGGGAGTACAAGGAAGGTTATTTCAAACTGCTTTCTATGCTGCTTTTGGTTCGAATCTCTATTGTTACAATGCCCGGTCTCCTGCCCATGTGCTAAAATGCATGACGCCAATTGTTCCTTTCCAAAAAGATCTATCCTTTACGCAAAATATCTTAGACCCATTCCCTGGGCTCACGCAGGACATCCACAAGACGCTGCTCGCGGCTCTTAGGGTCGGGCACGTGCATGTATCTCCAGGACGCCGTGCGAGGCAGGGTCATGAGGATGCTCTCGACGCGAGGGCCGGGGGCGGCCAGGCCAAAGGCGGTGCCGCGGTCGTGAACCAAGTTGAACTCGACGTACCTGCCTCTGCGGATCTGCTGCCACTCCTTTTCCTTTTCGGTAAAGGGCATGTCCTTGCGCTTCTCGAGGATGGGGAGGTAGCTGGGCAGGAAGGACTTGAGGCAGTCCTGGATAAAGGCAAAGGTGTTTTCGCGGTCGCGCTCCGTCTCATCTAAGTCATCAAAGAAGATGCCACCGATGCCACGGCTCTCGCCACGGTGCTTGTTGCAAAAGTACTCGTCGCACCACTTCTTGAAGCGCGGGTAGTAGGACTTGTCGTGGGCGTCGCAAGCGTCCTTGATGGTCTTGTGGAAGTGGATGGCGTCCTCGTCAAAGAGGTAGGACGGTGTCAGATCGCTGCCGCCGCCGAACCACCATGCCTGCGACGAGCCGTCTGCGTTGGCCGTCTCAAAGTATCGGTAGTTGAGGTGGACTGTGGGCGCCATGGGGTTGCTGGGGTGCAGCACCATGCTCAGGCCGGCGACGAAGAAGTCGACAGAGTCTTGATCTTCGGGGAGGTTCTTGTGGTTGACGCGCATCTTCTCAATGGCAGGCTTGGGAAGGGTGCCGTAGATGATGCTGATGTTGACGCCGGCCTTTTCAAAGACGTTGCCGTCCTGCAAGACGCACGAGATGCCGCCACCGCCGGGCTCGCGATCCCACTTGTCCTGCAAGAACTTCTTGCCATCAATCTTCTCGAGGGCTTTGACGATTTCCTGCTGCTGGTCCTTGATGAATTTCTCCATGCGCAGTCTCATCGGCGAATCCTCGTTAATGGTGGTCGTGCGCTTCAGCTGCGCGTCCTTTTCGGCGAGGCTCGCGGGGTCGAGACGGATGGCTCCCGAGGTGATCTATATTGTAGAGAAGGGGCAATTAGCTCTAGATCATGGCACTGAAACGTATACAACGTAGGGCAGGTACTCACGGAGTCGTATGCCTTGTAGGCGAGAGGGGCGGCGACACCAAGAGCCGCAGCAGCGAACCAAATAGCGGCGCCGGAGCGCTTGGAAGCAGCTGGGGCAGCAGCAGTGAAGTACCTGCCTCCATTACTGAACTGGCGAGACTGCTGAGCTACGCGCTGACGAAGAAGCGCGGCAAGGCGCTGTCCCTGGTGTCGGGCGGCCATTGTGATTGTATGAAGAGGTCGACTGATTTTGGGGTGGTGATGTTCAACGGAGCTCTCGCTGCTTTGGCCGGGTTCCGGGTTTATGTAGAAGAGAGGAAACAGTGGCAAGGCGAGGGCCCGGACGAATCGAAAAGGAAAATTTGTAAAGCTAGTCAGGTAATTGGGCGATCAAGGCGGATGGACGGTGCTGAGGCTGCCAAAATGCGTCTGCGTCGAGATAGGAGCTCTTGCAGTTTGGTGATCCGGATGTGGACTGATTTCACCAGAGGTGGCGTGGTAATCAGTTGGCGGCGGCGATAGCGGGTGTTACTCTGCAGTGGGCCACGGCAGAGGTGCAAGAGGTGTGCCTCTGCCGGGCGGTCCACCTGCATCGGAGCTGTCGGGCGAGCTCTCAGGCTTGCGCTGACTGCCAGAGGCAGCGGGGAATACTCGGGCCGGTGGTGACTGGTGACGGAACCGGATGGGTGCCTGCAGAGCGCAGCATGGTACAGTGAGTAAAGCGGATAGGCACTGTGTGCTTATACTGCCTGTCAAGGTAGGTAATTGTCAGCCGGGCCGTTTGCCCTTGGCTTTGCCATGGCTTTACACGATACAAGATGTTGGTTCTACTGTCCATACTGCCTTTCAGTACTTGTTGAGTCATCCGGGAAAACAAACGACAGTCTGCGTTGGGTGTAGTGTAGTGTACATCCGGGTGCATGGACGAGGTACGGGCAGAGCATGGCTGGGGTGACTCCAGCAGAACCCAGTATCATCCTCACGCCCAACACCGGCCAAAGGAAACGGTGATGAAAGGGAACATCATGCACCGGAATCAGCTGCATTATGAAACGCAGTGCTTGATCAAACTCGTAGCCTACGTGACTCCAGAACTCCGGTCCAACTCTCTTTGCCCTTGTGTTAGGTAATCCGCGTGTACAAACTGACACAGTGCGACATGTGCGTCACAACCTTGCTGTCCGCCCAAGTGCGTCAGCTGGTCCCTGAGCGGTGATTCACCCTCACCCAGTCACTGGACTGGAGGTTCCCAAAGCGAGCTAGCGGCGGTGGCCCCGCGCCCAGCCCATCCGCGTGCTGGTGCCTCGCCTCCCCGCGTCCGCCGCCGCCGCCGCCGCCGCCGTCTGCCTAAGGTCAGGAAGGTACTGTAAGCTCTCGCTGTTTCGTCACCCAACCCCCAGGCGGTCGCCCCTCTTTCCGGCACTCCCCTCTCTGCTGCCTTACCGCTACATTGCAACGCAACTCTTTCTCCCTTTCAACCTCTTTACCCTTTTTTGTTGTATTTAGCAAAAACACAACCGTTTTACCTACGAACTTTCCTCCGCAGTAGACTCCATTCTTCTTTTCGTTCGCCAAGATGCGCAGCAAGTTCAAGGACGAGCATCCGTTTGAGAAGCGCAAGGCCGAGGCCGAGCGCATTCGCCAGAAGTATGCCGATCGTATTCCCGTAAGTTTGAACCAACTCCTTCCGACTCTTGCCTTGCGTTGGGATATCACGCTCGCTGCGCGTCAGCTCTGCCGATGCCGCCGACTGCATTTTTGGGCCGTTGCTCGCGGCGAGGCGACGAAATAGCGAGCGCTTGCGCGGCGTGAATCCCCAGCGTAGCCGCCCGATGACGACGCACAGCTGCTGACATATCCATTCACCATACAGGTCATCTGCGAAAAGGTCGAGAAGAGCGACATCGCCACCATCGATAAGAAGAAGTATCTGGTCCCGTCAGACCTGACGGTCGGCCAGTTCGTCTATGTTATTCGCAAGAGAATTAAGCTCTCTCCCGAAAAGGCCATCTTCATCTTTGTCGACGAGGTCCTGCCGCCCACGGCCGCTCTCATGAGCAGCATCTACGAGGAGCACAAGGATGAGGATGGGTACGTGGCTTTTATTACCCCGTAATGACTGTCTCGATGTTTGGACGCGTGACTAATTATTTGATGCAGATTCCTTTACATTACCTACTCTGGCGAGAACACCTTTGGCAGCCCATGAACGACCTTAGCACCGGACGATGCTCACGACGTTTCGGCTCGCTCTCCGGAGATGATAATTTAGGCGTTCCGGTCCTGCTTTTCGTTGCTTCCCGTTTCAGAATGAATGGAGAAATGAAATGATAAGATTCTGTTTTTGCACTTTCCGACGATTTTTACCTTTTGTTTGTTCTTCGCCGCGATGGGAAATGGAATAGACTGTGCTTGCTCTGACCCGACGGCAGCTGCTGCCAGCTTGCTATGCGATGCGCTGAACGCAGGCATACGCAAGCAACGGATGGAGTACCCGGAGATACGCGGCTTCGGCTTCGAAGCCGAGTATTAACACGGCAGCTGAGGACGCGGCGGACCGCTGCCGCCTCGAGTGGCCGTGTGGCGGGTGGGCTGCCTACAGCAAGACGTCCGTCGGATGGCCAGCACTTTGTTTGTCGATTCATTCTATCCATGATATAAAGAATAGCGCAATGCAACAATGTCGCAAATCTGGGTGTTTTGTTCAACGTAGACGTGATGTCGCTGTAAGATGTGACTGCATCAGTGCAGCAGCACCACCTGCTGCCATATAAGGGTGTAGATAAGGCTGCAAGATGGGCTGAGACATTATATTGAATGTGTCGTTGGAGCCCAACCGCGACCAGCGAGCACCACGTCTCTATTCTGCGTGGGCGGGCAAGAGAGCCGGGCAGGCTAGGTTCGTGGGCAACCGAGAGCCAATGAATGGGCCTGGTCCGGATTTAACAGACGGCGATGAACATGTTCCGGGCTACATTTAGATAGCTCTATTCAGTGCGCTTGCATTTTCGCATAGTACTGTCTAGACGGGACTTATACGTGACTAGTCTTACCGTTGCTGTTGCAATTGTAGATGCCCCAAATATTCAGTTTATATCCAAAGAGATTTTACATAAACTACTTTGCGAGCGGGTTTGCGTAATACTCAACCAACTTAGGCGCCGACTTGTCCAAATCATCATACAGGTCAAAGTGATTCCTGCCCTCAGTGACAAACAGCTCCCCGCTGATGGTGAGTGAGCATGAAGGAGGGGAAAATGACCTTTGCTGGTGCGCACATGGCTCTGTGATTGAATCAGGTCAAAGGTGTATTGCTTTGTTTCTTTTTTTTTTTTTCTCTCTTTACTTTTATACGGTATGAGAGTAGGAATAGAACGAAAGTTGATGGATATCACTACATTTGGAGAGGACTCATCGTCAGCTCGATTTATACTTTTGCCATGCCCCCGAAACTAGGCATCCCGATACTGGTCGGGGTTTTCGGGAGGCCCAATATTTCGCCAACCGCCAAGGTGGAGATGATGTCCATCTGATAACTATAATAAAGCTCTACCATTTTTAAACGATGGGCAACATAGGGTAGGGGGCTACCAGTTCTGATGGATAATACGCCTCTATTGGACTTGGATGTAGCCAGTAGAGCTGTTAAAGTACCAACTCTGCTGTCTACTGCCGAGTAACATTCTCTCAATTCATACCTGTGGAGGCTATATTCCATCATTCCATCACCAAGACAGACTTGGGCTATGGAGAGTTTTCCATGGCATCAAAGCAACTGCCGGGTACTCCGTACATACAGTCCTTTGAACAAGGTGCAATCACTTGAGACTCGGAAACGCGACGTCTTATTCCTATTGGGGGACGCGTTTTGCTGAGCTGACAGAGTTCAGCCACATCCTACAGACGGCGGGCTCGGTACGCTTGACCTCTGTATCGAGAAATGATATGGCACGTACGGAGTACTATTTTTTCTTGTCTATAACGGGCGCTGCACTGCCACAGCCGTTGGCGTTTGGGCTACTTGGATAGATTTCCACATCCAAGATCAACCCGTATACGAGTACGGATTACGGATTACGGAGTACGGAGTACGTCCTCGGTACCGGCACAGCAGCCTAAGGCGGCCTCCGATGACAGGCGCAACTAGCCATGCAGTCTGCAAGGGGCGGTACCTCGTGCGTATTCTGCTTTGGCCAAGCTTGTCAAGGTACGGATGTACAAGTGCTGCATCGAATGCCATCAGTGTAGAAAAGGGTCTAGCGTAGCAAATAGTTCTGCCGTTCTGGGGGTGGCTGAGAAGACTGACCAAAAAACCGGTTTCTGCACCCCGGTAGGGCAGCGTGCGCTGGCAGATGCTTCGAGTAACTGGACGTCTTTCACGGCTTACACTATAATGGCTGGCAGTGGCGCAACGTATCATGCGTAGAGAGAGACATGGATTCGCTGTGGCAAGTTTTTTCCTAGGCCTTGTTGTTCTTGGCAGGGATATTGAGCCACAGCGCCATACCAGAGCATACCAGAGCGAGCTGAGCAGTGGGATTAAGCCAGCGGCGGAGGGATGGATGCCCAAGCACTACGAGTAACTTCAGTACATAATGCCGGGGTGGCTGGTGTTAGGCCACGGACCAGGCCCAAAACCTGCTTTGAGATTCATGCACAGGCCGTGTAGAGCCCGTAGAGCCCGTTTTTGGCGCAAAGACGTTGCCTAGCGTGGGTGGCATGGAGAAGTTCAAGGGCGGGATGATGCGGGCCGGCGGCCTCGTGCCATGGCATGTGCCGAAAGGAGCAAGGAGCAAGTAGGGCTGGAGCTCTTTCGACAGCAGAGGATGTACAGAGTACCTAGGTGGAAGAGAAATGGGAGGTTGAATTCGTACGTGCCCTCACTTTTTAACGGGATTATACTATTCCATTGATACAGTGCCATGAATATTAATATTGTGGATTATTGTATTCGTATCAATAGCGTGCAGAGCAAACAATAGCCTCCATCGTGGTGCACTTCTTCACCAGCACGTCAGATACGGCGACCACCTTGTCTTTGCCACACAGCAGTTTGCTCTTTTTTTGGGTTGCTCACCGCCACACTTGACTCGTAATAGGGCCGGGGTATCTCAACCAGCCAAAGACACCATCCATCCATCCATTCATCCATCAATGGGCTATCCATGTTCACTCTATTATTCCCTGCCCGCTCGGGGCCACGGGCACCTCGCAGCCAACCATCTGATCCCCAGCCCGCCAGCCTGGCTAGTCCGCTAGTCCCCATCCTACGTCGACGGCGCGCCTTTGCCTCACGACGCCACAAGGTTCATTGGGGAGGACACAGGGCCCAACCCAGCCAGTATGGCGTCAGCGTGCAGACTAAACGTCCATGCCAAGCAAAACCACCACGGCGACCAGCGGCATGGTCACCCGTCACCCGTCGACGTCCATGGCCCTATCGAATAAAGACTGGCCAGGGGTCGCCGCAGCGATGGCACCTCTTGGAAGAAAGGGCTGGGCACCTACATCCAACGAACCGCCACCTTGCTCCGAGGTGATCCCCCATGCCGTACAAGTTTTCCCGCGAAAGAGAGTGACATAAAGGACAAGCCGCGAGAGCTACTACGATAGAAAGTCACTTTGCTGTGCCTTCCATCGGTAGTGAAAAGATTTATTGACGCCTCAACTCCCACACCCCGGCCTCTATCAAAAAGGAGCCCGTCGTGTCCTATTGTCGTCGACATAATCTTGGACCTCTCTCCCGTCCCGTCTCGTCCTCTTCCTCGCCCACCCACGCATGCAACAACGTCAATATACAGGAGCAGGATACCCCCCTATTCTTCCCCTTCTTCTCACCATTGAAACAAAATAGTACAGTGTCTGCCGCTACACAGGCCACAAAAATAGCCTTACACGGTACCCGCTTTCCCCCCTTCCTTGGCCGTGTTTGAGGTTCGCCGTCTACCACGTCCCACCCGACGTCCTGACTGGTCCGACTGTCGACGCCGGCGCTTAGCTCTGTGCACCCGCGAGCAAATCGTTGTGCGTCCCCACTGCGCGACGCCGTGACGCAGAGCCTCAAGACGACTAAAATCACTGTCTTTTTTGCTTTCACTGTGAGCCCCTCAGTTTTTATCCCGTTTTTTTTTTTTTGATTCGCTCCCGTCATCCCGTGGGGTGTCGCAACGCCGGTACGTTGACCCTTCTCTTACACGCACCACCACCTAAGCGCCTTCGTTGGCTGCGAGCCCACTTACACGCCTCCCACCACCCATCTACCACCACCCAGGCTTCCCTCACCTTCTTTGTTCGCTTCTTCCTTTCTTCTACTTCCTCTTTTCCTTCTCTTTCCTTTCTCCCAAGCTATGGCATAGAACAACCTTTACTGTTCGGAAAAGTCTCTTTTGTTTTTTTCTTTTGTCGCCGAGTTTGCTTGCTTCGTCTACATTCTTACTTTACTGCCCACCCGACCGTTGTTCACTGCTGCGCGGAAACATCAACATCACTTACACAAACCAAGCAATCTCCTGCCCACTGTCCACTCACTCTTCTCCTTACCCCGACAATTATTTTTTTTAAACTTTTATTTCCAAATTATTTCGCTCCAACTATTATACTTACAATATCATCTTTACCGACATGGATAGACTCAACATGGTTTTCTCACGGAAGCGCCGCGAGGCCGAGCAATACCCCGAAGTCCCCGCGTCTCTGCGGGCAGACTCGTACGAAAATGCAGGCTTGCAAAAGCACCCCGAACTCCGCGCCGATACCTCTCCCTACGTCACGCCGTACCTGAGCCTGCGGTCCCGACTCTCGCAGATATGGATCAACCGTTGGACCATCCTTCTCCTCCTCGTCCTCTTGCGCGTCGTCCTCCTCATCGCCCAGCTGCGAGACAATGTAGGAGACGCAAAGACAAAGGCCCTGTCTGCCTGCAGCAAGGTCGAAGACGTGGGTAGTGCCATGGCCTCCATGCCGCACTATCTCTCTGTCGGCGTCAACGAGCTGACGGCAAAGGGCGTCGAAGAGGCCGTCCACGGCATGGTTGTCATTCTCGACCTCATCATGCAGGCCGTCCCCGCCATAGTCGTCTTCGTCATCAACTTCCTCACGGCCACCTACGTCTGTCTCATCACAGCCATGGTCCACGGAAGCTTGGATGTCGTCGCCTCCGTCACCGAAGACGCCACCAAGGCCTTCAACGACATTATTGACGGTGCCGCCAAGGAAATCTCCGACATTTCCGACGACCTCGAAAATGGCATCAACAAGATTACAGAGGGCATTGAAGACTCCATCTTTGGCAAGCTCATCCCCGACATTCCCGACGTGGACTTTTCGAAGCCCATTGAGAAGCTCAAGAGCTTTGACCTCAACTCGGACGACTTTGTCAAGGATGTCCGGAAACTCAATGATGACTTGCCCAACTTTGACGAGGTGCAAAACATTACAAAGAATGCCATTGCCATTCCCTTTGAAATTGTTCGCAAGGCCCTCAACGACAGCTACGGCGACTGGAAGTTCCAGAGGGACATTTTTCCCCTGGCCCAGAAGAAGCAGCTGACCTTTTGCTCCGACAACGACGTCCTGTCCGACTTTTTCCAGCACCTCTTTGATCTCATCAAAAAGGCGCGCATCATCTTCTTGGTCGTTCTCAGCCTTCTCGCGGCCCTGGTCATTGCCCCGATGGCCGCACTCGAAATTCACCGCTACAGAAGGCAGCAGAAGCACGCCAAGCTCATTGCCAAGAACCAGTATGATCCCATGGATGTCGTTTACATTGCCTCGCGACCCATGACGTCGCGAGTGGGCATCAAGCTGGGCTCCCGGTTCAAGGGAAAGAAGCAGATCCTCATCCGGTGGTGCGTGGCCTATGCGACGTCGCCGCCAGCCCTCTTTGTCCTGTCTCTGGCTATTGCGGGATTCTTCTCCTGCTTCTGCCAATGGATTCTGCTCAAGGCTGTGCAAAAGGAGGTCCCTGAACTCTCTTCCAAGGTCGGAGCCTTTGCCGGACAGGTCGTCACCTCTCTGGAAGACGTCTCCACGCAATGGGCGGTAGACGCCAACGGTGTTATTGGCGGCCTGAATGATGACATCAATCAGGACGTCCTGGGCTACGTCACAAACGCAACCGACGCCGTCAATAATACGCTCAACACCTTCCTCGAGGAGATGGACAACGGCCTCGACAAGGTCTTCAAGGACACAATCTTGTTGGATCCCATCAAGACTGTCATCCACTGTGTCATTGGCATCAAGATTGAAAGTGTGCAAAAGGGCATCACATGGGTCCATGACCACTCCAAGGTCACCTTTCCACAGTTTCCTGATGACGTCTTCAGCAAGGGTGCCAACGACTCCCTGTCAGACGATTCGGACCTCAAGACGTTCCTGGCGTCGCCGTCATCGGTCTCAACGGACGAAGTGACTGGTGCTGTCAAGCATGTGACGGACTGGATGTACAACAATCTTCTTCAGGAGGCCCTCATCTCTACGGGTATTCTCCTCGTATTTGTCATTGTCGTTCTCATGGGTGTCGCCCGCACCCTGGCCGGCATGGCCATGCCGGACAAGGGCCGAGGCGAAGGCGGCTTGCGGTATACTGGCGATGACCGCCCGCCTCTCAGCCCGCGATCTCCACCGAACCATGAAGCTTCCGGCGGTCGGTTTGACAACTTTGGAGAAGAGTCATCAACACAACGGAGTGCCCCGCTGCGAGAAAAGGGTGGCTCATACGGTCACTTTGACAAAGACAACAAGTTTTGATTTCGTAATTTGGTAACCCCGAATATCGGAGAGCGAGCTCTACTATTGGATTACTGCTTTTCTATTTCGTCATGTTTGTTTGTTTCATTGGGGAGGTAATAACGAGCGACGACGGTGGCGTTCAACTGTGATTATTGCAACTGCAAGCGACATCGATATACATGTGGGAGAAAACTCGGGAATTTTTTTGAATCATTTTTTCACAAGCTATCCCCCAAAGTTGGCATGTCTAACTGCGAGGGCATAGCGACAAAAAAAAAGACAACCATTTTGTGGTCCATCAGATTGTCTTCATTCTGGGAACAAACCAAAAAAGGTACGCAATCTCAGGTTTGCAGGGCCGTTTTACATTTCAAATTGCAAAGTAGCCTTGAGCGCTCAGAATGTACAAAAATGCTCTTCCAGATTGAGAAAGTAGTCTAGCAAAAACAATAACAAAAAGATGGCTACATTTGTTTTTTTCCCAATGTAGAACTCGTATGACTCTACATCATCATGCGTACACTTACAACATATACACAATACGGATGCCCCATTGGTCTAGAGCGGATGATGAATGCAAGATGTGCCATGCGAGGCAATCGACCCCCCTTACCCCTTTCGGAAAGTCCGGTACCTAGGTCCCGCACCTGCATGAGCTGAGTGCGGGAGCCTGCATGATTAGCGTCCTGCAGCGGCGGCGGAGGGTACCCTTCCGGGCTCCGATTTCCATGACACACCAGCACCAGGCGGGCACTCCACACTTTTTTTCGCTGCCCGCTCGGAAGCCCAGGGTGGCGTGCTGGCCTTGGGGCGATCCAGTTGCCGCGGGCGGCGCCAGAACGAGAAGCTTCGTTTTACCCGCATTTAAATATCCAACAAAAGTCGCCTTGCCCCTCACCATTTCTCTCTCGCCTCCTGCTTCAGAAGCACACAGCTCATTTCTTGTTTTGACAATTTGCTCTTCTCGGTTTTCGTTTTTACTGATCAATCGAGACAATGGAGGCTATCAAGCAGACTTTCTCACGCTGCAAGGCCCAAAAACGGGTATGTTGCTTCTGACTCCTCGGCAAAGGACGAAAATGAACACGCCCGCTGACGTTTTGACTCTTTCTCTACAGGCTGCCCTTGTTGGCTATGTTACGGCCGGATACCCTCGACCGGCGGATACGCCTGAGATCCTGCTGGCTATGCAGAACGGTGGTGTCGGTATGTTTATTTCTTGCCGCAAAATGACGCCGAACTTCGGAGGGAGGGGCACAATGGAAAACTGACGATAGCTTGCAGACATCATCGAGGTAGGCTCGCCGTTTACCGATCCCATTGCCGACGGACCTACGATCCAAAAAGCCAACACAGTATGTTTTTTTCCATACAACTCTCCAGAGCGCCGGGTTTGCTGACAATTGGTTGTCTTCTAGATTGCGCTGCAAAATGGCGTCACCATGGCATCGACCCTCGCCATGATCCGCGAAGCTCGCTCATTGGGCCTCAAGATCCCCGTCCTCATCATGGGCTACTATAACCCCCTTCTCAGCTACGGCGAGGAGCGCCTCCTGACCGACTGCAAGGCCTCCGGCGTCAACGGCTTCATCGTCGTCGACCTTCCCCCCGAAGAGGCCATTTCCTTCCGCAAGCTCTGCAACAAGGGCGGCCTGTCCTACGTCCCGCTCATTGCCCCCTTCACCTCGGACGCCCGCATGAAGATTCTCTGCCAGCTTGCCGACTCCTTCATCTACGTCGTTTCGCGCATGGGCGTCACCGGTGCCACCGGCAGCCTGCCTCCGGGCATTAGCGACCTGGTCAAGCGTGTCAAGGGCTACAGTGGCGACAAGCCCGCTGCTGTTGGCTTCGGTGTCAGCACAAACGAGCACTTCAACAGCATTTCCAGCTTGGCCGACGGTGTCGTTGTCGGCAGCCAGATTATCAGCACCATTGGCAACGCTCCCTCGGGTCAGATCCCCGCCTCTCTCAAGCAGTACATTGGCACCCTGTGTGGCCGTGATGAGGCTCAGGTTGCCGCCGATGCTGCTGCTACTGTTCCTCCCGATGCCCCCAACAGCGACTCCACAATGGCCGATGCCATCATCACTCCCGAGAAGGACCAGGCACTGGTTGCGCAGCTGGCTGCCATGCACGAGCGCATCCCTGCCCGCTTTGGCGATTTCGGTGGCCAGTACGTCCCCGAGAGCTTGATGGACTGCCTGTCGGAGCTCGAAGAAGGCTTCAACAAGATCAAGGACGACCCTGCCTTCTGGGAGGAGTTCCGATCCTACTACGACTACATGGGCCGCGAGTCCAAGCTGTACCTGGCCAGCCGTTTGACTGAGCACGCCGGGGGTGCCAACATCTGGTTGAAGCGCGAGGACCTCAACCACACCGGCAGCCACAAGATTAACAACGCCATTGGCCAGCTCCTTCTGGCGAAGAGGCTCGGCAAGACCAAGATTATTGCCGAGACTGGTGCCGGTCAGCACGGTGTTGCTACCGCCACCATTTGCGCCAAGTTTGGCATGGAGTGCACAGTGTACATGGGTGCCGTAAGTTTTTAACTTGTGTCCGTTGTTTAAGCATAGACTAACCCCGATTTCAGGAGGACGTTCGTCGTCAGGCCCTTAATGTCTTCCGCATGAGACTCCTTGGTGCCAAGGTTGTCCCCGTCACTGCCGGCACGCAAACTCTTCGCGATGCCGTCAACGAGGCCCTGCGCGCCTGGGTTGTTGAGCTGGACACTACGCATTACATCATTGGCTCTGCCATTGGCCCTCACCCATTCCCCACCATCGTCCGAACTCTGCAGTCCGTCATTGGTGACGAGACGAAGAAGCAGATGATGGAGAAGCGCGGCAAGCTCCCCGATGCCGTTGTCGCTTGCGTTGGCGGTGGCAGCAACGCTACTGGCATGTTCTACCCCTTCTCCAAGGACCCCAGCGTCAAGCTGCTCGGTGTTGAGGCCGGAGGCGACGGCGTTGATACTGGCAGACACGGAGCGGCTCTCAGTGCCGGCTCTATGGGTGTTCTGCACGGTGTCAGGACGTACGTTATCCAGGACGAGAATGGACAAATCGCCGAGACGCACTCCATCTCTGCCGGCCTGGACTACCCTGGTGTCGGTCCTGAGCTGAGCTCTTGGAAGGACAGCGACAGGGCCAAGTTCGTCGTCGCCGACGATGCGCAGGCGCTCATTGGCTTCAAACTGCTGAGCCAGCTGGAGGGTATCATCCCTGCGCTGGAGTCGGCCCACGGTATCTATGGCGGTATCGAGCTGGCCAAGACGATGAAGAAGGGCGAGGACATTGTCATTTGCCTGAGTGGCAGAGGTGACAAGGATGTGCAGAGTGTTGCTGAGGAGCTGCCCAGACTTGGACCCAAGATTGGTTGGGACCTCCGCTTCGAGTAGAGACTCAACACTACAAAAGAAAACGTAATCCACGAAATAGACAGAATGAGGAGTACATATATATAGGCGGCGCATGTATTTATAGTTTTAAGAGATACCATGGAAAAAAATAAGGCATTTGGAAAAGAGCATAAACAAATCATAACGTGACTTTTGGTAGATGAAAATGTTTTATACATGAGTGATATAAAGTACAAGTGTGTTGTCTAATCCTTTTCCTGACCGTCTCCGTCTGCGTAATTACACATGAAGAGGCTTCTTGGCAGCCTCCTCACCAATCAACTCGGCCTGCGCATCCGCAGCATCCATCTCAGCCAGCAGCGCAGCCTCCTGCTCATCCGACAGCTCCTCCAGGCCCTCCAAGTCGGCAAGCGCCTCGTCACCAAGCGTAAAAGCGCTCGCCACCGCAGCACGCAGCTCATCCAGCGTCCTGCGGCTCCTAAGGCTCAGCGGACCAGGGGTGGCGCGGTCAAGGGCATACTGAATAATGTCATCACGGTCCTCCACCTCGACAGGCTGCATGCCCAGCGCAACACGCTCCTCATTGAAGCGGCGCTGCACCGCCTGCGACTGCATCAGCAGCCAGCGCAGGTTCCACCCTCCCGGCCCGAGCTCGCGGATGCGCGCGGGCTTGCTCTTGAGCAGGTAATTCTCGAGACCGTCCTCGCGGCGGATCGTCTTGAGCACGCGCAGCGTCAGACGGGTCTTGATGCGGGCGTCGAGCGACGGCAAGTAAAAGGCCTTGACGTGGACGTTGGGCCGCCAGTAGCGCCGCGACTTCTTGTTGTGCTTGGGCGCCACGTTGTTGCCGAACCGGATCCGCGCGTCGCCGTAGAGCCCGCGGTTCGACTGCTTGTATATACGCCGCTCGCCGTACGGGTACGGCGGGATCAGGTCCGAGGGGAGGAGGTGCGCCTTGATGGTCTTGGTTTGCGGCGCGGCCGTCGCGGAGAAGGCGCGCGATGACGGGCGGTTGGGCGTCGGGGTGGGTTGTGTTGAGGTGAAGGAGGAGCCGGCCTGTGTGTATAGGGGCACCAGCCGGGTTGATGATGGGCAGCGAGACGCCCAGGCGAGGATTGGCCTCGCTGAGGTCATGTTGGCCGACGGCATTTTGCGAGTGGCCTGGGGATCGTATCAGGGGCGGTTGGCCTTTTTTTTTCTCTCTGCCGTTGATGAGAGAAATTCGATTTCGAGTGATCGGAGCGCTATAGAGGTGCGCGCTTGTCGTGTGGCGGCGTCAATTGGCCGGGGGGCGAACGGGCGGACGTGGATTATGGACAGGTACGGTTGAAGCTGGCGAGAAATAATTTTGGCTGCCTTTGCTACGCTGGTATCGGAGTCGCTAATGTTCCGGCGCAGTAGCAGAGAGCAAGGGTACTTTGGCTTGGGGGGGACGGATGCTCCACCGTCAGGTGATGGCGTGCCTCTTTCGTGCTCACCCTGGCCAGTAGCGGGGAAGACGCTAATTACAACTGCTTGCTTCCATTTATACACCACGGCATCGATGAATTGCGAGCATAAAGAAGCGATCTCTGCTTTTGAACGAGTCATGATTTAATTTTGTCTTAATATTTAGCACTTCACAAATTTATTTTCCCTTATATTCTTCTTCAAATATAGCACCAAGCATGCTTCCACCGGTCGACGAGCAAGTCCTCAAGGACAACCCCGACTTTGCCAAGCTCTACAAGACGCTGACGACGACAATTCTAAACCCCGACGGCTCTACGAGGCAGGACAAAGAACATAAAGAGACTGAGGCGACTCGCAAAGTAAGACCTTCTATTGGGCCCCTCCTCCAAACTTGCGTCACATGCTAACACCTGCAACAGCAAGCAGACCAAGCTCGTCTGCAGACGATAAAGCAACATATCCTCGAGCGCGCCATCGCCACCGCTTCAATAAGCGAACAATCACGAACCAACAGCAGCAGCCACTCGAAATCCCGCTCCCGCCACAGCAAGCCCTCGCAATCAAGCGAGCAATCCGAAGCCCTCCAAGACCTCCTCCACATCCTCCCTCCTCTCCTCGACACCTCGAACCCCGTCTCCGACGAAGACGCAGCCCTCCTGCTAACAAGCAAGCCGCTCTCCGACCTCGACGCCCTCATCCCCGAGCTAGCGTCCATCTTGTCCGCGAACCTACACTCATCCGCCCTCAACCTCGCCCGCATCACGCACCCGTCGACGCCCGCCTCCTCTCTCCACCGACACATCGCCTCGCTAGAAAACGACCTGGCCCAGCTGCGAGACGACTTCTCCTCGGCACAGACGCGGCTCTTCGAGGGCCGCATACGCACCGCCGCCGCGCTCGCCTCGCTGCTGCAGAGCCACGTCGAGGCGCTGTCGCTGCTGATCCGCAGCGTGGAGGCAAAGCACGGGCCCGTCGCGCGCTCGCTCGAACTGCGCGCGCAGGAGGTGTCGCTGCAGGCGCAAAAGGCCGAGGCCGAGGCGGGACAGCGCCTAGATACGCTGCACCAGGACATGTTTTCGCCCGAGACGGTGTCGGCGCTGGAAAATTACGCGGCGCACCTGCGGGACGCAAAAGTGCGCGGGGCGGAGAGGGTGAGGAACTTGCAGCGGGAGCTGGATGACTATGGCGTTGGAGGGGACGGAGAAAAGGAGAAGATTATGAGAGAGATGGCCAAGACGCATGAGGATATTGAGAGGCAGGTTGATGAGGTTACCAAGGAGCTGGAGAGGCTGCAGACAGAGTAGGCATTGGCTTGTAAATGTTATGATACCCCCATTATTTAGATACCATGTGAATACAACGGACATATAAAGTGGCATGTACGGTTACGTAGACACGGTATTTCTCTCCAACAAAGATTTCCTTTAGCTGTCTAATATCTAGAGTACAAGTACAATTTTTTTGCTCCCATGACCATCATGAGACTGGCACGCTTGGTTTATGTTGCGCTTACTCTTGGCAAGCTCGTGTGCAAGGGTTCTCAAACCAAGACGGTCCAGCCCCTTCATAACTACGTCAAGACACATGCCTGCGCCTTTAACGTCTTCACCCCATTTTCAATCCAAATTTAACCCTTGACCTTGAAGATGGCCTCGGCCAGACGGCCGACGTTCTCGCTGGTGATGCCGGCAACGGAGATACGGCCGTCCTTGGTAGCGTAGACGGAGAACTCCTTGGCGAGCTTGTCCATCTCCTCGGCGGTCAGGCCGGTGTAGGCGAACATGCCAATCTGGCTGGTGATGTGGGACCAGTCGTGCTTGGAGCCGAGCTTCTCGAGGTTGTCCTTGAGGAGGGAGCGCATGGTGATGATGCGGTCGGCCATGCCCTTGAGCTCCTGCAGCCACTGGTCGCGGAGCTTGGGGTTGCTGAGGATGGTGGAGGCGATGCGGGCGCCGTGGATGGGAGGGTTGGAGTACAGAGGGCGGATGAGAATCTTGAGCTGCGAGTCGACGCGCTTCTTCTCGGCGGCGTCGGCGCAGACAAAGGAGAAGGCACCGACACGCTCACCATAGAGACCCTACAAGTTGGTTTTGATTAGCGGGGGTTGCTTTACAACAATGGCGCATTGCTAGTCTCTTCGTGCTTACCATGTTCTTGGCGAAAGACTGGCACAGGGCGACGTTGTGGCCCTGCTCGACAAAGTGGCGGACGGCAAAGGCGTCCTTGTTGATGTCGCCACTGGCGAAGCCCTGGTAGGCCATGTCGAAGAAGGCAAAGTGCTCCTGCTCCTTGGCGACCTTGGAGAGCTCCATCCACTGCTCGGGGGTGGGATCGACACCGGTAGGGTTGTGAGCGCAGGCGTGCAGGAGGAAGATGCTGCCCTTGGGGGCGGCCTTCATGTCGGCAACCATGCCCTCAAAGTCGAGGCCAATGGTGTCCTTGTTGTAGTAGCGGTACTGCTCGACCTTGAGGCCGGCGTCGAGGAAGACGGCCTTGTGGTTGGCCCACGAGGGGGTAGGGATGTAGATCTTCTTCTCGCCGGGGTAGAAGCGCTCGAGGAAGGCGGCACCGATTCTCAGGGCACCAGTGCCGGAGATGGACTGGGTGATGGCGATGCGGTCGAGGGCGGCGTCCTCGCCATAGGCGAGCTTGGCGGCCAGGGCGGGCAGCTCGGGGACTCCGGTGATGCCGGCGTACTCCTTGTTCATCTTGTCGTCAATGACCTTTTGCTCGGCGTCGCGGACCGAGGGCAGGACGTAGGGCTTGCCCTTGTCATCGCGGTAGGCACCAACACCTGTAGCGCAGGAGAAAAGCAAGCGTTAGCAGAGAGGAAAAAAGCTGGGCGACTGGCGGGTTTGGTTGTGATGTTGTTGTGCGCGGGCGGTCCGGCGCAACGGCGATGGGCAGGGACGGGGGAGGGACGAACCGAGGTTGATCTTCTGGGCGTTGGCATCGGCCTTCCAAGCTTCGGTGATACCTGCAGGACGAATTGGTTAGTCAATTGGTTATTGGGCGCATTGAAGCAGGGCAATGCAGCGCGGATTGAGGGCAAAACACATACCGAGAATGGCCTATTGGCGCAAAAAAAGCGGCGCATTAGCACATGACAATGGCAACGGGCGACAATTTGCAGCAGCAAAAACCGCGGGGGAGAACACTTACATCCTACAGAAAATGAGGTTAGCAAAGGTCAATTCATCAAGAGAAACACAGCAAGGAGCTTACAGGAGGGCCCTGGGGCACATTGGCCCAGGTAGAGGCAGCGGCGCGGCCAGCAGCGACAGCAACGGTGGCCTGACGCTGGGCAGCCTGCCGGGTGGCAGTGCGGAAGGTGGTCGACAGCATCGTGGGAGAGATGTGCGTAGAACAACCCAAGACTGAGATTGAGAGGGGAGAGTGAGGGAATAGAAAACAAAGCTAAGCGGCAAGGCGCGGTGGCTTGAAAAAGGGGATGGAGGATGAGAAGGGTTGGAGACGAGAGTTTGGAAAAGGGAAGCGAACTGAGAGAGAGTCAGACCACACACACCACAGACAGCCAGACAGGCGCGCACGCACAGCCAAACGAGGCCAAGCCGGCGAGCGAGCGGTGTTTGCCTGCCCTTGCCCGCCCGCCTACCTGCGAGCGAAATATCGGAGTGGGTCGGACCAGTTTCGGGGTTCGTTGCTGGGTCTGGGAGGCAATGACAGGGGGTAAGTGGGCAGCTAAGCTTCAGCCAGCCGAGCTCACAGCGGTGCATACCACCGCAGGGCCATACCAGACAAGGCGAGCACCACCTGTTTTCCCCGAGACGCCGAGGGCTGTAGTAGAAGCCTATTTGTTAGCTGCCTATTTTTATTTTATTTTTTTATTTTACTTTCTAGTGGCATAACCACCATTGTAGTGCATTATAGAAACAAATTCATACAATGATAAAATAAATAGAGATTCCATAAACAACGCCCCCAAGGAAGCACCCGAATCACGACGCACCGCGCGGCAAGGAAAAGGAAAAGGAAGCGCGCTAGAAAACGGCGCCCTCGGAACACCGCGACGATGCCCGCACCCGCGCTCCCGACCCCTGCACCTTTGCTCCACCACGCATCATCGTCTCCAGACGGAGACCGCCGAATACGCTGCACCACGAGGGTTTTTCCACGTTTCGTACACGGCTTCCCCAGCCGATAAGGCGCCTGACGAGCTGGAGGGAATATGGGGTAACGACTGTGTCGTCTCCGCCCTGGCTAATTATCCCACAGATGCTTCGGAAAGACACGCTCGACAAGCTGCGAGTACTCGTTACGTGAAGAGGCAGCAAACGGATCATTGCTTTCGTATCGAGAGTTATAGTACTGCGCACTTGTGGCGATCCGTTCCCATCATCATTCTCATTCTGTGAATACCGGTACCAAATTAACGCAAAAGCTAGCCTTTCTTCAAGTCAACATCCAAAATGGATCCCGACGCCTCCCTATTCCTCAAAACCCGGGCACTACCGTCGCCCGCACATGCACCCCCTGCGCGGCCTTGACCGTAATGAGCTGCTCAAACACCATGTTGCTCTCATCCATCAAGCTCTTATCCCTCAGCTCAAACGAAAACTTGCCCACCCACGCCGCCAGTAAGCAGGCAAACTCGGCCTTGGCAAACGCCTGCCCGATGCAGCTCCGTGGCCCATGCAGAAACGACAGAAACGCATAGTTGCTCGTTGCTCCCCCCAGCGACGCCGCCTTGATCGACTCTGCCCCTGCGTCTGCGTCTACAAGCCATCGCTCTGGCCGGAACTCCTCGCCGTCGTCGCCCCATAATGACCGGTCAATGTTGGTCCCCCACGCTGCGAGGATGAAGCGCGTTCCTCGAGGTACGACCTGACCGTGGACCGTGGTATCCCGGATCGCCTCTCGGATGGTTTGCGGCACGGGGCTGTACATGCGGAGCACCTCGTTGCACACCGCGTTCAAGTACGGGAGACTGTCAATGTCGTTGCTGGTAATCTCTCGATCCTCATTGACCGACGGCAGGTTCTGTCGCACCTCGTCTCGTAGCCGGGTTTGCACCTCAGGATGCCTGCACAGCGCATAGATGGCAAACGTCAGCGCCGAGGCCGTTGTCTCGTGTCCGGCTCCCAAAAACGTCATGAGGTGGTTGATGAGCATCTCTTCGTCAAACATGCCGCTCTTGAGTGCTTGAGACAAGATATCCAGGTCATCCAGCTTGTCCTCCTGCAGCTTCTTCTTCTTCGCCTGGATAAGATCCTTGCACACGTTTCGAATGGTTCGGGCTGCCCGGCGAGCCTCGAGGACGCGCGGAATCGGGACCTTGAGGAGGAGTGGCATTGGCAGGAACGAGCCAAAGAAATCGGTCAGTACCAAAAGGATGCGATCTTGTGCTGACGGCGTGGCGATAATCATGTACGTCTTGACAATTTCGTCGTGCTCGTTATGCACGGCGTCAAAGTCACGCCCCAGGCCAGCGACGCCGATAATGTCCAGAGATACTCGACCTGCCCAGTGGTCAACGTCGAATTCCGCTTGCCCCTGCGCATCACACGTCTCCATCATTGCCTTGACCACGTCACACGACTTGCGCCAAAACGTTGGGTACAAATCTTTGATGTGCCGAAAGGAAAATGCTGGCATGAGGCTGCGTCGCTGTACCTTGTGCTCCTGTCCTTCGGCGAGGACGAGACCATGGCCCAGGAACGGACCAAAGGCATTGCGAATAAACTTTGGCTTTTCAAAGTCGTATGCCTTGGAGACTAACACCTCGGACAAGGCTTGCGGGGACGTGATGAGAATGTATTCGCGATGAAAGGGCCCGATCATGCGAATGAAGCCTTCATTTTGTATTCTCGAGATCCTGATCCGTGTTAGTCCAGATTCACATCCACACCGACCCTGCTTTGTCTTGTCTCCCTCTATATTTCTCCAGATATAGGGACGTACCAGTAGCGCGCAGAAACGCCTACTCCCTTAACCAGGGCTGAATATGAATGACCTATCAAGGGCAGTGACCCTGGAGGCGTAGGCAAATGGCGTAACGGTGATATCCAAAACGGATATATAAACATGTACCAGCCGGCCCAAGCGGCAATTTGTATAATGAAAAACACCACAAAGGAAACTGCGCCGAAGAGCCTAGGCCAATCGGCAATCATATAGGAAACTGTACCGAGAACTTTAGGCCAGTCAGCGACTGTAGCCGTGACAGCTAGAGCTCCCAGCGCGGAGCTCACGGATACAGCTGCGAGGGGAGGCATCGTAAGCAGGGCAGACTTGGCCGGTAATACAAGTCGTCACAAGAGATTTGTCTTTCAAGTTCAAGAAGCTGGGGGGGATAATCAAGAAGCCAAATAGTAGTTGACGCTAATAAGCCACGGCTCTCGACAGAGCTGACTTAGAGGGGAACGGCGCCGATTAATATAGATGGTGCGGCACGACACACGCCTCGAAAATGGATGCACACATCTTGATCAATAATAACCAGCTCTTCGTAAGCTACTAGCTCATACACCTTAAGCTACTAAAACTACAACCTATCACGCATGGTCATGCGCACGTGAAAAAAACGTCTATGCATGCGGAGAGCCGCGCTGTTGGGAATGATTGCATTACGCACTAACAACCCACCCCCGCATCCATCCCCGCAGTGGCTGCTGGCCCTAAGAGCTTGCCTTACCGAGTGGCCGAGCGAGTGCCACCGACAAAAGTGTGCAGAGTCGATCTAGGAGGTTTGCTGCGTGACTGCTTGCGCGGCCGGCCCCCTTTTTGTCGTCAAATCAGAGACGGGGCTTTACCAAAAAAACCCTGACGTTCAGGCAACGCCAAAGATCGGCATTACCGCCGACGACCTGCGATGGAGGGGCACATCCTTTTGCCGGCTGCCTGCCTCGGCTTACACGGCGACGGAGATCTCTTTTCGGGTGCGTTTCCGTTCGTAGCTAGAGCTGAACTGGGTTTTCGCCGCATTATAGCTTGGTATTGTCTTTTTTTGGTAAAAGCAAAGCTTTTGGCGGCAGTTTATGAAAGCAGCCAGTGCAAACTACACTTGGGCTTGTTCTTCAAGACATATTTCGGGTAGCAACAGGTTTTGTCATTTCACTTGAAGAAATGAGCATGTACGCAGTAGTCTGTCTATTTACACAGAATATACAAGAGCAAGCAGCTCATCGAAAGCGCTTCCTTGTACGCGTATACTACGGAAACTAGTACATATTATCCCGGCCTTGTCGTTCACTTGTCAAACTATTACAAAGTTACTGCCTTTCTTTTAACGTTGTTGGATAACTACCCGCTTGAAACGTCTTCATACTTAACTTCCGCGCTTCCCACGGCCGCAGTGCGGTTCAATGACCAGGTGGCGGACCAGTTGTATTAGGTAGCATATGTCAATGGTGCAGACATCCTAGTATACGGGCAGGGCCGAGGTTTGCGGCTATCCAACCATTCGCTGTACAAGGTCAAATGCCTTGCGTGTTTCTTTCTGCTGGCATAACGCGCACTACATGTGCGTCATCAAAGCTTTGACACGTTTACAGTTACGCAACAGTACGCCGAGTACTCTCAAACGACGCAAATGCTCAGCGGGTTTCGGGCGATTCTGTAGCTGAAGTCTTCTCCCGCTGGTCACATGCGGTATTGGAAACAATGCCAGGCAAAAGCACTTTACACTTCTGCGACGGTTTCCCGCCATGGATACTGGCGAACTTCGAAAGCAACATTTTTCAAGATGACATCATTATATTAAATTGCTCAGTCCATAAATTGCTCATTCTCATATAGCACCATTTCAAGCTAAGAGCAGTAAAAGTTAATAACCAGGAAAAGAAAGAAAGGTATCGCTCAAGTAAAAAAAGCAGACTCATCACGCTCTTCACACAGAGCCAGTCCTGTGCTGCACAACAGTCTCCTCGTACTGGTTCATGACCTTTTCCTCGACAGCCTCGTGGAAGACGTCAATCTCGGTCGACGCAAATTTGCGCGCGCTAATATGCTTTTCAAACAGCACGTCGAGCTCGGCAAACGTGCGGCCGCGCGGCTCGGGGACGCGGAAGTAGGTATAGATGATGCAGAGGAAGCAGATGCCGCCCTGTGATATTGTTAGCTCTTGTTCCGTGAAGCCACAGCTTGAGACAATGAAGAGGGATGACGCTTACCCAGAAGAATCCGACAAAGTTCTTCCAGTTCCAGGCTGTAGGATTCAGCATGTGCGGTGTCAAAGCGTTGTTGATAATGGCCACAACATTGCTATGCATTTGTTAGCATCTTATCAACTGAATCTGACGACTTGCGCTAAAAGATGGGTTGACTCACTATAGGTTTCGACCAAGCACGACCGTCTTGATCTGCAGGCGACGTGATGGAATCTCGCTTACGAGCGAGTAACAGACAGTTCCAACCGTCAGCTGGTAGAACAGCGCCCAAACAACCATGATGCTTCCCGTCGCCAGTGCACGCTGCTCCTTGTGCTCATCGCCCACCAAGCCGAGGAAGCCAAGGATGCAGAGCATGGTGCAGAGGCCACATAGACCGTACACGTACAGCGACCGACGGCCGATACCCCAGGTCATCAGACCCCATGCACCAAACACACCAACCATGTTGATGGCATACTGGCCCATGGCGAATGCATACGCGTCGTACTCGGACAGTCCGGCCTGCTTGAGGAAGTACGTCGAGTAGTTGGAAAATGAGTTGCCGCTGAGGTTTTGAATGGCCCAGACCATGCATACAATCTCAGTGCGGCGCAGGTCTATGCCCTTGAAGCAGTCCCAGTACGAGGCGCCGGAGGTTATCTTTTCCTCGAGGGCTGTCGTGTGCACAATCATGGCAATCGTCTCGTCGGCATCAAAGTCGGTCTCCCTGTCGAGGCTCGTGAGCCGCAGTAGCGAGCGCTTGGCCTCTTCTGTTTTTCCCCTGCGTACCAGCCACCAAGGCGACTCCGGAGCAAAGTAGATGCCAATAATGAGCGGCAGAGGCCACATCCACTGCAGACCGTAAGGAATACGGTATGCCCACTCATCCTCGCGGTCCAGCATAGAGAAGATGACGGCGACGCCAATAAGCTGACCCAGGCCCCAGCAAAAGTTGACATAGGTGGTGAGATAGCCGCGGAGGGCAACAGGGCAGACTTCGGAGGCGTACGTGATGGTAAGGGTCTGGAACATGCCCCAAGGAATGCCGCAGAGGATTTCGGCAGAGAGAAGAGCTTCAATGTTAGGCGCGGTGAAGAAGATGGTCGTGAAGGCGGCGACGAGGGCCAGGCAGACCATGACAGTCCAGCGGTAGCCGAAGCGTTCCGAGACATAGCCGTTGATGAAAAGACCAATGATTTCTCCCACTTGAGCTCCCTGTATTGGTTGGAGAATGTCAGCTTCTACTCTAGTTGCCATGAGCCATATATATGAAATGCAAAACTTACGTTACTCAAGGCGGACTGCCACTTTGCGGGGACTTCATAGGGGTTCTCTGGGTTGCCAGTTGGCTCACCATATTTGCGATTGAACTGGGGAAAAGCGTCTTGATGGAAAGGAATTTGTTAGTAGGTGAACGGGCACGACAAGTCGACGACTCCTCACTGGGGGAGGGAAAACTCACAAAAGTTATTAACCAAGCTAATATCGTAGCCCTCCATGACAATGCAGGTCGAGATAAGCATGCTCCATGCGACGGCCTTGGGATACAGCTTGAGGCCCTGCATCAGAGTCATGCTGCGCTCCTTGTTGGCAGCAGAACGCGCGCCTTCAATGACGGTGGCATGCATCTTTGAAGGGTCGGCATTATCCGTGACACCAGGCGCAGGGTTGATGCTGGCGCTGGCATCGCCGGTGGTTGGCGTGGTGCCCTTTTCGGTGGCCATGGTGTGGCGTGATCTCTGTCGCGGAAGCAGAGTAGCGAAGCAAGAGAGATTGCGAATGCGTCTACTTGTTACAACGCAGACTTGACAGTTCTGCTCTCTTCAGATACCGCAAGAGTGAGTGAGAGACGATTCAAGGAGGAAGAGATGGGGGTGAGAAGGCGAGAGTGAGCTGCCCAAGCAGGTGAGGCTAGTTCGAAGAGGGTGATCAACAGGCGCCTTCTTATAGCTCCTCGCGGGTTAGCGGCTGTCCCCAATCACAGGGATCGCAATGGTACGTCGCAAGTTTTCGTGGCTTTTCTGACGGCTCAAGATGGGGGCACACGGGGAGGAAAAAGGGAGAAAGCCACTTTCGGTGTGCATGGAACTTGTTCTCGACGGCAGGGCTAGAGGGTTTAGGCACAGCCAAGGATGATCCAGCAACCGAGTTGAGAAATTTCGGCCATTGTCTGCATGACAGGGACCCCAGGTCCCCATTCTGGCCGCGGTTCTGGGTTTAGCGCCGTTGGGGGCGCGCCTCATAACAGAGCTAGCGAGCTAATGAAGGCGGCGTTGTGTGTGCGTGTGGTGGGTGCAAGTGGGTTGTGCCTCTTTCCGTGTGGTGGGCTCTTGCAGTTGCTAATTTTTTTCCTCTGGTTTTTGGTGGGCATGTGAACAGAGTTGCTTGATAGTGGCGATATGTGGTAAACCATGCATGGCCTTTCATATACAGCTTCATTATTTTGGTGAATTTTGGAAAACGTGGTGTTGTAATTTGAAGAGACTCGTAGTCACTCTTTGCTGGGCGTCGGCAGGTTCCATCCCACGTCATGCATCGTCCTTGCTGTTGTCGATGGTGGCCGAGCTGGGCGTTTTGGTGGCGTCTCTTCCGCCGCGACCAGGGTGTTCTACGGAAGTAATTGACGCCGGACAAGGTCTTTTTACAGTTACGAGAATAATATACAATGTACGAGTAGACGTTGTTTCATTTGCCGTGGTTACTCAAGGCGCCATCCCGTCGCGCATTCTAAACAATGCCGGCCAATAGCTTGCATCACAATGACCAGGCGCACGACAAGCAACAGAATTTTCTCTAGGGCCTAGGAAGAACCTGTGGACCACAGCTCATGTCCAAGGACTAAGTATTCTCCGTGCCAAATAGCACCAGCCAGAAAACAGAGAACAAGAGTACCCGCACGGCCGCCCACCGCCAGGTAGCCCGCGACCATGGGCGAGGCACAAGAGGGAAGCAGCAAGCACGTATGAAGTCGGTTACCCCAGATGTGTGACATTGGCAAATCGAAATAGACGTTCGATTTAGCTTCCGTCTGGGGTACAGAAACAAGGGTTCGACTAACGGGATGGGGTGGGAAACCGTTATGCGGGTCTCCAGTGCCACACGGCATTCGTTGCATGTTCCTAAATGCGCATGGCTGCGTCTGTCCCATGGTTTCACGCTTTGAATGGCTTTGCCTTTGCAAAGTGAGGCCCAACTTGCGACCGTACTGGATTTACAGTGGGGAAGGCTCACAAAACATTACCTATATGGGATATTGACGGCGGAGCTAGCCTTATATCGCTTAGTTCCTTTTGTGGGCAGGATGACAGAATTGGTAGTTCTGCGCCGGGTATTACTTTATTCAGTACCTGATTAAGAGTTAGTCCAGTGCGGGCGGTATTAGGCTCTTTTTTACGTCTCTCCATTGTACTATGTAAGAGTGCCGTTGCGGCTGAAGCTGCCTTTTCATTTGAATACTCGCTTTCAATTTCAAAAGACGTCAATTGCCGAAGCACGAATCAAGATTGCTGCAAAGTAATAACCGTTTCCACGAGCTGATGTCCATGTGACGCTTGCTCCCCCACGTACGGCTCTGTCAACTTTCCATTGTGACTCTGCAACGTGCTGGCCCTACGAGCCTGATGCCAACACATATATCGTCTTACACGCTTCTCCACGTTCCCCATGCATGTCTCTCCACGAAACTATTTGTGCTTCGGGACTTCCCGACATGCTTACCCGTCTCGGTGCTCTATTAGCTTATCCTCGTACCCATTACTCGCGAATTGCGCGACGTTGATTGGCTTCGACCCTTGGCTCTGCATACTGCACATACATACAGGCTGTCTTAACCCTACCTCTGCTGGTCGGAATGGAGTAGTGTATTGTATTCTAGCCTCTTAGATCTTTGCACACTGTCCAGCAGCTATGATCTCCTCTTCCAGAAATCTCTCCACCAGTCCCTCAGGCCATACGCCTTCTCATCAGCCTCTAGGTGTATCTGTACATTATCTTTTCCCGTAAATCTATCCATTATGCTCTCCCCGTTCCCTTGGAGCGGGCCAACACCACCCAGCGACGTCGACGCCGGCCGCGTAGCCCTCTCCTTGATCTCCTCGGCCAACAGCGGAGCCACGCTCGCATAGCACACCGCCAGCTCCCGCTGCAGCGAAAAGTACGGCTTCTTGGCCAGGTCCGGCGCCATGAGGTTGTAGCTGCGCGTCATGCTGTTGAGGTTGTCTATCGACAGCTGCATGTACTTCTGCTCCGTCCGCTCCCAGTCCGGGTCGCGAAACGGCCCCGGCAGTGGCCCGCGGTCCACCTCTGCCTGCTGCTGTGCGGTACTGCTCCGCGCCGCGGCTTCGGCAGCAGCTTGCGCGACTTGATGCTGCTTGTTGAGCATCACCGGGTCATCCGTTACACTCGACGGGACCGGGATCTGGTCCACGTTGCGCTGCAGCGGGTTGTGTATCCGCTCTGCCGCGGCATATTCCTCCGCCCTCTTCATCTGCTCCAGCAGCGACCCGCCCCGCGATGCAATCACCCTCGCCGCATGCCGTCGCCAGTCGTTTCTCAGCCGTTGCCGAAACGCCTCGGCCGTCCTGACGACTTCCTGTTGCTTCTCGATCCACGGCGGCACAATATCCTGCCGCTTGATCATCCTGTTCATGAGGTATTCCGTGGTGTCGATAAAGGGATTATCGGCGCGTGCGTCTCTCTCCATCTCCTTGCCACGCGCAATGTCTTTGAACTGGCCGCGCGCAATGGCGTCCTCGATGCGCTGGTTCGCCAGCGACGCAATGGCCGAAATCACGACCGGCCCGCTTCGTCCTTCGGGTCGGAACCGGTCCTGCAGCTGCTCCTTCATTTCCTGTCGCTCCTTTTCGCTAATACCTCTGTCGTCTTTCATGCCCATGCCAGAGTACATGGTTGCCTTGTCCTTTGCGCTCGCCACCCGTTGCCCGGCGCTTTTCGCCGATGCGCGCTTGATCCGCGGGTCAATCGGCCCAGGCTGAAATTTGCCTCGAAGTTCCGGTTTAAGAGGCTTCCTAGCATCGTCTAGCATCCGCAGAACCGCGTCCGCCGTGGGCTCCTGCCCTGTCCAGGGCTCCGAGTTTGCGATGTAGCTGGCGCTCGAGACTCCTCCACCGCTCGTGACCCCCGCTTCCGCCAGAGCCCCGGAGAACTCCTTCTTGAATTTGGCATCCGCTATCTTGTCCAAGAGCTTCTCCTTCAGCTCGTCGGAGAAGCCGGCATCTTCAACCGCGCGGCGGCCTGACCGTCCACCCGTCAAGAGTGCCTCTTCAGTGGCTTCCTGTAGCTTCCGAGACATGGCCCCAAGCTCTTCCAAGTCGTTTTCTGTCTTTTGCTCTTCTGTTTTCTCATCTTCAGCCACTTTCGTAGACGTTTTCGCTTTATCCGAGAACTTCTTTGGTGGCTGAGATGAGTACCAAGCCACGCCTTGGCCCAGGCTCGTCGGCATCGCCTGGCGGCATTTCCGACAAACCCTAAGCGTTCCTCGTCCAACCGGTGACGGCATTACCTCCGAAGCCCACGTTTTTTCTTGTCCCGTCTATCAATTGAGATTCTGATGATTGTGTTGCAGGACCACTGTTCCAGATGTCGGAGCTAAGGTGGCGACCTTGGAGCTCCGCCACCAAAATTATGTCAGCAGCATCGGCGTCTCATTTGCGCCTGCCACCAATCAACTGGATACAACGCTCAAATCATACTTGCATTACCGCTTGCAATGGTAAAGAAAATTGATTTAACCCAGAACAAAATGATGCAGCTCTTCTGGCTTCATACACAATGCCGGTGCTGCCCACAGTATGGAAATCGAGCATACTAATGCAACAAACGGAACGCGTCCACCTCAGCGGCGCCTACAAATGATAATAGTCACGCAGCATCAAGGACACAAAGCTCTTATCCAGGACAAAACAAAAGTGACAAATTTCATGCTAACTAGGACTGAGGTCATTTCCATGCTACATCGTATATCCAGTTGACACATGTTGTGCCTCAACTCCATGGGTATCATATCAACTGGCGGATGCTACTTATATAGATCCATCCAACCTAGAGCGAGCAAAACTCGCGTCAATTCACACAACTATGAGCTTCTTCTGCCGTATGGCTCGAATGGGAAAACTGCCGCCACCATGGCTGCGACGATGAAGATGCCGGCGCAGACATACAGAGGGGCCGAGGTCGACGTGTCAGCGGTAGCGGCGACGACGGCAGACATGATACCCATGACACGGTTGACGGCGACGGCAATTCCGTTACCGGTACCGCGGTGAGCACTTGGCAGCACTTCGGGCGTGTATGCGTACAGCGTACCATAGTAGATGTTGAGGACACAGGCAATGATGCAGGTAAAGGTGAGATCTTGCACCGATGTCTTGACAGCAGTGTATGCAAAGAAGAATGCCATGGTGAGCAGAGAACCGATGACCATGGTATACTTGCGACCCAGAACCTTGGTGTTGCACATGTATCCAGCGAAGATGGGGCCAAAAATACCGCTAACGTTGGTGAGGGCATAGTTGCGCCAGATTTCAAAGGTGGAGCGGTTGAACTCGTATCCTCGGTTTGCCAAGTAGGTACTATCGCCAAGTTAGCAACTGATCGACGTTCAAAGAATGAGGGCAGCAGGCAAGAAAGGAAACATACGGCAGGAATACGTAGAAGAGGGGGTACGCGAGTCCGATGAGCATCCAAGAGAGCCAGATCAAGGTGGTGGAAATGGCAATCTTCTTGCTGCAGAACAGGCCACGAAGATGGACCAAGGTCTCACGGGGCGAGAAGCGATTGCTGCTGTGAGCAGAGCGAATATCGCCACATGCCTGCAGCCTCTGAAGAGTCAAGGAGCAAGGGCGGTTGTACTTAGTGGCCAGCTCTTGAAAGTTCTTGACCAACTGCTCCTCCTCACCGGCGCCGAGAAGATATTTGGGAGTTTCCTTGAGGCGGATAACCAAGATTCGGGCAAGAGACATGGCGAGGACCAAGGCACCACCAGTGAACATGGTGTATCGCCAGCCCCAGTTGTCAGCCTTGGCACAGGTAGTACTCTCGGGATCGCAGTTCCATTTGAGGGGAGCCAAGAAACCCCAGGCAATGAAGCCCGTGATGGCCTGGCCAAAACCCCACCAAGCAGCCATGAACGTCACTAGCCACTGTTTATCACCGGGTAGGTACTCGAGAAAAACGGTTGTGTCCATGACGAGATTGCCGCCACCGCCAAAACCGAGAAGGGCAATGAAGAATCCCAGACTGGGCCAGTTGGGCATGGCACCTGCAACAATACAGGCCACAGAGCAGATGAATAGCGAGATGTTGAACGCGTACTTGCGACCGATGACATCCGCGCTAAAGCCCCAGAAGATGGCGCCGCTAAGCATACCGCAGTATACAGCAATGGTGAGCGCATTCTCGAAGCCTTTGTGGCCAAACTCAGCATAGGCTTGTTTGGCAATGACGGACTGAAACAGCAGAATCATGGAATCCACGCAGTAGCTGTGGTTTCGTTAGTGGACCGGTTGTGTGATTTGTGTGGAGGTGATGTCGCGATCTCCACATACCCGAATCCATTGAGGAAGAATAGTTTGAGATGGTACGGAGTCCACCCGATCTCATCGATAGCCTTGTATGCGGTTAGCACCGATTTGTCGCAGTATCATGCATAAGCTGGGCAACGCTATTGGGGGTTTGCCACTCATGCTTGGGAAGCTGGTTCTCGTCAGCCGTCACTCACATTGTTCACCAAGTGCATCTTCATGTTCAGGGCGGGGTCGAGATCTTGAAGAGCCAGGACGTCCTCGCCACTGTGCGTCGATGTGGCGTCGATAGCAGAATCATGGTAGGCAAGAGCCTCCTCGCCACCACCAATCTTCTTTTCGAGCGGCCCAGGGCCGCCTTCTTTGTAAGAAGGGGGGCTCTCCATTTTCACCAAGAGTCAAGAATCGGAACAAAGTTCACGGAGGAAGAAAGAGGGCACGAAGAGTAGGGAAAACCCAGTATCACACTGCAGAGCGCTGCACGTTATTTCGTAGGGCGAGCGATTGAGCACGAGGATGCGACGGAACGGTTTTGGCCACGAGAGGCGCAGGTGCTAGGAGGTCGAGGAGGTTGCGCGAACAAAGGGCAGTGTCGCGCGCGAGAGGTTATCACACCTTGGGTAACGCGAGCCGAGGCAAGGTCAGGATCCGGCGTAGTGGTCTGTCTCGGGAGAGAAGTGGCCGAATTGATGCCAGTCGAGGTCCGGGGAAGGAGCGAAGGCGATTCAGATAAAGAAGCAAGTCCGGGCAAGGGTCACAACGGAGAGAGGTGAGGTAGCAGACGAGGTAATACGTCACAGCAAAGGTGCAACAGAGTGTATGTCTCTGCCTGGTAGAGGGCGAGGGTGATCAAGACAGAAAGAAGAAGGATAACACGCGAGCGAATCCAGCCGGGGGCAATGCAACCAGAGCGGGGGACACGCACCCTTTTCAACTTCCGAGTTACAAGTGATTGGCACGGCCAAGGACGGTGTCGCTGGTGGTCGTGGAGACGCTGTCAGACGCATCCCAACTCAAGCCAACACGCGGATTGGCCTGCGCAGCACTAGCTCGGACTAGCCGCATGGCCCAGCCAAGCGGGTGGTCCGCAGCCCCGTCTTGGGGCTGGTCGCTATGTGGCTGCTGTCTGGCCTCTGGCTGGTCTTGGGGCTATCTCCAGCACCTGGGCGCGATGGGCGATATGACCGCCCACGCCGGAGACCCCGCCTAACATCATTCTCCCGTGCGCGTTTCCCGACTAGTTGATAGGCTCGTGTGCTAAGGGGGCGAACTCTGGCCTTGTGGGCGTGGGTCCAAGTTCTCCAGAATGTGCCCGGTGGGCTGGCTTCTTTAGCCCGGCCGACCTTGTTACGGAGCGCAGCGCTGGCAGGTCAGGCTGCGCAATCAGGCGAATCAGGCGAGCTGGAGAGTAACAATGCGTATCCAGCTCGGCCAAATGTATGAAACTGACTTAGTGGGACACCGTTGGAGAGGCGACTCCATCGCAACTTGCACTGCGTCGGGGCACGAGTAGCCACATTGCGGGCGCCTCATTAATAAACGCGGCCGCCGCATAGGTGCGATAAAACCGTGGCGGGTATGCGCATGGGTACTCCGTACTCGTAATAGATACGGTAGTAGATAGTACAGGGCAGCCCGGCGGCATGGCTCGCCCCTTTGCATGACTTGCGGCGCAGATACTTACGTCACAAAGTCTATCTGCCATCACCAAAGATCCCGAGATAAACCCTGGAAGGGTCTTGAAAGTGCGGGGGAAGCGACATGGCACAATCCAGACGAGATCATTGGGGGCTGGCAATGACAAACGATTCAGTTACATAGCCCGGCCACAACGGTATATCCTGTTTCGTTCCAGGAGCGCTGATTCACCTGGGTGGCTGGCCTAGTAGTCCTTGGTAAAAGCCACAGCTACGTCGGCGGCTGCACATGCTGGAGACGGACCTGGCCCTCGCAATGGAGGGAGGAGCACGAGTAATAAAACCCGCCCGGAATTAACACGCTGCTGCTTAGTGGTCAATCGCTTCAACAATGGAGCCGTCGACCGCCCGCCTCCAAGCCCCGCGAGAGGGGAACGAGAGGGGAAACGCTACCCTACGCCATTCTACGCCATTCTGAGCAACGGCCTTACTCGAATTGCGCGCCTTATTTGCCATGGTAAGTTCCGTATCGAAGGCACTTTTTCACATGACTATTGACTGAGTAGCGATATCTGATTCAAAACGTGGCTGTTGGTCTAGAGGCTGTCCCATAAAACTTGATGGAGCGAATGTCTGCATACGATACACTCATCCGACGATGGCTTCCTGCCATGCGAATATGCAAGCTGGGGGTTGCCTTGTAAAAACCGATGAAACGAATGTCTGCATACGATACACTCATCCGACGATGGCTTCCTAGCCTATGCAATCCAAGGGCTGCGCCGCACGAGTAAATAGCACTGGAACGAATGCCGCATCCGATACACCTTTCCGACGATGGTTTCCTCGCCCATGCAATTCCCCGCCGGCGCCGAAATGACCTAGCACCCCACATGTCCACCGCAAGACCGCACTCGTTGTTATTAACATGACGATTACGTCGACAACCGACGGAACGAACTACAAGGCGCAAAACAAAGGGCCATGCAGCTGTCTCTGGTACGCCGCAGCCATGCAAGAGCATAAGAGTCGTGGAAGGCAAAAAAGTAAGGTCACGGTGGGGATCGAACCCACAATCTTCTGGTTCGTAGCCAGACGCCTTGCCATTTGGCCACGCGACCTATTGCAATTCATGAACTTTTGGCTCTTAATTATGACTAAGAAGTAATCCCACGTTAGCCGGCCAAAGAAAACTCGACCGCAAAAATGGGCAAAAAATTAGGTCACGGTGGGGATCGAACCCACAATCTTCTGGTTCGTAGCCAGACGCCTTGCCATTTGGCCACGCGACCTGTTGCAATTCATACTGTCAGCCTCCTCAAATTATTATTATAAAGAAAGAGCAGGAAACAGACTCGCAACGCCGCGTGGATCGCCCATCAGGGAGCTAGCTTCCCGCGTCATAAGCTCCGCGAGCTCTCCAATGCATCACCCCCAACCCCAACGTTGCTGCCTGTAACACCCAAACTCTCACCACATCGCCGCCCGCCGCTCATGCGGCACAATTTGGCGCCATGGCTCTCGATATCAGCGATGGCTTCAACCCGGCACTCGACGCCGCCGCCGCCGAGCGCGACTTGCCCATCTTTAGCGTCGAGCGGGTGCAGATGGACTTCTCCGTGACGGCCGACTTTGTCGCGGTGCAAGTTGCCAATAACGTCATGGTTCTGGCTCTATCGAATGGCAGAATCCTGCGCATAGACCTGAACCGCCCCGAGGATATTGATGGTAAGACGCTTGTGGTTTAAACAGGGAAGCCCCTTGCTAACGCGGCCAGACATTGACTTGCCTCGCAAAGCGTCCGAGGTTGGCGTAATTCGGCGAATGTTCCTCGACTCGACTGCTTCACACCTCTTACTTTGCACTTCTCTGGGGGAGAACTACTACCTGCACTCGCAGTCGAAACAGCCGCGAGCCCTAGGAAGACTTCGCGGCGTGTCCATTGAAAGCGTTGCATGGAACCCATCCTTGCCCACAGCATCAACGCGCGAAATCCTTTTGGGTGCCTCTGATGGCAATATATACGAAACATTTATCGAAGTTTCAAACGAATTTTATAAGAAAGAGGTGAAACACTTGAAGAATCTGCATAAGCTACCAGATGGACCCATCACGGGTCTCTGGGTCGACAATCTTCACGGAAAGCCAGACTTGCGAAGGATCTTGATAGCGACGCAAAGCAGGCTGTTTCACCTAGTTGGAAGACTGGGCCACGGAAACGATGGGAGTGGCTCCGTGTATACAAGACTGTTTGAGTCGGAACACCCCATCATTCACGAAATCACCCGCACGGCGTCTGGTTCGTTATCCTCACTGGCGATATCTCCTGACCCTCCCGATGCCGACCCCCATGGAAGAGATGAGCAGGACCGTGCATTTGCTTGGCTAGCTTCGCAAGGCATTTTCCACGGCAAGCTATTGTCGTCGCCAACTGATCAAACTCTGGGCTCCAAGGTATTTGCCGAGTCCAAATCGCTCTCACGGGCACAGATCGTATCCGACTCGCCGTCTAAGCGAAAGTCTGTATCTGAAGCTATTGATGCAATTGCCTTGACGCAGTGGCATATTGTCTCTTTGATCGGGGGAAGAGTGATGATCACTAACAGGCTCACTGGAAAGATGGTGTCTGAACATGATGTTCTGACGCCTGGCCAAAAGGCTATTGGGTTTGCCGTGGACATTCAAGAAAACACTTTCTGGCTCCTCACTGCACAGGAGATTTTCGAAATTGCGCCGCGGGACGAAGATCGCGATATCTGGCGTATCATGATGGAGCAACAGCAGTTTGATTCTGCTCTTCAGCAGGCTCGTGGCCATGAACAGAAGGAGACGGTGGCAGCCGCATACGGCGACCATATGGCCAAGAAGGGTCTTTGGAAAGAGGCAGCATCCTTATACGGTGGCAGTAATAAGCCGTTTGAGGATATTGCCTTGAAGATGATTGACAACGACCAACCCGACGCCCTACGAAAATTCCTGCTGGCGAAGCTGGCGGCAACCAAAAAATCTGCCATCATGCAGCGAGTCATGATCGCGAGCTGGCTGGTTGAGATTTTCATGGCCAAGCTCAACGCATTAGACGATACAATCGTGACGAAGGCGGAACTGTCAGAATCGCTGAACGCTACCGAATCACGACAGCATCTTCAAGAAGTGAAGAGGGAATTCCACGACTTTGTTACAAAATATAAAAGCGACCTGGACCGAAAGACGGTCTACGACGTTATTAGCAGCCACGGCAGGGAAGAAGAGCTATTGTTCTTTGCCAATGCAGTCAATGATTACAACTATGAGCTGTCTTATTGGGTGCAGCGCGAACGCTGGACCAACGTCCTTGACGTCTTGAAGAAGCAGAAGGACCCAGAGGTATTTTACCGATACAGCACTGTCCTATTGGCAAATGTACCCCATGAGATGGTGGATATTCTCATGAGACACGCAACCCTGAAACCGCGAAATCTGGTCCCAGCGCTGCTCGAATATAACCGGTCATTTACGGGCGAGGCAAATGCGCAAAATCAAGCCATTCGATATCTCAACTACGCCGTCAATCAGTTAAATTCAGAGGACTCTGCTATTCACAACACCCTCGTTTCCATTTACGCATCACATCCGTCCAAAGATGAAGCTGGACTACTTTCCTACCTTCAAGGGGAAGGCGACGAGCCTCGTTACGACCCAGATTTTGCACTACGCCAGTGCATTCAGCACCACCGAACGCTCTCTTGCGTACATATCTACACGAGCATGGGGCAGTATCTCCAGGCAGTTGATCTGGCCCTCTCACATGACGAAGTCGAACTAGCAGCGGACATTGCAGATCGGCCCATGTCGAATCCGCAGCTACGGAAGAGACTTTGGCTTGCGGTAGCACGCAAGGTCATTTCGCAGTCAGATGGTATCAAGTCTGCTATTGAGTTTTTGAGGCGATGTGAGCTACTCAAGATCGAAGATCTTATTCCATTCTTTCCTGATTTCGTGGTGATTGATGATTTCCGGGAGGAAATTTGCGAGGCGCTTGAGAACTACAGCCGCAGCATTGACAACCTAAAGAGGGAAATGGACGAATCTTCTCAAACGGCCTCGAATATCAAGCTGGACATTGCGGCCCTGGACCATCGATATGCAATTGTCGAGCCAGGCGAGAAGTGTTATGTCTGCGGCCTGCCGTTGCTGAGCCGGCAATTTTTCGTTTTCCCTTGTCAGCACGCTTTCCATTCAGACTGCATGGGGCGCAAAGTTTTAGAGCAGGCTGGAGTAAGCAAGTCATCTAGAATCAAGGAGCAGCAGGCTCAAATACACAAGGGCCTTGTCACAGGAGCAAAGAGAGAAGCTGCGGTTGCGGAACTAGATTCTCTTGTCGCCTCTTCCTGGTAAGTCGGCTAATACGTGCCTCATTGACAGCAAATACTGACGCAAGAGACAGCATACTTTGCAGCGACTTTGCAATCAAGCGAATTGACGAACCGTTTGTGCGCGAAGAAGAAGTAAACGAATGGGTTCTGTAGCTCGATATGGCTTCGGAAGACATGATATAATAGACGTCCAGATACCCTTTAAACTTGCCCCTTCAATCGCGAGTTAGAGCAGTGTCTTAATATTGCACTATAATACCTATGACGGCCTGCGTGTATCTATAGATCCTCAATCTTCAAATTTGCAGCGTCTAGAAGTTACAATTCGTGACATTGTCGGTCGATTTTGTGAGCATGAGAATGGAGACGATGACACCGTATAGGCCCAAGACTTCGGCGAAAATGAGAATGAGAACCATGCCAATGTACAAGCGCGGCTGCTGCGTGCTTGCACGCACTATGATGAGGTGTTAGATGTCGTGTTTTCCTGTCGTCCGACCGCCGGTACTTACCTCCTGCGTCGCCAACAATGCCAATTGCGAAACCGGCAGCCATTCCACAGAGGCCAACTGATATACCAGCACCGAGCTGCATGAAGCCAGTATGAAGCGCCATCTTCTCAACGAGGTTTCCGGACATGATGACGCTCGCGACGAGGCCGTAGATGGAGAGGATCTGGGCCATGACGGCGCATAAACTGCATTTCCGTCGTAGTGTTAGTTTTATGCTGGAGCAGGTAGTGATGTTTCATTTATGCCAAGGTAGAATAACTGACGTGTTTTGCATCTGGCGTTCTGGCCGGATGACACCAGAGGCAAAGATGGCCATGGAGGATTTCGCGGTGCCGTACGAAGCCCCGATTGTCGCCAGGACGATGGCAACAGCACAGCCCATCGCGCCGAAAAAGCTCTATTCATATCTGTATTTAGAAACTAATCGTTGCTATGTATTCGAGTCATTTGCGAGGTTAGCTTACAGCGTAGGGAGGACTATTCCGCATGTTAGCTAGTTGCGAGGGAATAGGAAGACGCCAGCGTTGACATACCAGCGTTCCATGTCGGCCATTAGTTGGTAATCCATTGTTGCTTATATCAAATCAAGTGTTCTTAAATATTGGCATATCTTCTGTGAATACTTCGTCCACGCAGAGTTGTAAGTATGGCATCGGCGGGATCTTTAAGGCGGACAAATCGGGCACGGCAACCCGGGGCCCTCGGTCTTAAATCTAGAGGCCGCCAATGATATTTACAACGATGGCCAATCGGAAACTGTTCCTATCCAATATTAGGCAGAAGGATTTTGTCTCGTATTGGGCAGTTGCGAGTGGCGCACTATACGCCCAGATGCTCAGAATGCGTCTGCCTGGCTCAGCCCCGAAGTGAGCTGCGAAGTGGCACTTCCTTAGGCATCAGCCTTTTTAATCCATGGGATGTCGCATCGCCAAGCAAGACAGCCCAAATAAGCTATTGGCTTTTAGCAAATGCATATCCACCATACGCCTTGTGATTTACTGTCTACAATATATGCTGGTGTTAGTTCCTGTTTGGCGCGGGGCTACGTGTGGCAGAGCCACGCGGCCAGAGCCTGATTGAAATGACGTTTGTTTTGGGCAAAAAGCCCACCGAGCACGTTAGGTGATGGCCGTTAAATATGAGGCTCCATAAAGGAATACTAAAAGCTTAGACGGTCTAATCCTGATATGATATGGAAATCACGGTATTCGTCTGTAAATTTGAGTTGCACCGGCTTAACCCCATACTTGTAGTGGCCATGCATGAAGAAATTCATTCAATAGTAATTTTCACGGTAAGGCATTTATATCCAACTGTCATACGATATAGAGATAGTAGGACCTAAGTGCTGGTAAGTACTCAGCAGCATTTAGTAGAGCCACAGCAGCCAATGACGCATCCAATGCTGCACGCTGGACAACCCGGTTGGTTGCACGTGCCCATACAGTCGTCGAAGAACTCGCGATCACAGCGAGCTTGCAAGGCCTCAGCGCGTACTACGGAGAGGATTATGTTAGTTTTATTTGTAAGACGGAAGCAACGACAAGCTGCGCACTGTACCTTTCAAGACCTCGGCAAGATGCTCATGGTCGATTCTGGTTTCGAGGGCGGTGGAGGCAGCGATGCCAACAAAGGCAGCGAGAATAACTGTGGAGATCTTCATATTGATATTTTATAGTAAAAATTTCGAGTGAGTTGCAATAGCATGGATGTGCAGTTATGGCCTCGAGCCAGAAGGCTTTTTAGCTGCCTTTATATACTTCGTTCGGCGACATTTCTCTTCTTCAGCATGTACGAGTAGTGACCTGATCATCGTTTAATTTCCCATGAAAGGCAATTCCGGTTGCAGAGAGCCTACTCGTACATGCAGGGCGTTGTGCACTATGTCTTACAAATTCAGCAGTATGCATCGGCCAGCCGGGCGAGAGGCGAATGATATCTCAAACTCCGGAGCCTTATCACACCAACAGAGCCCGACGAAGCGACGGTTTGTACGTTGTAACGAGCTGCCGAACAATCTCATGTGATGAAAAGAGCGATGTGCCGGCAGAATCTACGGTTAAATGCCTCAGAGATGCCTCAGAGCCTTGTCATTCCGGGGTTCACGACATTGTTGGTGGCTGCTGACGCTGACATGGTGTGCACTGGGGTTGCGGGCTGATGGTCATTTCTCGGCGCTTGCCGTATACAAAGTATTGCATGCACGAGGAACCAAAAGTAGAATGTTCGGTGTGCTTACTTTGCATGCTGCGTAACCGGGCTGTAAAGTCGTATAGGGTGGTATAACTGGAGCAACGAAGAGTTCTAATAGATGACTAAACGGTTCCATGCAATGAAGGAGGAGAGGAATTTTGCCAATACTGCCCTGGATGACCGCATTGTGTTCTGTATAAGCTGGAAACTAGTCTACGATTGTTACCCATCTACTATTACTGTGTTGAGCGTGGCTGGAAGCTGCGTGAAATGGCAGAGAAGATATTTACTGAGCAAATAAAGTAGCATCTACCGCAATAGCGCCTGTTCCGAAATCTGATCTAATGAAGCAGCTGCTCGCAGCCGGTCATGGTGTACGCTGCAGCATCCATAAAGTAATCAACGGCGTGATCGTGGCAGGACTTTAAAGGGCCGATGCTTTATGCCGCGTCCTGCCGCTTTGGAATCCAAAACGCAGGAAGCGAACACGACTTTTGCTGCATGATTTTCCGCTCCGCAGGCCGACAGTTTGACTGCTTGTATTGGTTGGCGTGATGCTCTGATGCCGTTCTGTCGCAGCTTGTGGGGTCCGTGGTGGATGAGACAGCTGCGAAACATGGACTGAAGTCGCATCTCGGGCGATAGGACAAAGGCAATGTGCCATGGTAGTATGTACGGCATAGTGTCTCATTCCCTACTGGTACATATCGCACATTGTCGCTATTTCGTGTCCCGAAACAGGGGCGCAACGTTTGCAAAGGGCCAATTCTATTTTTGGATATGTTTTTGCTTCTGCGTCGTTTGCAGCGGACATTTTTCTTGGACCATCTTGGGGTAGCGGTGTCGCTACAGAATATGCTGCTGCATGTATCACGCGCATGAATCGATCCATGCGTATCAAGTCGATTCACATTTTTTTGCATGTGTATGAGTGAGTTTTCTGCCGAGAGAGTTGCTCTGTAAATGTGTAGGTAGTTACCCGTCCTGTTGTTGAGGTCTGCGGAGCGGATGAATCGGCTGTTTGTCTGCCAGCTGGCTGCAGCCCCGCCTGCCAGCTGCCAGCTGGCAGCTGCCAGGAGCATTTAGAGTTAGACACAGGCCCTTTCTTCACCGCGCACTCTCTTATTATTAGCAACATTCCGAGACAAAAAGCTTCTTCTGGAGGTTTACGTCCCGCACCGACATCGCTGCGCCGACCAACGCTGCTGGCACTATTCTAGCCACTGCCGCCCTGCCCCCAATCATGTTGAATCTCGACATGATTCCAATGTCGCCTCCTCCATCGAGCCATGGCTCGCCAGCCACCACGATATGAGCCACCCTTGGCTTACCCACCTCGAATCCACCCCAGACGTCTGGGCCGCGCGTCATAGAGAGTTAGATCCTGGTGCCAAGTTGCGCCTGATGGGCGGCTAGCGAAACGCTCAAACCACCACTCTCGTGCCTAGTTACTGTAGTGGATGGTGCCCATTAGACCGACCACACTGGAGCCAAGAAACCCGCTACCGGGGGCGCCATCACTGGCCATTTTTGCACGCCAAGGCCTTGTGTTTTGCGCCAGCGTCCTGACGGCTAGGACTATGCAGATGTAGCTAGCTTGAGATCCTCCAAGGATGCCGCTTGTTTCTTTTCCGCTGTCATATTAGAACAGGTACGTCCGCCTCTGCGTTTCATGCAAGCGTTCTTTCCTACCCAACGTACGACAAGCGCCTGCGAGTTGTTCTTAGCACCTTCGCGACGCCTACGCCGACACGGACCACGCTAAACCGACTTCCTACGTAATACGTCCGACAGCCAGATTCTTTTCTTTCGAAAGCCCTTTCGACATTATCCATCCTTCCACGCCAATCTTGCCTGGCAGAGCTTCCCTTTGGCAATTCTTTTATCCGCCGCGAGAGACCTATTGATTCCTTGCCTCAACCGCATCTCTACGAGTACTGCGAGCTAGCCGACCCATCCGAGCACCGCCACTTTTGCGACGTCACTCGTGCCATCCGAGCCCTCAGTTTATCCTGCGCCGCCGTTCGTCGCCCGACTCGAGACAGTTGTATTACGCAAACCTTTGGTTCTTTCGGCCTATAGGTGCCGGACCAGCGGCATTGACACCGGACACCTACGGCATTGCACCCATAACGTACCGCGGACGCCTCGCAAAGTTGCCCCCTCCTGGTCCTCGTCCTATCCATACCACGTACGACCTCTGGACAACCTAGTACCTTCACAGTTTCCAAGAAATACGACCTTCTAAAGCATACAACAAGAACTCCGAGAGCAATCGCAGAGAGTCGAGTTTTGCTAGCAATTCCACTCGCAAGACGCAACAGCAGCCCAGAAGATGCAAATAGCCCTACCTGTGGTATGGCTCAGCCTGTTAATATCGGACTCTTTCTGCGCGTCTCTGGATCGGCGACAAAACCATGAGCCGCGAGTGTTACGCCTTGATCTCCAGCGTAGAGATGTTCAGAACCCTGTGGCTCATGATAAGCTGCGGCGCCGCAAAGATACATTAGCAGTAACGCTCGATAATTTGGTAGGCATTGGCAAGCACATGTGCCCCAAAACCGCTCTCATATACTTACCAAAGTGCGATTTATAGGAAACTCTTTATTTTTTTAATTCGTCGATGGGCACGCCAGAGCAGGAATTACGACTGCATCTCGACACAGGTAGCAGCGACCTTTGGGTGAACTCTCCTAGCTCGCTGCTGTGTACCACCGCACCCGAGCTCTGCGCCCAGTCGGGCACCTACAGATCCAACTCGTCTTCAACCTACACATACCTGAACAGCGACTTCAACATATCTTATGTCGACGGCTCGAGCGCAGCCGGTGATTATGCAACCGACACCTTCCACATGGGCGATGTTCAGATCAAAGACTTCCAGTTTGGAATTGGCTATTCAAGCAGTTCAGCGCAGGGAATCCTTGGAATTGGATATCCAGCGAATGAAGTTCAGTCTGTCCGCTACGGCAAGGAGCCGTACAAGAATCTTCCCGCACGAATGGTCTCAGACGGCTTCGTTGACTCCAACGTGTACAGTATCTGGCTCAACGACATTGATTCCAGCAGTGGGAGCTTGCTATTTGGTGGCGTAGACAGAGAACAGTACAGCGGCGACCTCATTAAACTGCCTATTCAAAAGGGAGGTGCGATTTTCCGGCAGTTCTTCATCACCATGACCGGGCTCGGGGTTGGAGGCAAGAACCTTCAGGACGACATGGCCCTCGCTGTTCTGCTCGACACCGGATCTTCGCTCACGTACCTGCCTAACGATTTGGTCAAGTCGCTCTACACGGCCGTCAACGCCACGTGGTCAGAATCGGATGACGCTGCCTTTGTGTCTTGCAATTTGGCCAACAACGATACCACCATCGACTTCTCCTTTAGCGAGCCTGCCTCGATAAAAGTCGATATGAGAGAACTCGTTTTCAATGTAACCACATCCAAAGGAGAGCCAATCAGACTTCCTGATGGCAATAGAGCATGCCTGTTCGGAATCTCGCCTGCTGGAAATGGTGCCAGGGTCTTGGGCGACACGTTTCTTCGAAGCGCCTACGTCGTATACGACATGAACAACAACGAAGTCGCCATGGCGCAGAGCAACTTCGAACCCAAGGGTTCTGATGTGGTAGAAGTTGGCAGCGGCAAGGACGCAGTTCCTGGGGCCACTGCGGCATCGAATCCGGTGGCGGCGAAGTCTGGCCTGCCGTACATTGAGGAAGAGGAGAGCGCCGCTGTTACTCCTTCACCGAGCTGGCTGCTATATGCCGTAACTGGTATTGTAGCCGTTGCCTTTTCGGCTGCGAACGGACTGATTTGAGAAACGAATCACGATATAGATTAGAGGGGCTTGTGATATTTAGCATTGCGTCTGGCGTTTATGGAATAGAGCCATACAGTATGGTTGGTTGGGTAGTGATTGCTTCATGGATTACGCCAGAAGACAGGTTTTGGCATAGATACAACCTTTTGTATAAAGAACAACAATTGGCTATACTCGCATAATGACACATCACACACAAGCATTTGCAAGTAGAACAGTGCTTTATAAACCCAATATGCTATTGTACATTTAAGCCCCATTGCACTTTTTTTCGTACCCTGTATTCGTAACATAGATTACCCACTTGTACAAGTCTCAGAGTAGAGTTGAACGACGGAATATCCCAGGAATCCTCTTACAAAAAGTATAAACAAATAACAACGCTCCGCAGCATAAGCTTCCGAACAAGGCCAAAGCCCCAAACTAACCACTCCATAACGCCTGCTGCTGATATCCCTGATAGAATAAAATAAACATTGAGTAAGGTTTTTGGAAGAAACGCGTAACAATTCAGTCTGGCGGAACTGTGTCATCAAAGCGACGAGTCCGTCTGCCACGCTGGCAAGTCGCCAGTCAAGAAATTCCACGAAGAGCCGACGCCACCAGGCAGTTCACCGTTGACGAGCGAGTCGGCAATCTGCGCCATGAAGGCGTCGTTGTCGGTCCAGATTGGGCCTGTTACGCGATCCTGGAGCGCGCGCAGGTCGATGCGGTTCTCCTCTGGCGTGTTGCCCAGCCCCGTGCTCGGTGACGGTTGGCTGCTGCCAGAGTACGGATCTGAGCCTGTACCCGTACCAGCGCCGTTGCCACCGTGGCTAAAGCTGCCGCTGCCGCCGCTGCGGTACGCGGGCGAGGATGCATTCGACGAGCCGGATCGATCGGGGAGTGACATTGTGAATGTGCCGTTTTCGTTGATTGTCTGCTGGCTGAACCGCCAGGCGGCTCCCTGCGCCATAGGTGGCGACATGTAGTTTCCCTTTCCGGGTCCTTGCATCCGGTAGTTGCCGCCCAGGTCTGGAGCCGGGCTGGCGGACATGCGCTTTCGTTTGTTGCCATGCGCATCTGTCACGGCGTCCATATTGACCGTCGGAGAGACGGTAGGGGCAACATTTCTAGTAACGGCGCCGAGCACTGGCTGGAAGCATTCGGTATTCGTGAGGCATTTGATCGTGGCGTCGGTGCCTCGCGGAATGGGTCCAGAAGGAGGGACGCTTCCTATTGGATTGTCGAGTGGAAGCTTTCCAGGAAGAACAGGTGCCACGCTCCTGTGCCCGGAAACGTGGGTGCGTGCCAGCAGCGGAATACTAGAATGAGTATCGCCAAAGTAATTGCGATAGTTTGACAGCGTCGGGAATCTAATGCGGGAGCTCAGCCCATTGCGCTCTATGTCATGGTAGGCTTGCTGCAGGAACGCGTTTGTGATCTGATGTGTGCGACCTATGGCCTGCATAGCGTTGATAACGGCCTCGAGATTTGACACATCCATTGGACTCAACTCTTGGTGCTTTGCTAGATATACATATACTGTGCTGGCACAGTACATTGATATTGCGCAGAGAGGGCTTTTCTGAATCTGGGGTTAGTCTCCGTCAAAGTCAAAGGTGTCTCCAATTCAGCTATGACAACTTACAAATATGCCTGTTTGGTGCACTGTGAGCTTCAAAATGGCCACGATTTCTTCAGCCGATGTTCGCAGACGGCTCCTGGACGTTTCAAGAAGCGAAGCTGGATGGCTATATTTCGACACCATTTCGACAGCGGCATGATGAAGGCAAATGACAGAGGCGTGGAGGTTGAGGTTCGTATGGACGGCGGATGGGTCGCGCTGGTTCTGTGGTAGCCGGAACTTGTCGGGGAGGAACATGAAGATACTGGAGAGTTTGTTGTCGAGATCGCGATGGCGCTTCCAGAACCCGCCGTGCATTATATCCTCGGGGTTGTCACCCGGCTTCGGTCGATGCACGTGCTGCAGAATGGACCTGTATATTGAGCAGACGACAACAGTACCCGCGAAGCCGGCGAACGAGGCACCACCGAAAACCTCATGCAAGTACGCGGTTTCTTCTTTTTCACCAGCTGAAAATGCTGCCTCTGAGCAAGGAAGGCGGGTCATAATCTGCGCCGAAAAAAATTAGCAAACGCTGATTCACAGCTGTTCAAGGGCTATCTGATATGAGGACTCACGTCATCTTGGTTGATCAAGCATGGCCAGCCAGTGGCAATGGACGCATGGCAGTCGATGGTAAAGGCGCCCCAAAACGCCCTTCGTCGCTCTTCAAGTTCACTCCAACTTGCGGCAGGGCCAAGCGCTGGCGGGAGGTCACCTGGTCCTCCATCAATTCCATCTAGCCCCATCATCTGGCAAATTCGGACTGATCTCGCGCAGCTCATAGAGGCTCTTGTGAATAGCATCACCTTGGCTTCGTAGCTGGCAATGAGGACCCAAGCTTGCGCATGGGCAAGAGTAATGAAATGCTCTCCTTGCTCCTGGAATTGGGGAGTTAGTCTTTTATCACGCGAACAGGCATACTGGTGAACTCAAACCTTCATTTCATCTGCTTGGATATACTGGCGGGCACGCTTGTAAAACACCTCCGCATAGTGGTCATACTTTTGGTGACCTACGGCCGCGAGCGTCATAATGGCATACTGCAAGCACATTGGTGGACGTCGTAATGGGCCGCCATAAAACGCCTCGTAGTAGCGAGCTGCGTGCACAACCGGAACGAAGTGATACGCAGTAGCGAAGAATATGGTGTTTCTGCCGTGAAAACTAGTTAGCGCTGTATAATTTCAAGGATATGTTACGAGAAAGAGGCATACAATTCTTCCATTACTTCATATGGAGGGAGAGACTCGGACATGCCAAGGTCAATGAGCTGTGAGTTTTGCTGAGGGTTGTCATCAGGAGCGGCGCCAAGATCATTCGGACCAAAGTTCGGTAACGATGTTGAGGATATGACGTTCCCCATAGAGATGCCAGCGGTGGTAGAAGTAAACGTGAACTGGTCAAGGTTAATATCCTGTGCATCAGAATGCGGGGGCATGTCGATGCCATCCTCCTCCCGGGAGTTGATATCTTTCAGGAGGCCTTCAACTTGAGCTATAATCGCGGCAGATTAGTACGTGAGGAGTCAAGCGTGGGTAACCGAGACGAAGTCACATCCCAAACGACGGGAAGGGGTTACCTAGTCGTGCCTCCAATTCCTTGACGTTTCTCCGCTTAAAAGTTGGCTTTCGCCGTGACTCGGGATACACGCATTCACCGTTAACCTTGACACATCGCGTGCAGGCAGGCTTTGTGCGATCACACTTGAGCTTGCGCGACCGACACGAGACGCATGCAAGCGGCTCTAAGCCGCCACTGGCGTCCATGGACGTAGTCGCTTCATCCTCGTGAAAGTCGTCTGCCATGTCTCGGGCAGGATCCCCATCGGCGGGGACGGCCGTGAATCTGATCCAAGTCGCGTAGCAAACACCGCAGTGGGCCGAGTGTGCTGATGGCACCGCGAGTCCTTACGCAGGAGTGAGCAGGCTCACTGGTTGACCGCAAGCAAATGGGTTGCTTTACCTAACAGCACACAAGGGCCGTCGTCGTTCTCGCAGTCGCAGTCGTCGTCACCGTCTCTTTGATCAGGAACGTCAGCTGAATCAACCTGTTCGCTTCCCCAGCTGGCCAATAAGCGGCGATTAATAAGCTGACAAGCCTTACCAACACAACGGACGCGGAGTTAGTGGGTCGCTCGGGTCGGGTTGACAGGCGCCGACTGCCGACAGGTCCAGAGCGTCCTATTTTGGCCACGCCCAGCTGCCATACTAATACTGCCATGATACCGTAATTGCCAAGATGAACGCAGGCAGGGTGAAATAGCAGCAGAAAATTAAACCCGCCATTGACGTTTTTTTTTTCGGCGGTTGCTGCTCTCGCGACACGCCTGCGGAGAAGCAAATAGCATCCTAGAGCTACACTCTGCCACACTTTTGTTGCTTACACACCGGACTAACACGGCGTTAAGCGGCTCGGTACGCTGGCACATTAACCATCTTATCCGCAACTTTTGAGTGCCAGAGTTCATTTAGCAGGCTATGACAAGGAGCTGACACACTTGGATGGCCAATCTGAAGCATCCTCCCAACAGTAATTATTCATACAGCGCTGCCACTCATGCTACCCGACAAGGCTCTCGCAGGCGGATCCATGCCTGCATTGCGTCGGGGCCGCCGGTGGTGTGCGCCAACCGCGACGTGTACTCGTACAGCTTTCTGATGCCAATATTAATAGAAATATGCATGGGGCTGACTACGTGAAGATGCCCTTTAAGTGGTCGCTCCGCGATGGTTTGGCATATCACAACATCACTTGATCTCCAGTGGGACACCTTGCCGTCGCAAACACCTACTTCACAATATATTACATAGTAGATGCGCGGGCTCGGATCCCACAGCCCCCACCAAAGCATTTCCGAAACCTCTTTCCGCTCCATTCACAGACCCGGAAGAGCCAGATTCCTGCTTATTTGCAAGGCTGGTGTGGTGTGGTCGACTGGACAGGCCATCCCTGACCAAAGCGAACCTGTCACAATACATAACTGGAGAATATATGCCAAATACCTGGTTGCATGGGGATTATGTGATGAAACTCCCGCCCATGACCTTGTTAATCATCACTTGGAGTGGGGCGGGAGCTACGATGTAAGCTGCAAAAGCAAATGTAGCTATTCCACTAAATAATCGGATCCCGTGTCTAGTTTGATGGAATTGATCCGCATTAAGGCAGGAAAGTGTACTATAAAGTTGGGGCGGTGCCCTATGGAGAAAGTGACTCCTTTCGGAGAGCTTTGCAGCGTTCCGGACGATGTCGCTACTGCTAGGTATATTCGCACGGCAATTGCCGCAGACGCAATGCCGGATCCTGATGCTGGATGTTGTTTCATGGCAGTTTGCTCGAAGCCTTCTATAGCCGAATAGCCGTGATGATGGCAATCTGGAGCTCAGCCATTCTCATGGAGGGACGTCCGAACCTGTAACGTACCTGACACCTCTAGCACGAACTTCCAACCGCTAGGATGATCAGGCTCGCATCAAGTTCTCAAAAGTTTCCGGATTGAAGGGTGCAGTCGTTGTATCTACCCAACGTAAAGTAACCTCAGGATGGGATTATGCCAGCCTCACCTGTAAATTCACCATTGCCCGCCTCGCTTCAGCACCCACGCTACCAAGCTTGGCATGTGCTTTGAACGGGAATAGTTGACTGCTTGCTAAGCATGAGCCCAATAAAAAGACCCAGTAGCCCTGCTCGTTAGCGGCAGCCTCGTCAGCTGGCCCTAAACGTGTACGGCCGCCAGCAAAAGACCACGTCCAAAGTTGGACGCCAATTTTCGGGGAGGATGGCGGAAGCAAGGGCTTCCGGCGTGGTGGGAAATATGGCGACGATCAATTGGATCCTGATGGCGTGGCATGTCTGTCAAAGCTATTCTGGTCCCGAACTAATTGCCGGTTTGCGCCAATCGGTGTTCGTACGCGTAAATGATCACCCTAGTTCCAGACTCAGCTTCTCACTGGCTCAGAAGCCGATTCGCGTGACTCCGAGAGAAGGTGATGTTAACCGCTCGGTTATCGAGGATATCGCAAGGCATTGGCACCTGTGAGATGTCTTGCACTTTTGTCCATCGATGAATGACTTGTATAACGCGAACACCCATGTATACAGAAAAGCTGAATGGACGGTCATTCCTACTCTTAGCCCATATATTCCGAGAAATGACCGCCGCTTGATCCATCAACATCAACCGTAACTACCGAACGGCAAAGCCACCGTTCAGGAGGCTCATGTCAAGACAGTTTCTCGGTGGGCACATTTCACCGGCATGCGGAGTATCCACCGTTGATTTCCTCCAATGGGCGGTACAGGGACCAGGGGTTCACCAGCGTCACGGAACGTGCGCCGGACAGACTTCCCAAAAAGAGAGGGATGGCGCCCAGGTAGTTCCCTGTTGGCAGTGGTGCCTTGCGAGCAATCTAATAGAGTTTGGGTGTCTGTTGCGCCTCGGACCCTATTGACGTATTCAAAGAAATTGCTGGCACATCCGGACTTGTAACTATTATCCCCATAAAATCCGTCTCGGTTGCCCATAACCGGGCGGCTTGTATTTACCGTAAGTCATGGCCCAGCCGCATGGGAAACATACTGGGCACAGGCAGTGCCGATCAGCCTTTTTACCCGAAGCGAGCACGCCATGGTACCATTGGCGGGGCCGTGCCGTGTCTTACCCAGGACGTGAAGATCGCATGATGCAAGAAGCGGGCTTATAGGATACAGGGCATAAGAAGGCCAGAATACGAGCACTCTTTGGAAAAAAGGTAGAAAACGATGTACTGTTGATGATCTCCCACATGGCCCCAAAGCCGAGGCAGTTCCGCGTTTTGTCGGGGTAGAAACTCGTGGCGACCTTATACTGCAAGGCATGTTCTGGAAGGATCGCAAAGACATTGTCTCTGGACGAAGTACGCGTACAGCTGCCCTTATCAAAGGTCGTGATCATATGTACGTATATTTAGGGGCTGTTCTGGGCAGACCCAGCCTCCTGTCATTTGCTTTATTCACCATCAACGTAATGCTGGGTGTATACTCTGGAAGAATAGTGAATATTTGTGGCATCCGTTCAAAAGGCGCTCGCAGCCGCGCACAGACAATCCAAACCCAAAGCCAAATCCAAATCCAAGAAATCCCGACGGTCACACGACAGAGCATAGTTTATACAACCAATATCCGTCGCTTTCGCCGAACCAGCAACATTTAGAGTTAGGGCCATAGCGTTACACCCGTTCCCCAGGAAATATCTTCGTCAATATCCGTATCAGTTTCAAACTCTTACTCGTACTTGCACAGGCAGCCAACTCCGACTAATAACCCGTATGGGCGGGTCGGCCTGGACCTGGGCTAAAAAAACGCACGATCCACATCACAGGCCGCCCCAGCCGTTGAAGCTAGCACTGGCGTGGACAATAGCGCCAACCGGACTCTGTGCTTGGCACGATCATACTCTACGCTAAATGGCTACTCTTCGCCACCGAGCTTCAGCAGGGCAATCGCGAAGGCCCGAAGCCCTTGACAAGTCAAGCCGACCATTGAGAGGAGAGGGAAATGGCTCTGTGAAACGCCATGCGACAAGTAGTTACATGGCACTCCATAGCAATCATCTACTTCTTGATTTCAACACCCGGCCGCCACCGGCCACCAAATGAACAGCAACTGTGCACATGGCGTCGCTGTAAATGCGGAACCGCCAGCAAATGCTACGTTAGCGGCAGCGGGGAAAGGGGCTTTTTGACAGGCGCCGGCCCCTCACTGACAAGGTTATGTCACTTAGACACACAGGCGGCCTGGGCGACTGAGACAACACACCTGGAAACCGCGCATGTGGCATGCCGATGGGAAGGGGTTCGTAGTACCTCGGCCAACTGTGGAAAGACGGCCCGGCGGCGCATGAGAGTACACCGAAGACACGGCCAACGTGGCACATGGTATTTCCGTGAATAAAAGAGGCATTTTGAGTGCGCTTTTAAACCCAGCCTTGCCAATTTCCTTCCAATCTGTTAATATAACTAGGGCTGCGCGCATCAGTTGAATACGCGCTGCTCCTTGGTCCGTCTCCGCGGGATAAAGAAGACGGGGCACGCCGATCAAGAAACCAACAAAGAAAGCACACATACTGGGACTAAGTGAACCCGCTCAGTAAGCCACAATGCTCTCGTTCGGGACACATGCATGGCGCTAGATAACATGGGTATGTCCCGTATCTCGCCTCAGCTGGCTGCAGCCTACGAGTACTGACGCCAACCGCACCAATGCCAGCCCTGAACGGACAGCGGCGAAACACCACTGCAACCCCTTCTCCGGCTGGCCAAAGACGATGTACGAGTAGCCTGAGTAATTAGCTAGTCACAGAACTGTCTTGCAAGAAACAGCAATTCCGAGTCCCGTATTGTGCCATACACTGCCCTGTTTAACATGCGCCAATGCTAGATAGAAGGGGCAGTGTGGTACTCTCCGTACATACGAGTAGTATTCTCTTCCCATGGACAGTGCGCAAGGCATGGAATATTTGCCAACCTTGTCCATGCTTCCATGGCGTCTACCACACCACTCACACCTTTACCGCAAAAGGCAGGTTCTAGCATGGACAAACGGTACCCTAGTCTGTCAGAAGTGCTCCATAGCCTGTAGACATATCTCTGGCCCTGGCCCTTGTCCCGGACTGGTTATTGCCCGAGCTAGTGGCGCAGTAGGGGGAACGCTGTCATATTACCATGGTTGCTCGTATATTAGCCTTTTGCGAGTACGACTATGCCAGTACTAGCCTTCCTCCCACGTACCACGTTGGCACGTTGCGTCTCAATTTGACAAGCCAGGGGTGTATGGGTATTACGGTGCATGTCTTTATCACCTCCACACCAGTTTGATCTATAGCCCCCAATCACATGGGGGTGCGTGCAGCCTCCAGGTCCTCTTTCTGCTTACTGACACGACCCAAAGGAACTCGGGCCGTTTCCTCTCTTTCCACGTACTCGGAGTACGTCTCTTTCCTCTCTCTCCGCCACGCAGACAAATCCATGTCTAATGGGTCAGCCATGACATGCCAAGCCACGTCACTCTTCCCATCCCCACCCCCCATACCACTTGCATATTGCATATACCCACTGGGAAAATCAAGTTTAAGCTTTGGCAGTCGGCAAAAGATCAAGGAGCACCATCCGTAAAGATGTGAGGGTCCTGTTGCGGGGGAAGGACGCAATATTCAGCCACCAAGACAGACACAGTTGCATCGCACGCACAGCCATCCGCCTTGTCCACGTCTTGCAGGGTTCGCCGTAGTGGGTGTGCGATGTCAAAGGTTCAATGACGAACTTGCCGAAAGCCACGCCACCCTGGCCCGACCCAGTCTCGTAGCAATATGTAGTTGTCTGAACCGCATGTAGGGTGAAGAGGAGGGACAGCCACTGTCAGTGAGGAGAGGGGACGAAGACCCAAGTTCAGAAAGTGGTTACAGCAGTACAAGATGATAAGAGATTGAAACTTGCGAGATCGAATGGCTCGTTTGTTTTCCAACTCATTTAGAAAAGAGTATTTGAATATACTGATATTACTGCCCCGATTCCCATTTCGACCGCTGATGGCCCGGACTTTGTCACGTCATCATATCCGCGGTGAGCTTGTCCCTTGATACGCCAGAGTCCTTCCAGTTGACGACTCCCCTATCCCAATTGATTAATAAAAACAAATCCCAAACGCCTAGCTCACGTAGTATGAGCATCCTTTTAAACTCCAAAATTTGTCCAGATCGCGCAGAATAAAATCACAGAACAGCCAACGTCCCAAATCCGACAAAAGAGTATAAGCACATGTAAGGTTGGATCCGCGTCCCACCAGTGACAAGACTGTGTGTGCGGCCGAATATAAAGAGAACAATACCGTACAAAGGTGCTGGTGAGCCCGAGAAAGCCTTGTGGCAGAAACGTCCGCGACAGGTAATCAGATGCTTTCCCGCTTCAGATCCGCAGCGCGGTGTCGAGCAAGGGTATCCATGTCGTCGTATCCGGCATCTGCACCAATGTCCAAGCGCTCGCCTTCGGTGGATGGCTTGCGCTTCATGGCGTCCGTCTCTGCACGGGCGTTGTTGATAATCGCAGGGAGCTGTCGGCGGCGAGCATTGATAAACCAGTTGGAGATTTGGTTCATTTGCAGGCCAGTCTGGCGCATTAGGTCCTGCTTCTCGTCCTCCGTAGGATACGGGTGCTGGAGATGCGCCACGAACCACGTGCGCAGCTTGTCAGTCGTCTCCTTCGGCAGGTTGCCACGCCGTTTGCGCTGCTTTGCATCGCCCATGGGGCCCATGTCACCGTATCTTGAATCACCATGGTGTGAGCCATATGTAGACGCGGTGAAGGGCGACCTATCGTAGTGATGTACGGAGCTCCCTGAAAGTGACTGGTGTCGGCTGTGGTGGGTGCTGTAGGGGTAGTCGTAGTGTGAGCCGCTGTATATCGGGCTCTTTATAGGGCCACTGCTAGATGGGCTTTCTATGCCTCGATAGGCGGTGTAGTTGTCACGGGCTCTGTCGAGGCCAGACAACGGCGGCAGGCTAGACAGGCTGGCGCGTGAGTCACGACGCTCGTAGTCGACGGAGTTGGACGGTCGGCTGCTCACTGGTGAATTGTACACCTGTGGCGCTGTCTGACTCGACCATCTGTCGTTTCCAGTTGAGGTAGGTCGTGCAGAAGGAGGCGTGAGCTGGCGAGGTGCCGGGTGCTCGGGGCTGGGGTAGAGTCTTGGGACCTGGTGAGCACGCAGACTCTTGCCCTCATCGTCGTCAGAGATTCGTCGGCGTTTGTTAAGATTAGATCCTGATGAAGAAGCAACGTATTCCGGAGAGGCAAGGGGGCCGGACGGCGCCCAATTTTGCGGGTGCTGCCATTGCGACTTTCCGTGTGTGTCTGCCGAAGGAGTGTTAAGGTGAAGTTCAGGGATTGCCTTTTTTTGTGTTGTACGTGTTAGCTGCAAACTTGTCCAAATAGAGCAAAGCAATCATTGCTGTCTGAGTCCTTCCTACCTGTCTGATGGAGGGCAGGGCAACGGGTTTCGAGTCGGTTCGAGGGGTGGAATGGTCTGAAGGTCGACCCGAATCCCACCTGTAATCTTTCCTTAGAGCCGGGTTCGGGGGTGGCGTTGGGACTGCAATCATGGCCATGGTGGAAGATGCTGGTGCGTATCGCTCAGTTTCGTTGTAGGTTGGATTATGCCGTGATGGGCTATAGGCCATAGCCTGGCTCTTGGAGAGGAGTCGGTCGGTGCCGTGGTTACAACTAGATCTCTATCTAAAGAGTCAAGTTGATATTGCAGGAGAGCGTGCACTCGCGTTGTGGAAGGACCAAAAATACAACAAGACACTCAGCAAAGGCGTCAAGCACTCGAGTTGTCGGTGAAGTGTGTTGGCATCGGTGAATAGGCGGCCAGGGAACGTCGCAATCCGGTTGTGTCGAGACTGACAATACAGTAAACCAATGTTTACCGCCACTATCAGTATAAAGAAAGAAACCCCTCCAAGAAGGAACTATATGGAGGAAACGAAAAACAGGATATATATGTTACAATGAGAAGACTCAAGCACAAAGGATGGGGGCGGATCGAAGGCCGGGCGATGGTGGCCGGGCCAGGTCTTTTGTAGTATACAACGATGGGAGAGCCTAGCGGTGCAGAGCACGTTTTACGAGTCGACCACCTACCTAACCTAGTACACAACCGCATAGCAGCAGTACAAAGGTATGGCGGTGGACAGTACTGCCGGGGAGGGCGATGGGGACATCTCTTAGTAGCACGCCCACCACACGCCCAGACAAGGGTGCGGGCGTGCGGGTAGGCGTGCTGTTTCTGTGCAACAACTAGTCGTACATGAGGTGGTGTCGCAGGGGCGATCAGAGATGGAGCTAGATCAACCGAACAGCGCACGGATTGCATGGCCCGACTAGGCAATAGGCAACTGCGAGGAGGGAGGGAGCGACAGCGCCGGGCGCTCAACAACGGGACCACCAGGCGGGAGTTTAAAGCGACAGGGGGCCATGCTTGGCCCTTTGGGGTTCAAGGAAGGGGGCTCCACCGTGGAACCGGCGAAGAACAAATGGCTTCCCGTCGCGAGGTGACTGGAGACTGGAGACTGGCGCTAGTAGGTGCAGGCGACGGGTATGCAGTGTGTGTCGTCAGTCACGTAACGTTTTCGAGGCACGGTGTGGACGCCGTCGACGGCGGCCCAGAGGTGCAGTAGTACCAGGCTAATGGGTAGTACAACACGGATTACTAGAGCAGAAAGGCTTGAGTCCTTCCTAGCAGACACCCACCCCCCAAAGTCCTCAAACTTGCGCTGTGGGCTTTGACAATAACAACAGCCAGGAACGTGTCAGAACAGCATACGAGTAGGAAGAAACACCTACGAGTACATAACTGTATGCTCGCTTAGTCTCCATCTACTCCCTACCATAGTAATATGCGAAACCCGCCCTTTTCCCTGCCCGGCCCAGTTGGGCGGAACCAAGAACTAGGTGCCGGTTAACTCTAATCCAGCCCGAGGCACGACTCAAGCAAGCGTACCGAATCTGCCTCTCAACGTCCACTGGGCGGTCCTTCCCCCGCCATTATTCGGAAGCGTTGCGCGAGTATACCTTGAGGCGCGCTTTTGCCATGAACAACCGATTGGCATCTCTTACTCGTACTCACGGTCACTTCCACGTCTTCTCTTGGACCGCCAGCCATGATGAGCTCGCTCCCACCCGGCTCCCTTTCATTGGGCTAGACATGACACTCGTGCCTGTTCTGTTTTTTGTGGAATCAACTGTCATGAGGCGTTGGCCCAAATCTCGCTAGCAGTCCGAAAGAATGAAGTACCGGCGACCAGCACGTACCATAGTAGCAAAAGCAACCACACAGAATGAACGGAGGGGCGCCGCCAGTAGCGCGGATTTGCTGGGTCTCTGGCTTGTCAGTTTCTCCATCACCCGGCGGGAGCAGAGCAAAAAAGGCGTCATCAGCGCCAGACCCAGTCCAAGCCGTGTGCCACAAAAAAAAGGAACCCCGAGAAAAGAACCGCCAAAGGCTGGCCTTCCTTGGGTACCCTGACTGGACTAATAAGCGGTGCCAGAAACGAGGAGTTAGGTAACGGGGAGACGCTGTCACTTCAGCTCTCGGAGACACCCCTACACATCTTGCCCCCCTGGACGACGACTATCCCCAATGGCGGGCTGAGCAGGGACTTGGGTACTCCGTAGTGCCATCTGTCTGTCGATAACCGGTTACATACCTTCGGGGGCCCGTCCTACCATGACATGCTGCTACGGGTACTCGTAATTACCCGACAATGCAGCGTCGTGTGGTTTAGGTTGCTTCCCGTCGTCCCTGAGCAGCCACAGCCGCCATGTCTTGAGGCTAGCCGCGACAGCATCGACGTGCAAAGTCTGGCCTGCGCCCTTGCCCTAGAATTCCCTCACTGTCACTTGTTCCACCCGACAAATCAGGTCGCATCACTGGCCAAGCTCGGGAACTCGCAGCGCAGCGATTCAGGGAAGCCAGATGGAAGAGTAACAGAAGATGGGGGCGACACATGCGTAGCATGTGGGGAGGGGGTTTGACAGGGGCGGGGGGTGTGCCGTGTCTGGAACTCATGGTGCATACTTATGGTAGTACGGGCACAGATTACCAGCAAGGCGGCGTTAGCTCTTGCGTGTCACTGACGGGAGGAAAGCGACGGGTCGGGTGCTCAGGGCCAAGAGGAGCCGAAGACCAGAGGCTTAAATCGGTTGGCAGCCAGCACGGCCATGAAACGCTCTTGGATATGCAGATGCGCACACGTGTGAGTACAATCAAAGCCTCTTCATCACAAATGTTGGACTTGTGGCCCTCGACGGATGTTCTTGTACCGCAGCATCGGCTCTTCAGCATCTTGCGTTCTACAGAAAAGGCTCCTTTTGGCGCAAGTCCTAGTCGCTGTGGTCGCCTCGCCTCGCTGGGCGACGATAGGTACCAACCTTCATGCCGCCTCGTAGTGTGTGGCACTAAAAAGTGCCATGTACGTAACACCGCCGGGTATGATTCTAGCCCATCGTTGCCTCTTTCGTGCTGGGCTGTCAGATGCCGTGGGGAGGGACGCCAGCATCGGCTTGCCATGCGACGACTCCAAGGGCCTTGCAGGAGAAGGTTACACGCAGGATACCCGTGGTGGCGGGCTGGGTATACGAGTCTATCAGTTGTGTTACATAACGTTATTGTGCTCCGTACCAGAGTGCCATGGGCCAATGTGCTATGTAAAACATGCCCAGGGCAACTAATACCACCTTCCCTTCGCGCGGCATACCGATGTGCTGCCCTGCGCCGTGTCATCCCCACAAGGGACCTGTAGCCGTTCGAATATGGCGTCTGGTAGGGTAGTCTTTTGTGAAGCCAAGTCTGCATAAAGAATTGCCACGTTTCTGATTGATATCGTTGTGGCACTTAGGCTTTCGTATCGCTACGAGTAGTTGCGACATGCACGCTTGTGGAATGCGCCAAAATACTCTTAGATGGCCCTTAGCCATACCGAATGCCATGTAACGACTCGTCCGTTGTTTACAACATGAACCCACAGCATCGACGTCGGCCATCTCCCTGTCATTTTCTGTCAACACCCTTCTATGAGGCATGAGGCAGGCTTGCCCTCCACAAAGAGACCGCTATGTAGACACCCGCTGGGCGCTAGATCACTATTCACTTGTAGCCGAGTGCCGACAGTAAGACATGACATGTTTGATTGAGCCATGGGGCCCCTTTGTCGACGACCCAAAGCCCAGCATTTCGGTGCGCAAGTTTACCGATCTGTGGCCGAGACGTGGTCCCAAATTGATCCCCGACCTATGACCACTAGCTGCGATGCGGATAAGGGGCAACATGGGGGGAGGCGCTTCCATATGCCCATTTCAAAAACAGCCATGGGTGACAGGTAATAATAGGAAAAGGGACCCGGGCAGCTGGGACATGGTACACACAGGCTTGGAGTGGACCGCACTGTGGAGGTCAACAAAAGCACCGCCGGGGAGATCTGCGACCAGAGCCATCATTTTGGGTAAGCGAGGTTTTTGACAGGTCTCGCCGGAGCCCGCTAGCAGCGCTGCTAGGCTTGCACTAGCCTAGTCGTTGGGGCCATTTCGACGTCGATTTGCACCCATCCAGGTTCAGCCCAATAATAAGGGATGGGATGGCACAGTGCAGCCAATGCAGAATCAGATATGTGCCGTGTGGGAGTAATCAAGCATGCATTGCTGCCAGTTGCCATACTCGTACATACTTTGTCGTCTACCGACCAACTGCCCTTCTTTGCAATGGACCCTGGACCCTGGACAGGAAGAAGAACCGCATTTTCGGTGCGCAGTCAGTGTCATTAGTGCCGGCTCGCGCCTGGCGCAATGGTGACAGGGCAAGCAGCGGTTCCTGGCCTCTGCTTGATCTAGGGGCACATCCCTCTACAAAGGAAGAAGGCGGTAAGGACGTACTGTAGAGCGAAATGGCTCAATTGTTGCGAGAGTATCGATTCCAGAGGTACTCGTATCTCACACTTCATCCTTGATGCTGGTGCTATCCAAAGTATCCCGCGTGTACTACGTAAGGACTCCGGCGCGGCATAGTCGCGAGTAATACCTGTACGGTACTTGATTCCCAGGGCCGCCAGCCAAAGCGAGGAAGAACGGGCCGTCGGTGCAGGCTTTAGAGTGCGGCCGGCCGTCCGACACTCTGCCACGGTGCCCATGTCCAGGCGTGCCGGGCTCGGGTTTCGGCTGCTGAGGTATCATCACTGCGGAGTACAGCCTGTGGCATCCATTGACACAAGTTTGCCGGTCAATTGCCCAACCAGAAAGCATGTCAACGGGACTGTCGCTGACGGCAATAAGACCTTGAAATGGAAGGGCGCAATGCAATTGCAGGCCAACCGGCACCAGCGCACAGCCCGTATGTGCGCTGGTATACTATACTGAGTGCTCTGTACGGAGTACAGACAAAATAGTATTTTAGCTCACTAACATCACCAAGCGACGAACTCGGTGTTTGCCCGCTCCTGGGCGCTCTACGAGTACACTCCTCGTAGACACATTCGGCCAGGCGCAGGGGTGCTGGGACCAGGACCCGTTTCTTCTGTAAGCGAGGATTTTGGCAGGCGGGCAAAGTCTCACTGTGTCACCATCGCTTTCCCAGTCCCCTGTGTCGTCCTGTCAAGCTGGATTGGGGCGTATGAATAGACGCAGGCTGGTAGTCGTGCTGTACCCTGCGCACGGCACCATGGACCGTGCTTTTGGGACAGGCGCCAGTCTTCGGATGTGGCTGTCGCTAAACATACTTGGCAATTTAGAGCAATGGCTTGTCATGTGGTTGACATATTGGGTGTGGTCCTGTCAAGCCGCATCGAGGGCAGTGGCTGCAGGCAAACTGCCATTCAGCTTTTATACCATATGCTCTGTACTCGTAGTAAAGCGGGCATTGCGTGCTGACCTTAACACACTGCCACTGCATGACCTGAAGGATTCGCTGTACCTTTTCCCATACATGTACTCCCCAATCCGTAGCGCTCATGAGGAGGTGACGGCCAAGGTGGCTTACATCCCGAGCAGGACCTTCAGTCTGTGACAGGACTCAATTCACTCCCCTGGCCTCGCAATTCCAACCAGGCGCGCTGTTGCGTGCGTACTCCGTACGGCGGTTTGTAATGTTGTACCACCTCCGGTTCAGGCTAACCACTCTCGGGACGTTGGGGGCCCGCTGCGTTGGGTGGGCTGCCCGTTTACCTTCCTGTCTTGGAAGCTGCCTTGACTAAACGGCAGCTGAAGATGGGCCAAAATGGAGTTGGGAACTGACCCAGAAACTTACGGGTCAGGCATGGTACTCGTACTTTGGTAGGCCCAAACTAACTTTACAGAGCAGTGAAATGAAAGTTGACTGGCATGACATCGCTGTGCTCCCATCAGAAAATATACGCTTGCCAGCGTAGGTCGGAGTAACCGCGCGACGGTGTACCGGGGAAGTCAACGGTATCTGCATCCGCAAGAGACTATAGTACATAGTACCACAGTATCTGCTTTTCTCTATGTCCAGGGCGGAGACGCAGAGATGGGGGCGGCAGGCGGCCGACGCCCTCACTGGCCGTGGTGGGTCTGGCTGTCACTGGCGTGTTTTCCAATATCCAGATGTGGCCGGCTGCAGGAACCGAGCTGGTGCCAGGCGAAACTACTCCGTAGCACATCTGCAGGTTGCCCTGTGTTCTGCGCCATGTTGTCGTTGGGGCGGCCCATGACAGCGGGTGAAGACGGCAAGGCCCCTGTCCAGCTGCGTCGGATGTGGACAACTTCCCAGTACAGTAGGTGGCCTACCGAGCACAGCCGCCACGCCTGATCCTCCTGGTAGAGTGCACGAGGACTGCGGACTGTACTCGACTTGTCACCCCCTGCTGCCACTGCAGAGCTGTATCAGATATCCTGTGCCGCAGAAAGAAAGAATCTGCATGCGGCCCCAGTCGAAAGCCCCCAACCTTGCTTCCATGCCCGAATCTTTTGGGCCGTTACTCGTACTCTACGTAATCGTTTCGTGAAGCTCGTCGTGGTCGAACACGTGGACCGGCCCGCTAGACAAGCTTGCCCAGTGCGCTGATGTGTTGCCTCGGCTTCTGTCCCGTCGGGTCTTTGGCAGGTAGCAGTGGCGGCATGTTAGTCCCTGCCGGGGGCGCACGGCACGGGAGCTACAAGGCTGGTTGACTAGTGTCAAAATCTCTTGGTGGTGCGGTCTGGAGTAGGCCAGAGCACACGATTCAATCAGCTTGTTTACTCGTAGTCGCCTTGTCCTGGCCCAATTCGTCGCATAACACGCCTGATTCGCCGCTCCGGTGGCTCTTGTCGACTGCCGCCTGGCTAGCGCCTTTTTTGTTTCTTTTTGTCGAGATGAACGATGGGCCTTGGGCGCCAACAAGTAGCGTCGCCCGGAAAGCTCCGCAACTACCGTGCTCAATGACAGCAACTACTCGTACACTGGAGCAGAGTTGTGGAACTCAAATGTCATAAAATCTAGCAGCCAATCGCCCATGATAGGGCAGGATACAGACTTGCACAAGTACGAGTACTTTGTAGGTCTCCGCCACCGTACCGCACTGTACGCACTCATACTGCCTACTTGGCATGGACAGGCGCCAGCGAGGCTTCGTGGTTATGACTTGACAAAGCACTCATCGTGGCGCAATCATGGATGTCAAAAGAGTACTTGCGCATACTCAGTAATGCCAGCATCGACAGCCTCATGTACGGAGTACGGAGTACTGAACTGACTGTTTTAGTGCCGCTAGATTTCGGGAGTCGACGTGCGGCGTCAAGGATTAAGTAGCCACTTAATTGCGAGTAATAGCATGGAGCTATGGAGAACTGGTTCCAGCTGTGCCATTCGGTACGCTTTTTATTCGTAACAAGCCTCCATGCCATAGGAGCCGGTTGTGGTAGGGCGCTTAACGCGGGCAACCTGAAGATCTCCCCACTGGCTGTTGTGACGTTGGCCACGCACTGCAGCTGGATGTGGTGAGGCGAATCCTGCGCCTGATGAGGCGATTGCCAAGCGGCGGCGTGGAGCTGAAGGGAGATGTTGAGACTCCAAGGCGGGATCAGCAGGCCTAGGCCCATCGTGTGACAGATCCCCTGTCATGAGCTTTGCATGCCAAATATGTTGTCTTCTGGCTCAGCGAATGACAACATTGACGAAAGAGATGTTGTGCATTCGAGGCTTTGCGAATGGAGACATTGCCAGCTTCGTTTGCACCAAAAAATGATGCGACAGCTGGCAAAGGCGGTGAGGTGACAATCGCCGTCGAAACTGGAAAAGCTTTAAGCCTCTTCAGTTTCCTGCCGCCGTCTACCTTCTCGTAGGTACCTCTGACTACAAATGCGTTTGCCGAAACCCTTGGTACAGCTGGTGCCAAGTGTCAAGCCGACGCCTAAGACAAACGCATTTCCTACATACTCGTACCTGCACACTGATATCCATCCCTACTACATACGACACACTCTCGGCCTCAACCACGAAAATCAGTCTTCTGGTCTATTTTTAAACCGACCCCTTACCCGACAACGTGCCTGTACCCTGGCTAAGTACGTCCCTCGCTTCCTTGCATGGTACTGACTTAGCAGGGCCTCCGTATGAGGTGGCACGGAAGATTACAGCACGCGCCTTGTCGCACTACAGCACGTTGTCTCGCCAAATAGCCCGTGGCCACAGCCCTGTCAGTCTCATGTCGCGATGGGCTGTCTCTAGCGCCGACGGGTTGGCCGCCAAACACGTGCCAATGCCTTGTTGATTCAGTGTATGGACTTTTTACAGGCAGTCTGCCAGCCAGCGAGTCAAACTCGTGCAGGGCTCTTTACCGTCTGCGGCACAGTGGCCGCCACAGAACCCAGTCCAAGGCTGAGTATTCTCTTCAGTACTTTGCTTACTCGCAGAGAAGATAGTACGCGCCATGGATCAGTGATCTATACAGGACGAATTGGTGTCGTTGGCGGCGTCAACAGCCCTGTTACCACCCCTGTGCTGTTCCTTGATATGGGGGCTGAACTAAGCCAGCCGAACCTGTCAGCGTCAGACAATTAATAGACGCTTTCTGTCACAATATGTCAGGGTCACTGGCAGCCTGTTAGGGTGGGGACCGGCAACTGAAGGAGAGGGGTGCTCAAACAAAAGCACTTCAACCGAGGCACGGTCGGCGGCTTGGCTATCGAACCCCTCCCGCCAATGATTGATTCCATCTGCGAAAGCCGAAAAAGCTGCCCACTCCCGGCCCACGCTACCGAGCCTACTGTACGCCGCCGTACGAGTACAGGGAGTGCTACTTTGTAGAACTACTATGGTACGGTGCAGCACCGTGGCAAAAATCGTCATGGCCAACCGCCGGCGTACATGCCGCCATATGTATGGTAATTCGTACCTGAATGAATTGCCATGTGGGTGCGCTGTGGCCGTGCCATCCTTGGTATTATGTACTGTGGTACAGGTAGGCTCAGTCAAAGAGGAGTCCCTCAAAAATGCTGATCTGCTTAAACCTTGTGGGCCGGGCTGCAGAATAAGCTTCCAGGATATTGTCGTAGATGCACTGATTGGCATGACGAGTACGGCTAAAGCTACCGGCTCAGCCTGGGAGCCAATAAGCCCTGAAGATGATCAGATTAGCATTGCCCTTCAAGTCTTCACAGTATACTCCGTAGAGGACGTTTCTCAATGGCCGAATCAGCGGCTGGCTTTGTTGCAGGATGCACTGTCTTGACTAATAGCAGTTGCCCGCGCAGACCATGGACGGGCTGTTGACCAAAGTGTCTTCGGCCAGCGAGCAAAGACATTGTGCAGTGAATCCTTCACTTTCAGAACAGAAGGCGAACCTTTCTGCACGCTCGTAAACAGTGATCTCTGACGCCCCCTGTTTCGCTTCAGAGTATCGAGCCTGCGCTGCACGTAGCGGTTGGCAGGATATACAAGACGCTAGCTGAATCAGATGGCGCTACCGGAGATGACTGCGAAATCCAGTCACAATGTAACCTCGCCAAGAAAAAAAGCAACCGTATACCACCACATTGTCGTTATGACAGAATTACGGAATTTCTTTGCCATCTTGAGGTTAGTTGAATACTGTGCAGCTTCTATTCTCTTTTGCCCAGGGCGACGCGAAGTCGAAGAGGGAAGACTGTGCGAAGGACCGCACAAGATTGGCGCTCTTTTCTAGTCCCCATTCAGCCTTACGCAACATGAATCGGAAATTCCACACGTCACAATGCGCATGTTCCGAGGATACCGAGTTACCAATACATGACAGCAGAGGGAGGCTATTGCGAACGACCAGGCAGCTCATGTCTCAGTCGTTCCTTTGAGCAAGTACTGTTATATTATGATGTACGTAGTGCTCCGTACTGGTGATTTTGTCTCGTGTCAGGAGTTGGTACAACGTAACTCAGTCGTGGATGCCAGCGGCTCGATTTGGGGGCTGAAGCACCAATCCTGCGTTCTTGGACTGGGGTGGCCACGAGGAGGGCTGAAGCAACGCCGGCGATAGCCCGATGCGCCCTGGCGACGTCGAACCATGACCGCCGTACCCCGTCATTCTAGGGCGAAGGCCGTCTTCTCCCCGTAACCCATCGAGGCTGCCCATTGCTACAGAGAGACTCCACCACATCGCCCGTCCACCTTCAGACGTCGTGGAGACGGGCGACTTGTCACCGACTTTCACGGCTTCAGAGGTTAAAGTCCTGACGTTGCGCCTGCACGCATGACCATTAATTTAGCAAAGAAGGGAGAGTCGTCCTAGCATGAAAGATGCTGCGGAGCCAGCAAAGTTTATGCAGCTTCTACGGGGTACAGGGCCATTCATTGCTCACCAGCAGCCGTACTCGTACTGTACTTATAGGACCGTTGGTACTATGGTACTACAAGGGGTTCCGTGACACGGGGTGCATGCATTGCCCTCCTGTAGCCCATACCGGCCAAGGATGGGATGAAAAAGGGTGTCGTCGCAGCATGCACCTGTGACATCTGCCAACGCCGGCACCGCCGTCTGAGTGGCGCAAACCGTGCATGCATGCCCACCACAACGGCACAGCACCACTGCACACCATCCCGGTAGGAACGTCAACTAAAAAGCGACGGCTTCAAGGTCTGAGCGAATGTATTGACATGTGCCACCAGTTGGACCATCGGTATCTACGAGTAGGCTGCGAGACCATCTTATTCTGCCAGGCAGCGCACTGGCTCCTAACACAGAGTGTTCCTCCCACAAGCTCCCTGTCATTACGCATTCGCAAGGAATCCGCCATGTGTCCAAGTCCGTGGACCGAACATGGAACTGGACCGCTCGCGACTGGGAATCGCGCTGGGATGCGGACACACCTGCCACTTTCGTTGCAGCCCAATCATGGTACCAAACATGGTTCTGATCCATGTTACTTTCGGCTGGAGGGCGGCACACGCAAGCTGACGCGCCCTCGACGTCAAAAGGGCCGCTGACTATGGCAGAAAGAGGAAGCTCATCAAGAGCTTGCGGTGGTGTGGATAATAAAGGGGCGTTATTACCATGCAGCTCCAGTGGGCGTGGCGTGCTCCATTTCTCTACCTGGCGCTTGCTATAGCAGGTTGGTCGAATGGAGATTGTGGCCAAACCCAATGGCAACGCGCTACCAGCATCGAGCATTCTAACTGCCCAAGTCCTCCGGACGGGTTCGATGCAGCATCAGAAACCTGCTCACTACAAGATACTAGGTACAAGGACGAGCAGAACAACGTGAGACAAAGAAACAGCGTGTCGCACAATCGACCTTGGACATCGGCTCCTTGGAATGAGCCACTTCGGATGGCTACCGATCCCTACGACTTTGGACTCCAGCAGCCTACGCGGCTCCTGTAGACAGGTGGCTGGCAGGGGTCTGTCAAGCCGCGAACACCCCACAGCCACCGACCCGCAGGCTGTCTCTACGGGTACGGAGTACCGGACTGACATGTTACTCGTACGGACCCTGACAGAATGTTAGGTAATGGCAATAAAGGCTGAGCCTTGAATATCTGCTGTAGAGTAGCCCCGGAGCACAGCGAGTCGTTCGGCCCGGCCCAAGAACCTGAAATCTCTATGCGCGGCTGGAATTGTAGATCAACTGCCATCTGCAGTTGCTATACATGTTTAATTCCTGTTATACCGGCGCCGTGAACTGTGGGTTAATGGTAGGCCCGTCTTCGCCGTGCTAGCGCCAGCATGTTCATGTGAGACTGACCGGGCGAGGTAAGGAAATAATAACACATGAAAACAAAAACGTGGGCCACTTAACAGGGCAGTTGGGGAATATGGACCGGGTCTCTGGTGTACGAATGCCGGTACATTACAGCTAGAGACATGGATGTCACTATCGCCCACGAGGACCATGAGACACGGGAACAGTGGTTATATGTTAACGCCGAGCAATTTTACAGAGTATCTTCCCTTTCCTAGAACATATTATGTATTAATTTCAAACGCTTGCCATTTAGGGTAAACAAGCAAACAAAAAAGCTCCCTGTAAAGTGACATCCGTCCGGGATTTTGATGATTTAACTAGCCCAGAACGGACGCCAGGGACGCTTTGATTCAGTTGGAGGTAAGAATATTGCACCTGGGCAGAACTACGCTGGTTAATCTCAAAAACAACAACATTATCGTAGGAGCCTGTTCTTCCGACGTGGCACACGCCTCGGCTGCTCTCAGTACAGCGATTACAGCTGCACTCATATCCCAATAGAACATGCTGGAAAATGTGCCGGGACTGACGGACTCATACATCCCGTCGGAGTTGCGTGCATATGGACAAACATCTTTGAGAGATAACAGACGTGAAATGGAAACCTATAGATTGTACACTACGGCTTGAGTGGCGGCTGATTTGTGTGACAAAAAATTTACTGTTTCACACAGACTGTACGTTAGTTCCCAGCAGCTCGGAACGAGGCATTGCTTCTTTACTGGAATATGCGCACCGACTAGCATCAATGATTCGGCGATAATGTTTGATAAATGCACGGAGGCGTAAAACAAGCGGCGTATCTTCCTACCCTTGTTTCAACAGCTCACCGTAATAGGGAGGAGGAAACAACCAACAACTGCACTCGGAGCCTATTAGCACGGCACACGATCTCAAATGCTGTGGTCCATTCGTCAATTTCCACGTAGAAGAAGCTAGCACAACATTCAAGAAAAGACGGCCCAAAGCCTCACCGAAAAGCAGGGAAGACACCTGACTTACACGTCATGCGCCCGCCCGTCAATATGCCACCTGTCTGTGCCACGTAGAGTAGTTTCCGTCGGTGGGAAAGAAAGAAAAGGAACTTTGTACTACGCAACACGGCGCAATCTGCCAGCCAGCCTCCCTCGTGTTTGAACGCCGCAACTCTTCTTTTCCAGGTGTTACACAGGCAGAGACGGTCCAACGCACAACATAGATGCATACATGACACATGTCTTGCATGGCCAGCGACGTAGCACGGGTTGTATCTGTACCATTGGTGTTACCGGGCATCCCGGGCGGGTGGTTTTTTTTTTTTTCGTTCGTGATGTCTCTTTTGCAGAACGGGGTAGCACAAGGGACGTTTTGAAGCATTGGGGGTGATTCGATGGTTCTCGGCGTACGTGTGGTTGGCTGGCTGTCTTTATGTATGTCTCTGATGCTGTGTAAATGACAGGCTTGTGTCGTGGAACTACGCTGCACAAGAATATACGGGATGCGCATTGGCCATATGGGATTTTTCATGTCGCACGCTCTGTGGACCGGCTCGCGACGATTGCCGGAGCTGTACCTGCCACAAGTCAAGTTGTACGACGCGGGGCGTGTGTGAAGGGGGTTTACGAGATGAGAGTCGTCACTCTGCCTCACCGACTGTGACAAGACACGCAAGTGGTACACGACACGTTTCCGTCACAAATCGACAGGTGTTGAAGAGAGTAAGTTTATATTCATAACCCAATGCACCGCAATTATAGACGCCTAAGACAATAGAACCAAAAACTCTAACCCCGTCGAAACATTTTGTTCAGAAGACCTCCCCCGCGGCCGCCTCGCCTTGGGCCATCCTCGTAATAGGCTGGGCTGCCGGCTTCCGTCGAGTACCGTGTCAGTCCCCTGCGGGCCTCATCCGCCCTTCCAACATCGACGTACTCCTCTGCGTCATCCTGCTGCCCGCCACGATGCACAGCGCCGACGTACTCATCCGCCTGCAGCTTCGACGGGCCCTGACCACCGGCGGCAGTAGTGGAAGAGTACGCAGCAGCAGCATCACCACGTTCCGGTGGCAGCTCACCACGCAGCTTGCCGAGACCCCGGTCCAGGTGTGCAACCATCTGAGCTCTCGCCTCCGCAGACCGCTCGTCCTGGTCTGCTTGTATGTCACGGGCTTTTCTGTACAGGTCATTGCATCGGGCACGAAACTCGACCTCGAGATCCTGCTCTTGTGTTGCGAGCGACTCGGCAAGGTCTGCATGCTGCTCTGAGGATGAAGGCACCACAAAGCGACGGTTTTCGGCCCTGATGCGTGATAGCCAGTCTGTGTAGCGCTGTTGACTCTCAGTTTCCACAGATGGCGTCCTCTTTGTGCCCTGCTTCTCCTGTATCCACTGCCTGGCTGCCGTAGTCATCGTTGCGCCGACAATGAATTTGTCGTATGAAGTGCTGTATTCGCGGTAGTTGCCCTTGAGGATAAAACACTCCCCTAGCCACCCGTCTGCCCTCATTTTACCCAGCATCATTCGCGCGGCCGGGCATTCAGCAACGCTGTCTAGACCTTTAGAGTAGAAAACAATACACCGCGACTGTCGCCTTTGCGAAAATGTAGCACGGTCTTCTTCGCGGGCGAATGACCTTTCGACCAAGTCAAAGGGAGCTACGCTCAGGAAAGAGGCCGGTACGCGAAGATTTATTGCTCCCGCAATGTGAGATCGCTGAAATTGTTGCTGTGGACGCAAGTCAAATAAAAGGACTTGCCCAGGCAATGATAGTCCAAGCAGCTCAGCAAGTGCTGCGGCTAGAATCATGTGCGGACCTTCGTCGCCTGTATCGGCGACGTCTTTGAGCTTCATTGATGCAAAGCGCCTGGATACCAAGTCCCTCTCTCTGCGGTGGTGAAACCACACGCCGAGATGCCATGGCTCGATGCCAAGATTTGACGCTAATACGGCGCGTTGGGCGTCGTTGGGCGTTGGCTCGACCTGGTAGTATTCTTCTAGCCGGCGTTCGACGTGGCTCGAGAACTTCTTCGCATCGGGCACGTCTTCACCAAATGTTGTACGTCTCATGGACTGTTGTTGGTTGAGCAGAAGTGGACTGGACAAGCCAGGATTGTTGCTTTGCCTTTGACCACTGCTGAGAGAAAATGTCGAGTCCACCGATTGAAGAGGTTGGCCAGCAACCCCTCCGATGGTGAGGTTTGGGGAGCCGGGAGCGCTAAATGCTCCTGGCTGACTGTGTTGTTGAGGCAATCTGCCACGGAAATGGCGTGAAAAGGTATGATCAACTGTAGCGAGTGTTGAGCCGGAGACTGCAGATATAAAAGAAGCCGAGTCTGGGCCAACAAACTCTGTTTGTGCCTGGTGAGCAGGAACAGGCACAGCTGGAGGTGGAATAGAGCGTTTCTCGGCCACCAAATTGTTCGAACGAATAAACGCCACAAAGGAAGTAGCACCATCTTCCGGTAGCATGTCCCAAACCATGACGGGCATCGAAACCAACAAAAGGGTAGAGTGACTTTTGAAAACGCCCTGCACCTTGATGTATTTTGCCAAGGCAGGAAAAGCCCCAAGCCATTGCTCCCAGGCGTTAATGTCAAGGCTTTGATCGTCCTCTAGTGCCAAAGATATCATGACATGCGGCGTATCTTCGTTTGGTTCTGTGGCTACCACCTCAGACGGACCCGAATCCGGACCTCTCGCCGAAGGAAGAACATCGAAGCCAGAGCCGTAGTCTGTTTGGGGCGGAGATGCGGGTAACGGTGGTGACGGCGGTAGCTTCTGTCGAGCACTGCAGAGCTCTATACTAGGAGCTTTGTGGTTTGCCGTCATCATGAAATGAACTGGCGTCGACCTCGCCTCGAAATGCTTGCCGTTGGTGGTGATGGGGCGTGGATGCTTGAGGCGAGCGAGCACTTCGGCGTGCAGCATGGCGGCAGAAAAGGCGCGCATGCGCCACTCTTGGAGGACCTCGATGAGGGCATTGGTGAAGGAGTAGCGTCCCGGATCTGGCGCAATGGCGTCCCAGCTGGAGGCGGAGATGGTTTCCGTGATGCTGTTGCCTGTCGGGAAGGTGGCGCTGGCCGCCCCAGCGCAGCAATCCAGGAGGATGAGGACATCTGATTTTGATCGCTCCAGGAGAGTCTGAATAGCGGACCATCTATAACAGTTAGACAATGTATATCATTTGGAAAAATGAGGAAACTTACTGTAGCCAGGACGAGTTTGTTTCACGGGTTCTGTAAGTATGTTAGAGGATGCCTGGGTCCAAGAGCGAGGCTAATACGTACGCGCACCATGTGCTCTGTCGCGAGTCGTCAATTCTTGCATGTCCGCCATAGTAGATTAGAAATAAGGTATCAGGGGATTCATGCTCTTTTATCAGCTGACCAACACGCATCATGAGCTCCAGATGTGAGTTTTCCGACGGAATGGCAAAAATGTCGGTATCAAAAGCGTAGTCCGCGCGCAGACATTTCTCCAAATCTTCTAGTTCCGGGAGAACGAATAAATCATCAGACCCCCAGTGCAATAAAAGAGCTTGAACCTTTTTATAGCGCTGGGACGAGCGTCCGCGATTGGGAAAAGCTCGCGTGGCCGACTGCAGGGGTGACGGCGAGCGTTAGCATCAGTTTCTCCAGTGACTAAAAAGCACTGTTTATAGGGTTTTGTAATGTTACGCACCTCTTCTAGGCTCTTTGCAAACTGCCCTACATGTTTCATGTGAAAGCTGGTGCGGCTGATGTCATGCGTAGCCGATCTGAGCGGAAGGTTGCCGCCATTGAGGTCGCCCTAAACATAGACGCAGCGTCATTTAATATCCGTGGTTCCTGTGTCGTCTTTTGCAAATTGAGGCCATGAGTAACGTACCGCAGGCTCAGCATGCCTGGAACCAATGCCGCTGACAGGCTGCCGGGCGCGAATAGTGACGTATGGCTGTGCGTCGCTCATGGCGGCGAGGTTATGAGAGGCACGGGGTCTGGCGGCGCGGTGTAAGTGGTCGAAATGGCGCGCTGGCTTCACGCCATGCTGGTATGGTGATTGCGGTCTATTACTGCCGGAAAAGTGCTCAAAATGTTGTAAATAGATGAGATTGAGAGCTAGCTTGAGTGTAAAAATATGAGATTCAAAGAATGAGCTGTTGGAAAGATGTAGGTTGAAAGTCATACGGTGCCCATGGTTGTCGAGATGCGGCTGTGCCATTGGACCCGATGTGCTCGGTGCCCAATCTGGCCTAGCGCGGTTTGTGTCGGTGCTGAGTTTGGTTGCCGGTGTGCGGCGTCGGCCACTATCGAGATGGGGTAAGCGCCCTGTGAGTAGTATCCTATGCCATGGGAGAATGGATTTTACTCAAATTTACTTATAAAGAGAAACGTATCAAGCATTCTGTTGCGCCATGGATCAGCGGAAGCGAGCATGGGGAGGCGGCTTAAGCTATAAACCATACATCCACTAACACCATCTCAGCTGCCTCGACCTAGCCACAGCATATCAAATTCAGAGACCTTGAATCGATCGAGAATTACGAGATTACTCCATACTATACTTATTAACTCCAATCTCAAAATTCCATACCCAGATTCTGCACTCCATTTGTCCCAACTCGGCATTACCCCCGCGTGAACGCGCGACGCAGGGTAAGTGTGGGTCAAGTGTGCCGTCATGCCAAGTTGCACAAGCTACACCAAAGCTAGGTAGCTAGCTACCATAGCTACCTCAACGATGCTCCCTCTATCCACATAGCTCTCACCACGCCAACAACATAGACCAGATCTCCCTCCCTCCTTCCCCGATAAATCCCACTAGCCCAAGCAATGCTTCGGTGGCCACTCAAATTCCTCGAAAAGACGGGCCCCAGCGAGCAGGGCCAGGCACCGTCAGCCATGAAGGAGCGCATCACCTTTGTGCACGCCCCAGGGGCCGACATTGACCCCAAGCTCATCGAGGTGCAGGACGCCGGCCTCCTGGGCCCGCCCGTGATCACGACGCGCGAGGACAGACTCACGATCCCCGTCGACGAGCTGCCGGCTGAGATTGCCGAGACTCTGCTGCAGGTTGCGTCGCTGCATGTCAAGTGGGCGAGCCCCATCGCGTACGATTCCGTCGACCCGTTTAGCTCGCGGGTGTCGCCTGGCCTTCACATTTCATATTCTTCCCTTCCCGATGAGCCGAATGACCCGTGAGTACATGTACGCGCCATAGTATGCACTCGGAAGACTCACTCGCTTTTGCAGAAAACGTCTATGTGCGCTGTTGCGAGATGCGTTTGGCGCACTCAAGTGCGACTCGATAGAGGTAGGCTGGGTACTACGAGCCTCACAAACGCAGACGACATGGCTAACTTTTCACAGACATTTACCTCCTCAGAAACCAGCTCATCAACCAAAACACCGCCAACTCACTACATGTACCATGAGCTGGACAACTTAAACGACCTCGTGTCGCACCTTTCATCCACATACTGCCAAGAGATGGATCCCGTATGCCAGTCTCGCAGCAGGAGCCTGTACACTGCAGCGTCTCTCGACATAGCCTACGATGCCGCCGCCAAGGTCGCAAAGGTGACGGCATTCTGGCCGCTGATGGAGCAGAGCATTGCCGTGCCTTCGTCCACACAGCGCCGGACGGAAGTAGGCATCATGGGCATGGACGCGCCGCCCAACATGCAGCCACACGAGCTCGGCGTGTCTGGCCTGCTGACGGTGCTCCTGGAACAGCAAAAGCCCAGCCCAGTATTGTTTGGATTCCCAGCGCGACACAGGAGCACCGACGCCGTCTTTTCCGCCGAGTTTCTGTCGCCGACGGGCCTGCACCCGTCGCTGCAGCTGCGCCTTAGCTCCAACCAGCCGCCCGCCACCGAATCGACGTGCAAGCCGCACGCCTACCTGACGCTGCCCAAGTCCATTTTCGCGGACCGGTACCAGCTGGCAGACGAGCTGTTCCTGGCGTCCAAGAACCTGAGCTCGTCTCCCTACACCTCTCTCCCCGTGGACCTGGAAGCGCCCGCGTACACGACGCAGGTCTGGGGCTCCAACGTGCTGCTGGAGCTGGCTCCCCCGTCGACGGGTGGCAGCCCGACGGCGTGGACGGCTGAGATCCCGCTGCATCTACGATACCTGGAGCCCTCACAATCGGGCTTGAGAGAGGTAAACGTGCCGTACCCAGCGGTGTTTTGGGCGTGCGCACCGGGGACCGACGCCGACTTTGGCAGCAGCCCGTTTGACCGGGTCAACCTGGGCTACGACGGGCTGTTTGAGCCGGGGACGACGTTTTGGCACGTGAACCCGCGACCGGTCTCGGGAGACCGCATTGTCAGCAGCGTCACGGTGCCCGTGCTGAGCGAAGACGCGAGCCAATGGGTTGGCATCGGGACGAGCGTGGCGATTGCGCTGGGCTTCGCCTGGGTGCTGTGGAAGTGCATGCGCGGGTACGAGGAGCACGGGGCTGGGGATGGACGTCAGAGGCCGGAAATTAAAAAGACGCCGGTTCCGAGGATGTAACGGAGAGAAGTACTCGTATACTCTCATTTTGGGCCTGTGTACCAATTATACATTTCTTTCTTGTTTTTTTAGCCCAGACGCATAGCATGTACACCAATCTAATAACACGGCATCTATTGACAGCCGCAGATGACTTTCTTACCATATTGATTCCCTTGAACTGTAGGCTAAACTATCCCACGGTGACTAGACAATTGAATTTTACTCTGTCCTAATTTCAGTCAAGAACTTATCTAACCCCCCCCCTTATGTCGATCCACTACAAGCCGCTATGCCGTCGTGATTCGTTCGATCGTCCACACCAGGTTGGTTCTCGTAGGCATACGTAGGCGGCACGTGACGCCCGCGCCGTTAACACCGAGCGACCGCTGGGGCGGCGAACCAGAACAAAACCGGCGCCTGGCCGCCCCGGAACGATGCCAAGCTCCCCCAAAGACCGCTACATCCCAACCCCACCAGGAGCAGCAGGAGCACCAGCAGCCCACCGCAGCCGCCGAAAACACAGAGCAAAACAGTGGGTTTACTTCAGCACCAACGCCGTATCCGTACAGTTTCGCCTCTCCGGCGGCCTTTGTGCATAGTTTATTTCCGGCTTGTTCACTTTGCCGCTTATTCAATCACCGTACCCTTGGGGGACCTTGTATACACCCGGCGCCTGTCATGCTGTGATAAAAGGAACTTTTTAATTTTGCCTTTCTTTTGTTCAACCCTGGCCAGCAGCGCAGCGCATTGCCAAATGACGCCGACGCCGCCGTCGGTGGACGCCGTATCGTCCGCGTCACCCCACAGCGAGGACAGGACGAGACGCAACGTCGCCTGCGTCAACTGTCGCAATTCCAAGGTGAGTTTGGAGAGTGAGGGATGAGGAGAGGGAGAGGAGCAATGACTGTCTGTCATTTCTATGGCTTTCATGCTCTGTCGCGCCGTATCCTATCCGTTTCCCGCACGTCATATGTTCTTCAACAGCTAGCAAAAAGAAAAAAGTTCAACGCGCAAAAGACGAGTATACATACTGACAGTCTCACGCACAGGTCCGATGCCGATCAAGTACGGTGCCAGGCCAGCCCTGCCAGCGCTGTGCCAAGCTGCATCTCTCATGCGTCGTGGACAAGTTTCACAAAAGAGTCACCAAGCGGAGGTATGCATGAACCGTCCCATCCCATCCCATCCCAGCCCATGCCGATGACGCTTTCACCCGGGGCTGCTCTCTCTCTCTCCCCCCATCCACGCATGACGCTTCGTCGCGCGTTTGAAACGACAAAAGCGTGCAATTGCTGACTCTTAATTTTCTCCTTGCAGTAAACTAGAATTGCTAGAAGAAGAACTCAGAAACATCAAAGAAGTCGTCAACCCGCGCACAGCCGCAGGTGAGACCTGGACACCGCCCAGCCCTCGGCAGCCTTACCCGGGCTTTGCTGAGAGCAACCACGCAAATCATGCACCGTCTCGCCCATTAAGCTCTACCATTCCGCAGGCGCCCACGCCATCGTCGGAGCCACCTGCCTTGGTTCCGCCGTCCGCGCAGGTCGCCGAGCGACGTCCAAAGACGGGGGCGACGCAGTCGCGCGTCCTCGGAGACCATGTTGTATCTGGCGAAGATATCGACTGGTACTTCAACAAGTGAGCAGCACCCTTCCCATCGACAGGCCATCCCTCCAGATATAATCTACTTACACCATCCCTCCAGGTTCCTACAATGCCTGCACCCATTCCTACCCATCCTCGCCAAGCGCGACCCAGACGAGTGCTTCGAGGCCAGCCCCACGCTCTTCTGGGTGATTCTGTACATCACCTGCCGCCGCTACACCAAGGACCGCGTCTTCTTCCAGGCGCTCGTGGACCACGTCGAAACCGACATCTGGAAGGCCGTGTCCGCCGCCGTCACGACCATGGAGACGGTGCACGCCGTCCTGTTCCTGTGCGCCTGGCCGCTGCCGAGCCTGCGCCTCCTCGTCGACCCGTCGGCGGGCCTCATCTCCCTCACCCAGTCGGGCGCCATGGGGCTCGGCATGCACACGGGCCGCGGCTCGAGCAAGGAGTTTTGCGTGGGTGCCAGGCGCGAGTGCGTCTTTACGGATGAGGAGGCTGCGTCGACGTGGTTTGCCTGCTGTACCCTGGCTACAAAGTACGTTCTGCCCATATATGAAGACTTTATAAAGATGGAAATGCTAACATGGCACCTTTTCTCAATGCAGAATAGCAGTGCACAGCGGCATCGCTCCAATGTCAATACATCTCGACGACACCCAATGTCGAGCCTCGCTCGAATCCCCCTTCTGGAACGACTTGGTCTCCACGTACGACCTGTCCAAGTTCCTCAACCGCATGCACACGGCAGTAGCCGCGCAGCTTTCCAGCCACCGTGAAATACCACACACAATGGTATCAACCTGGGAGCAAGAATTCGAAGCCTTGCGACCAACCCTACTCCAAACCAACACCGGTGCGCATCTACTCTCCTCTACTTTCTCTGCGGAACCACCAGGCCTTACTAACTGTCCCCTTCCAGACGCAAACACTTTCCACACCATAGCCGCCCATCTCGAGATCCAAACCTACTACTTCTCCGGCCCGCGCACCACGCCCGAGCACACCCAACGCCTCAACTTCACGCGCGCCTTCCACACATCGCGCACCCTCGTCGCCACGGCGCTCGACCTCGAGAACCGCACGCAGTTCCTCACGCACGCGCCCCAGCAGGCTTTCCGCGCCCTCACCACTGCCGCCTGCATCGTCATCGCCATCCTCTACTCCACCTCGGCGCCAGACATGGCGCCCAACGAGGCCAACGTCCTCGCGCAGCAGGCCCTCGCCGCCGTCCACCGCTGCTCCGTCCAGGAGGGCGACCTGGCGCACCGCTTCGGCGTCATTATTGAGACGTTTTGGTCCTTTAAGCACTACCTGCCCCGCTTCGAGATTGGCCCCCGCTGCTGGCCGGGAAGGTTCGGCGTTGGCCTCGTCATTTGGTGCCTCGACATGTTTAAGAACTCGCTGCATCGAGCGCAGAAGAATGCCGAGTCGGCCGGTGGTGGTGGCGCTGGTGCTAATAGAGCGCAGGAAGCTGGCAGTATGTTTTCACCCTTTCACCGCATTTTGCTACCATTTTATCATGTTTTATGAAACTGACACTCTTTTGAATGTAGATCCCAACGCAGGCCAAAAATCCAACATCGCACAGCCAGGCACCGCTCCAGCAGCGACTGGCCAGGCGAATCAACTACCACCATTACAACAGCAGCAGCAACAGCCCTACAACCAGATGCAGCCCCAGCCCCAGCAGCAAGTGAATATGGGATCAGACCCTTTCCAGGAAATAGACTGGTCCATGTTCATGGATGACTTTGGCTGGGTGGGCGATGACGGTGTCATGCTTGGTCTCCCCTGATGATAAAAAACCAAATATGATGAGCGTTGTGTATTGATGTGTGAAACAGCAATACGCACAAAAAATGTGTGTACCATCTACGGCGTTACTTTTTTACATCACTTTCTGGGGACGGCCTTATACGGGCAAAGGTTGGAGCGGGGAGTCTCGTCCATTATATATCCATGGCACGTATTTCCTTTTTCTACTCATACAGTCACGATTTCAACTTGGGCGCAAATTAGATACCTCTTTTTGTTTCATACATATTAAATTGTTCAAGTGTATAAACTACCTAATTATCATTCATATCATTGCTGTGATGGGCCTTCTAAATATTGACCGTAAAAAAACGCCGTAAAGTATATGCTGGTATCATGTGTATCGCTTTTTTTTTTTCGTTTGTTTCATTCATGGGTTCTTCCCCCCCCCTTTTAATCGTAAAAGTCTTCATCCATGCCCTCAGCCTGAAGCTCATCAACAGCATCCTCCTCATCCATCATCTCGTCATCCTCGCCAGGGTCGCTGTCGGGGTGGTTGGAGAGGACAATGATCCTGCCGTCGTCGAGCTCGACGTGCGCCACCTCGCCGTCGCGAATATTGTTGCGCAGGATGAGAATGGCCATCTTGTTGAGGACCTCTTTTTCGATGAGGCGGGCAAGAGGTCGGGCGCCATAGGCCGGCGAGTAGCCCGAGTTGCCGAGATAATCTTTGGCCTCTTCCGAGACTTCAATCTCCACCTTGCGCCCGTTGTCGTTGAGTCGTTTCTGGATCTCGCTGATGCGCAGGTCCACAATCTTGCGGATTTCTTTCCTTGTCAGGCGGTTGAAGATGACGACTGAGTTGATTCGGTTGAGGAACTCGGGCAGGAAGTAGTTGCGGAGAGAGCTCATGACCAGGTCCTTGGTGGCGGAGTCAACCTTGCCCTCCTTGGTTCCAGGCCGGGTGAGGTACTCGGCGCCGAGGTTGGAAGTCATGACGACAATGCAGTTCTTGGCGTCCACAACTCTTCCCTGGCCATCAGTAATGCGGCCGTCGTCCATGAGCTGCAGAAGAACAGTGAGAATCTCCTTGGCCGCCTTTTCCACCTCGTCAAAGAGAAGGATGGAAAACGGCTTTCGGCGGAGGGCTTCTGTCAGTTGGCCACCTGCATCGTGACCAACGTATCCAGGAGGAGCACCAATCATTCTACTGAGCGAGTGTCGCTCCTGGTACTCGGACATGTCGAATCGGATCATGGCCCGGCTGTCATCAAAGAGAAACTCGGCCAGGGCCTTGGTAAGAAGGGTCTTACCCGTGCCCGAAGGACCGCAGAAGAGGAAGCTCGGAGGCTGGTTGGGGTTGCTCAATCCGGAGCGCTGCAGTCTGATCGCATTAGAAACAGACTGCACCGCTTCCTTCTGGCCCACTACAATCTTGCCGAGACCCCTCTCCATGTGGATGAGCTTTTCCTTCTCCGAGGTGCGGAGTCGCGTGACAGGAATACCCGTCCATCGTGCGACGATTTCGTTAATGTTGTCGGCGGTGACAATATCCGTGACCATGGCGCCGCCGCTGTCGGCGCTGCTGGCATTGAGAGCCGCATCTGCGGCGACCTTCTTTGCCTCGAGCTCCTTGATGACGGCAATTTGTTCAGGGATGGCGCCGTACTTGAGATCGGCAGCCTTGGCGTGTTCACCACCGTTCATGGCATCTTCGAGACGCTTCTCGAGGTCGTCGAGCTTCACCTTTGCCTGGTGAATCTCCTCGCTTCGCTTGATTTCGTTCTTGTACTTTTCGCGAAGTGGCTCGAGCTCCTCCTCGACGTTCTTTGCATCCTTCCTGGCTTGTTGAAGTCGAGTCTGAGACGCCTCGTCTTGTTCCTTCTCCAAGGCGGCGATTTCAATCATGAGCTGTCGCAGCTTTCGCTCAAGAGAGTCGATAATTTCGGGTTGCGACTCTCGGGCGACACGGACTGCGGCGGCTGCTTCGTCGACCAGATCGATTGCGGAGTCGGGCATGCGTCTTGTGGTGAGATATCTGGCAGCCAGGTTGGCAGAGGCCACCAGGGCGCTGTCGAGGATAGTAACGTGGTGGTGGCGGTCGTATCTTTCCTTGAGGCCTCGGAGGATGGAGATGGTCTCTGGGATAGAGGGCTCCTTGACCATGACTTGCTGGAATCGTCGTTCAAAGGCGGCATCCTTTTCAACGTATTTGCGGTATTCGGCGAGGGTGGTGGCACCGATACAGTGCAGCTGGCCACGGGCAAGCATGGGCTTAAGCAAGTTGGCAGCGTCCATGCCGCCTTCTCCAGATGAGCCAGCACCCATGAGAAGATGGATTTCGTCGACAAAGAGCACAATCATTTCCTTGGACTCTTCAATCTCCTTCAGGACGCCCTTCATGCGTTCTTCAAACTCTCCGCGGAACTTGCTGCCCGCAACGAGAGCTCCCACGTCGAGCGAGAGCAGCTTGCAGTGCTTGAGGTTGTCGGGGACATCGCGGTTGACGATTCGCTGCGCCAATCCTTCGACGACGGTCGTCTTTCCTACACCGGGTTCACCGATGAGGACAGGATTGTTCTTTGTGCGTCGGGACAGGATTCGAACGACTCTGCGAATCTCTTCTTCTCTGCCAATGACGGGGTCGACTTTCTTGTCTCTCGCCATGGCGGTCATGTCGATTGTGAATTTGGCAAGGTTCTCGTTTTCTTGCTCGGTATCGGCAGTCTTGCTGTCGACACGCTTGGTGCCGCGGATGCCTTGCACGGCATCTTGAATGAGCTTCGGCTTTGGAATGTTGGCTTCCCTGAATGCAGCCTGCAAGCTGTTATCTTCGGACAGGGCGGTGATTAGGTGGTCAACACCGATGTAGGTGTCTTTTTGAACTTTTTGGAGCTCCATGGCCTTGCGTAAGACGGCATGGAACTGCGGTGAGAGGGAGACATGCTCAGGCGGCGGGTCCTGCGTCGGCAAGCGGACGAGCATCTTCTTGAGAGCGCGGTCGAACAGCTGCGGGTCTCCATGGGCTCGCTCGATGACCTGGCGGAACAAGGTGACGATGGTGCCCGGAGTCGCGTTTTGCTGGTCTTTGGACTGGTCGACGGGGGGTTCCAAGAGCGACACTGCAAGGTGAACCGGCACCAGCTGCGAGTGTGCGTACTGCTCAGCCATGGCCATGGCATCCTCCACGGCCTTTTGAGCACGGTCTGTGAAATCCATTCTGGCCGTCATCTTGGGCTAGAATTGGTGTCGGAAATCGACTGTAGTAGGTATGTGGTGGTTCGTTGTTTTCTTCGTGGGTAGAGCAGCACTTGTGGAATCTCGCAAATCACACGAGGCTGCAGTCTGATGTTGGCAGCTGAATACGCCAGAGCATCCAATTCGCGATGAATTGTTGTTGTGTGTATGTACAGGAGCAAGAATGAATCAAGGGTAGAGTTGGCAACAAAGTCTAGATTTAAGCCCAGAACAGCTGGGGAACGCAGACGGTTGTAGCGGCCCCTCCAAGAGGCTGGAAGCTCCCTGGAACCCACCAGAAGCTTGTAGCAGCAGCGTGATGTCACAAGAAGCTACAGCGGTTGGCAGCGGGGCCTTGCCTTGGACGGCCCACCACGGCCGCTAGTGGCCACCTGATTGGGCGGACGACTCCCCTGCCAAAAACCGCCTGTGAGGTACACTTTGATCACATGACCCTTTCGCGGCCAAAGGTGCAGGTGTGCCATAACTTTTTTTGCGACGACCACCTGAAGCCGGCAGGAGGGAAGAACACAGGCACGGGCAACGCGCGACCAACAAAAAAGCGACCATGAACACACCACAAAGGGTCCGCCCTGGCCAATTGAGGGATATATGGAGCCTGTGCGTACGACAAGTGCACGGCGGCAAGCGAAAAAGCCCGTCGATCGGATTCCAGGGGCCCGAGGGCCACGGCGAGAAGATTTGGGTGTTTGCCCACCGAAGAACCGACCAAATAATCTATAGCTTCAAGGAAAGACTAGAGGTAAGGATGGGAGATACTTTTCAATGGTGGCACTCCAGGTTTGAGGGCTTCTAACGCAATATATATAGGCACATCACAGCCTGAAACAGCTTCCCTTCAACGGCAAAAAGACCAAGCCAGCCAAGCTGCGCAAGGACTACTGGTCACCACTGGCGACAATCGAGTTCCCCGCGGGTGCCGGCGCCGTCGGCCGCACCGCCTTCCAGAAGCTGCGCGAGCTGAAGCACCTGCACGAGGTGGCCTGGGGCGACGAGTTCCTGTACAAGACGGAGCGGGAGTACACGGCCGAGGACAGGAAAAAGGTCGACGCGGCGCGCGCCAAGGGCAACACGACGTACCGCCCGATGCGGTCCAAGGCGGAGCGCGGCGTCGCGCTCAACGCGCAAAAGGCAAACTCGATTGCGGACATGGCTGCCGTGCTGGCGGGCAGCGGCAAGGGAAACAAGGTGGCGGTGGACGTGGCCGCCAAGGACGGCGCTGCTGCTGATGTCGCCGAGGAAGAGCAGCAGCAGCAGCAGCCAGCGGTCGCGGCGGCCCAGCTGGTGCCCGTTACCGTGAGCTGGGCGAATGACCAGGACAAGGGCTACGCGGAGGCTTGGTCGAAAAATGTGACGCATTCTCTGCTGCCAGAGGTTACGTACGCGACTGGCGAGGTGGAAGCGGCTGTCAAGGAGCAGCCTGCTGCTGGTACGGATGCTGAAAAGGTGGCGGCATAAACGTCTACGATGAGTCACTTGTGAGAGATGGGAGAGGGTGGAGGAAGCTACGCATGCCCGACTACGCCTGACCGCGGCGACTAAGCCAGGGCCAGGATAGGATTGTAAGAGTTATTTTTCAAGGAGCAGTGGTGAAGTGGCGGCTCCGCTGGTGCTGGTGCTGTGCTGGAGGCCTTGGGCAGTGGCTTACCAGGCACAAGCACAGCGAGCCCATGTACAAAATATCATAATTGCTGGACTGCCAGCAGGTAAAAGAGGCGTCAACAGATGTATCCTAAGTACAAACAAACAACAAAGAATTAACAACCATCCCGTCCATTCCGCCCTGGCGGGACATCTTTGAAAAGCAGAGCAATAATCAAGAGTAGAACAAGTCATCCTGTGTGAAAATTGTCCAAAATCATCAAATAGGGTTCGTGCATCAGGTCATTAGAGGCGTACAAGGCCCCAAAGCGAATTGCTTGAGGTACTCGTAGTAGGGAATGTTGCGGTCCACGGTGTCACGGATAATCTTTTGAGCCTCCGCACCGTACTTTTGGGTCCATTCTTCATTCTCAGATTCCACAGTCTGGGCTTTCTACACGTAGGATGAAATCTCTGGTTAGAATGTGTCTGTTCAAGAGCAAGGACTCAGTTTGGCAGCGCTGGTTCTTACCTGAGCATGTGTCCTGGCCTCTAGCTTGCATGCCTTGAGAGCATCGTCATGGAAGCCATCCCACTTGGCAAAGCGCTCGGTGGCGTACGCGCGATCTTCCTCGGTCCAAACGAGCATTTCGGGCTGAAAGTCGATGCCTGTGCGCTCGCAGAACTGGCGGATCGTCTTTTCGGGGCTGTCGAGCAGGTCGTCGGCATCCACAACCGTCAGGTGCCTCTTGTCGACAACATCGTTGTCAATCAAAAAGTTGAAGAAGCGCACAAGCTCCTCGTAGCCCGCTTCGTTGGGCATAAACTCCTCAAAGCCATGCTTGTCGCTTAGAGGGGGAATGCAGCAGCGCCAGTACGAAGGAATGGAGCGGCGTGGGTGGCGGATGAGAAAGGTGAAGTGAAACTTGCGGAGCATGTCGAGCGGCATGACGGTCGGGTTGTCTTCCTCTTGGTGGTGCTCGCCGCCCAGGGAGGGAACAATGCTGGTGGGCTTGCCGTCCGGCGAGAAGAGGTAGTAGGCCATGTCCTTGATGAAGACACGCTTGCCCTGCAAAGTGTAAGTATTGTGTCTTTTGTCCCGCGCGGCTCTTTACAGAGTGTTCTGTGGCTAAGCTGTTCTATGGCAGCCGCGGCATCAGAGAAGCCCATTGCAGCGGACTTTTTCTTTGAATGCAACAGTAGCAACTGGTGTAAAAAGAGGGCCGCCGCACAAAACGGCAGCTCTCGCCGCGAGGCAGGTTTGAGTATATGCAAATAGGGCTTACCAGCATCACTTGATGCTGATGTGGTGTGTCATGCAGGAAGGCAGAGCAGATCGCCGCGTGTAGGCATCCCCGTGAGCTTGCATATGCGGTGCATTGGCGCATGCAGGCAGCGTCCAGAAAACGAGCTTGCATGTACACCTGTACGAGCACATGTACATGTACATGAGAATGAGAGCATAGTGCAATAATCTGCAGGGAGCTCGTGAAATTGGGATGGTAGAGAAGAGAAAGAGGTATCATGGAAAATGGCCGGGGTTTCAAGGCAACGCTGGTTTGCAAAGGACAAGTCGAACCTGGTTTTCGGTCTTGGCAAAACTGTCAAGGACAGTCTTGTATGTCGAGGCAGAGAAGCCAGAGGCTTCCCGTGCCGCGGCATCGTCCCTGTAGCGATCACTCATGAACTCGGGGCCGTAGTAAAAGGCATCGCCAAAGGGCTCATGGAAGCTTTCCATGACATCACGGCGAGTCATGAAGACCTGTTGATTGCGCTGCAGTCAGTATACGCGGCGCTTTACAAGTGCACAGACGAGTATTAGTAGAAGGAGGCACGCACTCGTTCAAATGCCGTGGAACATGCGCGCGGATGCGTCGCGGTAAAGATGGGACGAGGAGCCATGTTGTGTTATGCCGTCGTCGTGCTTTTATGTAGGTAGAGAAGTAGGTAGGTACTTGAGTAGCAGTATGGGCTTGGGGGAAGGGGGGAGGAGAGAGGGAGTAGCAAAGGAGGAAGAGGCTGGGAACGCGCGACAACAAAGCCGGGTCAATGGGTTCTTATATTGTTCACGAGTAGCCGCGCATCCACGAGCGACCCAAGAGGAACAGGAAAAAGGCTTGTTCGGACCATCGCTTGGTGATGGGGGGACTTGACGAGTACCTGAACCTTGAATTGGAGCCGTTACGTACCTGGCGGGGTGGAGCCGCAATCGCCGCTTTTATGACATGGGGGAGGGGGGAAGCGGCACTTAGTTCGTTGGGTACAGTGCTCCCGTAGGATCATCCCATTTTGCGCGGGAGCCTGGTAAATGTATGTCCTTCCAGAGAGGAGCTTGGAGAGGGAGAGACGCTTGTGCCAATTCTTGCGCGTCTTTTGCTGTGTGTGTAGGCTGTGCTGGCGAACAAGGAACACTGATGGGCGAGACAAGGACGTATGTGGACATCCGATTCGGGAGGTGAGATCTGCTGCAACGCAATGGCAGGTACGGAGTACATGGCGCCCAGATTACCGAGATTGGGTACAAGGCTCCCAGCGAGCTCCGACCTGGTGTCCTTGTCTCACGTCGTCAGATATGCATGCGAAGCTGTAAATGTGCAGAGAGAGGAGATTGAAGTCTTTTAATTGTACAGTCAGGCTTGACAACCATTGTTTGGTTTGGCGATACGAATACTAGCATCGTGGCGGAAGGAGCGATCCGAGCATGCACCGCACGTGGAAACGGCGTGCTCGAACACACCACCATTTTTACCGCATCGCGTATGTGGGCCATCAGCGAGGAACTATCAATCTACCATCTCGTGCAGGGCGCAGTATATCAGCAAAAGGACATGTACGACGTTGTTTGATTCTATCATTTTAGGGGGCTTTTCTTCAACGCTTTCGCAGACAAGGGAGCCCAAAGAGACCATGTGCATCGCAGACTCTATCATGACGACATCACTACGCTCCGCGGACAATCCTCCTCGAGCTGCGATCGATTGTCCGTCGCACCGGTGGCCATGAGAATCCAGTTTCCAGCTTCTCCTTTTCTTGATTCTCTTTTTATTCACCATTTTACTCATCTCCTCTATGCCGTCAACCACCATCTCCTTCAGATAACAATCACTCGTGATTCTACCGATGCAATATGTCCTTTATACGACCACCTCACACCCAGCCTCAAGGCGGCCACCGCACTAGGCTCAGAACAGAGCCACCAGCAGCAAGCCAGGCAAGCCCCAGACAGCCCAAACAGCCCGCCAAAGCCCGCCAAAGCCTGCAAAAGCCTGCAAAGCTACACACCAACCCCCACTACGCCGTGGCAATCTGCTCCAATGGCACAGACGTCATGGCGGTTGTGCGCCTTGTGATTGGAAGCGATCCAAAACTCTCGCCCGTCGCCAGAGTTCCAGACCAGCTGTACGGAGTACTCGTAGTTACATGCTCCAGACCTGGCAGAGAGTGGTTACAATTGTATACTTCTACCGCGTATTGTACCTCACAGGACACACAACGCGGCTCCGTTCAAGCCATGCGCCTCTTCCCGTGGCTTGTTTCTCCCCGCTCCCCTCCCACCATGACAAGCCGTAGACGCCATCATGATGCGCGTCACACCCAACCTGTGATACTGCTGCTCTGTTGACCTGCAGCGGCCCAACGCTGCGTTATTTTATTACCGCGGCAATCCTTCTCTCTCACCCTCTCGTCTCCTTGGCCATTTCCCAGTGACGTATTTGTTGAGTAAGAGTACCTGCGCAGGTAGGTAGGTAGGCAGGGACTCGGAACACGTCTCCTTTGCGAGATACAAAAATATACTTTCCTTCAGCAGATATGGCGCCCGGAGCCTCACTACGCCCCGTACTGCGCAGTACTATGGGCTTTGGTGGCAACGGGCGGCACCTGGGAGGGGCCTAAATGCTAGTGTGGAGGGTCCGCGACCCACCACTACCACCACCGATGGCCCGAGGCGGCTACCAGTACCAATGCACAAGCTTGGTAGCTTCAGCAGCTACGGGGATCGTCTTGCTGCACGGGCTGCATGGGTACGGCGTACTCTGTAGAGATTGTACTCGAATTGGCGATGCTGATAAGCAGCTCGACAAGTAGCCAATGGCATGCGAGGCAATGCTCATCCACCAAATGCAACCAGCTGCTTCCATATATCACAGTAGTACGACATGCACCGGTCACGACACCAGTATTTCAACTCTTATTCTGTAGTCATCTTGCAGAGCTCAGCTATGAAGTAGACTTCTTGTACGTCTCCCAGCTCCCAAACCACCTCCAGCTCTGCGCAACACTCCCAATCTTGTCCAGCGCGCCTGCGACCCTGTTATCCGGATCATCGAGCTTGCTGCCCTCAAACTCGACAAAGATGATGTACTGAAACGGCTGCAGCAGGCTCGGCCGGCTGTTGATGCTCGTCAGGTCAAGCTGGAACTGCTCAAAGCAGCCCAGCACCGCCGCCAGCGCGCCCGGCGCCCGGTGCGGCACCGTAAACGACACCAGCGACTTGGTGCCACTCTTGTCCTCCGGTTTGTGCTTGACGGGGTACTCGGCCGGCAGCCGGTCCTCGATGCCAATGATGAGGAACCGCGTCGTGTTGTCGTCGCGGTCCTCTATCGACTCGGCCAGCGCGTCCAGCCCGCACAGCTCCCCGGCCAGCTGGCTGGAGATGGCGGCCGACGCGCCCGAGGGGTCCTGGCTGACGACCTCGGCCGCCTTGCTGGTGGAGCTGACCTCGAACCGCTCCGCGCCCTTGAGGTACGTCGACAGAAACTTGTTGCACTGCCCAAACGCCTGCGGGTGCGAGTACACCCGCTTGACGTGCTCGAGGCTCTCGAGCGGCTTGCTCTTGGGCTGCGACGGCGTCGGGTCCGCCGCCGTGGGCGTCGACGTGCCCGGCGTTGCGCTGCCGGCGGCCGGCGCGGCGCCCGAGGTGTCCTTGTGGCCGAGGAGGTAGTGGTGCACGTCGACAAAGATTTCGCCGTTGACCTTGATGTCTGCGTACTGCCCGTTGCGGTCGGCCAGGTCGTCGAGGGTGAAGACGACGGACCCGTTGGTCGAGTTTTCAAAGGGTACGACGCCGACGATGGCGCCGCGGTTTTGTACCTCGTCAAAGACGTCTGGGGTACGTTAGTAGGGTGCGCAAGGCATGGAGACGAGAAGCGTAGAGGAGGAGCGTACCGTCTATTGTGATGACGGGCTTAAAGTGCCAGGCATCGTCAGAGAATACTTGTCGTACGGCCTGCGTGATGAAATAGGTCAGTCGTCGTAGTCGTCTCATGAGAGAAAATGGCATACGGACCTGATGAGTATATGATGCCGTGGGACCCAAAAAGGCCACAATGGGCTTCTTGTCGGAGGCCATGCTGAAACAAGATTATGAGAAAGAGCTAGAATGGAGAATGGCGATGAATGAGTGCGGCCAACGTGAGAGCCTGAGTGTCGATGGCTGGCCGGCAAGGCGAAACGTTGTCTCGGATGCCCAACCGCACGTGTCCAGGTCCAATGGTGGCCTGCAGTGGCAGCCTGATGCAATTGAGGTCGTCGCAGCAGTAGACAGTGATGCCGTAAATCGACCCTGGCCCAATTCTGTAGCGAAAGCTGACTGTAGCGTGGGCTTGCGCCGATGAATGAAACTTGCAGCCACAAGCGTGACCCAGGCGATTTGAGATGTTGTGCGTGAATATGTATGGCACTAGCAGATCGGAGGTCTGCGGCGGGGCACCAGCCGTTAGTGCGAGACGCTGCCGGGCCGGGGAATTCGCAGGACGCTGCTATTGGAGGCTGTGACAAAAGGCGTAGAGAGGAGGTGTTTTTTCTCCTTATTTTTGAAATTGGTTTTTAAAAGAGAAATTATCTGTTTCATGAACTCATGACAGACCACTTCTAATTTTAATGGTGGCTTACCTTGCTTTATATAAATTCTTCCCCTAACACTGCATGCGACTGTAGAATGGGTGGACCTGCCGACACAGGCCGCAAACAAGACATTCGTTCGACATGCAGGTGCAAACACCACCGGTCATACATGCACGCACGAAGCATTTACGACATTGAAAGTTTACCTTTCAAATATAAGAGATGGCATATTCCATTGCGATAAAGAACTAAAATGTCTCATTCTAGCCCCCAGTTCTTCCGTATCGCAGCTTCAACCTCCAAAAGCTTATACCGCGGCATGTTAGCCACGAACCGCTTCTGCATTTGTAACACCCAGTCTGCCACCTCTGTCCACTCCACCACGGCCCCCGTCTCCTTAAAGTCGTCTTGACCGCGCGATGCTATCCCGACGGGGAGGAGCTTGCCCCCACGCTTGCGGATCTGCCCGTCCACAATGACGGTGTCCACGTCCCTGATACTAGAATGCAGAACAATCGCCAGCACGGGGTCATGCTGAGCGGCGCAATACATGCTCGGCGAGAGAGCGTCAAACAGGACCAGGTCCGCCTTTTTGCCCACCTTGATGCTGCCAATGTCCCCCTCCATCCGCAGCGCGCGGGCGCCGTGGATCGTGCCCATGTTGAACACCTCCGCCGTCTTGCGCCGCACATCGGCCGGTCGCCTGCCGTTCTGGATGTGCTCTTCGCTGTCGCGGCCGCGCGCCATCTGCAGGACCTGCCTCATCTCGTTTACGAGGCTGCTGCTTGTCGCTGAGTGGCAGTCGACGCCGAGCGAGCAAATGTCGTTGATGCCGGGCAGGTCTTTTCGAAACGGGACGGTTGGGCCGACTTGCATGGCTTCTTCTGTGTTGGGCGTTGCCGAAACAAAGCAGTTTGCGCCTCGGAGTAGCTTCACGTCGTCTGCTGTTGCGCCACCAGCGTGCGAGAGGACGACGTCGTTCTTTAGCAGGCCGGCAGAGTGTAGCTTGGAGACGAGGCTCTCGCCATCCAGGTCCAGTAGATGCCGGATGAAATGAGACGTGATGACTTTGGCACCCAGGGAGCGCACTTTTGCAAAGATGGACTTTGTGACCTCTTGCGGAAGGAAGTGAAAGTCCCAGCCAAAGCCAAGCTGAACACGGGATTGAGGCTCAGTTAGGGCTTTAGAAGCCGCCAACTGCTCAAAGGCCTCCATGACCCAATCTGGTAGCGTTTCAGAAGAAAACTGAATTTCAGGTTGCGTTTCTAGCAAGAGAGACACTGGGGTGTAAGCAAAGATGGACCGAATTCCAGAGGAGATACTGCCGGCAACAGCAGCACGGCCTAGACTGTGTTAGTAATTGTGCCCTAAAGTTAAGTGTTCGGCAAGCTCACTGTGTTCTTTCGACCAGTTCATGTGTGCGTGATCCAAGACCGTCATTGTTCCTGCGTCAATGGCTTCCATGCACCCAGATAGATTGGCCCAAAGCATGTCGTCCTCGTTAAATTCCAGGCCAGATGCGTGAGCTAAATAACTGGTCAGTAGCTCGACGTGGTATAAATAGAGCGCGGATGTGGCTACTTATGGCAAGATAGGGCAAAAGGGCCATGTCACCGAAAAGCCCTTTGAACGGAGACTGCCATACGTGGTGATGGGTGTCGACAAAACCCGGCGAAACAATCTTGTCTGTGCAGTCAATCACCTCACAGGAAGCAGGTGGAGAGATGGACGCTTCGATACTGGAAATGCGATCCCCATCAATCAAGACATCTGCCTTGGTGGGGACGATGCGATCGTGGTCGTCGTGGCAGAGCACCGTGCCTGACTTGAGAAGCAAGGACATTTTGGAACAAGACTGCTTAGACGAAGTTGGGCGACTGAAGCGGGTGTGTGCAAAGGGGCGTATATCAAGACGCCGCCGCGAGGAACTGATAAAGGCGAGGCTGGAAGATGGACGAGTAAAGTAGCCAGTCTTTGACATTGGGGTTTCAACTTGTAATTAGCCTTGTCAAACTATGAGACTGTCGGGTGGCTCTGTGGCTATAAATACTCCGCAGGCGCCGGCAAACTCTTGCGCGTCATTGTCTACAGGACTGCTGGCCGATTTTTTAAGTGGTACAATTTGACCGTTGCTCCGGACTTAAGAAGAGATAACAGCAATCACAATTGCAGCGAGACCGGTATTAAGCATTCAGTTCCGGTTGTCGCGCGATACATGATTCTTAATCCGGCTAGCCTACCGAGCTGGCAGGGCGGGAACAGATTTGGGTTCTAGCGCCAGCCTCTCAGGGACGCAGATCGTGGAACCATATCAGCCCTAAAGCGTTAGCGTACCGAGCTTGACTCGGGATTAAGAATATATGAGTCGGATTTTCTGGTGAGACGGCACCGTTGGGCATTGGATAAATAAGCGTACGATTCTCTCTATATTCACCCCCTGGTGCTTTGGATTCTGCTTCTTACGAGTAGGAAGGAGTTCGGCTTAGAGTACAAGGTACTTCCTGCTACACGAGACAATCTGTTGGGCGTTGTAAATGCCCTTCTCTAGCCACAATCAGCCGATGACATCCTATTTTTGTCTTTTGCTCGGACTATTTGTCGCAGCCTTATCAAAAGGGCGTCTTAGAAAAGCCTGAGTGATGTGGACTCAGCAAAAGTTCGGTCGAGGTATGTAAAGCTTCGAGTCTTCTTCGGAGGAGTGCGGCGCTTACATGGCCTGCGCGGGGAAGCGACATGGGTATTCACGGTGGCGCTGAGGGACTGACAAAAACGCGTCTTGTTCTTTGGGTGCGGGGAGGGAAGTTCACTTGTATCATCTGCATCCTGCCTTTACGACCGTTACTATGGCTTCCTTCCAAGCCCCTGCCGACCGATCGCATTTCCACTTCGCCATCATCTGTGCTTTGCGCTGCGAATTCGATGCTATCTTCTTGCTCGTCGACCAGGTTTGGGACAAGGAGAACGATCGATACGGCCGAGCAGGTGGAGACCATAATCACTATACCACCGGTCGCATAGAAAACTACAATGTTGTTCTGGTTTTGCTTCCCGGTATAGGTAGCAATAGTGCTGCCGCTGCAGCTTCTAGCTTACGGTCGAGTTACCCCAATATCAAGCTCGCTATCCTCGTCGGTATCTGTGGGGGAATCCCGCACATCGAAGGCCACGATACATTACTCGGCGACGTGGTGGTGAGCACGACTATCATCCAATATGACAATGGCAGGCAATACCCTGGGCAATTTGTTCGCAGACGTAATATTGAAGATAGCCTTGGGAGAGCCAATAGTGACATCCGAGGTCTTCTTGAAGGCTGTCAAACACACAATGCGATGAAGTGGCTGCAGAGAAAGGCCTCGGAGTACTTACGGGATTTACAGGATGCAGCTATAAAGGAGCAATATCCAGCCGATTACCGCTATCCCGGGATGAGCCAAAACACGCTATATCCTCCGACCTATATCCATAAACACCGCGACAAGTGTGTTTTGTGTGCTACAGATGCATTCTGCGAGTCGGCGTCGAAAGCGCTGTGTGGTGAGACTGAATGCGATTCGAGCGAGATAGTTGCAAGAGATCGTGTGTTGGAGAATAACATCTTCAGTCCTAAGATCTTCATTGGCTGGGTAGGATCAGGCAATACCGTTATGAAGAGTGGAGAAGACCGTGATCGAATCGCTGCCGAAAATAATATTATTGCCTTTGAGATGGAAGGAGCTGGAGCGTGGGATGAAGTTCCATCCATCGTTGTCAAGGGCATCTCCGACTATGCCGATAGCCATAAGAACAAAGAGTGGCAAAACTTTGCAGCAGCCACATCAGCATGTGTGGCAAAGGCAATACTGAGACGATACCCGATCAGCGACGAACAACAGGCTTCAACCCAAAGTAATGCTGGGTTTACCTCATCTTCTTGTGCTCTGGGCTGACATGTATGTAGATCAACAGAGCCAGATACGCGGCCGAAATAATGCATTCAACTCGTTTGGAAACAGGGTGAGAATCAACCAAGCTGAGGCAGTGGAAACTACAGCCTTGGAAAGGAGGAGTGAGGAAGAATGGTCAGACATAGAAGAAAGGCGGCAAGATGCTGGTTATTGCCGCAATTGCGGAAGCTGGTATCATTTGGAGGCGCGTTGTCGGTCTGAGTGCGGTAGATGTAGGTACATTGCCGTTTCCTAATCCCGCTTACGACTAATATTCTCAGGCTCCAGTCACAGACATACAGTGTCGTATTGTCCTTCTCCAATTTTTTGCATAGAATGTCAGTGCTTGATTCATGATGCGTCCTCGCGCTACTAACATTTGTTAATACTGTGCTAGGTGAACGTTACGGTCATATTAGCTACTACTGTCCTGGGTGAAGATCTTATTCGGTGGTGCGCGCGTCTGGGCAATCAAGGATGTGGCTCCGATTTTATTCTCAGTAGAGACTTTGCGAGGGTACGGTTGAATCATGGAAGCGCTTGAAGATTCTCTTCTTGAAAAGCTTGCTACTTTAATGGAAACCGCGTAAAGGCTGTGATTCGCGCAGGTTGCTGATGATACCAAGTACAAAAACTAGCTATACATAGAATGAAAAGAGTATAAATCCGAGGATTAAGCAGCAATCTGGCTCTTTACGTGCACGCATCGATTGCGATCAATCTTGTTGCCGTACTCGGCGATCATGTGTCTACGTCTAGCCCTTCACAGAGGTCGGGACACTATTTTGCAGATCACGACTCTGCTGGTGGTAGCTCAAGTTACTCCGTACACTGCGGTCGTTCTCCCGACAGTGCTTAAATTGCAATGTCTTGTTGCATGCAAATACCGGAAATTGCACGGAGATCCTAATTAGACAGTGTTTTATGATTAGCGAAGCGCAAAAAGATGTGTTTTTTTTTTAACACAGATGCCAGCGACATATAAATATAATGGCCAGTACCTTGGCAGAAGCTGGTCTGGTGTCGTTCCGCATTCCTTTCCAGACTTATACATACAACACAGAAACCTATACGAGCAGAACTACGCCCATAAATACACTCATCGAAAATGAAGTTCCTTCAGATCTGTGCGCTATTTGCCGCGGCCGTAGTTGCCGCCCCCATGACTGTAAGTTTTCCTGCATGTACGCTGAACAAAAGCGCTCGCAGCTGATAGAGCAAGCGCGCGAAGAGCATCTCGGCTCGTCAAGGTGACCTTGTCAATGTCGACGACGTCAAGGTCCCGGTCAATGTCGAGGTCAAGGATGTGGCCAACGACTTGGCCAAGGATGTGGCCAAAGGTTCGTTCGACATCAGCGGGGATCTATCCTAATTCTGGCCTAAGGCGGCCGCTGCGTTGCTTTGTAAAATGCGCGAACAGGTGTTGTGCAACCTGCTGGCGGAGCGTCAATTTACACGCACGGTCAGATACAGTAGCATAGGCCGTACATATGGTTATGTCAGATACACAGCCCAGTCCTTATACATAATACTGTATAAAACATAGTACAGTATTATAAATAAAAGAGAATTTCACAAAGCGGACAGCGCTTCAGCGTTGTACTCGTACCGCGGTCGTGGGCGCTTGTGCAGCCGAAACATGGTCGGTTTCATCCCTTGTGCGTGCGGGACGCCAACCAAACCCCTGTCCCACCGCGCTAGCTGCAACGGCCGGGCTAGACTAGCAAGGAGAGATGGTGACGGCGGGACAGCGTCATAGTTTCTGCACCTATTCCAATATTTGCTTTTCTTTATGTTTACACTGTTGTATGGGATCGCATTGAAGTTGAAAGGGCCCATGCCCCTTTCATGCGCGCTCTGATGGCGGCGTCCGTTGCCGAATGTAACGGTACATCTAGATCTGGGGACGGACGTCGTAGTTATGTCTCATCGTGAGTTGGAAATGTACTAAGTCTGGGGTGAATGTATCCATGATTCGGGCTTTATTCTTATTCTTATTTTTATTTATTTTATTTTCAACGTTTACCTGAAGATGAGAGCAGATGGTCGATGCCAGTCTCAGTGTGTAAGTGACGAGCTGGCAGTGCAAGGCGGTTGCGGGTGGGGCGACGAACAGGGGACAAAGCGGCTGAGTTTCTTGTTTCATGTTTCATGTTGGGCTTGGAGGTCACTCCGTGACACCGAGGCATTGGCGGCAGTGCCATGTCGGAGTATTTGGTTTGTCATACTGTATTATGTTCGTTTGAGAGGGTGCTGTACAATGTATTACTGTTGGTGATATCTTTCCACCTCCCCTGTTGGCTTGTTGCGCTTACAAGATAGGCCACGACGTGATGCCATGATATGCAGACATCTCACCACCATGAAGACCGTACCAGCGAAAATAGTCATGGGGCTCGTCATCAGCTGTTACCTAGTTTGAAAGTATGCCTCCATCAGGCAAGTTGCTTGTCCCCATGACCGTGCTCAAAGGCAACCGCAACATCAACCCGCGGCACGACAAAGTCGTTACGCTACGACCAGCTTTCCAAGGCGACGTCGACGCTTTATTTGCACCCGGCATTCGTAATCCAGTTCCAGCCTAGAACAAAGAAACATGGTACGATGGCCGAGCGGTTGGCGGCTGGGGGCGAGAATCGCCTCCCGTTGCTTGGACGTAATCGTGTTTCAAGCCCTCTTTAGTATGCTCGGCGCCACCTGAAGACGCACAAGTCGGTGCATAATGGTAACCAGCGTGCCGTCTCAAACGTGGTCAGGCAGATGTTGGGATAATGACACGCCAGTTATTGCCACGGACACAATATAAGCCGTTACTCGTACGTATAATACAGCCATGAACCGTCAGACAAAGACGCTGTAACATCATGCACCACCTTCCGAGCTATAATAACAACCCCCGATAATATATACTCCCTTGCCTTAATACCATCTCTCCTCGGCGCCTTCTACCATCCTGGACAAAACCCCCGAGGTCTACTCCGTATCCTCCCCCTCCTACCCTTGGCTTCCGCCCGCTCTCCGCCTCACCGTAGGTACGCTGTGGGTCGGAAATTACAGGGGGTCTTGGGTGCTACCCGTCGCCCATTCATTCGGCTTCGCCCTCCGATGCCTGCCACAACGCCCCCGTGAACCACCACAAAGACACCGCACCAGGGCCAACCGCCGCCAGTCCGCGCTCTTTCTCTCTCACCAGACGCCACTCACGCAACTAGCTCCGCCAACCCGCCCCCCTCTCCCCTCCTCTCAGCTGCCAACCGACGTTGCCTGGTGTGTATCAGGATCAGCCACCCCTGGCTGGCCACATTCAAAACCTTGCAACCTTCAACGACCTCCCCCAAAAGAGGTAACAAAGGCCAGCCCGCCAGGCAGGTAGACAGGCAGATAGCCAGGCAAAGGCACGGTACGGCCAGGTAGTCCTGACCCATTTCTGACCAGACCCTCTCTCGCCTCACCTGCGACTCCTTTCCTCCGCCGACTTCCAACTTCCTTCATAACCACCAACCAAAATCCATCGCCAGTCGTCCGCCGGAGCTCATACTCCTTTCCTGGCCGTTGAGCCCCGGGCTGACTCTGTGCCGGAGGAGTTCGCCTCGCTAATTCAGTACCGACTTGACGTCCCGGGCACAAGAGGCACTTCGACCGCTCTACCTTCTACTCTCTCCTTCCTCCTCGTCGCAGCACCGAACTGACACGACGCATTCACGGCATCAATCGAATCCAACATGCTCGCCGCAAAGCCCTCCTTTGCCGGCTCCGCCAGCACCGCCGGCCTGGCCAACAACACCATGCAGTCCGGCCTGCCCACGTCGCGGCGCATCCCCAACCTCGCCAACGCGCCTCCTCACAACTTTACCAGCCCGACAGAATCCGAATTCTCCGAACCAGATGGCCCAGACGCCGTCAAGAACTGGGACGAGGACAGGGTCTGCGAGTACCTCGCCTCCGTCAAGTGCGGCGAGTATGAGAAGCTCTTTCGCAAGAACCACATCAATGGCGACAACTTGCTCGAGATGGACAAGGACGTTCTCAAGGAAATGGGCATCGACAAGGTCGGCGACCGCGTCCGCCTCTTTCTCTGCATAAAGAAGCTGAGAACCAGGGCATATAGCCAGAAGAGACGCAACCGGGTGAGTTTATATCCACTTCGCACACCTTGTTCACCCTGACTAACCACCGTATCAATCAGGACTCCTTTGCCGCCCTCGAGCCCATCTCCATCTCCGTACCGACCAGCGCCGCCCCCAGCAGCTCTCCTCGACCGCCAAACACGCGAACCACACAGCCCATCCCCGCAAGCCGCCGATACTCCCGCCAGATTGACCTGGCCACCCCTATAGATGTTGACCGACCATCATCGAGACCTACATCACCCCCAGTGTCTGGTGATATACGCACACAGAGACCGACACGGGTCCCCGTCGGCGGATACCAGTCGAGCACGACCCCTACTCCCGCAGCCCGACAGCCAGCGTCAGAACAAACGACTACTCGCTTGCCGACGCATCATACGAGAAACAACTCTAGCATGGATGGTTCTCTCATGGCTGCTTTGCCTCAGGGACAAGATGTTATCCGCGTCATTTCCACCAATGGCGTTACGAAGGTGGTCAAGATTGCCGACTGCAACACGTGTGAGGATGTAATGCGCGTCACGCTGCGCAAGTTTGCGCTGCGCGAAGACCACGAACGAAACTACTGCTTCTGGGTCCTGACCGGCCTTGAGCCAGATCCGCGAGAATGCCGCCGGCTTGGCGACACCGAGCTGTGGCGCATCATAAAGGATCAGCGCCGGCCGGAGCGAAACCGTCTCATCCTGCGTCGCGTACCTGCCGGTGAGCCTGGTGAGGCAGAGCTGCAACGCGCTGCAGCCATTGCCATGGAAGAGGAACAACAGAAGCACACGCGGGCTCTTGAAAGTGTGGACAAGCGCAGCCAGCTCAAGGTCCAAAAGGTCCTGGGCGAGAACTGGAATGATCAGCTGCAGCAGCCGCTTTCGCCGCTCCTCTTCCACGACCGCGACCGAGGATATGCCAATGCCATGAGGGACATGGACAGGCCGTCACCAACGGAAACGCGACCCCCAAGCCGTCTCAAGGCTGGCTTGCGTCAGTTTGGTGGACTGCGACCTCCCAGCGAGCTCATTGCGTCCGATTTGACCTCATACTTCCCTGACCACCCGCGCGAAGACATTGACCGAACGGCGCGCCTGTCCATGAGAAGATCTACCCGACTGAGCAGGATCAACAGCCGCCTGAGTGTAGCCAGTAGCCTGAGCTTCGCTTCGAGCATCCAGGATGCACCTCCAATCCCGACCATTGCCGACTCGTGGCTCAGCGGCGGTAATACTATTGCCAAGGTGCGAAACCGCGACGCGCGCAACACCATTTACAACCGAGACTCCATGACGTCTTCCATGCTCGATACTCTACAGGAGGAGACGCCTTCCGAGCCTGATCGCAAGTCTTACGTATCGTTTACGGAGAGCGGCTCAGAGGCCGCTGGTGGTAGCCTGAGCCAGTCTGAGGGTACCATTGCCAGAGTGATGAGCTACTATGATGGCGGAGACGGCTCGTCTGGCTCTGGCCCGCCCATCCAGGACATCAAGCAGGCATTGACCAACGATGGGGAGGATGATGATGAGGAGCTGCAGAGCTTCTTGGATGGCGACTCGTGGGATGATAACAAGTGGATGAAGGGAGCGCTGATCGGCCAAGGATCTTTCGGAAGTGTCTACCTTGCTCTGCACGCCGTCACCGGTGAGCTTCTGGCTGTGAAGCAGGTGCAGTCTGCTACGGCCACGGCCACAGGTGACTCGCGCAAGAAGAGCATGATTGATGCGCTGAAGCGAGAGATTGGGCTGCTGCGCGAGCTTCGCCACCCGAACATTGTGCAGTACCTCGGCTGCAGCTCGTCGGGCGACGACCTCAACATTTTCCTCGAGTACGTCGCTGGTGGATCGGTGCAGACGATGCTCAACTCGTACGGCGCTCTGCCCGAGCCTCTGGTACGCAGCTTTGTGCGTCAAATCTTGACTGGCCTGTCGTACCTGCACGAGCGGGACATTATCCACCGTGACATCAAGGGCGCCAACATTCTCGTTGATAACAAGGGCACCATCAAGATTTCCGACTTTGGCATTTCCAAGAAACTGGAGGCGTCCAACCTGCTGGGCGGCGCCAAGAACGCCAAGCACCGCCCGTCACTGCAGGGCTCGGTGTTCTGGATGGCGCCCGAGGTGGTCAAGCAGACGTCATATACGCGCAAGGCAGACATTTGGTCACTTGGATGCCTGGTAGTGGAGATGATGACGGGCGAGCATCCGTTCCCCGACTGCAGCCAGCTGCAGGCCATTTTCAAGATTGGAGGCGGCAAGGCGTCGCCGACGATCCCCGAGCACGCCAGCGAGGATGCCAAGACGTTTTTGAACCAGACGTTTGAACTGGACCACGATTTGCGGCCAAGCGCAGACGATCTTATGCTCAGTTCGTTTTTGGCGCCCATCACCTGAGGAGGGAAGATGAATACGAGGAGGTGCATATCCAGGCTGGTACTGGTTTTGGCATGGGGCATGGAGGCATATAGGCATGGAATAATATTGCAGCATTTTGGAGCGTTATTTGGGTATACATGAGTTAGACGTCTTGACTTTTTATTGCATTAAACTACACGGAAGAGACGAGGTTGGATAGGAAGTGAGTGATGTGGGATATTGTATAATACAAAGCAAGCTATTAAATGAATGTGCAACACGTACACCACGAGTCGTCGTTCGAGATTGAATTAACTTTGCTCTAACCCTTCGACAGCTTTCTAGTACCCATGTTTGTCATTATTCAAACTCCAATTTGGCAAAAGTTGGGAGGACAAAGCTAGCCTCGTGCACTTCAGAATTGTAATATCTGTATTTCTCTTCTTCCTCCTTTGGCGTCAGTTTACGTATTGGAGCCGTAATACTCCGTTCGGGGTCTTTGCAGGCAATTATGAAGGCCATCTGGCCGGACGCATACATTGGAGCAGTACCGTGTGCATATTCGACGACGGGAAAGATCTCTTTACAGTCATTCTTAAGACCCTTGGTGAACGTCAAATTCAACCAGTAGCTCTCCACTGCCCAAGAAAATTAGCGAAAAGGAAGCCAAAATGAATGTATAGAGTCATTTGCTTGTTAAGCAGCAACCAGTAGGATTAGAGTCCAGCTTCGGCTTTGAATGATGCAATGCCATTGGATGGGGAATACAACCTTGGCTTATTAACACGCCGCCCTGGCGAAGGGATTTGTGAGCGAGCTGGAAGAAGCTTCTTTGGAAGAGACACTCAGCAGGGCCTTCCTGATCGGAGGAGTCGCAGATGATAACATCAAAACTCGCTGGATGTTCCTTTAAGAATTCAAATCCATCGCCGATATGAATCAAACTCTTGGGGTTCCGAAATCCAACAGCCAATGATGGCAAGTACTCCTTTGAGACGCGAATAACTGCCTAAATAAGGTTTAGAGAATGCTGCAATAATTAAATATACCTTTAGTTACCGACCTCGTCAATTTCACACAATATAACAACTTCTACGCTGTTATGCTTTTCAACCTCACGAAGGACGCCTCCATCACCGCCCCCAATAACAAGGACTCTTTTTGGATCGGGGTGCGTATTCAGAGGCAGGTGAGTAATCATTTCCTGGTAAAAAAACTCATCGCGCTCAGTGATTTGGATGACATTGTCTAAGACAAGAACAGTGCCATAATTAGTAGATTCAAATACGAGGATCTCCTGGAAGCTGGTTTTTTCGTAGTGGAGGATCTTCGAGACCTGTAGGCTTGTCGCCTGCCCTAATGCGCATTCTTAGTACCAGAAAGTCGACTCCGTAGAAAACGTTCTACCCACCTGGCCACAAGTTGGTGCATTCACGGAACCAGCCACCTACACAGCTAATGCGTCAGTGGATATGTACTACTTCTGGGAAACTTGCGCGAATATCTAGAATGTTAGTATAAACAGACCTGAAATAGAAGGGTGTGTGAGATCGTTCGTCATGACGGCCTTGACTGATATATGCCTCTTCCTCGGTAATAGATGCTGAGGATTGAGAAAGCAGAATGGTTGCGGCTTTAAACTAAAGGGTAGTGGGTAGCAAAGAATGAAACTATTATGTTCCTATTGCCACCCCAAGGTTGACAGCGATGTCGTGTTGGACGTGGATCGACGGCGAGAAGTTACGGTGGCTGACTATTGTCCGACATGGGTCTCCACAGAGGTCTCCCACAGACGAGCCGTGATCAGGACAAATGCCCATGACGAATTCTAGGAGTCATAAATACTTGATATCCTCTATTGAATGCTTACAGTAGTGGTAGTGTGCCATGCCATTACGTCTGTACCATTCCTGTTAAGACTTCTAACCGTCCTAAACACGTGATGTTTCCATGAGACTTGAATGCGGCGCCGATATTGTCGTATATAGCAGGCTGACAGTAACGGGCTGTTCAAGTCACAGATACATAGCTAGTCCCATAGGACACTGAACTAGCGGATGCGCTACATACATGTACATGCATGAGCTACGTGTTAGTGCATGCAAGACGGAGCTGAAAAGCTTGTCTCAGGATGGTTTATGAGTAGCGGTGTGTGGAGTACTTTCTGGCATCAAACCTGTTTAGATGGAGCCAAGTGACTAAGATACATAAGTGGCCTGTAGCTGATAACTGAAGCCAAATGTGGCGTTGAAAAGCTTTGTGAAGAATTTATGACTATAGAACTTCAAAGAGCGTCATGCAGTGTGAATACGATTCTGGTAGGCAGCCGCACATCTGTATAGTCGGCGCTGGTATTGCAGGCTTGCGGTGTGCGGATATGCTTCTGCGCAGGCACTGCAGGGTAACAATATTGGAAGCAAGGGACAGGATTGGAGGTCGGGTGCGTCTCCTTCTGTATCTGGCTGGATCAGCGCCAGCGACTTACTGAATGAACAGATTTATCAAGCCAATGGGCTAGGTTATCCAGTCGATATGTTTGTGTCTGAATCTCCACCAACACTTGTTTGACTACTGACGGACATATTTAGGGGAGCAAGCTTAATTCACACCTTTGCTCACTCAAACGAACGACGGCCGATTTATGACCTGGCCATGGAGACTAATACATCGATTCGAAAATGGGAAGGAGACCAAACTATGTTTGATTCCTCTGGAAAAAAGATATCGAAAAAGACCACAAAGCGTATGACACATCTAGTGCATGACATATTGGATGATGCAATTTCTTCTAGCTTGTCAGCTCGAGAAAACAGTGAAACTACATCCATACCGGTGGAACTCTCACTACACGATTACCTCCAGCAACAAGCAGGAAAGATGGCAAGGGATGATAACGAGAGGGCCCTACTGATTGATGTCGGAGAGAGCTTTGGCCCATATCTCGGTGAGCCTTTTGGGCGCCAGAGCCTAAAGTTTGCCTGGCTGGAAGGTTCCTGTGGCGGAGGTGAGAATACCTCAATTGCCATAAAGATTCCTGGATTGCCTTCTTAACGGCCATAGATGACTTATTCGTTGATTCGAATTACTCTTCTATCATGTCGCGTGTAGCTTTTCCGGCCCTTACGGGTGGCGCAGAGATTCTATTTGGCAAGTGCGTTAACGGGGTTAAAAGCAAGAGGCCACGTGAATTGGCAAACCAAATTGAAGTTTGTACGCTTGACGGTTGCTGTTACACGTTTGATGGAGTTGTTATCACGGCACCATTGGGCTGGTTAAAGCAGAATTTGTCTATATTCTCCCCAAGCCTCCCACCTCGGGTAAGCGACTCCATCAAAGCTTTAGGGGTTTGCCAGTTCGAAAAGATTTACATCGACTTTCCGCGGGCCTTTTGGAGAGATGAATCTTCCACTAATTGGCCCACCAGCTATATAACATGGCTTAAACCAAGATACGCGTGCACAACAAACCCTCGGCAGTGGCCACAGGAGGCCTTGGACTTGTCCTGCGCAAATCCACCCCATAACCGCCCAACACTTTTGTTCTATACATACGCGGAATGCGCAATTTATATCGCTAATTCAATTCACGAGATGACGGAAAGCGAGAAATTTACCTTTCTTCGTACCTTCTTTCAGCCGTACTACTCGAAACTACCTGGATACAAACAATGTAGCTACAATTGCCATCCTAGGGCTATCCTAGCCACAGAATGGTCCAAAGACGAGCTGAGCGGCTTTGCGAGTTATAGCAATTTTCAAGCGGGTATTTCAGCTGCAGACGAGGATATTATTGCCATACGAGACGGTTGCCCGGATAGGAGGATATGGTTCTGCGGTGAACACGCGGCTCCATTTGAGGAGTGTGGTACCGTAGCAGGAGCTTATTTAAGTGGCGAAGCCGTAGCGGAGCAAGTAGTGAAGGCTTTGCTACCATTCATAGACACTTGATTTGGCTCGATATTGGTAAAAAAGGCCAAAAGATTAAAATATAAAATACATTAAGTCGAGCGAAGGTAATGGCCGAGTGCCGGCACAAGTGTAAATGGAACGCCCTTGGATTAGCAGGGCAATTCTTAGTGGCTAACAACAAACCAGTACACAATGCTATTCTCAGAACATTTTCTATTAAATAGGCCATAGGTACATGTCAAGGGTATGTTGCAGTTTTCGGGGATAATGCGCGAGGATAAATCCCGAGACCCGTATACTTCCAGTGGATACGTCACTAGATAACATACTGTGGTGTTTTAGTAATACATCGAAACCATACACTGACGAGATTGACTTACTGGGATAAATATGTAAGGGACTTCTCTCTCATAGCGCTTCCATGCCTCGCCATATTTTCTTCGACACCTGTTAATATCCCGGATGGTGCGATGGGTGATCATAAACATGAAGAAAACGAAGTAGAACCATGGAAAGGGGCTCCTATTTATGCAGCATTAGTTATTTTGCCATTTTTGCGGCACTTTAACTTGACAAATCTTTACCTGAAGCCAGTGATGAGACCCCACGACATGGAGAAGAACATGTCTGCCACATAGTTTGGTTTCCGGACAATTGCAAACCAGCCATCAACCAGGATACCATCACCAGTGTCCGTTTGGATTGTTCTGGGGTCCACAACGGCTTGCCACGGCACTTGTGGCCATGTATTTCGTTTGACGAGCTGCCCCTTTTCCTGGTGGCGAAATGCGTTCTTCTGACCATTGGCACTATCCCATACCCAGTAGAAGAAAAGATACAGAATAGAGAGAAGGAAAAGGGCGGCAGGACTCCAGCGATATGTGGATGGATCATGGTTTGCCAGGTACAGGGCGCAGTGGCAATAGGTGAAGGGTACTCCAGCCATGTTCCAGAAAGTAAGCATGAAGCCCAGCTTCTCAAAGTACATGTCCCTGCACCAGTGTCAACTTCTGTGCAAATTTTGGCGCATGATAAACAATGACTCACCAGCTAGTAATAATCATCTGTTCAGCTTTGCCACATGCATTGGCGTACAGGAAATGCGCGGCGGCCAAAAAAATGACTTCTGGCGCGATGTAACCATGTGTTTCGTATTGTCGCGCGGCCACTGAGCAAGTAATTAGGAGTAGTATAAACCACGGAATTCTGACCTCGTAGAACATTTTGAAGTCGATGATACCGATGCGAGGGTTGAGCTCAGCGCCGACGAAGAAGTCATAGATCGGCGAACCTGATAGCCTATGGGTTCGGCCGCGCAAAATAGCCTGGAAGTAGACGATGAAGCTGTTGAGGAAGCCTGAAATAATAGCAACGCTCATGATAGATCCGAATTCATCAATCAGTGTGTATAGAGGGTATATACGGGTGACGTGGAGGACAGCGGCGAGGGCAAGCGTGGCGTATAAGCTGCAATAAGCAGAGCAGTAATACGTTAACCTCTTGCCTCCTTCATGTTTCAGCGGACGGCCAAGGTTGTAGACTCCGGGCATATAAACATAGAATAGGGTTTGCAGAATGAAGAACGCCCAGTAGGTTAACCAGGCTTTCGCGGTAGGATATGCCCCTTGGTAGACCAGTGCGCAAAGATGACGGCCAAACTCTACCCCGGTCTGACCAGACTCGGGAAGAGGGAGTCTGCCTCCGTAATATGTCGCTCCAATCCACATGTACCACATCAGCAGAGGGAAGCTCACCATCAACGCCAGGGCGCCGAGGCTGCCGCCGAATTCGAACTCATTCGAGGCGCCGTCTGTGAAGAGGCTCAATGCATCGCCCTTCTCCTTGGATGAGGCCAGCTCTGCTTCAGGCTTTCGCCTCTGTGCTACAGCCATGCGTAGAGATTATATGCTTTGAACTCGCTGAAAAGGGAGGTATTTGAAGGGAACCAGAAGATCAAGAAGGTTAAAGCGTGTAGAAGAGGGCATGGAAGTTGCATCAGTCACGTCTGATGATTGGAAGCGCAAGAGTTTGTCCCTATTTATATTGTTTGCGTGGGCCACGAATTCATTCAAGGCGCCCTGCTACTTGGTCTGCCGTATGCCAACTATTACCCGTTGCACGCCTAGCATGGAATGCGTGGGTCGCTCCACGACATGGCTTTGCCCTGTCACTCTGAGCAGGAAGAAGGAAGAACTTTCTGCGGCTTTGCTGTTATCCACATCGTTGCTGATTCCGAACACGAGCAATTTCCGGCTGTGTAACCCCCAATAGCAGATGCTCGCAAGCTACTGCGCGGCCAAAGGGCAAAGTGCCTTGGGGGCTCTGGCAGCCGAACCGGGTTCCGTGGAATCCCGTCACTACCGTACCAGGGAGGGCACTAGGCGAGCAATTACTTAGCACCTTTGCTGGCCAACTATGAGGCTTGTCTCGGAATGGACAAGCTGGCATTCACTAGCAGCGGTGGCACTTGTACTGGTCAACAGCAGTTTTGCGCCGTATCTTACATATTCTGCTTGTCTCTCATAGAGTCAAACCAGGTTTTCAGCACGTTGTCGTCCAGAGTAACAGTGCCTGGGCACGTAAGGAGAAGCCATTTATTTATGCAAGTTAGCCGATACTGTACTTGCCTCAAAACACCTCTGTTTCCTGAATCCTTGTTTTCCCCAAAGTTCTTCTACGCTCGGCCGACATTTTGTCCGGTGCATCGCTTGTCTAGGCTGCTGCATTGGATCAGATGTTGAATAGCGAGGTGGAGCTACTCATATAACAGTGCGGTCCGCCTGTCAATCAATTCATTGACTAATTGTTCGGCCGGCTGTTCAACGCTCGCACGCCAGTTCGGCAGTCGGCAGTCGGCAGTCGGTACTTGGCTTGACACCTTGACCGGTGCTGCCTTGGGAGCCTGCATTCCAGGGAACTCAACAGACCAAGTTCTCAAGAGAAGGTGGGGAAGCTAAAGGAAGGGAAAAATGGAGGAAAATGGCATCCACGTCAGATTCATCATCTACTGATGATGTTGTATTTCCCCATTTGGTATTAATCGTGCATCTACATGCTGTATGCCCCCCACCTGCGCAAAACGAACAGCCACATCGGTTCTTGAGCGCCCGGCACGGCGGTAGAGCGGGTCTATACCGATGTGCTCCGTACCGAGTATCGGACTCCGAAAGTCCGCGCCACCGTCTACGGTATATCCTACCTAGGTGGCAGCTCGGTGTGCCCGTACCCGTACTCGGTTGCATCCAGTTGCATCGCGATTAGAGATTGGGTGGCTGAGGGGAGATGCGAGTAGAGTGACGTTTAATAGAAGCTGATGGAGGGCTGTGTTTGATGGGAGTGCCAATGGCGGGTGGATGGACTGAGTATATAAACTCGGCGTCGGCTGGTGTTTATAGAGCACTCATCCGTCAATTCAACCAGCAACTATAACCACCGACTACAACCACCAAAAACAACACTACAACCTCCAAACATGGCCGTCTACGATGCCATCGTCATCGGAGCCGGCATGGCCGGCCTCACTGCCGCCCGCGACCTCTCCACCCGCGGCCACTCGGTCCTCCTCCTCGAGGGCCGCGACCGCATCGGCGGACGCACCTACACCACCAACGCCTTTGGCGGGCAGTTCGACCTCGGCGGCGGCTACGTGCACTGGACCCAGCCTGCCGTCTGGTCCGAGCTCGAGCGCCACGGCCTCGCGCGCATCGAGCCCCCACTGGAGTCTGAAGTCTTCTACCAGCTCGCCGATGGTAAAGTCTACACGAGCGAAATCGACAAGACGTATGGACTCGTGGGGGAGCTGTTTGGGGATGCGCGCAAGAGGTTCCCTCTGCCGTGGGACGTGACGGCCGTGGATAACAGTGACATCAACATGGAGACGATGGAGGAGAGGATCGCGGCCATGGGGCTGTCGAAGCATGATGCGGATCTCATCAAGGGTGCACTGAGCGGGCTTAGCCATGATTATAAGAAGCAAGGGTCCACGCAGCTGTTATTTGCGACGGCGAGTAACTTTGGGAGCTATGCCGCGGAGCTGGAGACGGCTGGGTCGTGGTGCATCCCTGGTGGCATGACGAAGCTGAGCGAGGCCATTCAGAGCACCTCCAAAGCTGAGGTGCGCCTCAACACGCCCGTCGTCAAAATTGCCGACAGCGGCGAGTGCGTCACCGTTACCACCTCCACCGGCGAGACGATTCAGTCCAAGACCGTCGTCATCGCCATGCCGCTCAACACCATGCGCCTCGTGGATATCTCCCCTGCCCTGCCGGAACCCGTACAGGCCATGCTCGAGACCGGCAACCCCGTCCGCGGCTCCAAGCTGTGGGTGCGCGTCCGCGGGCACATTGCGCCCTTCTCCGCCCTCGCTCCCCCCGGTGAGCACCCATTGAATACCATGCGCGTCGAGAAGCGCTGGGGCGACGACACCATGATCCTCTGCATGATCTCCCAGTCCGACGGCATCAAGCACGACGACATCCCCGCTGTGCAGACCGCTTTGAGAAAGTTTGTCCCCGATCTGGAAGTCATTGACACGGCGTGGCACGACTGGAACGAGGACGAGTTCTCGCGGGGCGGGTGGATGATGCACGCGCCGCGCCACTTCCTCGACGGCGCGGTCGAAATCCGCAAGGGCCATGGAAGAATGAGCTTCGCGGGGGCGGACATTGCGGCCATGGGCCCCTGCACGATTGACGGCGCCATGAGCTCAGGCGCCGCCGCAGCTCGTCAGGCGGAGAAAATTCTCAAGGGGAAGCAGTGAAAAAGCGCAATAACACCTGCCTGGCTGCTGTAATGGAATTGGGCACGGGGATTTTTGGGATATAGAGATGTACATGTAGACATTTAGACTCATAGGTTACTCCACTTATAGGCTTGCAATAACGAATTTGCTTCTATAAACTGTAAGCTGTTTTTTACATGGTAATGATGTAGACGTGACAGAAAATGGCAAGAGTTGATTCGCTTAGGGTACCGGTACCCATCAACAGTTTATTACGCGCATATAAAGTAAATAAGCGATCGTTGTGTGCCTGCCGTGACGCCGTTATAATTGTAATAAATATTAATGTATATATGATCTTAGAATATTACCCTTGAGTGGTGGGGGCGTGGCATGAGGTACACCATGCGCCCTCGACTGAGCCTGAATTGAAGTAAACTGCTGTATGCTGGGCCTTGAGCGAATCATACACCAGCATAAAAGGTGTTGCTTATATCGCGGCCTAGAACCGTCATGTGCCATCATAATAAGAACGCGTATTTTTTCCATTTCATGGTCCGCACGAGTGGTCCGCAGCCCTCGGAACCCAATCAAGACGTCCCCGCGTGAGTGGCGGTGGCCGGCCCAGGCGTGCGACCTTGTTGCCTAGTCTGGCTCACACTTTTTTTACCTTTGGAGCAGTGGTTCGCGGCGCGGATCGGAAATCGCCCGGTTTATTTTGATTTTTTGTGTGGTACACACTTTATTTTTGTTATATACTTTAATCCATCGTTTGCTGCAGTTTTTTATTACTATTCTTCTGCCTACTTTCCCACGTCTGGTTTGCATCATAACCGCCACATCTCTATAAGTCGTCTTATCAAGATACCGCACTTACACCAGACACAGACGCACACAGAAAAGCCGCGACTAAAGTCATGGACTCATCGCAGGACGACAGCCAGCAGTCGCAAGACAGCTTCATGACCGTAACAGACGAAGACAGGCATGAAGTCCTCTACTTTGCCTACGGACCCAACCTCTCCACGGACCGCATGCGGCGGCGGTGTCCGTATTCCACGCCCATTGGGCTCGGCTACCTGCCCGGCTGGCGCTGGATAGTCAGCTCACGCGGGTGCGCCAATATCGTGCCAGAAGATGACGATACGCCGCCTTCTTCTGATTCACAGCCAATAACAAAAGACGAAGAGCGAAAACAACAGCAGCAACACGGCGTCTACGGCCTCATATACCTCCTCCCGCCACGCGACGAGGAGCTCCTCGACGCCAGCGAGGATGTCCCCTCTTCATGCGACAAGATGCAGTGCAGCGCCGTGTGGCTCCGTGACTCGCAGGGGAGGGAAGTCGCCGGCGGAGCGGGCGAGGAAGTCAGCGTTTTGGTATATGTGGATGAGAAGAACATTGAGGATGTGACTGGCGGAGAGGTGCGAGGTGAGTTGGCGGCATTGATGGAGGCGGGGCTGCGGGATGCGGTGTTGAGTTGGGGGCTTGAGACGGGGTATGCAGTGGAAATCATGGAGAGGCTTGGGAGGGAAAAGGAAATGTAAGGGATTTTGGTGAGGGTTTTGGGCGATGTGATGCTGGACATGGATTGGCGTTTTGGTGGGCTTGGTATTGATTTGGGCCGGGACGGATATATAGGTGTGCGGGTTGGACATGGTCATCTTGGGATGCGATCACACTTGCTATGGTGCTACGCAGTACCTTGTGGCTCGTATTTCATTGAACTGTTATGAAGATGCCGCATGAAGCACGGCAGCAGCTCTGAAGCAAAGTTCACGAAAATGGCCCAGCGGCAAGGGGTGGATGTTAGGAGCGAAATGACTGTCCTGTTGGTTTACTCTTCGAAGGCCAAATATTGCACGGGTCATGTGAACTACAGTGTCAATTACAATATTATGCACCGCGTGCTTCGGCGGTACACTTGAAGGCCTGTGTAATGTCAATGGTTTCATTAATTTCGGGAACTTTCCTGACGTGGTTCGTGTGGTTGTAGAGTCAGAAATACCGCTCAATCTTAAAAGCGCGTCTACATCTCGCAACTCAGGACCTGATGAATGTATGCTACATAAAGGCTTCTAAACAAAGCAAATTGTCGCAGCTGTAGCGGGCACACTCGGCAATATCAGAGCTTGAGCTTTTATCGTCCGGTACAGCCTAGTTCAGGTTTAGCGTTCACGCTCCTTTTATGCTTAAGCAGGTGACTACCTCCTCGACCGGTCTGTCAGCTTGGTAGACCCTTGCGAGTGCATGTTGCGACGAGAAGGGTGCGGCTCAGGCTAGTATTGTCTTACGGACCGCCACGAAACTTAACGCTAGCTGAGTCGCACCCCATCTCTTGGGCCGTCACAACATACTTGAGCAGAGCAATTGCCTCCTTTCCCCATCCGCCCGATACATTACCCCATGACGTAGCATCGCAATGGCTTATGTTACCTGGTACTTGGTACAAAACATCGAATACATAATTTGCTATGAAAACTAGTCTACAGGTATAATGGAGCAAGAGAGACGCACGGCATGAGCGTTGAGCATCTAGCCCTCTCCTTATTCCACATTCCCTTAGCTTTACTTCTTTTCACCCTTCTTTTTGCCCGTAAGTGACCCGAGTGCATCGCCTAGGCCAAGGCCATCTAGCAGCTTGTCGATACCCAATCCCCCCAGTAGGTTGTCAACAAGCCCACCAAGGCCAAGTCCACTGAGCTGTACGTGGCGTTAGAAAATAGTATCAGATGATGACGAATGCTTCACTTACCAGACGACCAACTAGACCCAAAACACCATTCAAGAGAAGGCCTACAGCCGCGAGGATCTGGAAGAGTGGCTCTGAGAGCAGACCCCAAAGTGGGTTGAGCTCCTTCTTGGCGTGGGGCATGTTTTCGATCTTGCGCTTCGCATTATCAATGGTTTGCGTGACATTGCCAGTAAGCTAATTTTTGATCAGTTTATGTGATTTAATGAACGAATAATTCTGTAGATGGTGGAGCTACTAACCTCTTGAAGGACCTCTGCGAGATGGTGTTCCTCGGGGGTCGCATCCTTGGTTTTGGACTTGTGCTTCGCATTTCTCTGGATGCGACCGTCGGGATCCATGCCGCGAATAACCCCGTTTGCTTCCGTCAAGATCTTCCCACCCTCTTCAATCAGTGGCTTAACCTCCTTGACGAGCTGTTCTTCATCAAGATCCTCCTTGGACGTTTTCTCCGCCGTGTCGACTTTGTCGGTAATCAACTTCAAGATAGGTCGCATCTTTTCGAGGGAACTCTCAATAGATGCCGCCAAGGTAGCAGCGAGCTTCTTGTCTTTTTCGGCTTGCTCACGCGCGTCTTTCTCTTCTGCTGACTCAGTGGGCTCAGGAGGAATATCTTCTAGGAGACTGGCGTGTCCGACCGTGTTGCCCTTGGAATTGATGATATCTCCGTCGTCATCCACTGGTTTGCCGGCGCAGACCGAGACATCGCCGCTGACAAGCTTAGCAATGAGGTTGCCATCTTCGTCGACGATGTTGCCTTCGCGATTAACTTTACGTCCAGTCAGAGGAGACTTTTTCTTCTCGACTTCAGGCTCCTCCCAGCGCTCGGCTTTGGCCAGCACGTTTCCATTCTTGTCAATCACATCACCATCCTCATCTACAGGGCGCCCGTACAGTTTCTTACCGTCTCCAGAAACAAGCCGGCCAACAACCTCGCCAGAGTTTGTGACAACTTTGCCATCTTTGGAGATGCTCAAGCCTTCGAGCTCAGCAAAAGGTCCCTCTTTAGAACCCTCCCGTTCGTGCTCCGGCACTAGCTCAGCCTTGCCAATCTTTTCACCAGACTCGCTCATAATGTTGCCATCTTTGTCACACGTTCTGCCGACAAGAGACTTAAGATTGCCTTCCACAACACGTCCGTAAATAGAGCCGTCCGAGTCGACCACATTACCAGCCTTGTTGACTCTCTTGCCAGCGAGAGGTGAACGATCAGGCTCCTCTTCTGGAACTTCGGCCTCTGGCTCAGGCTCATCCCAAGCTTGAGCTTTGCCGATGGCGTTGCCTCGACGGTCCAGAATATCTCCGTCTTCATCGACCTTACTTCCCTTAAGACGCTTTGGGTCTCCTTCAACAACCTCGCCAACTTGCTTACCATCGGAAGTGACTTTTCCATCGGCCTCGACTACGGCGTCAGGGAAATTCTCAAAAGGAGCAAAGTCTTTGGAGTTATCTTCGCGCTCTGACTCTGGAATTGGCTCTCCCTGGCCAATAACCTTGCCGCTATCGTTCCAGATTTTACCCTCTTCGTCAACTGTCTTGCCAACCAACTTCTTCGCCTCACTGCCCTCAGCCAAGCGACCAATGATATTGCCATCTTTATCGACGAGGTTACCGGCTTTATTGACCATGGTGCCTTTCAAGACAGAAAAGTCGATGGGTACAGCAGCGTCGACATCAGGCATCTCTTCGCTCGCTGTTTGAAGCCTCTTTGCTTCGTTCTCGGCATTCTCAGCATTCCCTTCAGCCGTATCCTTCATCTTATCAGCGTCAGATAGCCCCTCATCCTTCTGAGACGCCTCTGTCTGAATTCCGTCTGTGTCATCGTCGGGTTTATCGATGTTCTCTTCTTCTCCAGTCTTCACATTGTCGCTATTGGGCATGGACAGATCCTTGTCTCCAGATTCAACGTTGTTCTCTCCGCCACAACACTCAGAGGCGCCCTCGGCAGCTTCGTCAATTGGCTCTGGACTCTGAACTTCAAGATGGCCATCTCCTTGCTGCAGGTATTTTGCAGAGTCGGCAACATCATTAGCGCCGCTTTCAGCGGTGTCTTTGGTGTTGCTGGCGTTGTTGCCTTCTTCAGTTGGGTTGGGACTCTCCACCGGTGAGCCATCTTGACCCTTGCGCTTTTTACGCGTGTGCTCATCGACTGCACTGGCAGGCGCGACGTCACCGCTTGATCTCATTTCCGCCTCATTGGAATCCTCTCGATCCTCAACGTTGATAGGGTTGCCGATGTTTCTGCCTGACACATCGTCATTCGAGGCGCTCTGAGCTTGATTTGACTGGTTGGCCTGATCATTTTGGGCCCGTGCCTGTGACAAGCTGTTATATCCCTTAACAGCCGTGTTGATTGGACCGCGAGCCTTGTTAACCGTATCATAGACGGATTTTGCCTTTCCAGTGATGTTCCAGCTGCCACCAGACTTGGCGCCCTTGTCGGCCTGAGTGGTAGACTCATTCCCAAGAGAAGCTTTACCGAGAATCTCTCCCGTCTCGGCAATGACGTCTCCACTCGTTGTTACAGTGCTACCAACTAGATGCGAAGCATTGTGGTCAATCTGGCCGACTTCGCCAACGACATTGCCAACCTTGTCGACAATATTTCCGTGTTCGTCGACAACACCAGCAGATGTGCGAGGAACGGAGGCGTCTGAACCCCCACCGCTGGTACTAACTGTGGAAGGTAACATTAGTTCAATGTAACAAAGAGTATTTGCTATGTATAGATGCTCAATGTGAATTTACCTGTGTCGCCTCGGCTTTCACTAGTCTGGCTGGGCTCCTGGGATTGGGCTTCTCTGCCCCAATTACTAGAGAGTGGGTTGGTAATTGGCATCGTGTATTATTTTCGAATAAAACTGTTGCAAGTATAATGACACCTTAATTCTCTATCTCTACTTGAAGGCCATGTGATTATATATGTGAGTGCTGTTAGGCATTATTCCCACCGACTCCTCAGAATGGGCCTGCCAACTTTGGCTCTTCGACGTCATCGTGGCCACAGAAACAGGATTTCAACAGGACAAAACCTTACAGTGGAAGACTTTGCGTCACGCTGAGGCAATATTTGTTTGGGTTTAACGAATTCCTGCTATTATAAGTCAGCCACACAGTCATCACAGCCACAAGCGTGCAATGCGAGAGTAATTGGGGCCAAGGTGCCTTGTTTAATCCACCGCCACCGTTTAAATGGAGAGAGGGGTTGGGCGGAACGTCGTAAGCAACTGCATGCCAAAAACAAGCTTCCCTGCTTCCAACCGTCCTCACAAAAGTTGAACACCTGTGGGCTGCTGGTGGCACTGCAATGGCGGTTGGAGGAGCTCCACTACAACCGTTGAAGAACGGGCCGATCAAAAAAGACTGTCGCTGCCTTCTCGCAACGCATCGCGATTTGCAGACATTGTACCCATGTCCAACTAAGTTGATCGTCGTCGCATTGCGTAAGTCTGCAGATGTCACAGGATTCTAGACTGTGGAGTATAGCGAGAAAGATGGGCCACATATCACGACTCAGACCTTGCCAGTCTTTTATGAACAAGGTGCGAAAGATCAGCTGTTTTACTACTCTCTATATGATTTAATCTCTATTGAATACAGTGGGGATCTTGATTATTAGCTGAATTCCATTGTGAGTAGATTTGACGTCCAAGTAGACTTCAGACGGACTTGGCGTCGCCGGCCGCGGTCTCGGCCTAGCCCCTTCGTGACCCCCCGGTGAACTATGGCTGGCCTTCCTTTTCCTGCTGAAATCGTTCTGTGTTTGTTTTTCGGATGTAGAAGGGTTCGTGTTCTTCGCAGCTGTAGGGTTCTTCATCTTCCCCACGGTCTCGCCGTGCATGTCGTAAATATTACCCTCGGCGTCCACCTTCAATCCGCCGCCTACCTCCTGTAGTGGCGGCGCCGTCAAGTTCTCAGACACGTAGCCACAGGCTTCCCCATCAACGCTCAAGACGCTGCCATCACTTTGAATGGGCCTCCCAACCATGGCGGGCAGGTCACCTTCCACACGGCCGTGTACTGTGCCGTCAGCGCCCAAGATGTTTCCGAACTCATCGACGAACTTGCCCTCAAGGCCTTGGGCGAGTTTGACAGAGCTCTCTTTTGGTGAGAATATTGGTGTGATTTTGGGTATCTCTATGTGATTTGTTTCAGTAGGCTTTTCGGCTTTAACGCCCTGCGTTGCTGGCTTCGGGTCGGTTTCCAGTGCGGTTTCCGGCGACGTTGCGGTGGTGGACTGTGAGCGTAACGTGTCGGCGACATCGAACATGCTGTCGCGTGATTGTTGAGACATGTCCAGGGTTTTGAGATTGGTCTATGGGCATTTGCCCGTACAAAAGATATCACTGGCGATAATTTGCAGTTGCGACGGGTCAGAATCGAGGTACGTGTGGTTTAAAGATGACAACATGACAAAGCATCTCCTCCTTAGGCCGCGGTATACCAGATGCGCAATTTCGGGCCTCCAAACCCCGTTGCCACTTTTCGCAAGCAGTTACGAGTATGGTGTCCATGCCAGCGCTATGAATAGAAGTGTCTTGCCACGAGAGTGGAACGGCCGCACTAAACCTCAACAGTAGGTCCTGGACCCAATCGATCATTTCGGATGAAAAATTCGATGTTTGTACTCGTAGAATTCTCTTTGCTCTACGCGCTATCCCTGCGTGGTTGAATGCCCGTTGCTTTTTGCTTGCGCCATAAGTTGTCCATCGGTGCACATGGCTCCCCTTCGGTACAGCCATGATCCACACGCATTGCTCCGGTGGCGCAGCCCCGAACAGTCTGCCGCCGCCTACGTAACATTTCCTGACTAGTGTGCTTGGGCGAGCTACTGAGATGTCGCATCTCTGTGTGCAGCTGTTAGCGTCCCCTTGATTAATTAGCGTCGATACATCGTAGCAGCGCTAACAGCGGCATATATTACTTGATGCCGTAGGTCGCTAAGTGCACGTGTAGTGCAGGATAGACAACTGTCTGCCCTGAACATGAAGTCCTCTCCATATTTCAGTCTGCACGTGGTAAGCGCCTGAATGTCCAACGACCTGTGATCTAACCTGCACTAGCACTTTGTACAGCCACCTAGCATATCAATTAGCGGGGAAATGCCCATGCGCTGGGATGTTGTGTCTAGAACAAGGGAGTTTGCCGGCTCAGCCATGCCCACTGTTCTATTCTGGTCCTACGCCCTCTCACAGTCACTTGCATTTCGGAGTAAAGAGTCCGCCTCAAGCGCCAATCCACAGTGGAAGAAAATATCAGACTTAACCCCAGTACAAGATCGTCATATTCCATCATCAGGCTCCTTCCTCATCTCTAACATACGAGCTCTCCACACCAAGAAGCGGCCGGCGTCGAAGCAAGCATGGCGTACAGGTATTCGCTTCCGCGTGGGCCAATATGGTCTGATTTGGGTCCCAGCGTATCACCCAGTGCTCTACACCTTCGCTCGTTTCTTTCGTCGCTATGAACCCTTCGGTATGCTCGTCTAGGGCCAGTAATGTCTCACTGTTGTTAAAGCCCCAGGGCCCAATGTTTTGACCTAATGTGTCCTTTCGCGGCCCGTATTGCAGCTCTTGGGTATCGCGGTCAACATAGATCCAATTCATCATCGGCGTGTCGTCCGCGATGGTGCTGACGAGTCCCAAATACCCTTCTTCGGAGGGATACTTGAAGTAGAAGCCGCAAAATTTGTGGCCCTGGACAGGGGCGTCGGGCGTACTTGCAACAAGCTTACCAAAGGTGTTAGGTTTTGTCGTTCTTGGATGTAATACACTCTGAATTATACGTTTGGCCACTTACCTTTCCATCTTTGAGGAGACAAGTAGTTGATTCCTCAAAATCACCTTCTTCATTCGGCAGCGAGATTATTATGTTGAATTTTTCTTGCTCCTTTGAAGCTGCGTTTTGTCTTTGCTGAGCACTGACGGCCTGGCCAACGCCAGTGATGGTTGGTATGGCCGTAAGGGTAAGCAGCCCAATAACCATACTGAACAGCGTATTCATGAATGCCTACTCGTAGTTTCTTTCCCATCCCTATGCGTGGTTTTGTAGGCCTTTACTTATGTAACCGTAATGTAGTTTTGTAGCTAAACAGCATTACTCATAGCAAGCCAACCTCATCACCGTTCTAGCTAGCCCATTAGTGCTGCCCATTACCCCGTTAATCAATGCGAACCAGGATGTTCTGGACCTCCTTCCCCAGCCTTCCAATCCCAGCAATGCGTCATCCCTTGCGTCATACTGTCGCCGCTGAATACATGTTCTTGTTTTGCGAGACAATTTCCAAGATTTATCAAGGCGGTAGCCGAAAAGTTGTGGACCTCTGCCGTCATTCAGAGCGACAACAAAGATGAATGTTCCACCTATTACTTTCAACCAGTGAAGAGAGGCGATGATTTGACCATTATATTAAGCCTTGCCGAAGCACTATCTAGTCGCCATCTTGGTATCCAGACGCACTCGCCTTATAGCTTCAACTGCTTTGTTGTTCACTCTGCAGGCCCAAAATTTGCTTACTTCACTATGGCTACTCAAGAGGTAACAGTATATCGATCAAACTCAAGTTGTATCATATTTTTAACAATTTTCTTAGAGAGAGCTTCAAGCACAAAATGAGCTACATAATACAGACGAGCAACATGACGAGGGCAGCAATGATAATAATCAACAGCACACTGGAGACGGCGATGGAGAAGATCAAGGTCCCGAGCTCAGCCACGGTAGCTCTTCGGAAGTAGAGGAGCAAGAGCAGCCGTCAACACCCAAAGACAAGCCCACCAAGACAGCCGAGAGGAAACGTAAGCGACCATTTGACAACACTGGGGAAAGCGACACCTCTTCAAAGAAGCAAATGACTCGACAGAGACCTCGGCAGCAAGAACAGCAGGAAGACGCCCCACAGCAGGCATTGCAGCAGGTGCAGCAGCCTGCGCAAGCACAAGTACAGCCTCAGAAAGACGAGAAAAAGAATCCTCTCAAGTTGCGTCTTGACTTGAATCTAGATGTTGAGATCGAACTCCGCGCAAAGATTCACGGCGACGTTACCCTGGCTCTGCTGTAAGTGGCCAGTGAGATATCGTATTGACAAACGACTAACTTGGCGGCAGCGACATGGGCTAAGCGACATATGAATGAATTTGATAATAGCAATAGGCATGGATTGTGTGGATTTAAAGGTATAGCGAGCTACAATTCTGACATGCTTGTATCTACATTAATACTGAGTTAATGATTAGTCGCTTCATGTATCGTGATTGTCTTAGGCTTGTAGTCTACAAAATCTGTACGAGTTGGGCTTCGCACCTTGTTAGGCTTCTGAAGACATAAATCCATCGGGTCTAGGCAAGCACTCCTGTTCAAGAATGAGGCAGCCTGCTTAGCACCGTTGTTTCGTTACTGCTCGAAATGTGACTAAAGTCCTCGGGCTTGGACGTGAGTTAACAGCTCACCGCTTCGTCTGATGTCTTCTGCCCCGTCTGACAGCCAACCTGTCTCATCCCAATGCCGAGGGAGAACTGAAGGGGTACGTAGCATAGGGTCCACTTGGTTGTCACGGCCCATTGACGTGATGTCGCTGGTAGCGCTGTTCTGGCTCAGCAGCGCCTAAATATGAGCTGACCTTTGGCATTCGACGCTTGGGCGTGGATCTGCAAGCCCGGAAACCTCGGGGATTTACAACGGTTTTGGAACGATCTATTGCCTAAATTAGCAATCCGTGGTTGCGGGGGTTCTCCGCTTGGCGTTTCATGGCCTGCGTACGGAGTACAGCCCCCCAATATTTAAGATTTCCTAACGGTCGCGCCACAGTTTATGCTCCACTGTCCTGCAATGAGAGTCCAGTCCAGAACATGTGGCTTCAACACAGAAAGCCACAGACAATGCCCAACATGAGCTGAAGCCACGCAACGCCCTCGACAAATGCTGAATTGTACGGTCTGCGCAAGGCGTATTCAGAGGTCCCCTCGGCTGGCCCCTTTGGTCCGCAACACACGTTCCTACTACTGGGCGTCTGATCAAACATATGATGTACCCTTTTCGACTCATTCCGCGCAAAGCAGCCACAGGTAAGGCCATTTTTATATAGAAAAAGAGGGCCAATACTGCTATGACTCGGGAATGGGTAGGTGCACCGCTAGGGTGCAAGTGGGCTTATTTGCACCCTTTTTGAATGACTAAGCGTTATTAGCGTGTCATTTCGCTGTATAGGTCGGTAGATAGTGGTATCGCGTAGTCCGTATGCAAAACAACATTAATTCAATATAAATCTTACTTTAGCCTCCAAATAGATGATTTCCTCTTTGACTCACCAGATCTCAGTCATCTTCTTAACAAAGATGACCTAGATATAGATAATACAGCTATATACAACACACTTTTATTCCCCGACAACTGCTTACCCCCTAAGGCATAATATTGCTCTAATAATAAGTTACTTAAAGCTATTTAGGCTTAGGCTACTAAATAAGGCTATACCTTCTTAGTTAAAAGATCACAAGTAATAGTCTCCTCTAAGAAGCAAATAGAGTACTACTATAACTATTATACACCTCCTACGACCACTAAGCAGCCTAGAATATAAAGAACTTTAAGCTAATATATAAATTATCAATTCTTAATTATTATAAAGGAGATAGATAATACTATATAGTAGATCTATTATTATAGCTAAACTAGGTTTTATTCCTATAACTATAAACCTAGTCCTAGCTAAAGTATATATCTAAGTTATAAGGTATTATTAGATAAAGTTAAAGATTAAATCTTATAGTTATATAAGATTAGTATTACTCTAAGGGATATCTAGACTTTTATATAATATAAAAATAGAGATTTACTATATATAAGGCAAGATATATATAATTAACTAAAGCACTTATAGGTCGACTAATATAAAGGCAAGAGTAATATAGCTATATTAATTATAGTACTAAATTTAAATAGATACTAATATTAAATTTAGCTTAGAGATAATAACTATATTTATTCTATCTTATTCTTAAATATTACTTCTTTAGAGCTAGTTAAAAGATACCTAAAGGTGATTATTATAGACTATATATATAAGACAAATAAATATAATCTACTATTATTATATATAATTAGTATTAATATATACTTTAGTAGCTTTAGTATTATATATACTTTCCTTAATAATAAATAGATAGAGAGCTATTCCTAGGTGCTTTAGCAACTTTATAAATTATTTATAATATAAGGTATATCATTACCTTAAATCCTTATATATAATAATTAGAAGGTAACTTTCTTAGCTATTAATATAATCTTCCTATCTATTAAAATACAGCTATATCTTTAGTATATTAACAAGGCTATACTATCTAACTATAAGGCTAGCTTCTAAGAGATAACAGCAATAGTTTAGTATATAAAGCATATTGTATAAATAGCAATATAGGCTTATAATACCTTATAAGCAATATATAATAAATCACTTAGAGGAGCTATCAAAGAAGCTTGCTTAGAGTAGGCTATTATTATAGCTGCTATAGAACCTAAGGAATAGTATAATAATAAGTTAGACCAAGCCTAGAAATAGTTTATTAGGCATTAATATATAATTCTAAATATAGATATAATTCTAGAATATAAAGCTTAACTAAATATATTCTATAATAAGTATAAGAAATACTATTAGGCTTAACTTAACTATCTTAAAGATATCTAGTTGACTCTATATAAAGAGAAGATTATATACACTTAGATAAATCAGAATATATATTATAGCAATATCTATACCTTATATATAGAAGGATTATATTTATAGCTTAAGAAGTATATCAGAATATCAAACAAAGATCTTAATAATATCTAGCAAGCTATTAATTATACAACTTAGTATCAGCTTATTGCTATTAATATAAGATACCAATTTAAGCAGGTTAATACGCCTTTAGACCTCTATAGGAAGCTTTATACAAGTATATGTAGCTAGGTCTCTTTCTATACCTTAAGACTTGCCTATTAGTAAGAGAAGCGGTTAAAGAGTATAGAAAACCCTCTGCCTTGCCATTATACTAGTGTTTATAGGCAAACTTATAGTATTCTATACGCATACAATTTAGAGCGACTGATTTTGCAGAATTAGTTGCTAAGGTTATCTCACTTTAACTCTTAATAGCATCTCTAGTGTGAGGGCTAACCTCTATATATTGAGGAGCCTAAAGTGCTTTAAACACACAGCTTAGTTGTATAAAGAGGAGATATACCAGCTTCTAGTACTCAAAGAGATCCCTCTCTTTTTAAGATCATTAAACAATAACCTTAAAGGAAGCCTATATACAGCCATTGTCACTAGATAGGCCATAGTATAATATTATATCAATGCCTAGAGCAAAATAATATTATAGAGATTGCAACTTAAGGGACGCCTAGGCCAACAATTACGCCTACGCCTATGCCTGTGCCTATACTTATGCCTAAGCCTCTGCCTAAGCCTCAACCTCGTCTCTTAGATCGAGAGCTCCTCAACTATCTAGAGATAATCTATTTGTATTATATTGAGGATAGGCAGTATTAGTATAATATATTGCCCTCACAAGCAGTATAAAGCAATTCTATATATTACAAAGCAAAGAAACTTAAGGCTATATTATAAATTATAAAGGCCTAGTTTAACTAATGCCTAAAGCTATATTAAATAGGCAAATAATATAGTATAGGGAGATTAATATATCCTTAGACTAAGGAAGAGATAGTATCTTATATTAACTTTTAAGATATATATAATAAAAGAGAAGATAAAGAAGCAGATTAGCAAAAATAAGAATATTATTAAAGGGAAGGGTATACTATAAGATATTATAAAGTTTGGTATATATAGTGCAAGATTATAGAGGTATAGGTATAGGAGCAGTAGAAAGCAGATATAGTATTATTTAAATATAAGATGCTAAATAGAAAGTAATATAATAATATTCTAAGTCAAATTATAGAAATCACTTACTATTATTAGCTATAATAAATACTAAATCTTCCTCTATTAGCTTATTATTATCCTCTTCTTTCTTATCTGCAGTTTTAAAGTCAGATAGGTTTACTACTATTCCCTAGCTATAGCAGTTATTATTATCTTCTTCTCCTTCTTCTCCTTTATTATTGCTAATAAACTTAAAGTCTATCTCTTTGCATATTAGGCGCTGTAAAAAGATCTTATAGAGATTATTATTATCCTATACTATATCCCTAAGGACCTTTACAGTATTTTTTACTCCTTAAAAGTACTAATAAAAGTTTAATTAGTATATAAGTTAATAAAGGTTAGAGATAAGAATAGCTTACAGTCTACTGCCTGCAATCATAAAGGGCATAGAGTAGGTATATAAGCTAAATTTAAGTATAGTTGCTAATATAAAGAATAAGTCTAAGTCATTACTTAATATAACTTAGAAGAAACTTATATAGGATAGTATTTTTACTTTGCCTTTATATAGCTAGTATAGAAATCCTTATTGCTATTACTATAATAGTAGCAACTATTGCTTCTTCTTTGTTAGAGGCTAGAGAAATATACTAAATAAATAATAACTCTTTCTAGCCTATAATTAGTTAAGCTATCTTTATAAATCTATTAAATTTATTAATATAAGATAATAAATTATTATATAAAGCTTATAGTAACTAGATATAGTATATCAATACCCTTTGGCATACGCTTAGTCGGCGTGGTAGCAGCGGCAGTAGCAGAAGTCTCTATAGTTTGAATTTAATAATAAAGATAATAAAAGAAGAAGAATTAGTATAAGCTGCTAAGCAATTTAGTTAAATAGGGCACAGCTATGCGCTAGCTGTCATACTAGCTATCATGCCAGCCATCTCTCCTAGCCTTCTCAGTTGTGATATCACTTTGGCCTTATACCAGCACTAGCAGCCTAAGGAAATTAATTCTCATTATATTTAAAAATTATTATATTAATAAGGTCATATAGAAAAAAATACAATAATAGCGCATACGATAGAGGGAGGAGCTAAAGACCATTATATAGGAATCACAGCGACCTATACGGCGAAATGACACGCTAATAATGCTTAGTCATTCAAAAAGGGTGCAAATAAGCCCACTTGCACCCTAGCGGTGCACCTACCCATTCCCCTATGACTCGTTTATATTCGTAAGCTCTCCTTGTCATCTGGAGACACCCCACAGTCTTCAGAGGAGTGATGCCATTGAACTCGTACGAGGGGGCTCCAGGATCACCGGTTAGCGCTCAGGTTCGTCAACGAACAACTATACACCAGCATTAGAATCTGCAAATCTTGCCTTATCAGTCACACTGATCATCATTCGTGACCTTCGTACCATAATATGACATAAATGGCGTAATTGATTTGTAGTTCTGCATTCTAACTTTGAAGTCCTGCGGATGGCTGTTACGAATTTTCTAATCCTGACTCAGGAAGTCGAAGTTTCTGATGAGCCTAGCACTCCAACGGCAACAGTGACCTCTTCGTTTTACTCGCTTGGTATTCTATCTTTATGCAAACAACAGTGTGTACGCCGACCAGCAAATACTGACAGGCTTTTAACAATATCGGGCAATTTGTCCAATGACGCGGTTGCTCTCCGGCCGAGCATCTTTGCACGGCAGCGAGCTCCAAGTAACGCTCAATATATTTGCAGGTTCACGGTGACATTGTTTAACTATTGGCGTTCAAAATTTATAACAGCTTGAACAATATTTCACATCCCAGTTTGTGCTCAATTCCTGTGACCATTCGGGTGTTATAACAGTATGTAGTGCGAGAGGCTGATCTGGCTTTACTAATACCGACTCAAACCTTCTACTTGAGTAACCTTTCCCAGAAGCCTAACTTTTAACTATGTTATTTTTTACTTTGGGCAAGTACTTTCCCTGAGCATCCAAACCCTGTTGCTCCTCGGCCCTATTGATGCCTTCCTTCGACACAAGATCGCCCACTGGCTGGGCCAGCCCGCCTTGTCCCAACTGCCCAGAGACGAGTCCATTCACTCCATCTTGAAGTTTATCGATTTGATCAACACCAGATACTTTGGTCTTGTCAAGGTTTTCTGTGACAAATCGCGCGTCATTATTTCATTTGTACAAGTGCTTCGTTTTGCTTCATCAGCATACCTTTTGTAGAATAGCTCGCTTTGTTGTCATTGGTAAAGTATCTCAGGTACACGTCTTCTATCCACGGGACCCAGCTGTCCCTTTGTGTTTGGTATTGGGTTTTTATCCACTCCATTGTTTGTAGTTTAGTTGGAAGTTTGCGCTGGGACACGAAATAGTCTGCGGAAGCTATCTGCGTTCTTTTTGAATCCCAACACAGTTCACCATTTCCAAGGAATCAGTGAAATTGGTCCTGGCCTAAAAGGTACGTGATAAAGCCGCTTTCCACTTATGTCATGGGTCATACGTGATCTGCGGCGACATTTCAAGGAAGGTCTGTGTGTGCGACACGTCATTCGAGATAGTATGGGAGGGTGCAAACGGCGGACAAGCCTTGTTTTACTTTGAAAATCAAGATTCATACTCCTGGAATGGTGTGCCTTTGATGGCAGTGTGGCTTGACAGTGCCATGAAAGCGTGGCTGTCTACGTCATAAACTGGGCTGCCGACTGTTCGCTTGGCTGTAGAGGGGGTCCAAACAGAACAATAATCCGCACAAACTTGTTTATTCTACTACAGTACCTTTCACTCTAAGTACAAGAAACTATCACTGAACAGGGCTGCACAACGCGGCGATCTTGGTGAATACGCAGTCTTTCTTTTTCCGGGTTTTGGACGCAGTCACAGCTACAACATACACGACACCAAGACATCATTCTTCCAGGCAACAGTGGAACCTTTGTGGCGTTCTGTCGTCTGTCAAAAGTGCTTACCTCATGAATGGCAAGAAACAAGACATGGACGAAGCGTTGGGCAGTTCCATAACACGCGACGCAGTCCCTCAAGCTGGTGACACGTTCGTCATCCGCAACCAGGCCGATGATCGTTTACTCGCTCTACTAGATGGAAAGCTGCATCTGGAAGACGATTTTGGTCACGCAGGTAATTGCTATTGGTACTGCGTTGAGAAGGATGGGTGGCTGGGATTCTGTGAGACAGAGCTGGGTCGATATTTAGGCCACGACTTCTGGCTAAACTTTACCGCGGAAGCCACCGAGCACGAAGAGTACCAGTACTTTCAGCCACGAAGACTTGCAAGCGGTGGCTATCTACTGTTATCTCCCAATTTGGGGAAGCTCCTACATATCGCGGTTGGGAAGGATGGAAAGAGCCTCGTGGCGGCGCGCAAGGGTGGGATAGCATGGGAGTTTATCAAAGTGTAATCTGTATGGCGTTCAGTACTGATAGAAGCATGCCGGCAGATTTAATGTATCCATTGTGTTGCTATAGAAAATAGGCGGTGCTGTAGTGCCAGTGCGAGAGTCTCCTTAACGCGTCAGTCACTTCCTGGGCTGCAGTTTCGAGACCCGGCATGATTGGTCCAAAGAATAACAAAATTCGTACCTTGCTCCATCTTGTAATTTATAGTCTATGCAGTCGATCCAAGAAATATACACTCTATAGACACCGGCATGCATCAGGTAGAAGTAGCGTGATATGATGTAACAACAAAGGCTGTGAGATGAGTCCCATCTTCACAGCTCGGCCGACCGGTCCTCGGAGCCGGACGTCCCACCTCCACATGAAAATCACCACCACCAGCAACCTCAACTCACGTCCGGACTCACTTCACTTCTCACATCAACCACCAGAACACACCCAATTCACAATGCGGCTCTCACGCCTCAAACTCCGCCCAACACATCTACCACACTTCACCCCAAAATCCACCACCACCACCCGCATCCGCATGCAGAGCACCGCCGCACCAGGCCACCGCAGCTTCCCAGCATGGTTCGTCCGCGGCGGCACCTCCAACGGCCTCGCCATCCGCCGCGACGCCCTTCCCCCCGAAGCCCACTGGCCCTCCATCCTCCCAGCAGCCATGGGATCGCCCGACCCGCACCACGCGCGGCAGCTAGACGGGCTAGGCTCGGGCGTGAGCTCAACCTCCAAGATTGTCGTCCTCGCCTCGCCGGAACCAAACGCGCAGCCACAGCGGCACGTCGACTACACATTTGTGCAGGTGGGCATCCGCGACGGCACGCTCGACACGGCAGGCAACTGCGGCAACATGTCGTCCGTTGTTGGGCCCGCGGCATGGGACATGGGGCTTGTTGCGGCGGAGGGTAGGCAGCGGCCGGAAGTGAAGATTGATGAGGACGGCGTGAAGTGGGCTACGCTGCGGCTGTTCAACACCAACACGCAAAAGATTGTGGCGTCGACGTTTCGTGTTGATGGCGAGCCGCTGGTGTATAGCCCCATGGGGGAATATGAAATGGACGGTGTGCCAGGTTGCCACTCGTGCATCACCATGGAGTTTCTCGACCCGGCGGGCGCAAAGACGGGCAAGGCGCTGCCGACAGGTAACGCGGTAGATACTTTGCAGCTACCAGATGGTCTGGGCGAGGTACAGGCATCGCTAGTCGACGTAGGCAACCCAGGCGTCTTCGTCACCGCCGCGAGCGTCGGACTGCAAGCTCCTTGTACGCCAGCAGATATCGAGGCCGATGCGCCCCTAAAGGAAAAGCTGCAGCACATCCGGCGCGCGGGCGCCTCAGCCATGGGTCTGGACCCGGACATAGAGAGCGTGCCCAAGATTGTGCTGCTGTTCCCGGCCGACACCGGCACGGCTGACGACGGCGTCGACATTCGCTGCCTGGCAATGTCCATGGGCCAGGCGCACAGGGCCGTGCCGCTGACGCTGGCGCTGTGTCTAGGCGCCGCGACCAAGATTGAGGGCACGCTGGCCGAGGGGATGCTGGCTGGCGAGCGGCGGGATGCGGTGACGATTGCGCACCCGAGTGGTAGGCTGGATGTCGGCACGAGGATGGAAGGGGGCAAGATTGTGGCGGCGCAGTTGCTGAGGACGGCGAGGGTTATGATGAAAGGGGACGTGTTTTACTAGACTTCGGAGACTGTAGGCGTTGATGAGGCGTTTGTAAGAAGATGGCGTTGTAACTTTAGCATGATAGACTTGTGTATTCAGCGATACTTTTGTATACAGCACTTTTTAACTATTCAACCACCGCCAAACTCCACGTGTGCAACTCAACAAACTCCGCCGCAGCTGTTCTCCAACCGCCTATGCTAATACCCTCTTTTGTGCTGTGTTGCCATCGTTGTTTACATGCCTTCGATGGGGCAGTTGTCAATGTTCTCCTGCCACGCCATCTTGGCGTACGGAAGCATAAAGTCTGCAACTTGTTAGATTTTGCAAGTATCGAGAGAAGAGCTGTGCGTACCTTGGGAGCTAAACTTGCAGTCAATGTAGCAGTCCACCATGTCCTTGGTGTAACCCTCGCCGAGGTCCTCAAGGATGTGAACTTCGATGCTGCGCGCTGTTAGTGGCTGCTTTATCGTTGCATTGATGAGACGTACAAGTCGTAAAAGATGACATCAACAACTTTGGGGTCGCTGCCATCCTCGGGGAAGTTGGCCTTGGCCTCATAGTAGCCAGGAATCGAATGGTAGGGAATCTTGCTGTGCTTGGTATCGTCGCCTGCTAAAGTTAGTCATCGTCTGTGAGATCACTGGTAGATACATACCATCAGTTCCCCAGTCGTCAGAAGTGACGTAGCCGGGGTTGACCACCTCTTGACGACGGACAACGCCACGACGCTCACGCATCTCGCGACGTGTCATGTAACCAAGTGTGGGATTGGTGCATTCGTCTTGCGGCATCTCCATCGAATACAACGAACGCTTCTTGTCAACGACACCAGCATTGAGCCTAAAATGTTAGCATATTGTTACGTATTTGCGCTTCGGCGAAAGCTTACTGGTCAATCAGCTTCTTAGCCTTGTCATAGGGCACGTCCTTGATATAGCGGAAAACATCGCGGAAAGGCGAGACAATAAAGTTGTCATCATACGTAAAGGGGCCCTTGTGAACGTCAAATCGGACACTGCCCGTGTTGCCAAGAATGATTCGCGACTTGTCGGCCCGGTCCTTGTTAACAACCACGGCGGAGACGGCGGGCACAATGACACCTGGGAACATATTTTGCTTGTCGTCAAACGGCACGCAGTTGGTGCACCACGACTCTGGCGCGCAGCCATACACTTCACCCAGATTGAGCTCCTCGCGAACGTCGGTGATCTTGCTGGTAACCCGCTGGCCAGAATGATAGTCAAAAGTATCTGCCTTTTGGCGGGAGTGGTAGATGAATGTATTGCGGTTCCAGTCGAGATATCTACGCGAGTAGACAAACGGAGACTTGGATCCTTCCTGGGCGGGTCGAGATGGGTTGGGGACGCCATGCGGGTTGCTGATGCCATTGTAGCCGCTGTTGGACTTGTCGAAACCAGTCATGGACAGCCAGCCAAGCGTCTCGCAGTAACGACCAGACTCAATACCGACAGAGGAGTCGTCATAAACGGCAAAGTCACGGATATGGCTGTGTCCACCGAGAATTGTAATGGGCTGCTTGGCGTGGACCTTGCGAATAGCGTCCCAAACCGTCTTGAAAGTGCTGTATTCGTCTGTGGAACGAACAGGGTTGTGTCCAAACAGGACAAACATGTCAATTGGCTCCTCCGTGGCCAGGGCTTCGTTGAACCAATCCTCCTTGATCATGTCTGCAGCCTTGATCACTTGGGATGCGTTGGAGTTGCCTACCGTAGTTAGCATGTGCAGACAGCTGCCGATCGGTTATACATACCAGTAAAGTCGAAGAGAACACCAAAAGCCATGATGCGGACTCCCTTGGGTGTGGTAAAGTAGCGGTGGGTGACACCCACGTACTCAAACTCATTGGTGTCTGGATTGAGAATCTTGACGTTGGAGGTAATATACTTGTCACCCCATTTGCGAGCATACTGGTTGAACATTTGGTATGCCACCTCGGTCACGTAGAGCTCATGGTTACCTGGAAAGGTTAGCTCGGAAACTTTCGAGAATTTAAGCATCTGGGATTTGTACATACCAATTGTGAGGAGGTCGTAATCAATCTCATCAAAGATGGGCATAGACAGCTTGCCGTCCGGCTTGACGGCGTCTGAGAGACCAGTGCCATCGTGCAAATCACCAGTGTCAACGAGGAGGAGATCAGCGCCCATGTTGCCAGCAGTCTGCTTCATGCGGCGGCTAAAAGTGACAAAGTCACCCCAATCGGCGCCATAATTCTGCTCCTTGAGATGGCCCTCCAGCCAGCCGTGGGTGTCGGTCTACAACAGTTAATCGGGTTCCTGGACAGTGTCTTCGGGGTAACTGGAAAAACATACAGTGTGCATAAAGTTAACCTGGCCCCATTCGAGAGGTCCTTTGGGTCCGTACGCGGCATTGGGTGCGCCAGGCTGCATACGCTTTACCTGACGAACATATTCGACGTTGTTGAGAGGGCCATAGCAGCTGTGGCCGTCGTTGCCGCAGGCGATTGCCAGGGCAGGCAGTAAGCCAGCAATGACTCCGACCGACTTCATTGTTACTGTTGTAGCTGTGCCGGAATGGTATCGAATGGTTGGAGAAACCAAGGATGCTGGCAGCCCAAGACGAGTCGCTAGCTACGAAGCCTGGGTCTGTTCCAGTGTTATACGTCCCACCCTCGTCAAGCACGAACAAGGCTAAAGAATCCTCTCGGCGACCTCCGTACAACGTGGCAGCCGGCAAGACACCATCTGCAAGTCGTCTCGCAAGGCACTTATGCAACTAGCTCCAGGGCTTTTCGTGTGGGGTGTTGCACCCGTCAACGCGCGCCGTAGGCTATTTACCTTGCACCACTGAAGATCGCCCAGCAGAGTGGCGCCGGCTTGGCTGGTAGACACCTTCCGAATGGGGCCTGATAACGAGGCACGCCAGGCCAGAGACAGTGGGCCGCCCCGGCAATGAGGGCGCTGTGAGCTTCGGTGTGGCGTGCACATGGCGCAGGGTTAGCGCTGCTCGTCCGGCGGGTTTTGCTGCTCAGCCGTGCCGATGTATCCGTTGTGGGCACCGTTAGTGCAGCCTGTAGGAGAGTGAGGAGCAGCCATGTGCGAGGGCGTCACGGACGACAGAGCTAGAGCCCGGAGCGAGTTGTTGGAAGTCATTGTCCGCGTACGCCGAAATGTGTAGGGGATATAGCAAATTATTGAATTCTGTAGGCGAGTGGCGTATGCAAGTCGGCTAATGTGACGAAATACGCACCCTCATGCGTTGCTGCAACGGTGCAATTGGTCTCGGAGAAAGCATGTTGTGTCGCAAACCAGTGTGCTCAACTTTGGATCTCAGGACGCCGATGTACGCGTTTGCATCCGGTTGCCAGCTGGCAGCTACCCTACAACATCAAATCACTTGAATGATTGAAGAGGTACCTAAAAATATATATTTACAGTCAATTAAAAATATAATGGACCTTCAATTCCTTGTGCTGATCCTCGGCATTCATATCAATATTGCCTCTGCCACTGCCGGGTAAGCTTAAAAAGCCAGCCCACAGAAACCGAACGCCACAAATATACACGTTTCGAGGGGCATACAATGCAACAGTACCACAACACAAATAACGCCAGAAGCGTGCCAAAAGGGCAACAACCATGACACCACATCCGTACTACCCTCTCGAAGCTGCAATTCCACACTATTCTCCCAATGAGACGCCTCTCGCAACGATCTTGCCCGTGTTTGGCGGTATAGCCGGAGCTGTCGTGCTGAGCAGCTACGCCATTGCCTGTCGGTCGACGACGCGTCCAATTGACCGCTTCGCCGCAGCGTGGTTTGCGCTATGTATGTTGCAATAAGCAGGTGAACTATACTTTGACTCAGCTAACATGCATGGTCTAGGTGGCCTTCTCCACGTTACATTTGAAGGTACGTTATCCTACGGTGAATCCTTCATCTGTCTTCGCTGATACGAACCTCATCAGGATACTACATATACCATGGTAGCAAAATATCCGGCCTGCAATCGCTATACGCACAGATATGGAAAGAATACGCGCTCTCAGACTCGCGGTACCTCACCTCTGATATCTTTACCGTCTGCGTCGAGACCATCACCGTCGTATGTCAACTCTCAAACCACGCATCCCCCAGGGGAATAAAGTACTAACAAGAACCAGTTTGTCTGGGGCCCCCTATCCTGGCTCACCGTCCTAGCCATCCTAAGAAACTCTCCAAGCCGGCACTTTTACCAAATCATTGTCTGCACCGCACACCTCTACGGAGTGGCGCTGTACTACTCGACCAACTGGGCCGAGTTCCAGTCCAACGGCGTCCTGTATAGCCGGCCCGAGTTTCTGTACTATTGGGTATACTATGTGGGATTTAATGCGCCCTGGGCTGTGGTGCCTGTTTGTAAGTGTTGGCGTACTAGGAATGCTTGCCCCCAACTAATTCCATTGATATAGGGCTGCTCTGTGATAGCTGGAAGCAGATGCACCGTGCATTCGGCGCTCTGGCCGCAACGGAAATTCGCAAGAAGTTGTAGAAACAATACTAATAACAAAAACGAATGTGAATACGATACAACATGTCTCGAGTTATATGACTTGAGCTTTGCAAATTTGGACAAATGTTCCATTGTTCATCATTACACTACAGAATATAAATCCATATCCCTTTCCTATCCTGTGCCCTCCTGATTTCTTTCTTGGTCATGGTTTTTACTATATTACACTGTTGCCTGCAGACGCTCAAGCCGCGACGTGACAGCCTCCACCAGCGCCGTCTCCCTCGATAGCAATCCCTGGACCTGCTGCAGCTTCGACCGCCGAATATCTTGCGGGATCCGCAAGTCCTGACTTGTCGGCGGCGCGTCCTTGTCGCCCACGCTGCCTGCCTTCTTCAGTGCTTCTACATCAGCAACAAGCTCAGCCTGCAGCCGCTTGACGTTCTCCAGACGCTTCCACATCTCGTTTGACTGCTGCCTGGCATCGTCGCTGAGCTGCTCTCCTTCCGGTGGCCCCGATACGCTCGCTCCGAGCGTGCGTACCTCCTCCACGAATGCGCGCTCCTTGTTGCTGAGGTCGCGTGTCGTCGCCTTGCCAACAATCTTGCGCAGGTCCTCAACGCGCTTGGCAATCCTTTCCTGTCGCTTGCGGGCGTCGTAGATGCGGCGGTCGTACATGGTGTTATCTGACTCGTCATCGCGGTGGACGCCGTTGATTGTGTCGATTTTACCCTTGACCTCGTTTGCCTTTTGCACTTGCTGCTTCAGCTCAGATTGCAGCATTTCGCAGCGCCTGAATATCTCTGCAGCAGCTACACCAAGTCGGTATGTCTCGTCGCTCAGAACCTTGTGAGAATCGGTGAATATTTGCAGAGTCAGAGGGCTGAGCCTGACTTCCTGGTTCACAGCAGTCTTGTGACGTGAGGTTCGTAGACGTTCCAGCAACGTGGGTAAAGCAGACCCTTCGTCAAACACGTGCGGCGGGTTGTATACTGGTCGCGGCTCGTAAAAGTCCAAAGGCGCCATGCTTGCCTCGCGATCGCGGACGGGGCTCGCCTCTTCGCGGGTTGGGATCACACTGTCCATCTCCGGGCTGTCAAATGTGATGGCGATGGGCTCGTAAGGCGTGCAAGAAAGCAGAAAGTAGCCGACGTCCGGATCACGAAGAGCCACACAAGCGGCCAGAGGAACTGCAACATCAGCCGTGGGCTGAGCGTAGACTCTATCTCTCGTCGACTGAGAGTTGACAAGCAGGCCAATTCGAAAGTCTGTGCCAGCTTCAAACTCGCCTTGAAGCTCGCCTTCAAGTCGGAAGATCCACGATGTAAGCGACACAAACGTGATGCCGGCATGATGCGTGACAAAGAAGCTGTATCTTGACATGGCATCCGCGCTGAACACTGGCCAGCTATCCTCGTTCACTTCGACAGGGCTCATTGTGTCGATGGCTTGGAAAGCCAGTAATGACGGAGTCTTGATTTCGCCGTAGAGCTTGGCAAGCTTGGACTTGGACTTGGGCGGCAGCCATTGCGCTTGGATGCCCTCCATATCGAGGTAAACTCGGACTTGCCCGCTTGTCGAAAGCAGGCAGATTACGGGCAAGGATAAGCCTTCCTGGTCTCCACTGTCCACATCCAGGTCTTCGTCCTCGCCCATCATGAGGTCATCGGTTTCCGTCTTCTTGCCAATGACCATCATGTCGGTTATAGATGTGTCGAGATCGTCGCCAGTCTCTGGGTCCGACAACAGCTCAAATGGACCTTGCAGTCTTGGCGTTGCACCAGGCCGTGAAGGTCTCGTGTAAACTTCCACTGGCGGCTCTCCAAAAACAACTCCGTCAACAATCTGGGGTTCCTGTGCATCAAGCTCACCCATCCATTGCAGTTGCTGTTGTGCCAGGAGCTTCTCATTCTCATCCACGGAGGGGTCGTCTTCGATGCCAGCGACGGTCGTAACAATGGAAACGGAGAGCGAAGGAATCAGGGTCGGGGGTGGCGCCCATTTTTGAGGCAGCAGAGGGCAGAGAGCATATACATCGCCTTCGGTCATGGCCACCCATAGCGTCATGGGGTTCCAGCCTCCAGTACTTTTCGTAGCAAAGCTGGCAGCGGCAACCTCCATCTCAAACGAGTCTGGCGAGAATCCCTTATTGGTGGTAGAGGTCGATGCTGTAAAGTCTTGATCTAAAGTCGCACCGTCGGCCAGCTTCTTCAGATCAATGGAGGTTGTCGGCGAGTCAAATGACCAGCGATCCTGAGTAGAGAGCTCCCAGATACGGACAATGGCGTCGGACGTAACTGTGACTATGCTAGATCCGTTAACACCCAGCGGATGCCACAGGGCCGACATTATAGGTGCTCGAGACGTGACATGGGTCGTAGGGCCCAGAGTGAGGATTTTGGGCTTCAAGGGAGATGAGTCGTCGCTCGTGAGGTGGGCAGAATCGGGGAGCGCGCAGATGTGGACGGTATGTGCGGTAAGGATGGCTAGCAGGTTCGCATTCGGGGAGATGATGAGCTGTCGAATATCGTCTGCAACAGGTGTCTTGATAGTCTGTAGAATTTCAAGTTAGCAATACGAAACCAAGGTCACTGCTACTGAGATCTTCACGTACCCTCAGTCCTCCCATGGACTCGACGTCGGGGATGTCATCCAGCGGCCCGGTCGACTCCTCACGCTTAATTCGAGTAGTCGAGCCGTACCTGCCTCTTGCTTGCTGGGCAGTCGTCCATTCTTCCTTGAGGTATGCGAGGTCGCCCCAGCGAATCTCCTTGCCAACAGCGACGAAGACCTCTGTTCCTCGACGCGCAATGGTCCTTCGGGGTCCGGGAGGCGTCTTCTTCTTGGAGGAATAAGGCGGAGTCAGGCCGCGGGATCGAAGAGCGTCGGGGGACGGCTCAAAGAGCTGACCGCCGGGGGCGTTTTTCGACAGCCAAGCTGCCGAGTAGCACTTGACCTTGGGCATTGTCGCGGGAGCCAAGGTTTGGTCAAGCTCCGAGCAAGCTCTGCTGGCGTGGCTGGGCGTTGTATCTAGCTCGAGATTGCAGTGATTCAACGACAGAAAGTCCCAAATGCAAGTTTATCAAGCAACAGGCGCTGCGGCGAGCGCAAGTAATGGGTGGTTGCAAGTAGGAACGAAAGGCGACGTCCCTCCCCAGATATTTTGGTAGCTGAGAAAGGGCTGGGTTTGGGTCAGGCAGGGAACAGGCAAAAAGCGCGGTTGGTTAGGCAAAGTGAGTTAGCGCGCATCTGGGCGGCGGCAGGTGTGGAGCTCCACTCTGTGCGACTCCAGAGCTTCATTCTTTGGGTCGCCCAGCCAGCATCGGCAACAAAACGTTACGTTTGCGACAGTACACGACGACGACGACGAGAGCTCTCTACGGCCATACACTGCAAGATAATTGCCTGTATAGAGGCTGATACTACCCGTGAGGAAGAGCGCGGCACATTCTACGATATTCCCAGCCATCCATAGAACGCAGCCAGCACGATGCGACCCGAGCAGAGAAGCACAGTCGACAGGCTCGACAGACCCAGCGCATACTACCTAAACAAGGTACGTAGCGAGCATAAAAGAGCCATCAATATCCAGATCCAAATCTAATAACAAACCAGAACCGCCGCAGAAGAGACCGTGACGAGAATGGGGACGAGCCTTCAGAGCCACCAGCCGACCCTCTAGCCAACGCCACGACGCTCTACGTCGGCAACCTGTGAGCATCAACATGCCAATTGAACCCGTAAAAAAAGCCCAGCACTGACAATGTTTATCGTTAGTTCATTCTACACAACCGAGGAGCAGGTCTACGAGCTCTTCTCCAAATGCGGCGAGATCAAACGCCTCGTAATGGGACTCGACCGATTCAACAAGACGCCCTGCGGCTTCTGCTTCGTCGAGTACTACACCCACCAAGACGCGCTAGACTGCATGAAGTACATAGGAGGTACCAAGCTGGACGAGCGCGTGATCCGTACCGATCTGGACCCCGGATTCGAGGAGGGAAGGCAATACGGCCGGGGCAAGTCGGGCGGCCAGGTGCGAGATGAGTACCGCGAGGAGTTTGACGAGGGCCGAGGCGGCATTGGCAGGGCGCTACAGGCCGAAGCGGATTACGATGATAGGAGATATTAATATTACTTGGGTTAGACACTTTTAATATGAACTCGTTTTGATACTGTGGCCCTGGAATCGAGAGTAGTGTTTGAGTAGTCTTGAGAAATCAATTGTACGCCGTGCTTTGTCTATTGTATATACAGCATCTGCTCCTGTTTTCCATTACAGCGGAATAATCTCGCCGTCCCAATCAGAAAACGTAGCGTCCAAATGCAAGAAAGTGGTAGGGTAAATCGGTTGTTGTACAGTCCAATCGTCTGCTCCATGCCTCCCTGTGCATGAAACCACTCGCGTCCATCATCGCCATTGGTATCCCATCGTGCCGCCAATTTGCTCCATTTCGATACAATTATTAATAACCAGGCGGGTTGATTCGTTGCGAAACCCTCGTCCACTTCGGCAGTTCTGCGTAAAACATGTCCTGTCAGCAAGACTCGTTCTCTCTCGAGACTTTTCCAGGCTCCAAACGTACTGTGAATTCCCTTCCTGTACTTCTTCGCCTTGCGATCAAACATGGTATACTTGTCTCTCGGTAGCATCTCCGACTCAGTAGGCATCTCGGCCTTCCAGCGCTCCAGCGCCTCAAGCGTCTGTCCCTTCTTCGCAAGCGCGGCGTCGACGGTCGCGACGACGTTGTCGACAGCCCGCAGGCGCAGGCGTTGGCGTCTCTTCTGGAACTTGGACAGGCGCCAGGGGATTTTCCATAGCAGGCCGCCCGAGAGCGGGTTTGTGATGCGAAACGGGCCAAACATGGCTGGCGGGCTGTGTGTTGGTGTATTTTGCGGTTGGAATTGCGGCCGCAGGAAAGGCTGCTGCATGGAAACTTTTGAGGGTTAACGCAGGCTGGGCTTTTGGGTGGAGCGGAATATTGCGACTCCCGGGCGGCGCGGATGGTGGCCGCTGGAAACTTGCGGGGCAGGCGGTCTGGCGCCAGTGGTTGCTTCGCTGGGAGGTGAACACTACAGCTCCCCTCTCTTTGGCTAAGCTACCCAACGTCGCAAGGATAACTCGAGAAAAAAGCACAGAAATTTTCGGCCGATGATATAGCAGGCGGGCGACGATAAATACAAAGACGACGGCGCCCACAATGAGCTACTACTTTGCCATTGTCGGCACGCAAGACAACCCGCTGTTCGAGTACGAGTTTGGCACATCCAAGCAAGGCGGCGATGGACAGTCGCGGTTCACAGAGCAGGTGCGGCACCTGAACCAGATTGTCCTGCACTCGAGCCTGGACGTGGCCGAGGAAGTGCAGTGGTCGCATGGGCAAATGTGAGTTTTACTTCCTCGTCTGCTATGTTTCCCTCCTGGGGAACAGCAAGCGATTACGCAAACCGTGTTGAACTAACCCATGTCTTTCTCGCTTTCGTACGCAGGTACCTCAAGTGCATCGACAAGTTCTTCAACAACTACATCTCATGCTTCGTCACGGCCGCAGGCGTCAAGTTCCTGCTGCTGCACCAGCCGATCGTGCCGTCGTCGACGGCATCGTCGCGGACGTCGACGGCGATAGGGGCCAACCCGACGAGCCCCGCGACCGAGGAGGCGATCAAGATGTTCTTTACCGAGGTGTACGAGAACTGGGTCAAGGCCGTCATGAGCCCGTTTTACAAGGCCAACATGGAAGTGCGCAGCCCCGTGTTCCGAGCGAGAGTTGCGGCAGCAGGGCGCAAGTATCTGTAGTGCGAAGGGTTTGTGGTGGGTTGGGTCATGATACCATTTTGTAACGACTGGGCAGGCGTCTTGGGTTATTTTGATTTTTACACAATAGAAACGAATTATAATTTACAAGTCACATGGATGAGAGAGAAAATGTAGAGCACAACACAATAGTTGTATTGGTTTCATATTTGTTTCATTGCGATGCGAGTCCTACCAGACCCGTTCTGTGTAGTTTGGTTGTCATAATTGTCCACCCTTCAAACGCCAAAAAAGTAAAAGCAAAGTTTACAAGCAGGTCCATTTCCCACTTCCAGTATCCCGTAAAATATAAAGTAAAAAAAAGATGAGAGACGATGGGGATGTTTAACCACCGAAACCGTAGAGGGTGCGGCCCTGGCGCTTGAGAGCGTAGACGACGTCGAGGGAGGTGACGGTCTTGCGCTTGGCGTGCTCAGTGTAGGTGACGGCGTCACGGATGACACCCTCGAGGAAGGTCTTGAGAACGTTGCGGGTCTCCTCGTAGATCACTGGAGAGAAAAGACGCGTTAGCGAACTGGGTTGTGTTTGATGATGGTGGCGATGGTTGCCGGGACTGAAGACTTACTGGCAGAAATACGCTTGACACCACCACGACGAGCGAGACGTCGGATAGCGGGCTTGGTGATACCCTGAATGTTGTCACGAAGAATCTTGCGGTGGCGCTTGGCACCACCCTTTCCGAGGCCCTTGCCGCCCTTGCCGCCTAGAGGGAAGAGTATGTTAGTTTGAAGCCATCACGACAAACAACCAAAACAAAATCAACGCGTCATTCTCGCTCTCTCGTTGCATCGAGCGCGACATCCATCAAAAGAAAAAAAAAAGTAATAAATACTTACGTCCAGTCATGTTGATGGATTAAAAGGTTATAGTGATGAAAAGGTACTTAATGGGGATTTGTCGCGTTATGGACAAATGACGTTGGATCTTAATGCAAGGTGTGTGTGCAAAGACAAAAATACGCGCAGGGGAGAGGGGGGAAGAAAGAGGAGAAAGAGTTCGGCAGCAGATGCGGGGGGGCGTGGGCACTATGGATAAAATACGTTTGGGCAATCACTCACTCTGACACGCAAGTGCGGCGCGGCGGGCGAAAAGCCAGCCCGGGCGGCGCTCGGGCTGCCTTACAATCAGTAACCAAAATAAACGGGGAAAATGGGCATTTTTTGGTAGCGCAATTGTTTTGGGTGTGGTGCCTGGTGTCACATTAAATTGGCTGCTGGTATTCCTAAATGGGACTAGCGCCGAATGGTAGCTTTTACCCGCAGCTGCAGGTAAGACAGATGCCGGCGGAGACGGACGCCGGCCTGCAGCCAATGATGCCACAGGAGGTCCTGGAAGCAGGGTCAAGAACGCTGGCTGCCATGCGCCAAAGACACGAATACTATGTACGAGTTGGTATTATACGGTCGGATCTATGAATATCACATTGTCGGATAGATGCGCAAGGCCATCCAGAACGGGTCTATCCTTGCCACACCTCCCGACAATGACGATTTGAAGAAGGGTGCGATAGACGCAGCGTTCTCGTACTCCGTAGAGGCCTCTACATACCTTCAGCCTCTACGTTCTACACACCACGCCGGGAGAAACCTCTCCAACAACTGAAATAAAATCCGTGATAATAACAACACGTATTCAACTACAATACAAGCAACCTTGATCTCAAAACTCATCTCTCCTCGTACACGAATAAATCCTTCCAGCCGACATTGTCCAGCCGCCTCCCTCCCCACAGGTCCGTCCACACAAACGCGCTATCCCCTTTCAGGTCACGCGTCGACTCCTGGTTTCTGGCACAAGTACTCCGTACCTGCTGATCCAAACACACGCCCCCAGAACAAACAAGTACCACGCGCTGCTGCCTGGTACTTGCTCTTAACCCGTGCCCGAATTTTGTGATTCGCCGTGGGCAGCTCTGGTGGAGACGTTGCCTTTGTATCTTTTTTACTGATCGCTTGTACCTCTGCCCAGCCTGGCTCAGCTCTACCGTATTCGGCGTCTGAAACGGTGTTTCTTGTACACGGAACCGTTTGTTATCCTCCCGTGTCGACCTTCACACTGGCCCATGATGTGTGCACATAGATAGAATAGTGGCAGAAACTAAATCATATTCATTCGTCTCGCGTATACAACCCGCATCGTCTACTATACAAATACAGAACTGCAGACAACCTCTTCAAAGAAAAAGAGCTGCTCGCCTACGCAACTCAACACCTCCAAAACAAGTGTCCAGTTGCAATTGATGTGATGAATGCTCTCCCATTACCCAGTGTATGGTATACATAATCGCTCTCTCTCCAAAAAAAAGAAGGAAAACACGGAAAAAACAAAGAGTCATCCTCCCGAGTGCCAAACGCCTCGGCCCTTTGCCAAATGTCCTAAAAAAACGCCTGTACCATGCAACATGCCGTCATGCCATCCACATGTCATTAATAGCTTCTCCCCTTCCCACTGTCTCTCTCGCCCCTTCGATCGCTGATCAAATAGATGATTGTAGCCTACGTTTCGAAACATCCAAGATGATACGACGGCCCAGAATCACCAACGCCGGAACAACGCTTTGTAATAGAGTTACAAAGCCAAATCAAACTCGGAAACTGCTGAAATCATCTTAAGGCATCATAGTTCGTGATGCTCATGTCATCATCGAGTCGTCCATGGGTATATCATCTTCAAAGCTCTCAATCGCCTCCTTGATCATCGGTCCAGCCTGCTAGCGATGTCAGTTAAAGCCGTGCCTGGCAGAGGAAAGCGCTGTGAAACTTACTTTGGGGTCCAAGGCCAATGCAATCGTAAAGTGATGGACGGCCAACTGCCGCTCATTCATGCTCCTATACAGCGTGCCCAGCAGAAAATGCACGCGCCCTTCATCTGGCGCCAAGTCCTTGAGAATCACCAGCTCCCTCTCCGCCTCCTCAACCTGCCCGACCGCAATCAGCGCTCGCGCCTTTTTGTATCGCGTCAGTGCCGCCTTTGGCGCCAGCTCTACTGCCTTGCTGTACGCTCTCAGAGCAGGCATGATTTGCTTCTGCCTCTCCAGGACAGTTCCCATGCACGAGATCAAGACAGCATTATTAGGGTTGATGGTCTGCGCCGCCTGGAAATGCGTGTATGCCTTGTTGTACTCTCCAAGGCGCTCCTGCACTCGGCCAATTCCATAGTATGCATTGTAGTGGCGCTTGTCGGCTGAGATGGCCTGGCGGTACGACGTAAGCGCCTTCTCGTACTCTTCGTTGGTTACGTGTTCGTGGCCTTGTAGCGTAAATGCGTAGGCAAACTTGGGGTCCAATTGCGTCGCCCTCTTGAAACACTTCAGTGCCTGCTCAGGGTCCCGCGCTAGAGACCACGCATTGCCAAGCGCACACCAGGCTTGTGGCGAGTGCCACGCCGAGTCAACCAGTTCATGAGCAAGGAATGACAAGTCCGTCTCCCGCTTCAAGTGCCATAGGATAGTCGAGTACACCTCCATATCCTGCAAGCGCGAGGGCGCCTGCACACGCATTCTCCTGAAGAACTTTTCGGCTTCCGCGTACGATCCTTGCTCGTAATGCGCTTTGCCCATTTGTGCCAGGACCCATGGCGAGCCTTGGTGAGCTGCGGGCAACGAACTCATAGCCTGCAGTGCTTCTTGGCACTGGAATCGGGACAGGAGATAGTAGCCGTTTCCGAGCTTCTTCATTATATCCAGCATCCACTTCAGTGCTTCCTCGAGCTTGGCCGCGTCAACTTCTGCCGTGCGCGGTGCCTGGGCTGGCGCGGCTGCCTGTGTCTGAGTCTGGCTTTGCGGCGGATGGGCTGGTTCCCTAACCCTCGACGTCTCACCGTGATCCATATCCGCCCTATCATCAATGGGTTTACGGTTGCCGCTGACAACTCTGCCGACATTTGAGCCGCTAGATCCGGGCCGGACGATTCGCCCAATCGGGGGCCTAGCCTTTTTCATTTCTCGCCCAACAGACGCGCCAATCGTTGCGGCTCCAGAGTTCGTCTTGCCCGGCTTGAACATATTAAGTCGTGTACTGCGTCGGGCACCTGCGTCGTCTGTATTAGCCGATCGAGCAACAGGGTGGCCCGACAGCGTTCTCTTTCGATCGGCAGGCTGTGCAGCTGCGGTGCGTGCCGTGCTCGTTGCGACTCCTGGTGCGTCGGGCATCGGGTCTACAGCCTGTTCGCCTTCTCTTTCTTGTGAACGGCTCGTCTTCTTTGCGCCGAGCCTATAGTTCATCCGCGGTGGCGCTTCCAAGCTGGCGTCCACGCCTTGCGCCTGTCGCAGCCTCCGAGGAGGTGCTTGTGGCGGCTCATGTGCGTGTGAGCCAACGCGGGCAATTTGGCCATCTGCCGCAGACGGCCCTGGCGGCGTCTCCATTCCGTCAAAGGCTGGCTGGCCGGCACCAGAGGCGCCATAACGCAGCCTTGCACTTTGTATGCGCCCCATAAAGTCGTTATCTGAAGGCTCGACATGGATATCCGTTACGGGACTTGAGTCTGCGGCGGAGAAGCTAACGTTGAAGGGATCGGGCCCAAGTTCGGCAGCGATACTGCGCAGCAACGATTTCTTGGGCATGGTTTCGGTAGAGGAAGAATGACCGCTTCCTTTTAGTTCGGTGTTTGTTTCGGGATCGAAGCTCGTCACGAGCGATTCGTTGGGTTTAAAGATATTGGGCACGCGAACATGGACTCCCATGTCGCACAGCGCCGTAAAAGCGTCCCATTGGAAGGGGTTTAGTTTGAGCGCCTCTTCAAAGCAACCGATTGCCTTTTTCTTATCGTCGTGACCGCGGTAGAGCTTTCCGAGGAGGCACAGCACGGCGGCCGCGTCCGGACCGTTAGCTCGCGTGGTGGCGCTGTGCTTGCCGGTGCTGCTCCGTGACAGCCAAGTCGCTTTCGACCTTTCCAAAGCGGTGATGCCGTCTTTGAACTTTTCCAATGCCAGACAGGCCTGTGCAAAAACCCAGGCGCACCCGAGGTTCATTCCGCGATAGCCCATTGGCTTGCCAACATCATAGGCCGAGCGGTAGTCACCGAGACGCAGGTGACATAGCGCATAGAGGTGGGCGGCGTCGGACGAGCGCGGATCCTGGGCGAGGAATCTCTCGGCGAAGAAGAGGGCATTTTCGTACGACGAGTTGTCGAGATGGTAATGTATTACCTGGCGCAAGACGCCGGAGACTGCTGCGGGATTGGGCGCCATGGTGGGCGTTGCAGTTTCCAAAAGATGCTCCCCGGCGATGCCCCGACGCTAACTGTGTAATGATGGTCTACCGTCGTGTTGTGGCCATGGGATGGTTCGACGCGGTTGTTGGAGTGTAGAGTCGAAGAAACGTTTCGAATATGCACGACCGACCGGGGCTGGTTGTCTTTGGACACCTTTATTGCCGGATGCTGCCGCAGGGAGTGTTGGTAGGGGCGGTGTTCATTCCCTGGGGCTGGTTGTCTCGAATGCCGGATGCGGGGCGTAAACGAGAGCAAAACAACAGCTCACCGTCTGGCCAACAAGCGAAAGGAAGTGATGGGCTCGAGTCGTATGATGTACGTAGTATCGAAGAAAAAAAAAGCCACTGGGCTAAATATCACGTAGCGCAAGTAGGGTATTCGTAAAAAATCGATGCAAGAGAAAGCAAGCTCGGTCGAAGGGTATCGTGAAGTCAGGACGACTGTCGCGGCGATCCTAGCACGCGACGGACTAGCTCGTGGTGGAAATCAACCGCACAAACTAACGAAGAGAAAGGAGAGACGGCTCAGGATGAAGATGTCCTTGGCATGATACGATTGCATCGATCAATAGCCGGTCGTCCTGGGGCCGTGAATAGTGCTTCAAAGGGGCCAGAAGGGGGTGAAGTGAGGTGAGGTGAGGTGGTGGCGTCAGTTTCCCAGCGTTTGGAACGCACACGGCACGATTGTCTGCGAGCGGCGCGGGCGTGGAAGGAGGGCGGCCCGCTGATGTCGGGTCGCGCGCAGTTGTTGTGAGCCTAGCTGTGCCTGGCGCTTGATTGGACGAGGAGCGCTGACAGCGGTTTGCCCAGCAACAGGACCACGCCAGCCCACTATTCCACGCTGTGGCATTGCGCTTGGGGGGGCTGGCCGCAACCAGCGCCACCAGAGACTCACTCTCCTTGGGGAGCTTTTGCTGGCCAACCACTTGTATTGCTGCCCCGTGGTGCTGAGCCACACTTTGATTTCTCTATCCAACCTCAGCACACACCCACAGAGCACACCATATATCGGAACCACGAAGCTTGAATTTTACGCGCCCAGCTCGGTAGCATCTGACCACATCCCATCCCGCCTTGGCATCCAATTCACTACTACCGTCTGAATCAAGCACTCTCACCCACACACATCACAATGGCCCAAAAGGCGAAAAAGGACCGCGCAAAGGCCAACGCCGCCGCGCTCAACAACCTGCACATGGGCTCCCTCGCCGTCAACGTGCTCTTCCTCGCCTTCCACTTCCTGCTGCGCCGCCGCTCCCTGCTCGCCTACGGCCTCTTGTCCGCGCCCAGCTTCATCTGCGAGTACGTGCTCGAGTCGTCGGGCCGGCCCAAGTACGAGGCCGACAACAAGACGCTCAAGAGCGCCGGCGAGGACCTCGCCGCCCAGGGCCTGACCGAGTACATGTTTGATGTCATCTGGGTCACCTGGGCGTCTGCCGTGGTGGCCATGCTGTTTGGCAACTGGGGCTGGCTGCTGTGGGCGGTTTTGCCTGCGTATGGGCTGTATATGGGCTCTGGCTTGCTGGGCATGGGAAGGCAGAAGCTGGCCGAGATGCAAGGTGGTGGTGAGCAGCCTGCTGCGCCGCAGGGAAACCGCCGCTCAAGGAGAGCTGCGTAGGTGGACAGGGCATAATGTAAAGGAAAGAAAAATAAAAAAGGCAGTTGTTTATAAAATCTATTCATTTATCATGTTTAATAAGCTCACACGGTCTAATATGCACTCTCTAACCACGCTTTGGGCGATCTCCAGTCCACTTCTCCAGCATGTCATCGTCAACATCGCGCACAATGACATGAAAGTGCTCCAACGAGCGCACACTCTGCAGCGCCACCCAATTCTTAAACCACACAACCTTGTCCTCGCCGCCGGGCCCCAGCGTATCTATAAAGTACCTCTGGACAAACGCCTGTATGAGCGCCCTGCTCTCCGGCACAAGATCGCCCTTGTCGTCATCCGTGGCAATTGGTGTCCGGGTCCAGACGATGATGTGCGTGATGCCAGGATCCAGGGCGTACGGCCAGTCGTTCAAGAGCACCTTGTAGTCTGACGGTTCTTGGAACGGCGTGGTAGACTGCGGCGTGAACGGCGGTTCGCCCCAGGCCTTGGGCAGGCGGTGAGTGAGGAGGAAGTTGGTGATTGAGCCATATTCAATCTTGATGGCGGCCGTCCAGTCTAGATAGCGCTGGAGGTCAGAAGGCGTACGGCGGAAAACGGAGATATTGTTGGTCTCTATCCATTGTTGGAGCAGATGGTTAGCGCATGTATAGGGCGACGATGCACGCAGGTGCCCGTGAGATGGAGCATTAGACTCACCGATGATGTGCTTCAGCTCTTCCCAGTCATGCTTCTTGAACGTTTCATCCGTTTGTTTCAGGATCCAATGGTCCAGCTCCGTCAGATTGAAAGCCGGCTTGACCGGTGCCGGAGCGCCAAGAGGGTCATTGTTGCCCATTGTGAGATTTTGTTGCGTTTCAATTAACGCGTAGCGTCGCGCCACGCCCTGCAATTGTAGTCGGTTGCGAACTTTCCTTACAGACAGGATTGGAATCCCAATAAGTTGCTTCGGGCTCGTTAAACTGCTGTACACCCGAACTTTTCGCTGTACATGTAAATGGAAAAGCCGTGGATATTTGCGGAATGTCAGTCGATGGGAGTCGCGAACAACGGCGGTACGAGTAAGCATGCGTTGTCCGCTGGCGGAGCCTCGTGTCTCACAGAATTTCGATGGACCCCACTGGGCGCGGGTAAGTGCCCGGAATATGCCATGCATGCTCCGTGTGCAACTTGCTGACGGCATCAAGATGCAGCATCCAGTACATGGCATAATTATAACAATATTACTCTGGAGATCTAGTAAAAGTGAGAATACCACGGATTGTAGATTGCTACGTCCCCCCAAACTCTGCTCGCGTACACATCACCATTAGTCAGGGTAGTGGCCTACGAGTCACTTGCCCACCCGGGCAGCCCTTGCAATGTTCGAAGCCGGTCTTTCGGCCTCGTATGCAAAAGTAGCTAAATATCACGCCTACCATCGAAAAAACGCCACGTTAGCAAAGGATGCCGGGGCCTTCTGAGCCATGCGATCTCCGTTCCCGATTCAGGCGGCTCCCGGGTTAAGCGGGTGCGGAGTCGAAACGGCCGGCTTCTAAGTTCAGAGCCAGAGCCTCGGCCCACCCTACCTCCAACCTATATGACGGAAGGACATCTCCCCGCGTCATCCCCGTCCACTGCGAATAACATCAATTATGACCTAGACATCTTACTTATTGCAATTGCCAACCTTAAACACCAACATCGTCATGATTCTGAGGCCGCTGTCGTTCCTCGACTGTGCCGTCTTCGGCCTCCTTCTGGTCCGGCAGCTGCTGTACCAGCTGGGACTGAACACGACGATTATATCCGGTATCAAGGTGCTCGTGCGCATATGTAAGCTTCATTTCAGAGAACCTACAAGAAACCTGTGTCATAATACAGAATATGCTAATATTGGAGCAGGCATCCCGCTTCCCATCCAAGTTGTGCGCGAGCGTTACCTGACCCCCAAGAGCCTGCGGCCGCAGTTTGTGCGCCAGGCGACGCTGTTCGAGTATGCAATGGTGCGCTTCATTCACAGGGCGTTCAAGGCCCTGCCTACTAGCGTTCTTCGCGTTGCGCTGGACGCGGCCGTGGCTCGGCCGTTTTTCAAATGGAGAATGCTCTCCCATGGTTACGACAATGATTCGGTGGACAGCGAGGAGGAGTCGTATGACGAGGTGAGTGGTGTACACACTGGTGGCTATCTGCGTCGGGATTTCAATTCTGATTAATACTCTAGGGGGGCGTCCAGACAGAGGGAATATGGATCAAACACGACAGGAGCAAAGCTCCTGACGTGGTTGTCTACTACATACATGGTACGAAGTGCAGTGTCAGCCTATATCGAGTTTTTGCTAATACGCCCAAGGCGGAGGCTTCGCTCTCGGGTCAGCAGCCTTTTACATGGAATTCTTCCTAGCATTACACAGCTTGCTACTAGAAGCCGGTTTCAAGAACCCTACAGTGTTTGGATTGGAGTACTCGCTCGCGCCGGACAAGGCGCACCCGACGCAAATCAATGAGGTGATTCTGGGGTATAAAAAGGTCATCGAATATGCAAAAGACGCGTCCAAAGTCTGCGTGGCCGGCGACTCGGCCGGTGGTGCCTTAACACTCAGTCTCTTACTGCACATCGCAGGCCAAGGAAAGACCGGTAAAGCTAGTGCAGTTGCCTTGCCGCCACCACGCCTGGCCACCGTCATTTCGCCATGGGTGACGCTCATTTCTACTCTCCACAGTTCATCAAGCGTCGACTACTTGGATCGATATATGCTCTGGAAATATGCCTACGCGTACGCCGGGGCAGAGCTGGTCCATAGCGCGCCAGCATCGCCGGGCTCTGCTGACAAGAAGTTGTGGAAGGCGGCTTGCCCGGAGCGAGGATACATTGTCACCTACGGCGGCGACGAGGTCCTCGCTGGCGACGTGGAGGCCTTCATCAAGCTGCAAACCGCGGGAGGAGCAGAGGTGTCCACGTTTGTTGAAGAGGGCGGCGTCCACGTATGGCCCGTGGCTGCCATGCATCTCTCGGCAACCAACGAGAGGCGGCTGGCGGGAATCCGATCTATAACACGTGAGATTAGAAAAAGGTACATCTAGACATGAGCAGCCGATTCGAGTCGAGTCTTGTAGTGCGGGCAATGGTCAGATTAGATCAAGTAGGCAGTCATGGACGAACACGAAATGTATTGAGCAAGTCGGGAACCAGAGCGCAAGTGAATGCGGGCGGCTTCGTCGTTGCAGTGCCGTCTCGGGTTTATAAAGCTCATGATTCTATCATCATGTTGGGAATAGAGGGGGAAAGGAATGCAACTGTCGGGTGCCTGCTTACCTTTGATGACACGGTTGGTTGACTGCCATGGAGCTGTACCATGGTGCTGACCATGGGCTGGTAGCTTCGTCGAATCACGACGCGCGTAAGCAAGGTGCGCCGGATCTGTGCGACGTCGGAATCGTTTCTGTGCGTCGCGCTACGGCGGTGCTTTGTTTACGAAAAACGGTTACCGGTACATAATCTGGCTCGCCATGTGCTCCGTGCCATGTTACAAATCCTTACAAGTCGGTAAGCGTCGCATGGGGATGATGCTCGACAACAGACAGGCACAGGCGGAGAACACTGGCAGTTTGTGAGGTGCGCTGGTGCTGGTGAGACGGAGGATAGTTTTGTTGACCATGCCTAATTCGGCGAGCTGGAAGTTTGCTGCGTCATTTGGGGGGGGAAGCTACCTGTTCGCCTAAGGTACCTGCCTGCCTAGTGCGTGCCGGGATGGGTCGCCCCTGCCCTTTATTTTGAACCAGCCGGCGCACGCAGACGGATGCGCCTGCCCCCTTTAGGCGCCCTCGCTCCTGCCTTGTACACGGCACACCACACACCACGCACACAGAGAGGACAGAACGGGGTCCCGCCCACCCTGCGTACTATGTACCTATCGACCCCGCGACGCGCATATAAACGGGCAGAGCCCCTCCAACTCCGAACGCCAAACGACCAGGACACGCCCGCCCACTCATCATCCGCCCACCAGCAGCCACCGTGCGCCCGCGCCGCCCCAAATCGCACCTTTTCCCCTCCGCCTGCCCCTGCTTCCTGCGGCACCCCTGCGCTGAGGTGTCCTATTATTGCGATCAAGTCAATTGCGACCGTTTGTCATCCTTTGGCTGCATTTATTTTTATTTTTAATTTATTTCTGTCGCTAGCCGTGTCTATTTCATTAGACTCGCATCCGCACCGGCACTTGTCTTGGGTTGCAGGCTACTCCGGACAACAAGCGCAGCCACTTACACCAATCGCGCCGTCGCCAAACATAATCAAACCTTACCCTTACCTGGCCTTACCTGCGCATTTGCGACAGAGCGGTAGCCAAACCTCGACCGCCCTTTTATTTTATTTACATCTCTTTGCGACGATTTAATTGAGCCATCACCCGCTCATTAAATCATTCATCGCGAAAGCGTCTGCCCCAGCTCAGCGGCGCCACGAACAAACGCAAGCGCGTCGCCGTAACAAGGACAAGGACAAGGCGAGGAGAGTTACCCGATTTTCCACCGCAACAAGCCACAACGCCATCGCATCCTCATCCGTTGCCCAGGCCCGCCTGACTAACCACGCGCCCTTTTTACCTCTGCGTCCTCGTCTGGATTGCATATTTCGACCCGCTTGCGCTTGTGCAGCGTCTCCAATCGGGATATACAAAGCAAGCCCACCGCCCAGCGACAAGGGGCAGAAAAAAAAATGTCGACCGACGACTCTTCCTACGCGCCCAAATCACCGGACCTGTCATCCTTTTACTCGTCTGGCCCCACTGATCCCGCACCGCAGCTTCAAAGCCCGTCCAACCACGGATATCTGCAGCCTCCGTCGTTTGGCTACACGCCGGGATCATCATACACGCCTCCAGGCGTCAACTTTAACCAGAGCTCGGTACCCGAAAACCGTTACCAGCCGCCCATTTACAACCAAGATCAACAGCAGCTGCACCAGTACCAGCAGCACCAGCAACCACCCTTTGGCTCCTCGTTTCCGCCGCCGTACGGTCAGCCGTTTGGAGACCAGGGCTTCCAAGGTGCGCCGTCGTCGTTTGCCGACCCGTACCCTCCACAGACGATAGCACCCCAAGCCGTCAAGGTCGAGCCAGAAGCCGGGTCCAGCATGCCTCCTCGCAAAACCGCAGCTGAGCCCGCCCCTCCGGCCGAGATCATGTACTCGCCCGTCAAGACAAAATTCCCCACGGCGCGAATCAAGCGCATCATGCAGGCCGACGAAGAGGTTGGCAAGGTGGCCCAGCAAACACCAATCGCCGTCGGCAAGGCACTAGAGCTGTTCATGGTCCAGCTCGTCCAGAAGAGCGCCGACGTGGCCAAGGACAAGGGCTCGAAGCGCGTGACGGCGGCCATGCTCAAGCAGGTGGTCGAGACGGACGACCAGTGGGATTTCCTGCGTGACATTGTCAGCCGGGTCGAAAACGACAAGGAGACCAAGGCCAAGCCCAAGCAAGAGAGCGACAGCGACGAAGAGGCGGGCGAGAAGAAGAAGCCACGCAGCCGGAGAAAGAAGGCCGCCTAAGGATTTCGTCTTCTTCCCTCTCTTTCAACTTGAGAGGATAGAGCCAACAAGTGCAGTGCCCGCACTGTGCTGCAGGCCAAGGATAGACTTGATGAGCACAATGAACTTGGGAGGAACACGGCGTTTTTTGTTGTCACGGGCTAGCATACACATTATACAAAGGCGTTGAGCTTTGCGGAAAAGCTCGTAGCTTGCTATTTTTTTTTTTTCACTTTATTTTTTCGTGTTTGATATTGTTGGGATATATCACCTTGAGGCCAATCTACTTGGCTGGCCTCGGAACGGTAGATAGAATGGTGTTTGGTTTATGTATAGAGGGAACGGATATTGGCTACTTAGCTAGCTGTGGCCGAGGACTACAGACTATGGCAGGCTACGGCGTACAAATGAAGTTGACTTTCCACTTGCTACTTGACTGGCCATTGTGAGATGTGGTACAAATCGTAGGAGATGTTTTGTCGCAGAGCTCGGATTGGTGTGCTGGTGGCATCAACCGCGTGTTCGCGACCTTTGTACTACGGTAACACGGTACATCATGACAGCCTCTATCCAGGAAATAGGGCAGAAAGCTCGTTAGCAGAAGCCACTCGTATTCATGGCCCATTTAAAAATTACAGAAGCCCCGAACAGTCGGAAAAGTTGCCCTCGGCCAGAGGAAAACGCCAAGTAAATAGGCCAGTACGCCATAATCCGCCGTGGTACAGCAGTAAGCGGGCCGCTAAACAGGGCTGTGGACTAGAAAGTGGCGGCCACTTTTCGCTCGAGCCATAGGTGTCCGCTTGCCGCAGCTTCCTCATAGTACGAGTACCTCACGGCCCAGTGTCCCATTTCGTGTCCCCATTTCGTGTCCCCATCCCGCGTCGCCGAGCCTCCCCGCCAGCGAATTATCGATCAAACCACAGCACTGTCCCGCACTGCACCGCACGGCACGGCACCACCTTTCCCGTTTGGCCAGCTTGGCCACCAAGCAGCTCCCAGCAAGCTAGCACCGAACGGAAAGCCAGCTTCAACTGATCAACCTCGCTTGTCCTTCCCCTTTCCTCTACTCTACTACCATGCAAAGTCGACTACGATAGGATCTCGCGTTTCCTTCTTCTATATTTATTTTGGCGTTTCTGCTGCCAACGCTCCTTTAATCATCACCCTCCCCCGAACGACAAAACGACGGCCCTTTTGGACGCCTCTTCCACCACCCCCCGTTCGTCCCACCCCGCTACGCCGCCCATCTGTCCTCGAACCTCGACACATCCCCCCGACGTCGACATTGACCTCTCTTGTCTCTCTAAACCCCCGTTGGTGTTCGATGCGGCACCCCCAACTCGCCTCGTCTCGCCTCGCTACGTCGCCGTCCGCTGTCGCCTGTCCCAAGTCTTGTTCCAATGTCTTGGGATCTGTTGCAGCGGTTCTTTGAATCCGACGTCTTCAATTCCAATCCCTTCCTGCCCGTCTCGTACCTCTCGTGAGTGTGCCCGCCCTTTCCACCCCGTCCGTGTCCTGAACCGACCTGCTACCCCTGCCGGCGGTGCGCGTGACGCGTTGCCAAGTTGGCTGCGGCACAATCGGTCATATGGGGTTCTCCTTTCGTTTTCCGCGTCTCTTTGCGACTGACTGTTCATCGTGTGATCCTATAGGCGGTATGCGGACCACGTCGGCATTCACTATGTCCTCTGCAACAAGCTGCGACAGTTTCCCTACGAGGACATTGAGTTCTTTCTCCCTCAGCTATGCCACTTGATCATTAGCGTCGACAATGAGTCCATGGCTCTCGAGGAGTTTCTGCTCGATCTGTGCGAAGAATCCGTCACCGCGGCTCTATTGGTATGTTGCTCACGGTAGCTGATACGACCCTCATCCTCTAACCCCAAGTTCCGCAGACCTTTTGGCTCTTCCAGACCTACCTCCACGACCTCTCCTCAACGCCTCAATCCCCAGCCTTCCAGACTTGCCGAAGAGTATATAACAAGGTCCAGCACATTGTCTTTGGCATCGCCGACCTTGGACGCCACGAGAAGATAAAGGAGAATGTCTTGCCCGTCACCGTTCTATCCAGCTTCGTTCTGGCCAGTGTGGCCCTGCCGATGATACCACAATGGGCCGGACCATTGGCTGTTGCGCAAGCTCGCAAGCCTCACCCCGTTACGGAACTTGCGGCCGAGTCCACCGGCGAAGCCAAGATTGCGCGATCACAGACCGTCACCAACGCCACGTCGAAATCGAAACGGCTGAAAGAGGTCCGGAACACGAGCGCTCCTGATGTGAGTCGGCAGGAAGGTGGCCAGGCATCGCGGGATAAACCCCTTCCTCTGGCTCCAAATGTAAACCCCAAAGGCACAGCGCCATCAGAGACGCGACGTCCGTCTGCGTTGGAGCTCAAATCCGCCGAGGCGAGGGCCAGTTCGGCATCGCTGCCGCTTCCATCGCCTAAGCAGACGGTACGGCCGGCAACGCCGGTTTCTGCCAGCTTTGCCTCGCGGAACGGCTCCGACAGCCTCCATCGACGCCATTCGCTTCACTACAAGAGCGCAAAGACGGTCGCCGACCTGTCGCCCACGCAAAAGACGCGCCTTCTGCGACAGCACTACTTTCGCTCCCAGACACAATTCTTAACCGCGCTGGAGGCCATCTCTAATCGTCTAGTTATTGTGCCCAAACAGGCGCGTATGAGCGCCCTGCGCGCTGAACTGGCTCTTATTTCGCGTGATTTGCCTGCGGAGATTGATGTGCCCGTCATCTGCCCGCCAACGCTCGTGGATGGAGCGCCAGGCAAGAGTCGCCATCACCGCATAGTACGCCTCAATCCCACAGAGTCGACCGTTCTGAACAGTGCCGAAAAGGTCCCATATCTGCTCATGGTGGAAGTGCTGAGGGAGGACTTTTCGTTTGACCCAAACACGTCAGACAACCAGATGCTGCTATCAACGCTATTTAGCGGCAACGGAAGCTCGAAACGACTGTTTGACCTCTCATCCGATATACCCAAGACTGCACAGTCTACGCCGCCTCCCGAACCAGCAGTCGACAGCGTCTTCGAGCCTACGTCCGGCGACTTGGGCAGCTCGCCACTCATTAGATCCTTTGACGAGGACCGTCAGTCCCGGCCGTCGCAAAAACAGACTCAGCAATACGGCTCGCAGCATTTATCCAGCGGAGAGACCACATCATCAACAGCCCTCGAAACGACAACCCCGCGAAGCTCCGGTGCAACGAGGTCAAGGTCCAGCAGCCCCGGGTCGCGTCGCAAGATGACAGTCGCTATGGCGCGCAATGCCTCGGCCGACCAACCCGACTTCTCAGCGCTGGCCACGCACATGCGCACGGCAGCGCAGATGCTTGCGCAGCTTGACGCAAATAGCAGCAGACGCCCCAAGCATGAAGTGGCTGCCATTCGTGCCAAGATCATCGCCAGTATGCAGAGCCTCGAGGAACAGAGCTTTGAAGCCGACGAGGGTCCGACTTTCGATACCATCATGGCTAAGACTGGCGCTGGCACCAACACCAACCCTAACGCCAATACCTCAAGCAACCCAGACCTGGATGAAAACGCGCCGTTGGACACGAACCTCAATGCCAGTGCAGGAAGGGAACGCATGGAGAACGATATCAAGACTGGTGGTGTGCAACGCCGCGGCGATCGCGACGACCCCAGCGCCGCCATTTTTGGTGAAGCCTGGGAAGCCAAAAAGGAACGAATCCGCAAGTCTTCGCCGTATGGCTGGATGAAGAACTGGGATCTCGTGAGCGTCATTATCAAGACGGGTGCCGATCTGCGGCAAGAAGCGTTTGCGTGCCAGCTGATTTCCGTCTGCCACAAAATATGGAAGGACGCAGACGTCGTTGTATGGGTGAAGCTGATGCGCATCCTGGTCACGGGCGAGTCGTCTGGCCTGATAGAGACGATAACAAACGGCGTATCGCTCCACTCGCTCAAACGCAGCCTCACCATGGCGTCCATTGAGTCCGGAAAGAACCCCCGGCACAGAATCGCCACGCTCAGGGATCACTTCCTCAAGGCCTTTGGCAAGCCCGACAGCAAGCCGTTCCGCGCAGGCGTCGATGCATTTAAGCGCTCACTGGCTGCGTACAGCATCATTTCATACATCCTGCAGCTCAAGGACCGTCACAACGGCAATGTTCTCATTGATAGCGAAGGCCACATCATCCACATTGACTTTGGCTTCATGCTGTCCAACTCACCTGGCTCAGTGGGCTTTGAAGCGGCGCCATTTAAGCTCACGCACGAGTACGTCGACGTCCTCGGTGGACTCGGCTCGCCCGACTACGAAGACTACAAGAAGCTGTGCAAACAAGCATTCCAAGGTACGTTTTGTTTTCTCTTCACAGATCCTATTTCCAAAATTCGGTTTATTCTAACTAAATGTCCCCATTGCAGCCCTCCGCCGCTCGGCAGACTACATCATCGACCTAGTTGCCATGATGGGCCGCGACTCCCAGATGCCCTGCTTCTCCGTCGGCGTCGCCACGGCCACCAGCTCCCTGCGGCAACGCTTCCAGCTGCACCTGAGCGCCGACGAGGCGGAGCAGTTTGTCGAGACGGACCTGATTGCCAAGTCTTTCGGAAGCTACTATACACGACTGTACGTCCACCCCTTCCATTTCCCACCTATATAACCAGGTCCGATGCTAACCCGGGAACTCGCAGCTATGATACGTTCCAATACCGCACGCAGGGCATATACTAAATGATACCCGTTTCGGTTTCCTTTGTCTTTTTTTCTTCTTCTTTCTTCCCTCACCATCTCATCTTACTATTTTCCACTGCAGTTTGCATGGGGGTTTTCCATTGTTTTCTCATGATGGGAGGTTTTGTTGTTGGGTGGAGCACTGTTGTATATAAAGTTGAGAGGAAGGAGGACGATGTTTTGTTGCAGACAAAAAGAGTCTTAACTTGGGCATGATATATGAGGTGGGATGGGATACTTGGTTATCATTTGCAAGAAAAAACATAGAGCATTTTAAAGAAAATGAGCCTTGCGATATAGGAAGTATATCCAGGCTGTTGTATACCCCTACCCATGGCAGTAATGATGCAAATACAAGGGAATTGAACAAGGTCCAATGTCCAATACACAATCAATGTGAAATCCGTTTTTTTATGCAAATTTTCATGATTTTTTCTTCTTCTCCAACTTCGCCATCAGCTATGAAAGCTATGCAGGTATTTTACTCGAATGCATTACGCCCTTTTTTAGTCCATCCATCCCGGAAGGAGTCTTTCCTTGCTGTTTCAACAATACTCCCCCCCATCTGTTAATTTACAAATAATCCTCCTCTCCACTCAGCCATTATCCGGGTTAAATTTTGTAACCGCGGTCGATACTTGAAAGGCTCATGCGGGTTCCGGTTCTTAATTATCCCAACTAAACATACCGACAGAAGAAGCCGCATGTCGTTTTCGACGTTGACGGCGCAGGCACAGGCCGGGTTCCTATCCCCAGCGGCCGCCTTCCCTTTCGGCCTCTGACCTTCGCAGGCGGTCTTCGTCGCCGTCATCGACAGTCTCGTTGCGACGGCTGCTACTACCGCCAGTGGTTCTGCGTCCCTTTCGGCTACCACTGTCCTCGTCGCCGCCGCGGCTGCGCTTGGCGCCAGCTAGGCTCGACATGCCTGCCATGCGCTGCGCCTCCTTGAGCAGGCGTTCGCGGTTGCGGGCTTCGCGCTCGAGAGTGTGCGGGTCCTTGGTTGCGCCCGAATTGCTATCGTCGCGAGAGTCGGCGCCCTTGTCCGCTGGCGTGGAGCGCCCGTCGGGAGACTGCTTTCTGCTGCCGCTTCCGTGACGATGATCCCTGTCACGGTCTCGGTCCCGGTCTCTGTGCCGGTCCTTGCGGTCTCTGCGATCACGATCACGATCGCGGTGGCCATCACGATCTTTGTCCTTATCGCGCTCACGATCACGATCACGGTCCCTATCTCGGTCTCTGCGTCGCGACGAATCATAGTCTCTGTCGCGATGTGACGACCGGTGGCTTCGCTTTTCGTCCCGGTACTTGTCCTTGTCTCGATGGCGGTCAGAGTCTCTATCGCGACGGCTGTGTCGACTGGACCGCTTGGAGTCATCTGGCGACTCGGAGCGCGACCGTTCTGCGTATCTTTCGTCTCTGCTACCGGGCTGTTCGTCATCATCATAACGTGAGGAGTGTTTTCGGCTGCTTCTATGCTTTCTACGCCGAGAGGACTCGCTGTCATGACGATCACCCTCTGCCGTCTCGGAGCGGTCACGTCGGCGCCGATGAGAATCTTTATACTCACGGCTGTGGCTAGCACTGCGGCTGTGGCCCCTACTGCCTCCGTGAGATTGTGCATGCGAGTACGGTTCGTCCCGTTCGCGGTCTTGCCCCCGATCCTGCGAATCAACAGCGGGGGCGTTGGCAGCATCGCCGTGCTCTCCTCGGTCATCATACGGCGATTTACTTCGATTACGGCTCTTGTCGAAGTCGTCAGAGGCCCCCGCATCTTGCGATGGCGTGCCTGCTGCCTGGTTGTTGCCACCAGTCTGAAAGCCCCTTGCTCGGAGGTGATGCAAACTTTTATTTGGCAAGCCCTGGCGCATAGCTTTCGGCCCTGTCGGGGCGTTCAATGGCGCAGATGGCGCAGGTCCGGCGGCAGATGGAATAGCGGACGGTGTGCCAGAAGCCTCGCTGCCTTGAGCGTCTTGTGTCTGGCCATCTTGGTTGTCTCCTCCGGTCACCTGAGAAGCTCCGGCACCCGCACCAGTGCCATACGCTGCGTTGTGCCCTTGTTGATACTGGTTATTTTGTCCGTGAAAGTTTGCATGGCCACCTTGATGATATCCGCCGCGGCCATAGCCTCCAAAGTAGCCACGACCACGACCTCTGCCGCGACCGTAGTTGTTGCGACCATAGTTGTTGTTGAACTGTCCATAGTTACCTTGGTTATAGCCTGGCTGGAAGCCCTGGTTATTAAAGTTGCCAAAATCACCAGCATTCATGCCAGGGCCATTTTGATTGTAATTATTCTGGTCGAAATTCCACGATTGTGAACCGTTCCAGTTATTATCGGCGCCTTGCCCAAACCCGCCTCCGAAGCCTCCCATGCCGTTCATACCCATGCCTTGCATGCCACCATTCATAAACATGTTTTGCATTGCCATTGGGTCCATTCCCATGCCTGGCATACCTGTGAGTTTGAGTTAGTTATCTGCGGCGTGGTAGAGGGCCTTTGTTATAGAAACGTACCCATCATCGGGAATCCCATGTTGTTCTGCATGGCCATCATCATTTGCATCTGGTTGTAGTCGCCGCCCCCATTCTGGAACATCATACTATTGGGGAAGCCGTTTCCGTTTTGCATTCCGTCGCTGTTGCCGTCTTCGTTGTCCTGCACTTCCTCCTCGTCCTCTTCTGGTTCGTTTCGGGCAGGCGGTTCTTGCCGCTTTGTAGTAATGATGACATCGTCGTCATCATCCGATTCGTCGTCTTCCTCATCGGCATTGGCTGCATCGCCATTGCCGTTGGTATCAGCTCCGTTGCTGTTAGCTGGCTCTGCGCCGGCGTGAAGCGGGTCCTTTTGCGCAAGGTAGGTTAGTCTGGTGGCCAATTCAAGCGGTAGAGCAGTGGTTGGTGATGATTTACCTCGTTCACAGTTTCAGGAACTTGCTGCATTGAGTCTTCCACAGCAGGTCCCTGTTCGGTCTGAGCTAGTGAAGCACCATTCGACTGCAGCGTGGCGTTGCTACCAGCGTCACCACCGGACAATGGTACAGTTGACTGCGTGTCATTTTGCGCCTCCGTGGCAGGCTCTGGGACAGGCTCTTGAGATTCCTTGGGCCGGCTGGCTTCCCTCTTCTTCTCTGCAGTACGCAAAAACACCTTGATTGTTGTTCGTAGTGACTTGTTCGGCGTGCAGTCATCGGCGGATAGCGGCGAGTGCTCGCAAACGGGACAAGACGGCGGAAGACTGGAGTGGCCTGCATCAAAGTTAATACATGATGGCCCCGACACATACAGCAACCTGGGGGATGACGTACATGATTCGCATATAGCTTGTTCACAGCATGGCAAACGGAATGCGTTGACGGCCAACTTGCTGCAGTTGGCGCAGCGCAGCTTGTGCGGAATGTCGTCGGGCGTCAGAGAGCTGGCGAGCGTTAGCATCCTGGGGTCCAGGAGAGACGTCTGAGCTGAAGAGACCCGTTTCAACCCGTACCTTATTAGCTCGGCCTGAGCGTCGGAAGTAGACGAAGCCATGCCGATGGCTAGGTTTAGAGGTGACGCTGGAGGAGCGACCTCATGGATGTGCGCGCGCGTGGCTCTTTGTCGGCGAGACAGGCAGTCTCTGATTCACGGGGATGACGGGCGTCGCCCCCTAAGCCACTTGGACTGTGCGACCTTGGACTTGGGCGGTATCAATACTCATAGGGCCATGGGCATCGGGTTGGGCAGGATGTTTCACAGCATGCGAATATAGCCAATCCAGACATTCACTCTTCCCGCCGAGGAGTTTGACGCGGTCCGAAAAGAAAATAGTGGGGCCCATCGAAAGCGACCAGCCTGGCTGGCTGGCTGCGTGCTGAAGGTGGCCTAGCCCGACGCAGCCATCTTGCCGTGCGCGCGACGCCAGTCCCAGGGTGCTGGTCCGGGTGTCTGAGCGGGACTGCTGGGCAGTGAGTGGTCACGTGCGCCCGCCATAGTCCATGAGAGGGAATCGATCGTCTTACCGTTGGCGGCGTATACATGAGAGGAGTGACATTTGGAAAGGGCTGTAATGGAACAGAGGTTCATGTAGCTATGTTGGATAATTTGGCAGGTTATTTAAGAAGCTGAAGAAATATTGACAAGTACAGAAGGACAGACATCATTAAACACAATACAATCTCACAGGCAGCAGCGCTGGAACCGTCATCGCTATACGTGGCTCACGCCCAGAAAGTAAATGAGGCTTCAACATCTAGTTAAGTAACGTAGAATAAACATAAACTAAACATATCCATGATTTCCCGCAATAACAGCATGTACTCCGACTGAAAGACGCCTCGGCATCGGATCTGCACAAATCAACGCAAGCAGCAACAGGAAGTCATTTATCAAACACAACGCTGTACGGCACCACCTCGATTAACAAGCACACCCGTCTTTTTGTCCTGCTTCTCTGGGGTTGCCCAGGTTGACTCTCTGCTCGTCGCCAGTCCTGGCCGCGGCATTGCCGGTGCCGGCGCCGCGGGCGCTCTTGAGGGACGTCTCGGGGATGGCGTTGGCAATGGCGGTAAACACCTCCGAGACGTTGACGCCCGTCTTGGCACTCGTCTCGAAGAATAGCAGGCTCTCCTCCTCGGCGTACGCCTGGGCCTCCTCGGTAGGTACTTTGCGGGCGTCTCCCGAGTCGTCGCCGTCGTCGCCGTCGTCAGCGCCGCTGGATTCGGTGGCAAGATCGAGCTTGTTTCCTACGAGAGCAATGACGATGCCGGGCGATGCCTGCCGTTGCAGCTCCGCAACCCAGTGCTTGGCCTTGACGAGAGATGTGGGTTTCGTAATGTCGTAGACGACGAGGGCCGCCTGTGCGTTGCGGTAGTACATGGGGGCCAGGGAGGCGAAACGTTCCTGGCCGGCCGTGTCCCAGATTTCAAACTTGATCGTCCGCGTGGGCAGGTTGCACTTTTGCGTGAGGAAGGCGGCTAAAACCATCAGTTAGTCTCTGCATGCGCAGCCGTGGGTTGGCTGGTGGACATACCGCCAATGGTGGGCTCCTTGTTCTCTTGGAAGTCGTTATTTACGAAGCGGAGAACGAGGGAAGACTGCGCAGGAGGTTAGCATTCGTGGTTTGCCGCCTATCGAGTTAGGTGCAGCGATGAGGCTCGTACCTTTCCGACGGCAGCCTCGCCGAGAAGCACCAGCTTGACGCTGCTGCTTGGCTTGGGAGCATTGCCTGACTCTGCCATGGTGTCGGTGCGACTGTCGAGCTCTCGTATGCGTAGGCCAAGGTTTGTCGGGTAAAGGAGCTAGCAGGCGGAGGCAAAGTGGTGGTCGGTGATGTTGCGGAAGAGATTTAAAATGGCTGCCTGGGGTGCTAGACGGGGAAGCAGGTCCAAGTGACAGCAGGGGCGGTGTTGATTAGCGGGTACGTAGGCCAGATTGATGAAGTAATTCAGAAGAGGCGAGCGATGACGACGGGCAGGGCGAGCGTTTTGCGGTTGGTCCACGGGCCTAGCTGGCCGGGGGCCTTGGGTCCTGCAAGCGGCGGAGCCATGGGCTGGAGCCCAGCCACATAAGCTCAGTCAATGGTGGCGGGGCAAGCGACGCACCACTTTCCCGCAGCACCCGTCGCAGGAGGAGGCTACTCCAGCAGAGTGACCGTACCAGGCGTCGGTGGAAAGTTGCCCCATAATCCGGACCTGGCCCCGCCAAAAAGTCGGGCGGCGGACCTGGACCTGGACCGGCAGAAAAAAAAGGTCTGCTAAAAAATATCCCAAGGCGGTATGAATGTAGGCGCATACCCAATTCAACTCTACTAATCTGTTCCTCACGCAACGCAACTGCCCACGCTGCCATATTCCTACACACAGGGACCCAAGCGAGGCTACATTCCAATCTTTCGCCATGGCGCCCGCCGGAGACGTCAAGCAGAAGCAAAAGCGCAATCTCCTCGACGACAGCGACTCGGATTCCGACAATGGAGGGGCAGCCGTTGCCAAGTCGGGCTTCAACGTGAACAAGGAGTACGCGGCGAGGTTTGAGCACAACAAAAAGCGAGAAGAGCAGCAGCGATGTAAGCATAATTGCCAGAGATGCGTCCTTTTTGCATGTAGCTAATTGTCCCGCAGTGGAGGAAAAGTTCAAGAATGGCCAGAACGACGATGACGACGACTCGTCCTCGGACGAAACCGAAGACGAGAACGGATTCTTGGCCACCGAGGACCTCGACGCGCAAATCTCCGCCACTCTCCAGGCCATTCGAAGCAAGGACCCGCGAGTATACGACGATAAAACCACATTCTACCTGCCAGAGACCGACGAGGCCCAGGCTGCCAAGGAAAAGAAGGACAAGCCGGTCTTCCTCAAGGACTACCACCGCGAAAAGATTATGCGCGGTGACATTGGCCAGTCTGACGACGAAGATGAACCAGCTCCACAGACGTATACCGATGAGCAGGAGGCGCTGAAAAAGGCCTTCACTCAGGCGGCGGCCGACGGCGACAGCAGTGACTCTGACGAGGATGGCTTCATGCTCAAGAAGAAGGCCGGCGCCGACAAGGAGAAGACCGCCACTTCGAACGGTGTCCACCCGTCACGAAAGGCAACCATCACGGCGGCCGGCCTGGACATTGACGGTGCTGACCGTGATCCCGAAACTTTCCTCTCCAACTTCATGTCTGCCAGAGCCTGGGTCGATGATGAGGGCTCAAAATGGAAGGCATTCGAGTCTGATGACGGCGAAGACGACGGCAAGGCCGACGAGTTCGAGCAAGCCTACAACCTACGATTCGAGGACCCGACCAAGAGCAACGAAGTGCTACGATCGTATGCCCGTGACGTTACAAACTCGCGCTCCGTGCGCCGCGAAGAAAAGTCTGGCCGCAAGCGCCAGCGTGAGCTGGAAAAGGAGCGCAAGGAGGAGGAGAAGCAAAAGCGCAAGGACGAAAAGGCCCGCCTTCGCAAGCTCAAGCTCGACGAGGCTGGAGACAAGCTGCGCAAGATTAAGCAGGCGGCCGGCCAGGTCGGCAAGGAGCTCACAGACGCCGAGTGGATGGGGATTCTCGACGGCGCATGGGAAAATGACAAGTGGGAGGAGGAAATGCAGAAGCGATTCGGCGACGATTACTACGCCTTGCAGGACGAGGGAGCTGCCGACTCGGACAACGAACCCGCGGAATTTGGCGGCAAAAAGGGCAAGCCCAAGAAGCCCAAGTGGGACGACGACATTGACATTAAAGACTTGGTACCTGAATTCGACGACGAGGAAGCCAAGCCTACGGTCAACCTCAGCGACGAAGATGCCGCCGAGGATGCTGAGCAGGAGGCAGAAGACGACGACGACGAAGACACACCGGCCAAGAAGAAGCGCAAGACCGCCGACCACAAAAAGGCCCGCCAGGAATCGCAAAAGCAGGCCCGCCAGGAGCGCGCACAGCTCGAGTCCCTCGTCGACGCCAAGATGGAGCTGACGGACCACGACCTGCTGCGCCAGTCCTCCCGCCTCGCCGAGGACGCCGAGTCGTCCAAGACGGAGCTGCAGCCTTTCCGCTACCGCGAGACGTCGCCGCAGACCTTTGGCATGACGCCGCGCGACATCCTCCTCGCGCCGTCAGACAAGGCGCTCAACGAGTTTGCGGGGCTCAAGAAGCTGGCGACGTTTCGCGAGCAGGAGAAGAAGCAAAAGGACCGCAAGCGGCTCGGCAAGAAGGCGCGCCTCCGCCAGTGGCGCCGCGACGTCTTTGGCAGCGAGTATGAGCGCTCTGGCCCCACGTTTGGCTTTGAAAAGTATGCTACTGAGGAGGACGCGGCTGCTGATGCTGCTGCGCTGGAGAGCAAGGGCAGACAGCACAAGAAGCGCAGCGACGGCAATGTCGATGCTGCTGGGGGTGATGCGTCCAAGAAGAAGAAGAGAAAGAGGTCAAAGGGCAGCAAGGCGACGGAGGCGTAGGAGACGAATGGGGTTGAGTTTTGTATGTGCATAAAAATTCTCATTAGACTGGAGTTGGGCTTGGCCTTGATTTTTGTTTTTATTCTTGTTCTATTATATAGATGCCATTTGGTGGCATGCCTGGGATTCTTAGCAGTGAAAATACTACTCTTATACCAAGTATTACGTGTCATTGAACGGGATGTACCAAGTGTGTTATATGTTGTAAACTCGTGTTGCACAAGTTTGTATTACACGGTGCTCTGTAGAGGCCGGTTGTTATGTGAATGGCCGTTCAAGCCGCCACCACCGCACCACCGTTGCACGCAGCCAACATTCACGCTTCAAATCACTCACCCACCACCACTAATCCACCAACAACTAAAAACGTAAGACGCCTCTAAAAGGATAAAATCTTTACGATCTATTTAGACCCTTAAATTCAAACATGGCATCCAGTCACCAAAAAGCCTACATCTTCGTAATAGGCAAGTGGCACCCTCACAAACCCCAGCCAACACATGAGCAATATCACTAACACAACACCAAAGGCGGTCCAGGCGTAGGCAAAGGCACCCAATGCGCCCTAGCCGCACACTCCCTCGTCGCCACAAAGCACATTTCAACAGGCCAGCTCCTGCGCGATGAGCAGCAAAGAGCAAACTCGCCGCACGCGGACTTGCTCACGCGGTGTTTCGAGGCGTCTATCCCCGCGCCGGCGTCGCTCATCACACAGTTGATACAGGCAGCCACTGAGACTGATGTAGATGACAACTCTGTCGTGTTACTGGATGGGTTTCCGAGGAGTGTTGAGCAGCTGGAGATCTTTGCGCAAGAGGTACCTTTTCTTCCCCTTGCATAGACAGAAAGATTCAGTGCAAGTACGATGCTTACTGCTGCGCCTAGGTATCGTCTATATTTACGACGATTTACCTCGTTGCGCGAGACGAAACTCTCGCAGCGAGACTGGATAGTCGTAGAAGGGGGAGTAGTCGCGCAGATGACGTACCAGAATTGGTTGCGCAGCGGATAAAAGCAGAAGGCCAGAATCTCAAGCTTATACTCGCTGCGCTGCGGAGGAAACAGCAGCCCGTCTACATGGTTGACGCCGAAGGCGACGTGGAATCCGTGCAAGCAGAGTTCAAAAACGCGGTAAAGCGCAGTGTACAAGGATCGCGGTAGTATACATGTGTAACTAGTTTTTATATTTTTCCTATCTTTTTTCAACAAAAAAAGCGGCCTCTTTGTTGAAAGCGCGATATTCTCTTGTAGCAGAACCATAGCCGTCATAAAAACTCCTCGCCAGTCTTCGAGACTCCTGATTCTTTTTTTCCCTTTCCGTGGTATTCTTTCAAACAAAATAAAACACAATATACTTATAACAGGCTCTTCCCCCTTTGTTTTTTCCCCGTACAGGATTTCGTTCAGCACACAACAAGAGAGACACATGTATGACAATATCCCGAGGGCTAGACACTAAGCCAAACGAGTAGATGGGAGCAAAGACTTTGACAGCTCAGATAGGAGGGTTCTCAGCACGCAATGTAGCCACCTGGCTCCGTTGACATCATTACCTTGCGACCGTGGAGGCAAACAAGTTGGAAATAGCTATATACAGGTGCTCTTCCCAAGCAGGGTAAGTCGAGACATATTTTGATATGGATTGGTTGAGACGGTTCTCACAGACCGTGCTGTATGCGGCCGCCCATGTGGTTCTGTTGTGACATGCCATTTCCACCGTTGTTGTTATTGGCGCTGTTGGTGCTGGCGCCGCCGAAAATGGCCCCAAAGGCATCCATGCCACCGGCGTGCATGTTCATCTCCTGATTCATCTCCGGCGGCTCGGTGTCGTACGGCATAAACCACGAGTTGCCATCCATCGGCGCTCCAAAGATGTTCATGTTCTGCCCACCCATGTTTCCGTGCTGCTGGCCTTGCCCACGTTGCGCCCCAGGGGTCATGCCTCCGTCCATCTTCCGACCTTGCTGAGGGCCCTGGTTATTATTGTTCTGGCCGTTGGACATGTTTTGCCAGCCGCCGACATTCTCGGAGACTGGGGTCGTGGCGCCCATGCCGCCGGGCACAATGCCAAACATCTGCTGTGAGAGTCCATTTTCCTGGTTCGCCATATTCAACGGAACAATGTCGGCAAAGAACGGCATCTGTCCACTTGCGGGCTGGGGCGGGTATTGCGCCATGTTGTTCGGGCTGATTGGTGACATCGAGGTCATGTAGCCCTGCGACTGAGCTCCCATGGCGTGAGGGTTGTATCCTCCCATCGGAGCCTGCCCACCGCCGCCGCCGGGGCTGGAAAACCGGCGTTGGTCGATGTGCAGCTGCGGAGGAGCGGCCTGTTCAGATACGCGACGAGATGGCGGTGGCGGCGCACTTGCTGGCGCCATTGATGCCGGCGTAGAGCGTCCTTCAGCGTTTTTCGGAGGTTGTTGCTGTTGTTGCTGCTCGGGCTTGTTAGAAGAGGCGCCTCCCGTCGAAGCCTTTTTCGGCGGTGGTGCTGGTTTTCGCTTCTGCATCGGAGTCTTTGACGTTTCTCTTGCGTCGCTATTTTGTGCGGCCGGCGACAGGGTCGTGAAGAACTCTTCAACGGATTGCAGTTCGGGCTTCTGCTCCAGCACGGCATCGTCGCCGCGTTCTCGCCTCCTAGACGTTCCTGGATCGAAAAAGTCGACATCGGTGCCGATTCCATGTGGGTATCGATTGAACCAATCGGCATACTGTAGTAGAGGCATGTTGTTCTGGCCCGTCGCATTAGCACCGCCCCTGCGGCTCGTATCGTGAGCGGCCTTGTACTGCCGCCGGATATCCTCGACCATCCAGTGAAACATTCCCCAGTACTTCATCATCTTCTTCAAGTACTTGATGTTGACGGCGCAATTGGCCTCCGCTGCTGCCTTTAACCCTTGGTTGCCCGATACCATGGCCAATATTTGAACTGATGTTGACGAAAAGGCACAGTACCCAGCAAAGGGCGCAGAAACAAAGCACTGCCGCTCCTCCGCGTCCTTTAGCAACTGTGAAATGCGATTGGCTGCAGCAAAGGTCCTCGCCGTGGTGCGTGGGATAAAGTCTTTGGGCACATCCTGTCCACCGCGACCGTGCACTGCTGAGCTGGCAGCCTGGTTTATGTATAGCATATCTTGTTGTATCGCCATGTGCAGGAATAGAAACTGCGCCGCGGTGTTTTCCGTGATGTGAAGCTCAAGGTTGTCTTTGGAATACTGCAGCGACGATGGCAGGGTTCGCAGCAGTTCGTCAATATCTCGCACAAGTTTTGCATAGTCGGATCGGTCGTTCCAGATGGGGTACTGGTCTTGCATTCTTCCTCCGTGGTTGTGATATTGAACAATCCGGCCCCACAACGCAAGTGCCCGTATCGAAAAGGCTCCGGCGCCCATGTTGTTTCGGGCGTCTTCGATGGACGCGTCGTCCGGTCCGCTACTGGGACCGGGCTTGCCGTCGAGAAACTCTGTCCGCATGGGCATGTCTAGCTGAAAGTGACGCTCGCTGACGGGGAGGGGGATGGAAATGGACTCTTCTTTGATGAACATGGGTCGATCAGTGCCGGAGGAAGTAAAGCGGTCCATGAGGAAACACGCCCACATTATACGTCGCCGGATTTCGCGGTCTACAAAACTGAGCTGTGCCTTGGGGCCTCGCAGCTGCGGGTCGTGGTCCAGATCACGGTGCAGCTGCAGAGCAAACGCCATGCGGATAGCCTGGCCACCTAGGGCCCAGCTCCGTCCGCCATGACACGTGCCGAATTCATGCAGTCCGAGAATCAAGAGACAGGTCAGAATGGTGATATTTGGCCATTCATATCGGCGTGTGCATATGTCTCTGGCCTGCGATGCCCATTCTTCGCCGCGTAAAAACGGTCGTGCTGCATTATTCAGTGCCGGGTTTGAGGCGAATCGAGCCGATACGGCACAAACGGACAGAACTAGCACCGGAGGTAAGGCGTCGTTTCTGTACGAGACTCATTAGCATTCTGTCGGCTCACTGTGTAACGTATTCCCCGGACTGCCGAGACAGCCGCCACTACTTACTTTAATTTTCTCATAAAGCTCGGTTTGTGTAATAGGTAGTACGCCTGCCCGTAGACGCTGTCGAAAAAGACCTCGGCCAAGTGCTCTTGTAGTTCCTTCGGGGGCAGTGCATCAATACCTTCGCGGAACAGTTTGCTTTCTTCCTTTTCTTGGGAGTCCAGCGCAGTAGGGGCCGCGTCGGCCGTGCCAATTTTTGATTTTGACGGGGCATTGGCCCAAGCCTCGAAGTCGGGAGAAAAGGCCTCATCGGCACGTCGCTTCTTTGCCGCATTCTTGCTGGCCGCGCTGGAGCTGGGGACGGAGGGTTTGACAGTGGCCCGGGTTATTTGCGGACCGGACGTATCGTCGTCGGGCTTGGGCACAATCTTGATGATGCGCTCCTCCATGCGCTTCAGACGCTTATCAAGCATGGCCATGTAGTCGGTGCGGGGCGCGGCTTTGCGGCTCGTGACTTTGTAGACGCAGGGTATGCGGGAGCGTAGGCAGTGCTTGCAAGACGGCTTCTCGCCAGAGCAGCGAATCTTTTTGCGGCGGCAAGCAATGCAGGCCAGCGGCAATCGTTTCCTATCCTTGCCGGCTTTGGTCTTTAGCTCGCTCCAGGCGGGCGTCTCGGCCTTTTCATCCTTGCCCTTGCCGCCCAGGTCGGTGCCGTCGGCAGGACCGTGGCCCGGGACGCCGTAGTCGTCGGGGGCGGCATCGCCAACGGAATTGGCCGTAGGCGACTGTCCGCCTCCCAGGGCGCCTTCCTCGTTAGTGTCCAGACCGGCGGTGGTGTAGTCGGGCTCGAGGCCATAGTTGGCAGCCTGGGCAGCGTGCAGGCTGTTCATGTTGGCGACGCTGACGGGGGCCGGGTTGCTCGAGGAGTGCAGGCCAAAGTGGTCCGAGGCGGAGGATGCGTCAAAGGAGGCGAGGGACTGGTCGTCCAAGTTGGGCATGTTGGCGTAGGAGAAGGAGAAGTCGCCATACTGGGAGGGATCCATCATGGGCAGGTTCGAGGCGTCGTCGCCGTGTGACTGGTCGAGGGCGGTCGAGCTGTGATGATGGTGGTGCAGTCCGTTCGCAGTGTTCTGGTGAGCATGCTGGAAGGGATTAATGTTGAGGAGAGGCTGGCCCGCGGACATTGTCCGTCGCGGTGCCCAGTCACCTCCTTATCCTCTGACGAGAGGCACCGCACGCTGTGGTGGCAGAGGATCACAGCAATGCGTGAATCGGGCCAGAGGTGGCTGGCGAGTCCCTCTCTGCGCGTGGTGAGAGGTGGTCTGCTCTGGTCTGGTCGGCGGCGGCGCAGGTGGTACAAATGAGGGCCGTCACAGAGAGTCGCAGAGTCGCAGAGTCGCAGAGCGTCGTAGTCGCAGTCGCAGTCGCAGTTGCCGTCGGTCCTGCGACAAGACGGTCAAAGCTGGTGACTGATAAAATGCGCACCGGAGCTTGAGCTGTGCGAGGGTAACGGTTGCACGAGAAAACGGTGATGCGGGAGGGATGGATGGGGTGCAGTGGCGTCGGGTAATGTCGTCGAAGTTGGGTAGCACAATCTGGGGGAGCTAGCGGGTCGGTATTTCGGTCGGTACTGTACCTGCTGCACGGCGCGCGGAGAGAGCCAGCAGCCAGCAAGCTCAGCAAGCTCAGCAAGCGAGCGAGCGAGCTCAATAAAGAAGAAGAGGAAGAAAAAGCCGGCTGTCGGGCGATATCAGGATCAGACGGGAGGGGAAAGAGGCAAAATGGAGAGATAGAGAGAGAGGGAGGGAAGGCTTGTCACGGAAGAGGTAGGCATGAATATAAAACCGCTGGGCTGGGCACGGGCTGGGTTGGAGGTGAGGAGAAGGGACGGGGGGACCGGGGGACGGAGGCTGTTGAGAGCAGCAGCAGCAGCAGCAGCAGCAAAAAGGTACAGAGTACGGAGCACAATGGGAGGCGCTGCAGGCGCAGACAGAGAGAGGGCACAGCAGCGAGGTGACAGACGGGACGTCGTCCAGAGGCGTGCTTGTGGGGCAGGAGGGTGCGTGGCGGGTGGATTTGGAGTTGGTCCATAAGGTAAAGTAAGGTACCTAGTACGAGTACCTACCTACTGTCCCTAGCGGACGTCCCACGAAGGTAGGTCCTATCGCTCCTTCAGTCGAAAGGACGGATGGCAGGTACCTCGGATCAAGGTGTGCTGTTGCGGCTCCCAAGATGTACTCGTACATACACACCAACCTCGTGGCTGCGGGGAAGGGCTGGTACTACTACCTCCGTACAGAGGGTGCCATCTCCATCTCGACAATTTGAGTATCTCCGTGTCCGCTTCTACTCGTACCTTATCTGCCCACCTACCATACATACCATAACTATTTTCCCTACAATGGAGTAGGGAAAGCAGCTCCTCCCAATGGACAACGCCGGGGGTACACGTCCGCAGCCAAGGGTCCTCTGGTCTGCTGCTGGCGCCGCTGCGAGCAGGAGCCGCAATCCCCGCTGGCGATGGGGGCCGCGCCTCGCTGCCCTGCCCACCGCATCGCATCGTTTACTCATTACAGCACGAGGGCGTTCATTTTGATCCAGCTCATCAGCACGACCAGCCAGGTACTCGCCCTGTACCAGACAAGGCGCAGACCGGCCGTACGAATACATACAGACAGCAACTCGTAGCCACCTTCGACTCGAACCTTGGCGTGGCAGTGGAGTCAAAGCTGTGGGACATGGGACACGCCTTTTTGGGGCATGTCTCGCAAAAAGCACTCGACTTTGGACACGCTGCATCGCACAGCAGAACAGGGCAAAAAGAAGCAGCACTGCACAGGGACCAGTATGTACTCTTAAGAGTCGTCTCCGTCCCCTCCACCCCAAAACTGAACTGAAGAACCAGGGGCCCCGTTCCCAGGACCTCCTACGAGTATCGTACTACGAGTGCCCACGGATTAGAGCTCTTTTCCCAGGTGCCAGGCGCCCGGACTGGCTGGCAAGTACCGCGACATGCCCCATCCGGACCCCGCTGCAGACCGGGGGACTGTATACCACGCCTCACTAGTACTGCGACCTTGCCTCTGCGCGCCGTGGTTGGGGGTGTGTATTGGTGCAGGGCAGGTCGGCACCATGTACCTTATTAGCGCCAGGTGGTGTGGGCAGTGCCATGCAGCACGCTAACGAGTACCGAGCAGTAAGGCTGGGGTCGACGGGCTGCAGATGCGCTGGGAAGCTCAGTGGACGACAATCACCGCCGCCGCTAGGTACTCTTGCTAAACCAACCCACTGCGCTGACTCGATTTCCCAAACAAACTGTACTTTGTACGCCTTTCCATCTTGTGCGCGGATGCGGCGTGCGGTGCAGAACAAGTTGATTTGGCTCCTGCATTCTCCGTGATAGTATGTCTTCAACCGCAATGTGTACTCTGTGTTCCCAGTCTGGTTTGTTTATGCTGGAAAGCGTCACTGGAGAGCTGCGATGGTAGCTGTGTACATCCCTGCACTTGCCAGACGCACCCCAGTGTGGCTGCCTGCTGGGTACATGCAGCAGTCCCTGCTAACGCGCCAGGGCAGCCAGGTACCTCGTCGCATCTGATTAGTCTGCTTCTGTTGCACGAGTCATACACCACGCCCTTCCCCCATGTTTGGATGGCGAGCTTTCCATGCTGCTTGCATGTACGAGTACTCCGTACAAGTCCAACCACCACCAACCAAGCCCGGTTGCCTCGCATTCGACGGAGAAAACCGCCAATGGCAAATGAATGCAGACGTGTAAGGGTATCCATTCTCTCTCTATCTCGTGTTGCAGCAACGGCAACGCCTGCTGTTATCCGGGACAACTGCGCTCCAGCAGCCAAGCACGGGCTATGTCTACAAATTTCTCTGGCTTCATTAGCTTGCCTGGCAATATTGTAGAGACTGCAGAGGACCCAAAAAGTAATAGCACGGCGCGCATTCAAAATGCGCTTACAGCATTTCCGGCGCAAGACGTGTTCACTCGTGTCGCGAGTAGACGCTGTTGTCGTTCCCGCCATCTTATATACCAGGTATGTAATTAATAAGATGTCCGTATTGGCGAGCCTTGACAAGGCTCTCTACTCGCATCCAAGTAGTCCAGAACTGCATGCTACTTGCCTGGAATATACTCTACCAAAGCAGAGACGTACTGTAAAAGGAAACTGCATACCTATCTCTGTGCTGAGTTATCTCCTAGGTGACCTAACCACGCGCAGCGATCAAAGCAACTATTGCTCGTAATACGCCCGTGTGCCCAGCCACTGCCAATACCCACTCAGACCGTTTCTTCTTGTCTCGGACTAGATACTGTAACTCCGGTCACTGAAGGCACATAACCTCCTTCTTATGAGTATAGCATCTATAGTCAATACCAGTTGAAGGGTAGGTAGGTACCAACCTCACTATACTCAAAGACGGCTCCCCAGGCCTGTTCTACTGGCCTTGCCAGCTGCTGTCACCTGGCAGCGGCGCCTAGCGTTTGACATCTGGCAGACCAAACATTTCGGACCGTCCCAACACTGCCATAGCGGTCTACACCACTTCTCCGTTTACATCATCTACCTCCAATCCGTAAATTTGGCAAGGCCCAAAACAAGGGTCGCTTGTGGCAAGGCTGTCGCAGTTCAAGTCTGAGTTCAAGTCTGAGCACAAGCGTTTTGTCTACCATGCAACGGCCGCTGACTGACACGATTGACCGAGTCTTTTCCCGAGTAAGAGACTGTTCATCCAAAACTTGGAATGCGCACGGCAGCTCACGGTCCATTGGGTCCCGGCGCATGCTTCCCGTCTACATCTTCCAAATATCTGTTCTGCCCTGTCGTTGCAGGGTACCGCGTACTCCATACACATTGGCGCCATCCGGTCAGTTACATGGCGCGGCTGTCGATCGCGCCGCCAGCATTTGCAAACCTGCCCGTTGACGAGACAGTCTCCGCCCACGCAGTGATAAATGTCCCAGAACCGAGACCAGTTCCAGGGCCGAGTACAACACCACCTTCGGATCGTAGGGGCTCCGTTGCGGCGGCTCCAAGATCAACAGTAGTGTCTTGGCGACGGGGCTCCTCTGCCGTGTAGCCTACTTGGTCCAGAGCGTCTTCCCTCGAGCAACACACAACACGGCGCGCCATCCTCATCACCACGAGGGGAGAGACGGAAACTGGCCGCTAGAGGTGCAACGAGCAATAACCCCCACCGAAGCCAAAATGCCAGGACATGCATGGCCTGAGTGGATCCCGCTAGCTACTTGTTAGCTCCAGCTAGCGCTCGCACAGATGAACGTGGGTTCGTGGCATCGCCCAGCGAGTAGCCTTTCTGCTGGCGTCCAGCGCACGAGGTGGCTAAACCAGATGACTGCCTCCCAGGGTGTACCACGCCTAGTTCGGATACACATGCACCAAATATGGACGAAACAGTCCTAAAGTCTAATTTGCACGGGCACATCATCAGCGTGCGCATCCGAGGTTACTGACATTGCCGCGGTCATGGAATAATGCCAGTCTTCCTCGATAGGCTGCGTAATTGGCAGGTTGTACGCAGGCGAATAGGCCTCTGATGGAAATTAGACGAAAGCTTCTGTATGGCTGCGCACCTTGGCAGCTGGAAACAACATACGAGTAGCTTGGGATCGCGTATAGAACCCCATGACAATGGCTGGCAGGCCCCAGTCCGCTCCAAGGCAGCCACTGTCCCCAGCAGCTACGTGGTGGTGGTGTGGGTGACCGTGTGGGTATTTGGCTTGCTTGTTGACCGTCTCCCTAACCACTTTTGATACTCATGCATCGCGTCAATTGTTACACGCTGGATCTAGCGCCTTGCACTCGCAGTTCACCGATCATGGCACACCAATTATTTCCCCGCCTAGGATTCGAACCCCTGCATCCTGTGCCAAACTCGGCGTGACACTGCATGGGGCGTGTGGTGCTGGAAACAACTGATCATACCCCCGTCACGCAAAGACTTTGGAGTATTCTGCCAGGCAATACGTCGTAAGGCTTGAAAGTGCTGATGAGGGCTATGCTATGCAGTAACCAGTTTGCGGCGGCTGGGCATGACAGCTCATGGCCAAACCCCGTCAATACAACCAACGAGTGCGAGTATGAACCACGCGAGTTGGGGCAGCATATTAGGTCCCCGACAAGAATGTATGCAGTGGCGCGGCCCGATGAGAATGAGACAGACCGTTGCTTGTTTATGAGCACAGGGGTTGGATGCTTCACCCGTACCAGACCGGTTAACCACTCCACGTGAATTGGTGAGACATTCTTCAGGAACAAATGTCATTTCCCGCCTGGGCTGCAACTGGCGCTCGGACAAGCCGTCTAAATAGGGTCGCCAAAGACATGTCTATACTGGTTAAGCCCTGAGGACGGAGTATGGTGTACGTACCCAGTACTCATAGTCATGATGGCCCGCCTCGCATGTCTTTGCGACCCAGGCAGCTCTTTGTCAAAATGCCATCAGCTGTCCGGGCTGCAAGAAACCTGTCATTTGTAAAGGCAAATAGGCCGTTTCATTGTTAGCCAAAGTTGCGCAAGCAGGTTGTACCGTGTAGTAAGCCAGGGCAGCGAAGCGTCGTCTAGCGACAGCCGACAGAGGTGTGGAACTCTCGAGCACGATTGATGGCAGTGTATTGCTGTATGGTGCAATCTATTGATGGAGTACTGTGGACAGGAAATCCCCAGCACGGAGTACCGGATGAAAACAAGACGTGACAAGAAGTCCGGAAGAAGCACAGAAGGTGCATGAATCAAGGAAAGCAAGGCGATGCACCATGTCCGCCCTCAATTCCCCACGGTATCCCAACCATGTTTCAGACCGTTGGACTAGGTAACTTTCCGGGTCGCGTATTAAGCGTTAGTGAAGATGCTAACTATTATAGTACAGAAGGTTTGGCAGGTTCCAATCCTTCGAGTCAGCACGTTGACTTCGCTGCTCCCTCCCACCTGGCAAAGCTCCTTGCGGTAGTCTTTCTCTCCTACCTCGGTGGGCCCAGTGTTATTCTCCGCACCATTCCTACTCGTAATGTTCTTATGGTTATGTTTAGGCAACCTCCACGTGTGGTTTACGATGCCATCTTATCTGTGTACCCTGCTTGCTGACGGATAATGCCGCCAGCATGAACAAAAAAACGGGAGCTGGGCAACAGGAGGTTGACCCAAGCCTAGGGGCCTCAGCGTTGGCCTAATTGCGCCACAACATTTGTCCATGGTGAGGAAGTGACAGCTCCCGCCTGTCGATCACTGAATGCCCCCAGTCACGGCCCCAGTCGCAGCCCCGGTCCAAGCCACAATCAGTACGAAGTGTGCCTGTGCATTGTCGGAATCAAACGGTCAACTGATTCCGGCTGTCTATCGCGCCTAGCGCCTTACGCCCAAAACATGTCCCGTCGCATGGCCAAGCTGAATATTGGCCGTTCCGTTGCATGGCTCCTCTGGCTGGTTCTAATCAACGCAATTGCCTCACACGCCGACGTAAACCAACAGCTGAATGCAAGTACTGTCCTAGCTCTCCCTGCATTGCTGCATACGCCTACAATGTATTTGTATTCGCCGAATTATGAATTCTGTGGAACGCTTCATCGTCATTTCAAGTCTGCCATACAGTTCGGTGGGATGGAGTGCTTGCCAGACACCAGCTGCATGCAGCTTGTGCCATTCGTGCACCACATGCAATGTGCAGCTTGGGTCAGCTCTTAAGCATCAAGAGAACAGCCTACGTGCATTGTAGTGGTACGCCATACGGTACGAGGTCCTTTTTTCCCGGTATGGCTATCTCTGTGTACAAAGTACGACATGCGAGTACCTGCAGCATCACAAAATAACCCTTGCAGGCTGTCGTTGCTAGCGCGTGTCCACGCCAAGGGCCATGTTAGTGCTGCGGAGGTTCGCCGAACACGGCCCGCGACCTCACGACGAACAGTAAATACTGCATTGTTGCACTGATCGGGTGCACAGTCGTGAATTGCAAATCGTGTCTCAAAGGGAGTCGCATCCTGGCGATCCACGCGGCCCGCTAACACATGTTGCACAGCTTTCCGTATAGTCGGAAGCCAACCGGTCTTGCTATATCCAGGTCTCATGGGTAACTGTTGGCGATCTGCGCCCCGCGAAAGGCCGCTCACTCGTACCAGCTGAACCAGGGTCGCCCAGAAAACAGGCACCTGGATCCTACGCGTACGACGCTACAAGGGACATCTCTTCTGCTAGCACTTGATTACTATTCAGAAACATTTACGGGCCGGGAATCGCTCAAGTGCTCTCGGCAGAACTCCTCTTTTAGATGATGCTGCGACTTGCGCAAAGTAGACAGCATGGAAGCCTCCTGGGCAGTCTGGCAGCAACATCTTTCGTTCGTGAGAAGCAGGCGAGCACCGCTAATCTAAGGACCCCAGTCAACATACAAGAACCAAGTCGCTGTTCTGCTTATGATCGGCGAGTAATGTTTCGTGAAGTTTGCAACTTACCTGAGTCGCTGCAGGAACTCCCTAGCCATGTAGTTGGCAGGTATAAGCCCTTGCAGACATACCCTGCGTTATTAGTCCAACAATATTGGCTCTCCCCTGACCTGCAGCCCAACGGGGCGCCATTTATGGAGCAACCTTGGAAGGATAGCAGCAACACAGGAGCAAGCTATGGGTGCTATCATCTGCTCGTACAGTTTATTCGTCCTACACAACACGGAACGACTTGTTTGGATTCAACCAACGATCTTGGCTCGCAAAGTTCGTCATGATCTGCGGTGCCGTTTCGACATGCTGTTTTGCCAAGCGTTTTGGTACGCCCCAAACCACAACTCAGCAACGAAGTATAAAATGATTGCACCCACCCTGCGCGTGCTGCTTAGGACGAGTCCGCGGGCTAGCAGGGAATAGATGATGCCACCCACCATTACAGGACCGTTGCAAGTGATCAGCGGCACCCACAGGGCCGTCGTGAAATCTACGAGAATTGTGCACCGCTAAGAATGAGTGCTCTTCGGTGCAGTACTCGTATACACAGGCGCACAGGGCGGCGCCACCTTTGTGCTTGAGCGAACCCAAGTGGTGCAGCTGCAGCCACTGGGTAGCGGCACTGCAAGCACTATAGGGCGCCACTGAATGGCACTTGGCGGAGGCTCGCCTCGCAGCCTACGCGGCGGATTGGATGGGTAGTCTTTAGCGCCAAGTGGAACCCTCAAGAGCCGGCATCTCGATACTAGTGGCCGCGAGTACCGGGGTTGGTGGTGCATGTGGTGGCGGCATTGGCGGGAGGGAGGTGCATGGATCAAGTCGCATTGGAGGCGCATGATGCAGACCGTTTCTTTCCCCGTGGTTCCTTTGGGTATTTGCGGACTGGACTGTCTGTGCCCAAGAGGGAAGAACAGCTTGCCAAGGATCTTGTCAAGACTTGCCACACCCATTGGTGAGCTATCCTTGCCCAACGTCGCATCTGTGGCGAGGCAAGCTGCTTGTACCAAAGTAGGAAGAAGATGCAGCGCCCACGGCTCGCGCGGTCCAGACCGGGGACTGGCAGCGAACGACGAGCCTTCCCCACCAACGGCCCTGACAATTCCCTGTTTCGCGGACTGGCGTTTGCTCCCCTGCTGCCTGAAGCTCACGGATGCGTCCGTTGACGAAAAGGGACAAGGGCAGCAAAGTAAATCGCCCAAGGGCCTTGACAGGTGGCGCACACACTCGCAGCTTGGAGCGGAGGCAAAAAGACAGTTGCAGGCAAAAGAGGGCGAGGCAGGGCTAGTATCAACAGGGGTAGGTGAATCGTATGATGGCCACCGCCAAGGATAAGGATGGCTGGGATTCGTTTTGAGGATGGGGATGCGTGTTTCCGTCGACCCAATCCAGCAGGAGGATAATAACGGACGAGTGCAATTGGACCGGGGGGCGGCGATGGGACAAGCACAGCAACCGCAAGACTCACGGCCGAGACCGTCCAGTCACAGCGCTTGCCGGTCGGATTGTGTCAGTTATCATACTGGCGGCCCGTCCTGCCAGTATGCCGCAACGGTCCCGAAGCACGGACTGGATGCTGATTTTTTAGGTGGTTCCTCTGACTGCCCAGACTGAGATCTACTATTATGCACAGGTCCGCCAAGACGGTGCTTTCTTGCGAAAGTTCTTGCAGATGGCTGGTGCCTAATTGCATGCCCCAGAGCAACGTTTGCTTGGCAACGGCGAACTTAATTCGTCTCTGAGCGGAGGGAATACCGCGGCTTGGGCGCTATGGGCGGGCATTGTCGCAGCTGTCCAGGGTAACCGACCAACTTACACAAACACATGCCTCAGATGCGCAGCACGAGACGTGCAACGGCGTAATTTTACGTAAAATGGCCGTTAACACATGATGGAAAGTGTTTGACTTAATTGAAAACTTCTTGGCCGGGGCTGAGCCGTAACTCCATACGCTTAGGAGTCTAACTATGCACGCCTCAAAACAGTTATAGCTTCAACCGGGCCAAAAAAGGCGGCGGCCAACTTCCGCGTCCTTTTGCGGGAATACGATGGCGATCAAAAAGCCCGCCGCATTGAATGACCGGAAATGCCTAGTTTTAGAATCTCATTTCGGTTAACAAGGACTGCGGCAACAAATCGCAGCGCCAACTCCCGTCTACAATTGCCAATACCTTGACCGCTTGACAAACCATGCGAAACGCCGAGACTGTTCAACCAGTTGCTGAGACTCCACGTGCTCATCTCTCTGCCTGCCAAGAGAAGTCTCAAACTCTGATTTGTTGATTGCCGCCGCGATTCCATATAGGATATGAACTGGTTCCGTACCAATGGAAACCATAACTTGGCAGTTGAGGAACGGCTAAAAGGTTAGGCGCGCGGAGATCCTCGTGTCGAGTTCAAGGCAATTGAATGACAGGTTTTCGGCTATCAGACCCGAGAAAAACGAGATAAAGGACCCATTACGAAACTAAGACGAGTAACGTAATGAGAATTTCTGCTTTTCTATATTCTCACACCCTGCCCCCGAGTATTTTCGGCGCGCGTTATCTGCCAGGGCTCGGACGGCAAGGGACGATCTCGATGTATAGAGTAAGCTCGTTTTTAATACGAGAACAAGAGTATCGGATTACAACGGTGCGCCACGAAACGCGGGGAAACCAGCCCTAGACTTGAGACGAGGGTTCAGCTATACCTTGCTACCGCTACACGAGCAAATCCTTTCTCAGCAAGGTAGTTGTTGAACGGTTATGTAAGTGGCTTACTGCCAGGAATAGGTGGCACAAAAGTAGACGCCTTATAGGGCGTAAATACATTCCGGGAAACCCGCCATGGCCGGTGGCCAAGAGAACATGGATAGGCTGTCGAGGTTATTCCTTTGTTTGTTTACAATTTAGAACTACTACGAACCACCAGCTTGATCTAGCTAACCATGTACTTTCAGAAACCGTTTGAACCGAAAGTATGCAAAGCGGAGCAGCTCAAGAGGCTGAAACACAATAGCATGAAAATGCTCACGCACTACAGCTATCCTCTAAACGGAATTCAGCGCGAAATTAGCACCAAACCAAAATAAAGGTCCAACCCATGAACTCTCTTCCTGCCATCCTCAGCCGTGTTTAGCTGCCGAACCAAAAACGATGAGCTTTGCTGTGTTAGTTTCACCCTATTCCTCCAACCCGCAACTATGCGTATTGATTAGCCCCAAACTAAACCGTCTCACCCAGCCATATCATGCAAACAAGGGCCAAGGGACAAAAGGACTTGCTCGTTGCAAACCCTGTAGAACAAAAGTGTACTAAACTATACTCGTACGTTTCGCCCGAGACATCAGAAGGGATTCTGCCTTGGTAAAAAAAAAAAAAAAGCACGGTTTGGCGCAAAGTCCCCTTTTTTGTGTTTGCCTTCTCCCCCGGATGTCTTAGTTGCCGGGCATAAAAATTCCACGTGCGGACGGACATCGCTTACGTTCTAGCTTCGGGTATCGGGCGTTATTTCTCCTGGGTTAGAGACCTGGGAGGACGATGCCGTCTTTTTCGGCTTAGTGAACCGGGTGCGATCTTCATTTGTGAGTAACAAGCGGGCGTTGTACCCGGAGACATCGTGAAATTGAATCCTTTGTTTCTATTTTCCCAAGTTTGGTACCTTGGAACTTCTGGAAAAACTGAAATGTTCTATGTTATGCAACGCTATGCCAAGAAAATTAAAAGCAGCAGGCCAACTAAAACGGGGTATATCCAGACCTTCTAATCTCACGGCTTCTTGCTCTTCCCCTTGCCATCTCGCTCAATGTACACCGGTACACCATATACAACCACCGCTGCCGCGTTCAAATATTTGAACCGGCAGGCATCTCTTGCTTTCGCAACCGCTTCTACCAGCGACGCGGAGGCTTGCTCACTAGCATCCTCATTATTGCCATGCATCTTGTGCATAAACTCATCATCGTCGTCCTCTGCGCTACCGCCGCCTCTGCCCTTGTTCTTGCTGGCTTCTTTAAACGTGCCCTTGTCGAGCAAACCCCACTCTTCAAACGCACGCCCCGCGAACCTGTCAATGTCCCTGTCCGTCACGTCCCACAGCGTCCCGACGACAGCTGGACATCCTGCCATCATGTAGTTCCACACGGGGCCGTAGCACTCAAACTCGCCGGCCGCCGTTAGCGCCGCAGAGCTACAGCCCATGAGAAACGTTGCCGGCTTGCACTTGGGAAGGCGCCGAATCGTCTTGCCCCTGATGTACTGCGCACCGCTGCCGTGACCAAAGTACAGGAGCACCTCTGATTCGGTCAGGGCCTGCTCAAAATCTTGTTCCTGCGGCTGCTTGTTGACAATCCCGGTCCACCCTGTCAGGGCACCAAACGGCTTTTGGAAGAATGCCTGTGTGTTCCTGAGGTCACTTGACGGGTTGAGCATGTACGTGCCGGCGTTAGCCTTGACATAATGACCGCTCGGGGCACGAGTTTTAGAATAATCAGACGGAGTAGACTCTGAAATCATTTGTCGCAGGCACGCAAGCGAGGGCACACGCGACACGGCAAGACCTTCCATACACGGCAAAGATTCCCAGGGGAAAGCATGCAGAGCCTTGTCGAGGACCAAAATAGTATGAGCCCCGTCCTCCTTCTTGCCTTTGTTGTCAAGTGCGCCGTAGTACCCGCGGAGAGCATCATACATTTCGACGACCATGGCATCAAAGTCGATTTCGTCGTAGGCATTCCTTTCACCGTGGAACTGGAGAATGTCTACAATAAAGTAAAGCAGATCGTTGAGAGCCTCGTCAAAGTCGCAGTCCGGGTCGGTCGGGTCTCCGAGGCCAATAAACAAGTCCAGGATTCTAGGGTCCAGCGAGACTCCGGCAGGCTTTGTCGATTTCTTGCCACGAGTGCGGTTCCGTGACGGAAGGTGACTGTCAAGCATCTTCTGGAAGCTCTTCTGAAAGACGGCTAGAAGATCGTTGCGCCGCTGGTGTTGAGAAAATATGCCTTTGAAACCACCAAGCCAGGTAGTCTCAATTTGCACCAAGAGATCCCTCAACCGTGTGTCGAGTGCCTCTCGCTCAGCCCACCACGCATTCCTCTCTCCCTTCTGGCTAAAATCTCTCGCTGAGTGGCTCGTTTCGTTGGCTAACTCGATTATCTCCAGGAGCTCCTTTTTACCATGAGCAAAGTTGTAAACCTCCGTATCGGCATCGCGGGAATTCGCTCTCTCCAGCGGCAGGCGCAGTATAAACGGACTATGCCCAGCCTGAAACTTTGTGATGCAGAGATCATGCTGGCTGTCGCTAAGAGATACAGAAACGACACTCCAATTCTTCGGCACCATCTCAATATAACTCTTTTGGAACTTGGCCATATCACTCGTCAACGCAGTGCTACACCTACGCGAGGCGTTGCGCTTTGGATCAGTAGCTTCATCATCCTCGATAGTGGCCGGGGCTGCTAGTGTCTTCTGTTCCCGTCTCCAGGTGATGTTGTGTCCCATGTCCACAGCAACAGTTGCCAGGCCAGAGTGCTCCATTGACTTCTTCAATGCTGCCGTAGTAGACAGGAGAATAATGGTATTCTGAAGCAGTGCAGAGATTCGTCGAACCATGTAGCTGTCGGATTTTGTCATTGCAGCTGCATGTGCTTCGGCGAGGAGATCCTGCGCCTGCTTCAGCGCATCGGTAAAGGCAGGCATGTCTGCTTCCTTGGTAGCCTTGCGAGTAGCGCCAACAGCTCGGCCCCTCTTAGGTGGTGATTTGGAAGGAGATACTAGGTCAGCGCCTCTTTCCAAGAAGCCAGAAACCGCAGGAAAGGAAATAGTCGAATCTTGAATAACTGAAAACACGGGATCAGAAATTATCTGCTCCATGCTGTGGCCAATGAGCGACATGGCCGTTGCAACCTGTTCCTCGTAACAAGAGCCAGAGCCCCTGGGGAGTTCCTTGACTTGCTTCAAGAGTGCCATGGCAGCAGTCCAGTCTCTTTGACGGATCAAACTAGTCGCACGAGAAAGCATAACAGAAGCAAGCAGCGAGATTTGGTAAACGTCGTTGGGGATGGTGCCGACCGGACTGGGTGATGCAGGCTTTGTCTTCGAAGTAGTGGCGCCTCGCCTCGGTGCACGAGTGGTGGTTGTAGCTTTCGCTTTCGTAGTTCGCGTTGTCCTAGATCGTACAGAAGCTGGCTGCTCGGTAGGCTGCTCCGCTGTACTTGTGGTAATCACGACGCTCGAAGCACCACTCAAAGACATGACGGTCTCCTCTGCCAAAGTGAAGTATTCCAAAGCCTTTTCATCTTCGCCAATCTGGGAGTAAAAATCACCTTGTTGCTGCGCAAATCGAGCCTTGGATGATGATACTTCCGTGGGCATCAAACCAGAAAGCTCTTCAAACTTTGCAAGGGCCTCTTCAGACCTGCCAGCACGAGCTTGTATAGAGCCAATCCAAGACGCAACTTCCGCCCTGTACAGGGATGATTGACAGCTCTCTGCAATCTTGGCTGCCGTCTCAGCGTAGTAAATAGTTTCTTGAAACATACCAATGTGCGCATATACAGATGAGATTTGTATCAAGCTACGCACAAGAGGAGATGCCAGACCCCAGAAGGATGGGCCAACAAGGTGCTGCTTCGATTCCTTCAGCTGCAAAGTATCGGTGCTAGCATCAGAAACAACAGAGTCGTTTGCAGTTGTGGCAGCGGCAGCCTCAAGCTTGGTCCAGTCATGGGAGAGCAGTCGCACACTTTGCTTAATCTGCGTTAATGCATCCTGGACATCTCCAGCTTGAAGAGCGACGATAGACTGTAAAAATGATGCCATGGAAACGGTCATTGTAGCATGGGCCTTTGAGGTAGCCCAAGTGTTTTGGGAACGGCGAGAGAGGTTGTTTACAACAGACAGACATGCAAGGCTATAGACAGGTTAATTTTGTTTCGAACGTCATGAAGTGGTGTCACTTACGCATCGTCAGTGCTCCCAACCCCAGCCAGGTACTCTGCCTGAGAAAGGTTATAAGCAATGGTAACGGAAGGAGGCATCTCGTCCAGCTCTTCGAGTTGGCTCTTAGCCTGAGCCAGAGTCGCCAGTGCCCGGGTGTACGACCCTACGCTAATGAATTGCGAAGCAAGCTGGCTTTGCCGAATGATTAATGCAGAGCTTGTCGTTTGGCCATGTCCAGCAAAGATTCTGGAGATACCAACAAGAAGCTGCGAAATGCTGAGTTGCAGGCTGTTCTCTCCTCGCAGACCAACTAGTTGAGACATGGAGTGCAAATGGTCAACCAGGCTGTCAGGGTCATCCACCTTTTTGTAAATGTCGTCTTTTGTGGTACATGTCTTGACAATGGACTCCCAAGTCGAGATGGCCTCAGTCAGAGCTGGAATAGACGGTGAAGCATCGGCAGCAAGAATAGCTTGCAGACAGCCATGAGACGCAGAGAGATGAGGAATAAAGCTTGAAAGAGAGGAGTCCTCTGCGACGTCGTTGCCCTGGGCCTGTCGCAACGCTTGCTCTATTTGCGCCATAGCCTCATCCACCTCGTCTTCGTCGCCCAGGTTCTGTTGTGCAATATGGAGAAGTAATCGAAGTCGTCGAATTGGGTATTTTTCAAGAGAGTATATGCGAAGCAAGGCCGTGAGGTTCGAGTCGTTCAATCGTAGAGGCGCGCTCTTGCTCGAGGTTGAAGAGCTCAAGTGCACAAGGTGCTCCAGAACTGCAGCCCTTTCGGTCTCGGGCAAGAAAAATGTCCAGTCAGTCCAAGATTTGTCTAGCTTGGCGATTTGACGAAGCGTTCGCGAGAGCATGCTTGTCTTGGGACTCATACTCCAAGCCCGGCTAGGAGCCTCGGCAGCCAATAGTGCTGCAACGTCCTTCATAACACCATCCTCCGCCATGCCTGTGCAAATCGACCTCAACGTGCGTACCGCGTCATCCGTTCTCCCGGCTGACTTGCAGAGGTCGGCAAAGACTTCAAGCTTGGTTGAGAGCTGCGCCTTTTCCTTCTCGGTTGCTGAGCGATCCTTGATGATTTCGATGGAGCGGCTTAGAGTCTGTAAAAGTTGCTTATTCTCTTCCTTTGTTCGGGTCGACTGCTTCCGTAGCTGTGAAAATTTGGAAAAGTAGAGACTCGAAATCTTTACAAAGTAGCCGCCAAGCTGTTCTGATCGAGATGTCGACAGGGTCGGGTCTGACAGTGTTTCGAGAAGTGACGCACAGTGCTGTAGGACCTCATCGAGCTGCTTCCATTCTGTGCCTTCGCTCTGCACATCACACTTTACAATCATCAGAGTGGCGTCGAGGGTCTGGTTGATCGATTTCATGACAAGTTGGCGGCGTTGGTCAAATTGCACGAGCGCCTTGGGAGACGCGTCTTTGGTTGGCGCATTGCCCATCCATCGGCGAACAAAATGTGGGTAGCGTAGAATAAAGGCTTTAAGCAACAGGTCAAAATTGCTCCACGGACGTTTTTCTGTGCTGTTCGGGTCAATAACATCCATCAAGCGGCCGACAGCAGATCGTCTCGCTAGTGATAGGCCGTCTAGAAGTTCGTTTAGCTCGGCAATCGTGCCACTAAGACTTCCCTCCAAGCTGTTCAAGACGCTTTGCGCAAGTTCTTCCAAGTCATGGCTCACTTTTGCCGCCTTGATGGAAGATGCCAGAAGGTGTGCGGAGATGCATGCATAGCGAGCAGCACAGTCCTCTGGTGACTCGATGGCAGCCCGCAGTTTACCAAACCAAGCTGCTGACTCTTCGTACCGCTTCGCCGCGAATGAAGTAGTGCCCAGAATTAAGTGTATAGATGATGTAGGGGAGTTTGGAGTTGTGTCGGTGGTGTGTCCATATGAGTCAATAAGCTGGAGGATTTGCTCATATGAAGCCTTGGTCGTTTTGTAGACCAAGGCCTCATCTGTAGTATGACGACGAGTAAAAGATTTCAGACATCGCAGGAAGGGAGAAAGGATCTCATCGTCGGCTTTGCCTGCGTGACCAGCAAGTTTCCACCATTTGAACTGTGTCTGGAATGCCAATGTCTGCAGTTCAAAGGCACTGAGCGGTGAAGGGCTTAGTCGGGGCTCCATGGCAACACTATCTTCTTGGCTTGAGACGCTCGGTGCCAGAGAGAGTATTATTTGCGAAAGGGCAGCTAGTTGCCGCGCCGCTTTAGCAGCCTCCTTCCCGCCCTCGGCAGCTAGGGTGGAGAGTAGAGTAACAGGCGATGAATCATGGCTGCCCTTGAGATACGGCAGAATCGCCTCAATATAGGCTGGTTTTTTCGTGGCAGCAATGAGCTTGAGTACCTGAATTTGACAGGTGGTGATGGTCGGCAGAGCGGAGGACGCAACAGGAGTAGGAAAATTGAGCAGCTCGGCCACAATGGCAGCTGAGTTGGTCTCGGGCTGCGTCGTCTTCGCAGCTTTCGCAGTGCTCGGCGCGTCGAACCGTCGCTTCAAAAGCCGTAGCTCCTTGAGGGCCTGGTCGTGCATACCAAGTACCAGAAGCTTGCCAACCAGTGCGGACATGCCGTTTTCCAGCTGAAAATCAGTCTGCCCTGGTTGGATGGGACCTTTGGCCGCCGTCAAAGCTGCGAAGGCAACGCGTGCGCATTCGACTGTAGCTAAACATCCAGTCGAGGGTGATGTTGATGTCGGTTTGGCCGCCGGTTTCGTAGTGACGCTCGGCGACGTGGCGACGCGGTTGAGAGCTCGGGGTTGCATCGGCGAAAGCGGTGCGGATGTCGAGCGGCGCAACGTTCGCTTTGCGGAGCTCTGCCGTACATCACCGCCAGTTTGTTTTGAGGGCGTCGACGGCGCGGGAGCTGGGGGTTTCGCAGCTTCTGTGAGGGACTTAATAGTAGCATTAATGACGTGCGTAGCTAGAGCTGCCTTGTCTCGCGAGTTCAGCCGATCTGAAGCTTGAGACGCGGTTGTCTTCTTCGTTCGGCTTGCGGCCGTCGCGGTAGCCCCGGTCGGACGCGATGCTGCCTTGGCCTTTGTTGGTGCCTGAGACTCGGCGTCGGCGAGGAGAAGCTCCTTGATTGAAACTACGGTGGCGGGCGTGCATGATGTCGTGGACGACACGGCGGCCCTGACCGCGTCGGCCTTTGCTTGTAGTGAGGCCATGTTGTGAGTGTTATGAATTGGAGGTCGTATGCATATCGTCGCCAAACTCCGGAAGCACGCAGAGAAAATGAAATAACAAAAATAGGATTCGTCCCAAAATGGTTATCCAAAAGGCAAACGTGCAAATAAAAGCAAGGCTGTTTGAATTGGAGAATGGCAAATGAAACGTGATGCTATAATTATTGCTTGGTCAGTAGTTTGCCCGCCTTAGTCCTGTTTGGTCCACCATGCAGGTTGGTGGTAGGTGTGGGGCTAAACATCGGGAGTTGTCTGGGGCAACCACGTGCGCCAGGCTGAAAGGAGCCGATCGTTAATGCATCTACAAATTTAGTTTAACGTCAAATCAAGGATTCTGCAGCGCCATAATTACGAATAGATCGAACCAAATACGTCGATAACCACTCCGGTGGCGCCAAAAGAGTCACAATGTCGTTGAAAAGAATAGCTATTCGCACAGTCGCCCGCGCGAGGCCATCAGCGGCCGCCTTGCGCAGCGTCGCATTTCACTCTAGCAGCATCCGACACTCCGGCACTGCGCCGGCAACGATTGCAGATGTCTCCTTCTGGAAGTCCCTGGTACCAAAGCCGCTGCGAAAAGAAAACAGAAAGGCATCCAAGAACTGGCTGTCAAGGGAATGGAACCCGGCGACCTTCTTCATCGTCATGTTCCTCTTCATCGGCTCCATGTCGATCCAGATGATTGCGCTGCGCAACTCGACCGACCGCTACATGCGCCAGGCATCTGTCCGCTTGGGCCTGCTTCGAGAGGTTGTAGAGAGGATACAAAACGGCGAAGACGTCGACGTCGACAAGCTGCTTGGCACTGGCGACGAGCAACAGGAGGAAGACTGGGAAGAAGGTGAGCAGGCCTTGATATGGATGCTGCGACTCATGGGAGTGCCAACCGACTAACTCTTCAAATAGTTTTGAAAGCGATCGAGAGGGGCGAGAACGAAGAAAAGGCTGCTGCGAAGCAAAAAGAAAATGCAAAGCAAATACGAGCAGAAGCAGAACCTGCGCCGCAGGCAACCGAACCGAAGGCGACGGAGACGGAGGGAGAGAAACCGAAGCGCAAGCCAGCCAATTTCGGAAGTTTCTTTTGAGAAAAGGGGACGAGAAGAGAAAGAAACAAGCGTCTATACACATGTTTTATATTATTGTACCATCATATTTGTACATTATACAGCGTTATATTATGAGAGCATGTCCTTAAAGATGCTAGAATTTTGCCTTGCGGCGTCCGGCGCCGGTGCATGCACTCCGTGCTCAGCAGCCTCCTTACGCAGCTCTCGTACGAGGACGGGTAAGAGCTCATTCGTCAGAAGCTCTGTTCGAACGCCTTGCTCTCCGGCTTGGTTGGGATTTAAGCCGCCAAGCAGGACGTCTTCGCCTCGGACGCCGCCCATGTTGACTATGGAAATGGGCATGCCACGGTCCTTGGCACGCTTCGCTAATCGCCAAGCGGAGTACGTGGCCAAGGAGGTGCCGAGGACAAGCAGCCTCCCGGCATTGTCAATGGCTTCTTCGGCGGCCGTCTTGACCGGTGCGGGGATGCTTTCACCAAACATGATGACATTGGGCTTTAGAATACCACCAGTGCTAGCATCAGACCAGGCGCCGTCAGAATCCGCCTCGACAATCTGATGGTGGCCGTCGGCTGCCACCTGCGGATCTTTAAGACATTTGGGGCATGGTGGGTAGCGAAACGTAGTATATGGGGCATCCTGCAAGTCGACATCACCGTCCGGGTTCGTCTTGAGACCCTTTTGACTGCGCTTGGCTGGGTCCTCCGTATCCAAAGCCCCAGAGGCCAGAGCTTCACGCATCAAGGCCTCCCATCGTGGATTCAGACGGGCCAGTTGGGACTGGAACTCGTCTCGCGAAAATTCAGACCTGCAGCTAGTGCAGACAGTAGCCCTCAGGTAGCCATGGAGCTCGAGCGTAGGTATGTGTGGGTGAGCTTTGGGGTGGAAAGAGTCGACGTTTTGCGTGATCACGCTGCCCAGTAAGCCGAGGGCAGCCAGGTCCCGGATAGCATAGTGGCCGGCATTGGGAGCAGACTTGTACATGGTAGACCAGCCAAGAAAACTTCTCGCCCAGTACCGCTTGCGCGCCTCGTGACTGTGCAGGAACTCGTGGTGATAGATGGGGCGGTACGTCTTGTTGACGCGGTACGTGCCATTGACACCTCGGTAGTCGGGCAGACCCGAGGCGACTGATAGGCCGGCACCGGTGAGAACAACGGTAGCTGGGGAGAGGCCCTTTGGCAGCGGCGCGGCAAAGAAGCGCTGGAGAGCGGCGACGGCGCCGGGGATGGTGTTCGCCGTGGCCGGGGTGACGGTGGGTGACGCGAGGACGTCGGTGTAGGGAATGCGTAATCGCGGCTTGGGCATTGTAGAAGATGTTTGCCCGGTAGCGTGGGCGACGCAAAGGGGCGAGAGCGAGGTGCCGAGCAAAGTCGAGTATAGGGATCTGTTGGCGAGGTCGAGAGAGATGAGGCCAAATCGACCCGCTTGAGATTAGGTGGGGTGAGTGACGGTTGGTGGAAGTCGCAGGCGCAGGCAGAGTAGTGGTTGAGAAACTGCGTTGCGTGTTCCAATTGAGAATGTAGATTGCAGTCTGGCGGTGGTTGGAACCTACAGTTGCGATGGCAAAGCTGTGGTCGTGGCGAGGAGTGGATTGATGAGCGAGGTGCGGACAATGATGTATTATGCTGGCAAAGTTGGTGTTTTGGCCGGGGCCACAATAATTCCCCGCAGACCACCCAACCCCAAAGCGAACAAGGGATTTAGACTTACACAGGGACAACGGACTATTTTAGACAAGACACAAGCGCAATATGGCAATTATTGTATTAGAACAATACAGAATCCAGCAGTAGAGAGGCTTTAAGATAGCGCGATAAGCGGAATGCCGTTGAAATGCTCAGCTCGCGGTCAAGGCACCGTGCTGTTATCTAAAAGAAGTCGAGTGGCAATTAGCCGCGGGTGAAGGGGAGAGAGTACTACAAACTTAAACATAAAAAGCTCTTGGAGTATAATACTGCACGTAAAAGGCCAGGATGGGATGTATCCTGCGATTGGCGACAGATCGCATCAGCCTCTAAGCCATGTACCAGCCTGGTAGGTATCATTTCGCCTGAGTTTTTGGGCGACACCGAGGTGAAACTCCAGCATTGACATAGATAGGGCCGGTGCCAATTATACCGTCTTCGCATAGTCGCAGGCTTGTTCCCTTGGTTGCTTTCGTCCCCGTTACACTGTGATATAAGTTTCATTGACAACGTTGGCCCGCAGGCCTCTACTTGGAGAAATGTCTGGCCGTGCCGCAAGGGAAAAAATGCGCCATGAAAATGAGAATTACAGGGAGTTAGAGGCTTCTTAGGACATAAAGTGAGATTCGGTCTATTTTGCCCTTTTTATGTACCTTATTGTCTCAGCAACTTTCGCCATCTGTTTCTGCCACCACCATAGTGGTCACTGTTCGTACAATGCCGCCTTGCCCACCAAGGGAAGTTAGGCCGATTTCATCGTCATATTCATTCCTTTGTACCTTCGTGTCGTTGCCAAATGATGTTCTCTGCTTACTAACCCTGCTTGCAAGCCCAGGCTTCATGCCACTGCGGGAGCCATTCCCATAGACATGTCGAACATTCCCGCTGGACTGCTGCTGATAACCTGAACTTTTGTCATTTGTGCCACTGCGGACAATCTTTGCAATAAATGCAGCCATTATCAGCTCGATATAGAGCTTGACGATGTAGACCACGGGGGCAAACTGAACGTATCTTTTCACATTGACAAGTTAGCCCCGGTGAAATGGAATAAAACTGAAAGTGGGGAAAATAGCGAAAGAATACTAACAGATAAGGATTCGGCAAACTTAGCATGCCGAGAAGCGCCGCATCCATCGCGGTAGCAACACAGACCAGGGCAGCGTTCAGGTTGAAGAGCGGCCAATACTTGTTAAGACCACCAGAAATCAGGCGGAAGCGCACCAAGTATAAAAAGCAAAGGTTCAAACCCAAGTCTACCACCAAGAAGAATGATTTTTCTGCCTTTTCAAAAATATCATTCAGATGCTTCTGCGCAGGAGTTGCGTCGGGCAGGTAGGCAGAGGTCCATATGACATATACAGCGATATTCACGCAGCCGATACCACACACGAGACAAATTTTCAGCCACTTTGCCTTGCGTTTGCTGACCATTATTAGAGAGACTCGGTTCGCAATGATTTGTGATAGGAGTTGCGTTTGAATAGCCCATAGCGTAACTAGATAGTATTTAGCCTTGCTCGCATGCATCAATGCGCTCTGGTTCCTCGTCACGCTTACCAGTGCCAACATAGAAGGCAAGACTTCCAGGGATAATCTTGTTAAGATAAAGGTATGTTACAATGGCAAAGATGAAGTTGACCACCGTCTCCACCCATATCATATAGAGATACGGGTTGCGAAAACCCTGTTGTCGCTTCAAAATCCTCTGCGTCTGTTGTATGACTTTAATAACTGTGAAGGGGAGAACCGCCAGGAACACCCCAAAATAAATTGATGCCAAGTCCATCATTTGGTTAAAATTAATAAATTTTCAAAAGAAAGTTAGATTGATGTGAAAAGACGAAGAAATGCAGAGGAATGAAGGTAGGATATCGAAAACAGAATTGCCATGAACGGGAGTCATATAGCTAGCCAATACTACAGCAATAGGTCTCGGCTATCGCGCTACAGGTCAACACCTGAGCGTATGCCGTCAGGAGAATTATACGGCACATGCATAAGGAATTATGCAACTACCTCGGCGTGCGTCGTCTGCATTTGACTGCCGCGAGCGAAAGAAATACCTGGATACTAACCTGCATCGGGATAACTGAGGCAGGCATCGGTCCCGGCCGCCTGGAGCCTCGGCAAAGCACGCCAATAGCAGAGACGCACTGACTGTAGGTAAATAAGCAATGAGCATTGGTCCTCGTAGGGCACGTCCAAGCTGGTCTGTGTGGTGTTGAAATAGCTTGGGCGCAAACCCAGCATATCAACATACCCCTGGCACTACGAGACCATATTTCAATGTCTTCAACAGCGACGTGGAGACCGCACGTCCATTTTTCTCCGCAGATCTTTCTGCATTGTTGTAATTTATTGCATGCAACCAATTACGAGCTCAGATTCGTTTTGCTACAAGTGTGCACAGACGCTCGGCAGACACGATTCTCCACAACGCAGATCCTGACGAGCCCATAGCTAACAATGGCATTGCCGTCTACGGAGTACAAGTCTAAGATTCGGCTGTTTTGGCGTTTTGCCGGTCTTGGCAATTTGCGCTAGGTTCCGATGGATCGGGAACAACGGTTCCGTTGCGCTTAATGAAAGCTCAGGCAAAATGGGCCTGCTCTCGAATCTGGCTCGGGCCATTTCATCTACTCATTGCCCGCAGATCATCATCTACGCATTGGCATCGTGGCGTCTAAGTTGGTGAAAAGTACGTTTGCCTAGGGGCAGTTATGCTCAAGTGCGGCACGCACAGCGTAGAAGGCTCGATATTCGTTTCCTGGCGACCCCCGCGCCATCCTCTGTGAGCTGTGATGGCTCCCGCAAGGTGGACGCCGAGTACTTGAAGTTAGCTTGTGATTTTGACTGGAGGCATTTTAAGCCGCTAATACGTAAAGATTAAGGATATATCTCTACCTTCAAAAACGGTTTATTTTATATTTTGTTATATTTATTATATTTTACTTCTGCACACTACAGGCATCCGACATGCCTAGCAGTCAAGACCAATTCGCTATGCGTGGTTTTTCAGGCCGAGCTGGAAACACCTGTCCACCAGGTACAACATTTCATGTCCTTGAAGTTGGTTGGCTAGAATGTGATGAAGGCTTCGTCGTTCGTGGAGGCAACGCAAGCACTAAATCCACCGAAAGTTGCCCCACCATCAACAAGAGGCGCGAACTGCCCATGTATTGCATCCTCATCCATCACCCGCATGAAGGCCTCATTCTCTGGGAAACAGGCTGTGGCAAAGACTATCCTCAGGTCTGGGGTCCTGCTCTGTCTGACGTTTTCGCACGAGTGCGCTATGAGCCGGAGCATGAACTGCGGGCAGCCATCGCTTCAACAGGTCATAGAATTGAGGATGTCAAAAAGATTATCATTGGCCACTTACATCTTGACCATGCTGGTGGTCTCGATGAATTTTTTGATAGGACAGACGTCGAAATTTGGGTCCATGACAAGGAATTGGTGTCGGCGTTTTGGTCCGTAGCCACAGGCGCAGACTGTGGTGTGTACCTGGAGCACTATCTCAAACTGGGACTGTACGAGCCCAAAAAAGAAAACTCTAAAAGGAGTGCCCGCCACTGACCAATATTTTTAGGAACTGGAAGACATTTGACGAGCAAACGTTCGAATTTTGCCAAGGTATCACACTGCATCACCTCCCAGGCCACACGGCCGGCCTTGTGGGGATGCAGATCAACATGCTGAATACAGGAACGTTCTTCTTTACTAGCGACCACTTGCATGTCATTGAAAATGTGAGCTAGTTACCTTTTTACTGAGTAACCTGCTTGTACTGACTATACCGTGTGTACTAAGTGGCGAGACGGGATTCCGCAAGGCTGGCTGGCCAGGGATCATCCTGCATGGTTCAGAAGCACACAAAGGCTTAAGCACCTGCAGCGCGTTACCAACGGTCAGATTATACCTGGCCACGATAAAGACACTTACTTGGATCTGCGGAGCCAGGCAAAAGTCTTCACTTAGAGTGTGGCTATCGTGGAAAAACGAGGCAAACCTGTCAGACATACCATGACCACTGGGTGTATTGTATATGCGATCAAGCCACCTGTATTTCTAATCTTAAGGCCTAACTTAGTTTCAGTATTAGTTTTGTATCGCATATTTTGCAGCACATAGCGGCTGGCCAGTCATATGATGGCGCTACAGCTGTCATTGCTACTATGAGAACTTTTCATTTTTGCAACAAAGTTTGAAATGCCGCATGAATAATATACTCGAGAAAGGAGATGATGTTAAAAAAAAGTCCTTGCTAGTCTCAAATGCCAAAATGAGAAATTGTAGCTTGTATTCTGCGGCCACGATTTCATGATGGCCAGCAAAAACGCTTGTCTGCCCTGGCCGACATGGCAGCGCAGCCCATCTACGATACTTTTCTTACAATGTAGATTGATTACCTCGATTTCTATGAAATATCCCCCTGCACTCTGGAAGGGTGCCCTCAGGCTAGTATATCACCCGTCTATTTTGGCTGTCAGCTCGAGGCATCATGATGCAGTTCACTCAGCGACATGTTCGCACATTCGAAGCTAGCTGGGCAGATTTCAAAAACTGTAAGAGCTCAACGGGATTGCAGACGGAAGCTGGGCTGCTTGTCTGTCGTTTGTTGAGGTGATTATCTTCGGCTTAGGGCCTCAGAATGTTCCGCTACGGCTTTTTGTCACATTTTGGTGATCCAATTAAGAGAATGTATGCCAGTCTGGCGGCAGTTGAAGCCTACAGTTGCGGTGGCAAGGTGTGGTTGTGGCGAGAAGCAGATTGGTGACGGCGACGCAGGGAGACGTAATCGTGCTGGCAAACCCATGATGTTTTGGCGGGGGCCAGAATTATGCCCCGTGGCCCACCCAAGCCCCAAGAGGGCAACATCCCGGGCTTACATGGGAGAACTATTTTCAACAAGATGCAGCGCAATCCAACAATTTTGTATAAGAACAATAAAAAGCCAATAGAAAAGAGGCATTCTTGCCTAAATCAGCGCGCTAAGCGGAATGGCGTTGAAATGCTGAGCTGGCGTGTCAGACAGCGTGCTATAGTTGTATTCGTCGTCGTTCACAGTCACAGCAGTATTCATCTTCTCTGCCAGGAGTCAATCTTATATTATTTTGAACGCTTTCCTTCTTCAGCAATTACAGCTGACATTGGAATACAAATGTTGCCTACAGTTACAGCGTCTGTCCAATCTCGCCCCAACGACAGACGGCAGCTACCCAGCGGTCTGGAAACCAGGCATCGTCTGCAGCCTTGAGATTGATTATACAGTGTCATGCGCAAACCCTTATTCTCTCGCGGGCGTGCAGCCGACCTATTTAGAAGCCAAATCTTTTCGCAAAAAGGAATAAGCTATAAGCTCAAGTTCACCCTTCTCAAAGTGGATTTTGCACTCCTGTCAAAGTTCTTCCACAGCTTGGTATCCTTACCCTCTTTGTCTTGGAGGGAGTAGACGGCACCGCACGGCTTACCGCCTGCGCGCCCGCATGGCACTATCCTCGCTAGAATCCTTGCCGTTGGATCACGCACGCCGGACTCCTCTTGTCTCCGATGACTAACATCTGCCGGCCAAGTTTGAAAGTTCGAAGAGGCCGAGCCAATTGTTCTTTGCAGCAATTTGGCGGGCAATAACGTGAAAATCGCGAATACCCTGCAAACCCAGCCAGCATTAATCGACGCATGACTAATCGGAGTCCGGGAGGCTCTAATTTACCGACCTTACTTAGCCGCCTGTAGAGTTACCATACCCCTGCCTCGGTAGTGAGGCTGATTCCCGCTGCTGGAGCTCGTGGATCTCCGGGATATCTTCGTCCGGTGGCACGGTCGTACCGTTTCACCAACACTCCCGCGAACTATGATCACCAATATCTGCCCCAGGATGGAGTCAGCAAGAGTTTGGCATTGTCTAATAGTATGGTGGCGGGACAGATTCGTCCGAACCGGAGGCTGCGTTACGCCGACTGGTTATGGTGAGATTGGAGACAGCTCTAAGCTATCAATATATATTGCACACTATAGTTCTCTGATTGCAGCCGCCACTAAAAACTGTTGGAATCGACAGACACGCAGTAACGACAACTTCATCCTATAAAACTCATGCGCACTATGTTGGCGTCACATAGGTCGCTGCTGGCGGCAGGCTGCCTGCTTGTCAGTGGAGCTCTCGCAGGTCAAAACATCACTGTCAAGCTCGCGTCCGGCACCGTCGTCACCGGAAACTCCCTTCTCGGCGTCGAGACTTTTAACGGTATTCCCTTCGCCGAACCCCCCGTCGGTTGTCTTCGCCTAAAGCCCCCCCAAAGACTGTCTAAATACCCTTGCACGGTGGATGCTACTGGTGTGGCTGCCGCCTGCCCACAACTGCTGCTCTCGCCCGCCAGCAAAGATGCTCTTAACGGCATTGGCCCCAGCATCCTGGAGTTGCCCTTTTTCGACACCACGAAAGGCACGGAGGATTGTCTCACTATCTCAATACAGCGGCCCGCTGGTGTCAGGCCAGACACCCAGCTTCCAGTGCTGTTCTGGATATACGGCGGTGGCTTCGCATTTGGGAGCACAAATACGTACGATGGAAGGTCCCTGGTGACCGACGGTGTTGCACACAATCAGCCATTTATTTATGTCGCTGCCAATTATCGAATGGGAGGCTTCGGCTTCTTGCCCGGCGCCGAAGTCCTCAAGGACGGAAGCGCGAACCTCGGTCTCCTTGATCAGCGGATGGCTCTAGAATGGGTCGCCGAACACATCGCATCCTTTGGAGGGGACCCTGATAAAGTAACTATCTGGGGCGAGTCCGCCGGCGCGCACTCCGTGTTCTCCCAGATGGCGCTTTACGGCGGGAACGCCACTTACAGAAACAAGCCACTCTTTCGTGGTGCCATAATGAACTCGGGCTCTGGGATTGCTACTAGACCAATTCATTCCCCCAAGGCCCAGAGTACATACGAAACGGTGGTCAAGGAAGCAGGCTGTGCTGGAGCTGCGGATACGCTGTCTTGTCTGCGTAATGTCGATTTCGAGACATTCTATAATGCGGTGACGAAACCATTCCCAGGCGCCTTTTCGGTCAACGGAACGTCAGTTTCGTTTCCACCGCGGCCAGACGGCAATGTGCTACCAAAGAGCCTCGATGACCTAGCAGCTTCGGGACAATACTACGGCGTGCCGATGATAATTGGGAACCAAGAGGACGAAGGTACCCTTTTTGCTCTCTTCCAACGAGATATCAAGTCGCAAGAAGATGTCGCGCGTTACTTTGCCGACATGTATTCTCCAGGCATAAACACGTCTGAGATGAAAGAGCTCGTCAAGGCATACAATAGAAACGACGTGGGAAGTCCTTTTCGCACTTCATCACACAACACGCTATACCCCACCTTCAAGCAAATATCCGCGATCCTGGGCGATTTGACGTTCATCCTCAAGAGGCGTAGTTTTCTTGAAAAGACGACTAAAGCGAAGCCTGACGTGCCAGCCTGGTCATATCTCTCCTCGTACTTGCACCACTTGCCATTTTTCGGCACGACTCACGCCACGGATATTATACAGGTTTTTTACGGCAAACCGTCGACACACGCAGGTGAGAGCATCCGACAGTACTATTTCAACTTTCTGTACAACCTAGACCCGAATAAAGGGAAGGGGGTGGACCAGATTTGGCCAATGTGGAAGGAGAATAGGACGCTTATGTGGTTCAAGACACCGTTTGGGAACGATTATTTACCAGACGATTTCCGAAGCGCCCAGTACACTATCATGCAAAATCTCGAGCAGGAGTTACTACAATAAAGTGAAGGTTTGACTCCGACATACCATGCACAACACCTCCATCATGGCTGTGGCGTGAATGACTTGGTTTATCGGTTTAGTCTGCAGATCGACAAGCTGAGCCACGGCAGTGTCGCTGCCGCTCACGGGAATAGAATGAGAATGAGTGCATGTACATGATGTATTAGGGACTGCACGGGCAGAGCACGCCGAAACATACATAGTAAGGTTGAATGGGTGGGACGGATGGCGTCAAGCTCATGTTCAGCCCCAGGAAAGATCACGGGCTGACACTCCAAGTCAGCCCTGGGGAGCCCTGGGGACAGGGTACCTGCCAATAGCTGTGGGACACCTCAGGTGTTGCTCCACGGTCAGCATGCCGATCACCAACTGCCTGTTTCTTCGTATAAGGCGCGCTGTAGGTTCACTGGGTGGAATTCGCTTTATTCTGGTATACATAGCAGGAACAACATTTACGAGTTGAATACCCCTTTTCCTTTGTTGTCGCAGCAAACTGTCTTGAAGCTCAATAACATCCCCTCTGTATTCGTCAAACTCAGTCATTTGCAAGCAACACCATTATCAGTACCTAGCACCATGAATCTTACCACGCTCCTATCTTCTGCGGCCTTTGCCATCACAGCAGCAGCACAATCTGCAAGCACCACCACCAGCACGTCAACCGCACCGCAACCTACCCCTTCCACGTTCGACCTCATGGCCCTCCGCTCCGCCAGCCCGATCCATTTCGCACCAGTGTCCGCTGCTGTGAGCCGCCTGTTTCTCAATCTCCCTCATCAAGGGGGCAAATGCAATGGATCAAATAACCGCGCCACGTTTCACTTGAATGGTACTGAGCTGCACCTATACACGTTTGGCTATGCGCCGGAGCAGGTTTATGTTGATGAATCAGGGATCGGTATGTGCGCCACGCACGGAGCCAATAGTAAACATCATTTTGCTTGTCCTCACTAACTCTACACAGTCGGCTACTTTCAAAACTACAATGAGCCGCCTCCCAACGCCAAACTTACTGGCTGGACAATTGACGCAAACGCCAACCTTTATTTCCGAGGCAAAGTGCCCATTGCGTGTCCAGGTGCCAAAGATGGCGCGTGGAGTATCTGGATTGCGGACAATGATCACCCGCAAGGACATGAGGGGTGCTTAGGATTTATTCCACGGACGGTACCGCGGGATAACCCGGTGGCCTGTGAATATACCCTTTCTTAAGACCAGCCTGACACGGCCTTAGAAGAACTAAGGATTTTAAAATCAAGAACAACAATCCCAGATGTACTAGAGACGGTATAATTAGTTCATTTCGTGCAGGTTGTGGCTTTCGCTATTCCCTAGGCACCTGCAGGAGAGGGCCTGTATTGGCCGTAACCAAAAACTGCTCCGGCGAGCGCGGCCAATTACGCGGGGGGCAAAAGACGGTACAGGCAGAAGAAACGTACATACACCACAGTCAGATCCAGTCCGCGAGCAGAACCGTCTGACTTCGCAGCGTCACGACGAGGCCTCCACCTCCAAGCATTGGCCAAGTCGCGAGGGCCCATTTCTCCATTTTAAGACAACCCCTAGTAACAGGGCGCCTTTCGACCCCACTCCATAAGCCAGATACACCACATAACTTCAGCAGCTGAAGTCCTCGGTGTTTAAGGCACAAAAGCAGAAACATCTTCAAGGTAGTTAATCCGCACTACAATATGTAGCTTTCTTGTTTTTTTTTTTCTTTTTTTTTGTGCACATCTACGCCAAGTTATCATCCATTTCTATGGGATATGACCAACTAATAGGGAAAGAATAGTTCTATAGATAGGTGATATGGCCATCTCCGTCATCGTCAACGTTCGACCTGCGACTAAACCATGGATCGGCGACGCGATCAGCCTCGTAATTTCAGGGCACTGCCACAGTTAACACAGCCTTTCATTCGAAGAACTATTTAACAGAGCTAGTAGCTGCATTAGGCCGCGAGAATATGCCAACCTCATCTATCAAGAACAAATGGCTTTTCAGAAAGACCTCAGCAAAGATGCCCCGCCAACATACGAGCCATCACCATTACTCAACGAAGCAATTAAAGATGCAAAAGACCTCCGCGAGGCCACAAGCGGCATTCGCACAGACAAAAAGACTCTAATCCGAATTATCCCCGGCGCGTCTTTGCACCCTGAGCGATGGAATTGCTCCAACGGACCTACACGCATCTTTACCATCGAGACCTCGAAGCCGACATCCGCGGACATATCCCGGGCTTTGTCAAAATTGCCATTCTGGGCATGATCAAAGGCCAGGTTTGGTCTGATGTGCAGCGAATTGAAGACCTCTGTACGGATCCGCACGAAGCAAGGGTTATTTCCAGCCTGTGCGAGATCATCTTTTACCGGACACCAGCCAAGCTTCAAGAAATCAAGCAGCTGTACGAGGAAAGGAATTCAGAGCCCTTGGCCGAATATGTCCGGCGCCGATATGATGGACATATAGTGGAGCTGCTTGTCAAGTACCTTGAGACTTCACGATGTGAAGATGGTACCGACGCGCTCGATACTGCAAGCATAAGGGCAGATGTGCAGCTCCTGCACCAGGGGATCTGGCGCCAAGGCAAAGAAGACATAGAATATGTGTCAAATATCTTGGCAAATTCTTCACGTGAGAGGCTGATCGCCCTGCTAGACGAGTTCGAAGCCGTGTACCACGTCACGCTGAGAAAGTACGCCGCGGAGAAAACCACGGATATGCTTCACCTTGCGTTGCGGTTGCTATTCTCGTGGGCGGAAGATCCTATACAGTTTGCGCGGGATTGTCTTGTCAAGCTATTACCGGTTACCGGTTGGGCATCTGATTACGGTGCAATCACTCATACTATGCTCTGGGCTCATTGGAATCGGACGATGTTCGAGGCTGGGAAGATGAGGCTGAGATATACTCAATGGAACATTCGAGGGTCATTGATGAAAGGGCTACGTGATTCTTCCTATCGGGAGTTGATACTTAAGATTTATGATGCAGAGTATTAACTATTTGTTAAGTGGCTTCGCAAAAAAATTGAAACAACAACATCATCCGTGAAGTAGGCTTTAGAGCAAGTCAAACACTGACACTTCGGTAGCGACTTACTCGATGGCTATAGCTCCTTTAAACAGTCCACTATGCGCACAAGAAAATTTCGCATGTCTGAAGCCCTCTACGGGATAACTAGCGAACTATTCAACTGAATGTCAAGTACACTCTTGCCAACGTAGACTGGGTATTGACCTGCCTGGAGGCCCCAAGCTTGCTTTCCAACGTCCCAGTGGCTCAAGTCGCGACGCGTCAGTTCAAAGACAACGTGAATTTGCTCATTAGGTTCAAGAGTCTTTTTCTCGAACCCGCGAAGAACCTTCGCAGGACCATTTGGGATGCCGATGTAGAGCTGAGCCACCTCTGCCGCTGCTACTGTTCCAGTATTCTGGACAGTGCAGTGTACCTCGGCGACAATGTCCCATAAGGCAGGAACGCCTCCTTCAGTGACCGTGCTGTTATTTTTGGGCAGATATCCCAGATCAGCGCGAGGGGTGAGTCTTGTCTCAAGATTGGTGTATGAGAAGTTAGAGTAAGTCAGACCGTAGCCGAATTCGAACCGAGGCGCAATATTGTCGGCAATAAATGCCTTGTAATCAATGTATACAGTCTCGTTGAAGTTGGACTGCGGATAAAACTCATTTTCTGTGCCAGAAGGCACCACGGGTTCAAGAAGTGCGCCATAGTCAGACTCCTTGCGGGCAACGGTGTACGGTAGACGACCAGATGGGGATTGTTTGCCATAGATGACTTCGACGAGTGCGCGACCACTGTCCTGTCCAGGAACATGGGCGTACAGTACTGCAGTAACGTTGGGATGGTCAATCCACTCATCAACCAAGCGAATTCCTGCGTTGTGAATCACAACAATCGTGTTTGAACACTTTGCAGCTACGTTCTGGACCAGCCTGTCCGAGGTGGGATCTGCCAGATATGGTCGGTCCCAGCCCTCGGACGATGCTTCGTTGATGAAGACGAGGCAAGCGTCGCTTGCTGGATTGACAAAGGGATCCATTGAGGCGGTGTCCCAAGCCAGAAACGTATCATCGTCGTAAGCCTGACGCTGCAGGGCGTGAAGAGGAGCGTCAATATAAGAACCCGTGCCTGCACCTGAACCGCCTCCGACCATGAGCGTGCCATTGAATGCGACACCTGGACCGCGCCAAGCTGGATCCCCGCTAGAAAGGAACATGGCCATCAAAGTATTGTTGTTTACTGCACTGCCATTAGGATATGTCAATTGATTTTGAATCCCCAAGGCCCAGCCGCCTAGAGTCGCGTCATCCGCGGTATTCAGGCTAGGTGGCACTGCATCATACCCAAAGAGTGAGAGAAACTTTGGCTTGGACAATGGCAGGGCACCGGCAGTATTTTTCACCAGTACATGCCCCTCAACAGCAGACTGCAGTATGGTTCTCTTTGAGCTTGGGTCGCGACCTTCAACGAGTTTATGCGGTTTAAGCAAACTCTTCGGCAGCCCGTGGCCTGGCTCGCGAAACTCGGCGTATTTGTACCACGACGCAATAATTCGCGTAGCCATGTCGTCCAGTCTGGATTGCGGCATTGAGGTATTTTGCACAGCCATGACCAATGTGTTGTTCTCCCAATACTTGGAGTCCGGCATGGCGAGATCCATACCAGCATTTGCACTGGCTACACCTGACTGCTGGCCAGTCCAATCCGACACCACAAAGCCCTGGAATCCAAGCTCCCCCTTGAGTAGCCCATTCATGGTCTTGCTATTCTGGCATCCGTAACTGTTGTTGATGCGATTGTAGCTGCACATGACGGAACCAGCACCAGCTTTTACCGCGTCTTGAAAAGCCCACAAGTACAGTTCGTGCATAGTCTTATCATCCAAGTTGGATGAAAGTGACTGGTTGAGAGAGTTTGGCAGTAGTCCGGGAGGGTTGCGATTCGTTTCTTGCTCGTTTGCCACAAAATGCTTGACACAGGCAATAACATTTTGCTGCAAGCCCCGAACAGTCTCTCCTGCCAGGATGCCGGACAGATATGGGTCGCTGCCAAAGCCTTCCCAATTTCGGCCGCCCTTCGCGACCCTTCCTGCAGGGCCGACCACAGGTCCCAATATGACATTTGCGCCTTTTCGTTTGAACTCGGCGCCCATGTATTGAGCTCGGGCATGGGCAAGGTCACGATTCCAAGATGCGCCGACGTGGATACCGGAGGGATAGGAGTTTACCACATCCGAACCGCGAAGACCATTGCCAGCATCTTGGAGACAGATGCCCGGAAATTCCAACCGAGGAACACTACCAGTCATTCCACCACAGCCGTTGCTGGTTGAAGGATGGCCGTAGGTGATGTTATTCTTTTCTTCGTCGGTCATTTCGGAGACGAGGCTCCGAGCTTTGGCGTAGGCAGAGGCCCAGTCACCTGCCCCTTTGGCCACAGCTATATGAGAGTAGGTCAGTACGTTGGTCCCCCAAACGTTATAGCACCAGAGTACGTCAAGACTAACGTGAGTTGGGAACGGGCTCTGAACCACCATAGGACCATTTTGCCTCCAAGTCATCAGATTGGCTGCGTGGGTGGTGTCTTGCAGCAGTAATGCCTGATTGCTGCAGAAGGAGGGCAGCTGTCAGCGCGGAAGCTTTCATTTTACTGAGAAGCTAATCACAAAACAAGATTAAGAAGCCTCTTGCGAATGAGGTAGGAAAACACGGCATACTGCGATAGATTTAGCACTGGGTGCCGAATCGTTTTATATACTTTAGAAAAGCACCGTAGATACAGTGCATGCGATAACGCCCTATGGAAAACCATAAGCGAGCTGCTCACAAAAGCTCGGAAAGAGCTCCACTGCTACACCGGTGTTCCAGCGGCCCTCGGATCACAGGGCCGACTCGGCGGTTCTGGCTCTTGGAAGTACGGAGAAAGATATGCCACGGTGGTGTCATGACGCAGACCCATGTCGACGGCAGGGTAGTTTAACCGAAGCGCAACCGGCGATATTAAGCGTGTAGATCTCTTTTTTATTCGTTCCTGTTTGGGCAAAATCGTGAGAAGGGTTTCGACCTGCGGAAATGCCCGTGGTGGCGGCTGGGCCATGGGCCGGAGCATTTGTGGATGAGCAAGTTAGAGCCAACCTCCCACCTCGTGTAGTCGGGCCGTTGGGTGGAGAGCGGCGCTGTGTAAGTGGCCCTTACTACTTGTCAAAACCTCAACCTTGTTCCCCCGCAAGTCCACGGTGGGGCCGATTCTGAAGTCGACGACTATGTTGACAATACGACGTATCCTGATAATCGTCTTGCTGGGTTAAGCCTCGCATGTATCACAGTAGGTCCGTTCCGCTGGTGTTACTTTGAAAGAGACAGATATAGTAAGGTTGCAGATCTTCTCCCTACCAGAACAAGCTTGTTTCAGTGTCGCATGGTCGAATTACCCCATCTGGACATTTGAAAGCCACGCGCAAAACACCAGGCAGCTTGAAACTTCAGCCGCAACCGAGGCAATCAAGGCAATACCTAATAACTGACTTCTGTAATTACGTTCATTGGTGTTCAGCATCTTCTGCAGACGGGCAAGCTGTAGTGTTATCAAGTTAGAAGTGAATATATAAGTGTGCGACGCTGTCCGCAGTCCGGAGAAATATTTCCATTGCCAACTTGAACTCTATCTCGCAATCTCGCGCATAAATTTTGCCTCAATCAGAGCTATTTTACTCAAATATCATCATGCTTTTGCTCACGTTCTTTCACTTTGTTGCGTTGATTCACGCGCTCAACATTGTATCCTCAAACGACGATGGCTGGGCTGAAGCCAACATTCGTGAATTGTATGATGTCTTATCTGCATCCGGCCATCACGTTGTTGTGTCTGCTCCTGCCGATAACCAGAGCGGTACAGGTATGCCTCTGTAGTGTTATATACCTCTCACATATACCAACACAATACACTAACTCGACTACAGGCTCTAACGACGCCCCTCCTACCAACAGGATTGACCCCTGTCACTACGACAGCTGCCACCCTGAAGGAGCGCAATACGGTCACGCAACTTGGAATCCTCGTCTCAACTGGGTGAACTCGTATCCCGTAACATCAATGCGTTATGGAATTGACAAGTTCGTGCCAGCGCTGTTGGGCGTCAAGAATCCGGATTTGGCTGTTTCCGGTATCAATGTTGATCCCAACGTGGCACAGGCAATCCCAGTATCCGGGACGGTTGGCGCCGCAACTTTCGCTACACATGAAAGGGCCATACCGGCCGTGGCCTTTTCAGGCTGGGGCAATAGGACCGGATGGAATGACCCCCGGCCACCGTCTAGCAAGCTCCATGCAGCAGCTTCTGTGAAACTTGTCAATTACCTGGCTAAAGGAGGACGACCGTACCTCGCAAGCGACACATGGCTTAATGTCAATTTTCCGCACTACAATTCCACAAGCTGCTCAAAGGCCAGCGACGTCAAGTTCGTTCTAACAACGCTTGGAGGCTACGAAACGCCGAACAGTCCTGGCGGTATCGGCGACTCTGATAATGCCGAAGCTTGTGAATCCTTGCAGTTACCGACAGAGCTTTCTATCGTGCTGGGACAGGGCTGTTATGCTAGCGTTTCTGTTGGAAATGCCGGTACCAAGAAAGACGCCAGCCCATCAATTCAGAGACAAGTGATGAATAAGCTGGATGGGCTTCTGAGTCATCCTCCTGATGTGTAAACGGGCGTTGGGCATTTCCTCTCTCCACACGTATGGAGAGCAAAAGCCCAGTGCGGTGCGCAGGACGAGGAAAAACACAGTGGATTGGTGGTCCCACCCTCCGCATGCCGTGTCCATAGTAATCAATATACTCTTCTGCGCTCAAAAATAAAGCCCGCCTTGAGATTAGTCTTGCGATTCATGTACACATAGTATCATTGAGGTATTAAGTTGGAGGCTGACCGTTACTGTGTACTGCGAGTGTGTAAGTCCCTTTTCCCCAGACTTCATGTACCCCACACTGCATGTGCCCATATCTCCGCGCCTAACCTAAATCCCGAGACAATCCCCCACAGTATGTATGCCACATGGGTAAAACACCATTGTACAGTACGGAGAGTTCCGTAGCATTTACTACGGCATGAGCAAAATCAGATATGCCGCGTGCGCCAATGTTTTTGGGCCGCTTTAGATGCTTGTGGCCTACCTTACACGGTGTGTGAACTTCCAACTCTCTGGCCTTTTATTCCGTTCCTGCCAAGGTATTCGTCATATACAACACGTATCTTTGACTACAGCTGGCAGCATCTACTCTGTTTGCCATAATTTTCCTTTTAGCCATACTTTATTGCATTACACTGCGTGATTGGAACAGTAATTCCGTTTCCGGGCCCTCGGCAACGGCCATCGGCAAATGTCCGCGACCAGCCACAGGGCTAATCTTCGGAAGCATCGTAGCAGCAATCGGGCCGTTCGTCTCGCGACCGGGGTTCTTGTAAGTCGGCGAATCACAACGCAGCACGCACAGTCGGGACTCCCCCCGGATGTTGCTCGCTTCCGGTACATGGGAACGTTGAACTGCTAGTCATTCTCGCAGCTCCGAATATGAAGCCCGATTTTGCGACCTTTGACGGCAGTTCACAATCGGTCCTTTCGGTCCTTTTGTGAATTAATAATGCTTTGCAAGAAAGCGTGGCTTGTAGATCCACTGCAGCTGTAGCAGCTTCCCTATCTGGACCAAACCTCTCCACCAGTCATATTACTGGTGTAGTTCAGCATCCCGGTGTAGCCATGACGTCTAGGCAATATCGTTAGGAAATGTCCTTATCTGGGACTTTTCTGTAGCTCTGTGGTAGTACCCACCTATTGAAAGTGCTCAGCAGTGTTGCATTAAATAGGCGTTGTGACTTCCTGAAGGCATAATACTAAAGATATTTTCGCGTCAGGCACACAAAAAGAACCTCATAATACGCGTTAGAGTTAAAAATATGCTGCTGTTACTTATTGCCGTTCTCTTTTGCGGGATATCCGCATGCACGGTATTAGTGGTGGACAAATCTCCTTCTGCAAGAGTACGAAATGGAACATACGCGGGGTTTCATAGTACGACTTATAGCCAGGACTTTTTCTTAGGAATGCCTTATGCGCAGCAACCCATTGGAAATCTTCGATTCACCACTCCGCAGCCTTTGACCGAGAGTTGGGATGGAGTGCGCGAAGCAAAGGAGTACTCCGATATTTGCGTCGGCTATGGGGTGAGACTCTAATCAATCCAACTTTTGTCTCTTATTTACTAACGCCATGATAGTCTGACTCGATATGGTATCCCCAATCAGAGGCCTGTTTGACTCTGAACGTGATCCGCGACTCATCAGTGCCATCGAGAAGCAAACTTCCAGTCGGTGTTTGGATCCATGGTGGAGGCTTTTATATGGGCTCAGGCGCAGATCAGCGGTACAACATGTCGGCTATTGTGAAGAATGCACATGAGATCGGTATATTTCCAAGACAACAGCAGCCCTATAAGCGCTATATATCTAACCAAATCACCAGGAAGCCCATTTATCGCCGTCACGCTCAACTATCGACTCTCCGCCTGGGGCTTTATCAGCTCCAGCCAAGTCCAAGGTAGTGGAAACACCAACTTGGGTCTCAGAGACCAGAGACTTGCACTACAGTGGATCCAAGAAAATATTGCCGCTTTCGGGGGAGACCCCAAGAAGGTCACTATATGGGGCGAGTCAGCGGGAGCGATGTCAGTAGGTCACCACCTCACAGCGTACGGCGGCCGAGATGACAAGTTGTTCCGTGCCGGTATCATGCAATCCGGCGCTTCCGTGACAGTCAATGCCGTGAACACGACGAAGTTCCAATCCACTTATGATGATTTGGTATCAAAAGTGAATTGTTCAGACACTATTGATAGCCTGCAGTGCTTGCGGGAAGTCCCATTTGAAGTGCTCAATTCGGTACTCAACGGAACGGATGGAAACTCACAGTATAATTTCTGGCCAACGCTGGATGGCGACATGGTACGAGACTGGGGAAGCATTCAATTTGATAAAGGCCAGTTTGTCAAAGTACCAATCATGATTGGGACCAACTCGGATGAAGGAACGGCATTTGGACCCGTCGGAATCAACACGACAAGTCAGTTTTATGAATATCTCACCAGTAAGTCGCCACTAGCAGTCTCATCGCATCCTGCTTCATATAGGCCGTGCCATGCCTAATTATTGTTTCTAGACGGGACATTGGGATTTCACATACCGCCATCTGTCGCTCAAAGAATCTTGCAACTGTATCCAGACGATCCCTCGCAGGGTGTTCCAGCCTTCTTGGGCGATCAGAGGGTACCTTCAATGGGCTTGCAGTGGCGTCGGACATCGAGTTTTGCAGGAGACTACACTATGCACGCCAACCGACGAAGACAATGCCAGGCGTGGTCAAAGGCGTCGACACCAGCATATTCCTATCGGTTTAACGCTCAATCTTCCGCTGTACCCCCCCTCCTTGGATCGACACATTTTGAAGAAGTTGCTTTTGTCTTTAACAACATCGCCGGACTGGGCTATCACGGCACGAAGCCGTTTACTAACTTACCGAAGCCCTATATTCAGCTCAGTTCAATGATGGCGGGTATGTGGGCGTCGTTCATTCACGACTTAAACCCCAATTATAGGTCGGTGGATAGATGTGTTCATTGGCAAGCCTACAGTGAAGAGCAGCCGGTAAATCTCTTCTTGGACGCAAATACGACGAGCTACATGGAAAAGGATACATGGCGTAATGACGGAATCAAGTATATTAACGAAGCGGCTCCCGCATTTTGGAGATAAGAGGATTCTTAGCCGTAATTAGTTGTTATATGTAACCTCTGCGAAATATTTGTAAATGTCCCTTGATTCTTCAACGTGTGTTGTCGCGCGGATAAAATTGGGTAGCCTCATGAAAGTGAGGCGGGATCGGGAAGTACGGAGCATGCGGTGCGGTCGGCGTCCGGTCCGGTGGCCATGGCGCAGACTCGGAGCTGTACTGCGCCGTAGACGCCACCGCCTTACCCCGCTCCCGCAGTTGTTTACAGGCTAGCTGGTACCGCGTCGCTTAGTTCGAGGAGTCTTGTTATACAGAGTACATAAACCTGACGATACTATCGTCTTACCTGAGCTGTATGGAAATGAGCGACTTAAACGAATTCTCTGGCGGCTTTTCAAAACCTGCCTCTACCTATGCAGATTTCATTGCAGCAAGATTTGGGGACAAACACGATCGATATGCCTGGCTCGTGGACTTTCTCCGGAACAAGAATCCCAAACCAACAGCAAAGAGCTTATCCTTGCCCGTTGAGATATGCATCATGGACGTCGAAAAAGAGACCCTAAACAGCAGGCGGTTGATGGTTGCAAGGGACGATAGCGGATACCAACTAGCCACCGCCCTGCAAGATGAGCCTGCGGCTTCGGAGACGCGCTTGATATTTCTCCAGTATCGAAGCTTGGAGAGTATCAATCCGATTTGCATAGACTTGATTGGGCTTCACTGTGAACTTGATCCGGATTTCTTCACTATTCATTTTGAGAGTGACTTTGACCACACTGGCCAAGAGCTTGCACATTATCCTGCGCATTCTCTTCCTTCCGAAAGGCGCTTCCTGCAAATAAGGACAGATGAATGGACTTTCATGACCGCAACTTGGAAGATGTCGGAGAAGAAGCGTACATGTAAGTTGGCTCCAGGCTGTGCAACATGTTTTATATCCTAGCGGTTTGACACGGTATCTAGTCGTCGTACTTGCGCTTGATCATTATCTCGGTTCAGGAGATCAATTGTCGACTCTACAGAATCAACTCATTCACCATACTTCACCAAGCGAGATTTTACACCTAAATCAAAATCCAGCAGATTATCTCTTTCCCTACGTCCGAGAAGCTGCCCGACAAGGGGCGTCTATCTGCGCCTACCTAACGCCATTTCGCGAGGGACGGAACCCCAGCCAAGACTTTCATCTTGCTACCAAATGGGAAACAAACCAACGAAACCGTCGTGCCATGATAACGTCATTGGATAGCCTGTCAAAGTTTCTTGCCAACTCTGAAATCAACCCTCAGCCTTCGTCTTTGCAACTTGACGCGCTTTTGGCCGACTACCGTGAGCTGATACGGGAGAGTGAGATGATTGCGGCAGATCTCCAAGTGCTTCTGCAACAACAGTCGAACCTAGCAAACATTGACCAAGCAAAGAGGGCAGCGGAACAGACAGATTCGGTTCGCAAGTAAGTACATAATTGTCCACGTAGATACAAATTGTTTTTGACAATAACCCAAGGATCTCAATGGTGGCCTTTGTGTTTATTCCATTAAGTTTTACATCATCATTCTTCGGCATGAACATCCGAGAACTCGAAACTGGCTCTTTATCAATAGGTTACTTTTTCCTTCTTGCTATACTTTCCGGTGCATTATGCGTCGTCCTCGGACTCTACCTCGGTCGCATCGAGGGCTTCTTGAGTTCCATTGGGAAACGATTTGCCCGGAATAGGCCCGGCCTGAAAACTCGGCTCCCAGGGTTGAATGCTACTACAGGCGCAAGGAGCTAGAAGTTCTACGGGCCTCTAATGGACCATTTCAACATCTTATACGTACAGTTCAAAAGATTTTTATAGAATAATAATAGCGGATATATTATATAAGAGACACCCTTCATCAAAATAGTGCGGCAAGCGGAATAGTGTTATACAGACATTGAGATGGTGAGTACGAGGTAGATAAAGACCCTGCAGAGTCATGCAGTTGGCTTGGCCGCATTACACCGTTGGACAACCTCGAATGCCATTGTGCGATGACTTGCATGTGCATGTCAGCGTAGGGGATTGGCTGGGTGAACATGTTGGGGATGAAACATTGGCGGAGATGAACTGGTTTGCGCTGCTGCGAGAAGCGCCACCGTGGAGTGTTTCCATTGCGCTGCAGCGGCACCCTCTCCCTCGCGTCACGAATCTCAAAAGCCGCAGTGTTGTGCAGGGTCGGCCAAGATTACCAACCCCAGGTGGCATTAGCGATCAGACAGCCGGAACTAAAGGTAAGACAAGCCATGCTCCACGGAGTGCTCCGCAGGAATAACAAGGTTATTTTTGGTCATAGTGGCCGATCCCTTGCGACTTGGTCGTGGCTAGGCTACGCTGTATAAGAGGGTCACATCCGCGGGTTCGTTACTGTTTTATGCCACGCGTATAAGCCGCATAATTCTTTGCAGTAAAATAAAAAATTTTACATTTATTTATTAGCTAAATACTTAGCTCTTAAGGGCAAAATTACCTAAATACTACATGGGCAAAGATGGCAGTGTCCTCTTAATTTTAAACATTCTCATCCTCTGCGCAACGTCCAAGTTTATATTGTTGCAATTAATTTTCTTAGGGGCCCATGGTCGCCATTACCACATCCCAATGCCGGCTGCGGCGAAACCCATATGGGAGCAGCCCCAGGGCCAAACGGTAGCTTGGGGGAGTATCGAGCCAAGGAATAATGCAGCTATTCGGCGGATTAAGCACTACAATCCTTTGCCCCTTTAGAAGTCAGGGGTCTGTCGCGGTGGCCGACAGTCGAGACGTTCATCAGCCAGCGTCTTGGTCACAAAGGTGAGAGCGTGCAACTCAAATTTGACCTTGGTACCCTCGACATAGACGAAGTTACGGCACCCCTCTTGGAATTTCTTCCGCAACTCGGCGTCGTTGGACCTCTTACCCTGGAGCGAACAGAGGTCGTTGCACATCTTGCCGCCTGTGGCCGTGCATGCATCTCGAGTGGCGGGGTTAAAACCGTCATTCTCGGGACCAGAGCTGTACAGGGCACAGCGCATTCCGTAATATAGCGTCGGGTCTGGGTCTTCGGCATCGCACACGAGGGCCGTTGTCCCGTCCACGGTGCTGATGGTCCATATGCCGTCCACGCAGTTGTCGGTGCAGTCCTTGATGTTGTGGCAGATCTCGCCCGGTCCGTGCTTGGCCGCGACACAGAGGGTGGCGAGGAGGGGGAGAAGGGGAAGAAGGGCTCGTGACAACATTGTAAGAGAGGATGTCCGTGTAAGCCTTGGTACAAATAACGGCTGCTGTGTAATTTTGAATGCTGCCAAGTGATGATGACCAGGTAAGGCGGTGGCAGCAACTTTATATGCTCATACTCTCTGCAGAGCTGCGCTGGCTTGCTTTTCTATTCCAAGACAACATCATCTCGCTTCGTACGACGTGGTGGATGCAAGCCTCCCTTGCTGTGGCCTTGCATTGGTGTACCGATGGACAGTAAATTTAACACGCTAATATGCATCACAGTAAACAATTCAAAACATGGACTGGCTGAGCCATAAAATCTCGAGCCAAGATACCGCTAGTCATTGACAGGTGTGGGCTCTTGGAGGAGCGCGACGGTGACCCTTTGCGCCGCATGCGCAGTGCCTTCCCCGTTGCATGGCAAGTCGCCGAATTATATCGGTGTAACGCAGCGACCAGGCAGGGTTCTCGACCGCAGGTGGCCTTACGAGGAAATAAATCTAGCTCAGCTGAAGGGTAAGACATGCCACGGCCCATGAACATCGTAACTACCTTTCTGTTCTGGTAATTTATCGCGTACCGCTTGTCTAGGACTGCAATACCCTGCGTACCAGGGGGGGGGGGGGGTCCGGGCCGCTCCGAAAGTTTTCGTGCCACGCGTGTTGTGTCACATAGTTTCCCGGGGAGTAGGATAAAATATTCGAGCATGCGTTTATCAGACCGGGCATTCGGTCCTCAGTGCAAACAACGGCGATAATGCTGTGTTGCCAAAGTCCAAGGGTTGGAGGAGCCTAGAGGTGCTGCAAAGGATAGCGGTAGGCTTTCACGTTGGGCGTGATTCTCGCTGTGCTGTACTCTACCCGCTTCAATTGTTCTTCTTTTCAAGAATGAATGACCAGGAAGAGTCAATGTCTTACCTTCTCTTCGTTGGCAAGAAAGGGCGCAGTCGACAGGTACTGGCAGCCCGTGGTGGTTGTTTGTTTCTGTGGCTGTGGCCGGGCGCATGAGCCGCATGAGCCACATGAGGCCACAAGGCTTGATCGGGAGCTCGGAAGAAGCGAGAGCTGGCCTCACGTCATAATCAGGCACGGGGCGACGGGGCGGAAGCGCGACCCTGGCCATGACCCCCAACTCACCAGGCTGCGGCATGTGTCTGTTTTCTCGGCTTACCAGGAGTAGAAATGGGAAATTCCGCCGGCATTGACTGGACTGGACTGGACTCGTCAATGTACTCGTACTCGTCCTTTATTTGTTGAACAATTCAACACAGCATCACCCGCATCGCGTGTATTGTCAATCAGCACGCGTGCCATGTCCATACTCGTATTAGCACAAGCTCAGGCACAGATCTTATCTCTCTGTACTAGTACAAGTACATGCTAGAACCCCCCGCCCGGCGTTGGGTTCGGTCTCCGTCCCAGGGCTAGCCAAGTCCCCCATCCCCATCTCCATCCCCATCGCCAATCCCACCGGTCGCCTCTACGAGTACTGACGGGACTCCTACGTTGCCTGCCCCCGGGACCGGAATAAAAGCGGTTGTGGCTGGCGGTGGCATCAAGTCCGGCATCCCACGCGTCGTCTTGTGCCTTGTTCCGCTCCCCCAGAGCCGAGCCCGCTTCTCTTCTTCTTCCTCTTCTTTACTCGTACGTACTTCTTCTCGTCGACCCATCCAATACCTCAATCGATCCGGCGAGACAACGAAACAAAACCCCCATTGCCCTCTCCGCGGAATTGGCAATTGGACTGCGCGTGCTTGCTTTTTTCGTCGTAGGTACGAGCACCCGCAGGCTACGGTACTAGCCCAGGAGCACCACCGCACTCGCCGCCCCCTCCGATCCGGGTCAGCCAACCAGACGGTTTTTGAGTTTAGTGCGCCAACCGCCAGCTTCTCCCCCCGGACGCGGTCCTCGCCCATCTTCTCTACTCGTACAGGGACCAAAAAAACCAAACATCGAACAAGCCGCCGCAAAATAACAGTTCCATGCCGCAGCCAACGACGCTCCCCCTCTCTACTCTCCCGCCGCTCTCGCCATGCCTGCCCAGGCCAGGCCCTCGACGCGCCTGCTAGCCGCTGGCCGGTGCCTGTCGTCGGGGCGGACCCTCTGCACGAGTGCTCGTACGTCACTGTCTGCCGTGCTGACCCTGCCGCTGCCAGTGGCCTGCGCAGGGGCCGCCGAGCCACCACCACCACCACAGCATGTCTCTCCCTCGCCTGCGCCAGAGCGTGCCAGCGCCCGCACCAGCACAAGCACCCGCACCACCGTCAGGACACCTCGCCTCGTCCACGCCCACGCCAGTGCGCGTCGGCTCCTGCGCACCTCTGCGACACTCGTTTCTTTTCCCCCTTCCTCCTCTCCTTTATCTCTTTCTTCGTCCCCCTCCTCATCCTCACCACAGGCCGTGACGCCGTCTGCCTCTTCGCGTCCCTTTTCGACCTGCCGTTCCGAATCCAGCCCACCGTCGTCATCATCGACATCGACATCGTCGTCGTCCCACGCCACCGCCCTGCTACACGTCTCCCCCCGTTCCGCCCTCGCGGCTCGCCAAAGCCTACGACTCCAACGCAAACTCCTCCGCCTCGCCCCAGCCATGGGCCAGACACGCGACCACGGTGGCCACGGCCATCATCACCATCACCACGATAATGCCTACCTCACGTCGGCCAACAAGAACGACCCGGGCGTCCGCATAACCCGCATCGGCCTGCTGTCCAACCTGGCCATGGCCATTGCCAAGTTCATTGGCGGCTGGGCCTTCAACTCCAAGGCCATGGTGGCCGATGCCTGGCACAGCATTGCTGACCTGGCCTCGGACATTCTGACGCTGGCTACTGTCTCCTGGAGCATCAAGCCTCCTTCGGACCGCTTCCCCCTGGGCTTCGGCAAGGTCGAGAGCCTGGGCTCTCTTGGTGTCTCGGGCATGCTGCTCATTGGCGGCGTCTACATGGGCTGGGAGAGTGCCATCAGTCTGTACGGTCACTTTAACCCAGAGGCTGCCCATCACATCCTCGAGCACGTTGGCCACGGCCACAGCCACTCACACAGCGCCGCCGACCTCGATATCCCCAGCGTTCACGCTGCGTGGTTAGCGGCCGGCACCATTCTGATCAAGGAGTGGCTGTACCACGCAAGTATGTCTACATGCCCCGACACAAGTTTACAAGAAGAAATGCACAAGCTAACAAAGAATTCCTCCAGCCATGAAAGTCGCCCGCGAACGCAAGTCGTCGGTCCTCGCCTCCAACGCCATCCACCACCGCGTCGACAGCCTCACGGGCATCGTGACCCTTGTGGCCATTATCGGCGCCAACACGATCCAAAACGCCGCGTGGCTGGACCCCGTCGGCGGACTCCTGATTTCGCTCATGGTCATCAACGCCGGCTACTCCAACACGCAGTCGGCGCTGTACGAGCTCATTGACCAGACCATTGACAGCGAGGTCAAGGGCAACGTGCGCAAACAGGCCATGCAGGCGCTGGGCAACGTCAGCGAGGGCCACGAGGCGGAAGTTCGCGACGTCAGCGGCGTCAAGTCGGGCCAGAACTACCTGATTGACCTCGAGATGGCGGTGCCCGGCGCGTGGACGGTCGACGACCTGCGCGAGGTGGAGAACGCGGTGCGCACGCAGGTCGGTGCCAAGGTGCGCGGTGCTCGACGCATCCGCATCCGCTTCTCGTCCAAGGAGGCGCCCGTGAATGAAAAGTTTGACGAGTTTGTATTTACCAACCTCGACGTCGACCCCGAGGCGGGCCACGACCACGAACACGACCACGGCCAGAATGGGCACGCAGTCAATGGACAGGCACATGATGACAAGAACGAGCACAATCACAAGCATTAGAAGCCGGGGCATTTAAAAGCTTACGGTGTAATCAATACTATAAAGGCAACCATTAAAAAATCATTCGGACATTTTTCCCACGCCTGCCTGTGCATTGAGGAGCTCTGGCGCTGTCCCTCGTATCGTGAGAACCCCTGTGGCCAGATTGTCGACTCGGCCAATCGAACTGCGTATAATTGAAGTCGCCAATCGCTTACATCCACGTCACCCGCATAATATATGCACTCTCTGATTCGCCAGTAGAGAATAAAAAAAATCATCTCAACCTTTGTATACACAATAATTCGCAGCACAGTTTACCTCGACCAAAACCAAAATTAGAAACCTAGCAAGCTTGAATGAGGCTTGGAGCCAAACGTATTTTGGGGAGGAGACGTCTATAAGCGCCGCCCTCCTATTGGCGCTGTTATAACAGATCCGCAGTCTTGGCGAGGGGAGGGAGAGGGGCACGTCAAAGTGCCGCGTCTTACCATAAATAAATATTTTAAGAACAGCCAGCTCCCCGATTCCAACCCCTCTTCTGTCCTTTGAACAGCTTTCATCTACGCAAGTACCAAAAATACTCTACCCAATTGCGTTTCTTCCCGCCTCGTCAACGGCAATTGGTGGCCAGCTACTGCCCCCTGCTTTGGAGCTCGACCGTTCCACGTCACGTCGGCACTTTCGGATCGCGGCCCCGCCTTTACGCTCCGTGCACCGGCCGCCCGACACCAGCACCGGCGAGAGAGAGGTAGAGAGAGGCGAGAGTGGATGAAGTCATCTTCCCCAGTTTTCTACCTGAGAGCAACAGAGTATATGACGCGACAGAATAAATCTGTTGCAGCAATTCGCCTCGAACAACAACTTCTTTTTATCATAGACATATTTTTCTTTTATCTCGTTGCATAGCGAAAATACTCACATACACCTTCAAATACCGTCGCAATGGCCGCCTCCAGCAATGAGCCGCTCTATCTAGGCTTTGACCTATCGACGCAACAGCTCAAAGGTATAGCACTTCCCCTCGTTGTATTTCCTTGCGATTCACAGACTTACAAGTCGATAATAACCCCGCAGCCATTGTCGTCACCTCATCCCTCCAGACCGCCGCCCAGGCCAAAGTCGACTTTGACGGCGACTTTGCCGCCAAGTACGGCGTCAAAAAGGGCGTCCACGTCCGCGACGAGACGGGCGAGGTCTACGCCCCCGTCGCCATGTGGATGGAGTCGCTCGACCTCGTCCTCGACCGCCTGTCGGAGGAGATGCAGGCCGCGGGGATCCCCATGTCGCGCATCCGCGGCGTCAGCGGCTCCGGCCAGCAGCACGGCAGCGTGTACTGGAACGACAAGGCGGAGAAGCGCCTAGAGTCCCTGGATCCCAAGACGTCGCTCGTCGAGCAGCTGGCGGACGCGCTGGCGAATGAGTGGTCGCCCAATTGGCAGGATCAGAGCACGCAGGCAGAGTGTGATGCGTTTGATGCTGAGCTCGGCGGGAGAGAAGACCTCGCGCAGACTACGGGTAGCGGTGCTCATCATGTAAGGCTGCCAAAACACCACCAGCTTTCTCGATGAATACAAAATGCTAACATGCTAGTACAGAGATTCACAGGCACACAAATCATGCGCCTCCGCAAGCACAAACCCCAAGTCTACGCCCAAACGTCCCGCATCTCCCTCGTCTCCTCGTGGCTCGCCTCCCTCATGCTCGGCCGCATCGCACCCCTCGACGTCGGCGACGTCTGCGGTATGAACCTCTGGGACATGCCCAACCAGCAGTACAGCGAGGCGCTGCTCGCCCTCGCCGCGGGCAGCAAGGACGGTGCCGCCGCCGACCTGCGCGCCAAGCTCGGCGAGCCGTGCATGGACGGCGGCCAGCGTCTTGGTACCGTATCCCGCTACTTTGTCGACCGGCACGGCTTCGACGCCGGGTGCCAGGTCCTCCCCTTTACCGGCGACAACCCGGCCACCATCCTCGCTCTGCCCCTGCGGCCCCTCGACGCCATCGTCTCCCTCGGCACGTCCACCACCTTCCTCATGAACACGCCCACCTACAAGCCCGACGGCAGCTACCACTTCTTCAACCACCCGACCACCGACGGCCACTACATGTTTATGCTGTGCTACAAAAACGGCGGCCTCTCGCGCGAGCGCATCCGCGACGCACTGCCCAAGACCGACAAGGCCAACGGCACGGGCTGGGAGACATTCAACCAGGCCATCTTCGACACGCCGCCGCTCAACATCCAAGACGCCCAAAAGGACCGCGCCAAGCTCGGGCTGTACTTTGACCTGCGCGAGACGGTGCCCAACATCCGACCCGGGACATGGCGGTACACATGCAACGCCGCAGACGGCAGCGACCTCCGCCGCGAGCCCGAGAACCCAGAGTCGTGGACCAAAGAGACGGACGCGCGCACCATTGTCGAGTCGCAGGCGCTGTCTATGCGTCTGCGCTCGCAGAAGCTCGTCCACAGCCCCCGCGACAGCCTCCCCGCGCAGCCGCGCCGCATCTACCTCGTGGGCGGCGGCTCGCTCAACCCGGCCATTGCGCAGGTGCTGGGCGAGGTGCTGGGCGGCGCCGACGGCGTCTACAAGCTCGACGTGGGCGGCTCGGCGTGCGCGCTCGGCGGCGCGTACAAGGCGCTGTGGGCGCTGGAGCGGCGCCAGGGGGAGACGTTTGACGACTTGCTGGCGGCGAGGTGGCAGGAGGCGGGATCCATTGAAAAGGTGGATGTTGGGTATCGTAGCGAGGGCACGTATGGGGCGTTTGGCAATGTGCTTGGTGCGTTTGAGGAGATGGAGAAGGAGCTGTTGGCGGAGGAGAAGCGGGCCTGAAGAGAGAATAAGAATAAGTCTTGAGGGTATTTGATCTGTTTCTTGTTTATTATTTCTGTATTATGCATTATAGAGGCGTGTCTCCTTTTTATCTAACGTATTTACTCATGAAACGTCTATGGAAGTCCGATCGTAGCAGATCCTAAGAAAAAGTTAGTCGTGATGCTCAGAAAGTAATAATAATGATGATGCGAAAGGCACTCACGTTGACAAACTCCTTTTTGCCCTTATCTTCTGTCCCGCGAGCCTGGTTCTTGAATACAACGTCGTCGTCCCAGCGTCGTTTCATTGTGAAATCCTGCTTGTTGAGCAGCGGGTTGCCAAGAGCAATATCGCGCTCGCGAGCGTCTTGCTCCTCTTGTGCGCGTTCAGCTTCCTATCATCCATATTAGCCACAGTCCAAACACCAAAATACTCCATAGAACGCAAAAACCTACCTCTCGCTTCTTCTTCTCCTCCCTCTCCTTCCTCACCCTCTCCAACTCCCTCTGCAGCTCCGCATCCTCATCATCGCTCTCATCACTATCGTCACTATCATCATCGTCGTCCTCCTCGCTGTCGTCATCGGCATCGATGTCTCTCGACTCCTCTAATATCCGCCTGCGCTTCGCATCTGCATCTTCTTCCTGGTCCCCTTCCCCCGACGGCGGCGAGCGCTTCTCGCCGCGCGCCATGTCTGTGGCGGCAGTCTCGTCGGCAGCATCTTCGAGCGACAGCGGCGCGCCGCCCTTCTTCTTGGCAAAGTGCGCGGCCTCGGCGGCCAGCAGCTCGGCGGCGAGGTCGCGCGAGTCGTCGGCTTCGTCGTCGGCGTCGCCGCCTTGGCCTGCGCGGCGGTACTTGAGCTGTGTGTGGGCTGGGAGGAGGCGTTGATGGTAGGCTGGGCCGCGGAGGGCGTCCTTGCCACGGGCCTGTAGGTAAAGGTAGAGGTTAGTTTTGAATTTTGGCAGCTAGCGATCGTGAATGGTTGCATTCCAACAACGTACCGGGTCAAAGGTAGGTCTATGCGCTGTAGTCATGGTGAATGAGTATTGTGGTTGAGTGTGGTCGGGATTGTTTCCAGAAGGTCAGTCCAATTGCAGGATGCGCTTTGGGCGATGGGCGATCGAGAAAGGTGGCCCACCGCCCGGCAGAATTCTTTCTTTCGAACGACCCACGCAACGTCGAGATCAAGGCGCCCGCGAAAGCTTGTTAAGCGCATTTGTATTTTATTTCGCAGGCGGATAAAGGCACCAATTCAAGATGCCGCGAGAATCAGAGCCCTCACTAAACGAAAAGACGTTTGTCACGCAGGCGCTGGTGGAGGGCCTGCGCTTAGATAACCGCAAATTCGACCAATATAGATCACTCAAGCTCACCTTTGGCGATGAGTATGGCGTCGCAGAGGTGCAATTCGGCAAGACGAGGTATGTGGAACGAGCCCATCTCATATTTATTACGTTCAACATTGAGCCCGCGTCACTAACGCAAAGCACAGAGTCCTCGCCAAAGTCTCTGCAGAAGTCACAGTCCCATACAGCGACCGCCCGTTTGACGGCGTCTTCACCATAGCATCGGAGCTCAGCCCGATGATTGCGCCCTCATTCGAGGTGAACCGCCCAACAGAGACCGAGGTGCTGCTGTCACGGCTCCTGGAAAAGACGATACGGCGGTCCGGCGCGCTGGACACGGAGTCGCTGTGCCTGATTGCCGGGCAAAAGTGCTGGTCGGTCCGCGTGGACCTGCACGTGCTGACGCACGACGGCAACCTGCTCGACGTGTCGTGCCTGGCCGTGGTGGCGGCGTTGCGGCACTTTCGCAAGCCCGAGAGTAGCATCGAGGGCGAGACGCTGACGGTGTACACGGCGGCGGAGCGGGAGCCCGTGCCGCTGAGCTGGCTGCACTCGCCGTTTTGCGTCACGTTTAGCTTCTTTGGCAGCGGGGAGAGCAGCGAGGAGACGAGCGTGCTGCTGGATACCACGCGGCTGGAGGAGCAGCTGCGCGTCAGCAGCTGCACGTTTAGCATGAACCGCCACGGCGAGATTTGCCAAATCTCCAAGCTGGGCGGCGTCGCGATTGATGCCCCCGTGTTTGTGAGCTGTGCGCAGACGGCGCTGGCCAAGACCAAGGAGTTTACGGACATGGTGGATAGGAAGCTGGCCGAGGATGCCAAGAGGAGAGACAAGGGCGGGCTCATGGCTGAGCTTACGGCGGAGAATGACAGGTGAAGCGGGGAGCAGCCTGTGTGAATGAATATAGGATAAAGAGAAAAAAGGAAAGGAAAAGAGAAAAACATAGTAAACGAGGCATGATACCCCTAACCACCCATCCAACAGGACAGTGCAGTGTGTATATTTATTATGGCTTCAAGATGTGTGTTTGTCTGTATCAAAAATGTGTCCCAAGCCTAGACGCCGAGTCCCATACATGTAATAAAATCAAAAGAAAAGCAGAAGCAGTCGAGCGGCCGTCATGCATCCCATCAGCAGAAATATAAAACTCGTCAACGCCTCACAGGCGGTCTCGACTCTTTATTCCACTGCACCCTGGTGCGCAACCAGTCCACCGCCTCCCGTACTCCGTCACCGGTCAGCGCACTCATAGCCAGTACGCGGGTATCGCGAATGCTGTCGCCCTTGTCGCCCTCCATGACCTTCTTCACCAGCCCCTCCTTGATGCGGATAGTCTCGATGCAGTCCTCCCGGTCCTGCTTGTTGGCGAGGATGAGCAACGGTACCCCCTCCGTCTCGGAGTTTTGCAGCACGTCCTCGAGAACGAGGCGGCACTCGTCGAGGCGGCCGGAGCTATCGTGGTTGAGGCTACCATCGCCAATGTCGGTGCTGTCGATGATGAAGACGATGGCGTGGCAGCTGTTGTAGTAGCTCTCCCACAGCTTGCGCAGGGAGTGCTGGCCGCCCACGTCCCAGACCTTGAGGTACATGTCGGGCAGGGTCAGGGTCGAGACATTTTGGCCGACGGTGGGCACGGTCTTGAGCTTGGGCGCGGGCGCGTTGGGCAGGTACATGGACTTGACCTGTTCGTGAAAGGTGGTCTTGCCGGCATTGTCGAGGCCTAGGAGGATGACGGAGTATTCTGTGGAAAGGGGAGGTGTTAGACTAGTTGTGTCTCTGGATGGAAGATGCGGCCATCGTGTGCTAACCTTCTTTGCTTGTGGCGTAGAGATACAGGCCCTTGGCGAGGTGGTACATGGTGCCGTAGGATGCTCGTTCGAGGAGGGAGATTGGTGAGCTGATGGATGTTCTTTTTCTGTCGCGCTGGGTCTACCGCTGGCACAGGGGAGGAGAAAGCGACAAGTGTGCCGCAGACATGAGAAGTGACGAGCACCTCGCGGTTGGGGCGGCCGTCTTTGCGTCTGAGTTGGGTGTGCGGCGGTGGATGTGTTGTTGCGAGAGAGCGGAATCTTGAAGCTGGAAGCTTGCGCGCGCGTGTGCGATGGGATTAACGCGGACGGTTGTTGGTGGTGGCTTTTGCGGGTGACATCAGTGGGACAACGGTTTGGAGCCACGTTGGGTGTGGCAGCATGAGCGAAGTACATAAGGTACATAGTAGTATACCTCGCCCATTACCAGTAGTATATAACAGAGGGCTTCTTATTGGCTGTGGGCAAGCTTCCTATTTTACTACTATTTTTTATTCGTCATAATTTACATCTAGGAATATGTGTAATGCTATTTAAGGCCGCAGTTGGGGCACAGCACAATTGAGACGGAGACTTTGCGACAAGCTGCCGTCTCCAACATAAGAATACAGCCACGCTGTTAGTACTGCTACATGACGTGCTATACCTTGGCCATGTCAGGCAGCAGGATTAAATATCCCCGGATCTAGGCAGGGTACAGCTTACAGGCCATCCCGGGGTACTCTACAAACACATCATGTGTATTACTCAAAGCAGGAGGTGGCATCTCCAAGACGTTACATGGTTCGACCCTATGCATGTGTCTGGCGCGCCGCCTAGTCCCGGACCAGAAAGTCAATCAGCCGTGGTGGTGGTGCAGCTGCTGTCGACGTGCCGGTGTTACGGCACTAGTCCCGCCAGAAGCCCGCCAAGGCACCCAAATAAAGCAGCTGCCGGCAGGGGGGGGGGTAAGCCGTCCGTCCATGAAGGTACACGCAAGTGGTGGTACGTGTCCCGCTTCGAGTAGGTACCTTCACGGGTAAAGGCCCAGTCCAGTAGCGCGAACAAGAGTACCTGCGACTACGACGACCACACATGCGGCAAGCAAACGGGCCAAGTTGCAACTTTATTTACAACCACCATCTCCCCCGAACCACCCCAGACTACCAGCGCATTCGTCCTCCTAGCTCCCGGACACACGACCAGGTGGCTTCTGCTCCTTTGCGATTGTCTCTTCCTCTCTCTCTTTCTCTTTTGCATGCGACAGACTCCACGCCGCGAGCTTGCCCATGAGTGCTCCGCTTCCGCCGTGAGGCTCTCCTTGTTCGCCGTTCCCGCCGAGGAACAAACCAAACCACCCCCCTCCCTCCTCAACCCACCGAGAGTCGACACTGTCTCGCCCCGAACTCGCTACGCTACCGAATCCCTGATTGTCGACGACACCCGCCAGAGATTGCGAAAGCGCCTGCGCCTGCGCCTGCGCCTGCGAAAGCGCGCATCTGCCGCCGACCATGAGTGTAGCCGACGTGGCCAACATGGGCCTGCAACTGCTTCGTATGTGACGTAGCGGCACGCGCAAGCTACTCGACGCCGTCTTTGCTAACCACCTCTCCAACAGGTCGACAAGACGATGGCGAAGAACCCGATGGTACGAGCTTATACAATACCTAAACCCTTCCGATAATACAACATACTGACCATCACATCGTTACAGAGGGCAAGAAGGAACTCTTCGCTGCATGGGGCATCTTCATCTCCCTCGCCCTCCTCATCGCCGCCTTCTTTGCCAGCTACATGCTGCAGATGAAAAAGGTCACTGCGATCCATGAGACGGTCATTTCCATTTTCGCAGGTCAGCATCCTCACGACTCAAATTCCCCTAGCCGAGATCTAACCCGTCGACATTACAGGCATGGCCGTCGGCCTCCTCCTGCTCCTCACCTCGGGCGACCACATCCGCAGCCTCATGAACTTTGACTACCAGCTCTTCTTCAACATCCTGCTGCCGCCCATCATCCTCTCCTCGGGCTACGAGCTGCACCAGGCCAACTTCTTCCGCAACATGGGCACCATCCTCACCTTTGCCTTTGCCGGCACCTTTCTCTCCGCCGTCGTCATTGGCCTCATCCTCTACGTCTTCACCCTCATCCCCGGCTCCCTCGACATGAGCTTTGTCGACGCCATCTCCGTCGGCGCCACCCTGTCCGCCACCGACCCCGTCACCATCCTGGCCATTTTCAACACGTACAAGGTCGACCCCAAGCTCTACACCATCATCTTTGGCGAGTCCATCCTCAACGACGCCATTGCCATTGTCATCTTTGAGACGGCGCAGCGGTACAAGGGCAGCGACGCCGCCAGCTATAGCTTCCTCAGCTTCTTTGAGGGTATCGGCATCTTCTTGGCCATCTTTTTCGGCAGTCTGTTTATCGGTGTCGTTGTCGGTGTTGGCGCTGCTCTCATGCTCAAGCTCACCTATGTCCGCCGCTTCCCCAAGATTGAGAGCTGTCTCATCATTCTCATTGCCTACTCAACCTACTTTTTCTCTCATGGCGTGCACCTATCCGGTACGCTCCTCACCTCAGCCTTTCACACACTACTCTACCCATACTAACTCCTCCCCAGGTATCGTATCGCTCTTGTTCTGCGGCATCACCCTCAAGCACTACGCCTACTTCAACATGTCGCGCCGCACGCAGCTGACGACAAAGTACTTTTTCCAAATCATCTCGCAGTTGTCGGAAAACTTCATCTTCATCTACCTGGGCTTAGCGCTCTTCACCGAGAGCGCGCTCGACTTCCAGCCGCCGCTCATCATCGTCACCATCTGCGCCGTGTGCGCGGCGCGCTACGCCGCCGTCTTCCCGCTCTCCAAAGCCATCAACTGGTTCAACCGGTACCGCGCCCGCCGGCGCGGCGTCGAGGTCGACGACGTCCTCCCCTACAACTACCAGGCGATGCTCTTCTGGGCCGGCCTGCGCGGCGCCGTCGGCGTCGCCCTCGCCGCCCTCCTCACGGGTGAGAACTCGTACGCCCTGCGCGCCACCGTCCTCGTCGTCGTCGTGCTCACCGTCATCATCTTTGGCGGCACCACGGCCCGCATGCTCGAGATCCTCGGCATCCGCACCGGCGTCGTCGAGGAAATCGACAGCGACGACGAGTTCGACATTGAGTCGTTTGGCGGCGGCCTGACGGCCAAGCGCTCCGGCTCCGCCATCGGCTACAACTACCACCCACGCCGCAACGGCAACGTCGCCCTCTCCAACCTCGACCACGAAGGCGGCCACGCCAACGCCCACTCGGCTGGAGACAGGGCCTTTGTATCCGGCCACTCGTCACCACACCCAGACAGCCGGCCCCGCAGCCTAAGCCGCAAGGCCTCGCCGCGCCTCGTCGACGAATTCGAGCGCTCCAACCTCCTCGGCGGCCGCAACGAAGACTCTGACCTCGGCAGCGACATTGACACGTCCGACCTGCCGCCCCCTGCACCGCGTCGCTCCCCGCGTCCTCCTCCGCAGAACCAAGGCGGCAGCGCAGGCAGCAGCAGCAGCAACAACCACGCCACCTCGGAAAGCGCCTTCATGACCCCATCGTCAGAACACACGCCCTCGTCGCCCATGACGGCGCGCGGCGCCATTCGGCAGCTGTTTTCCGCCGAGGACCCCGCGGGATTGTTTAGGCAGCTCGACGAGGACTTTATCAAGCCTACGCTGCTGCTGCAGCGGGATGGCTCGGGTAGGCCTGGGTCGGGACACGGCGGAGGGGGACATGGGAATGGGTCGGGGGCGGTTTAAAGATATCATCTGTGTTTTCTTGTTTCGGGTTTCGGTTGGGGGCATTTTCATGTTATTATTATTACTTTCCGTTTTTCTTGTTATAGAATGTATACACGAAAATTTCATGGTATATTTTGGCTTTCATCACGTACAAATTCATCACGCATCAAGTTTGAAAGCATTGTGGGCAGAATAGAGTTGAATTTTTGTATAACAACACCATCGCTTATAAAAAAGAACATGGGGTTTTTAATCCTCTCTCTTTCTCTTTCCTCCTTCCTCGAAAAAGCATCTCTCTTCCATCCCTACTCCGTATCCCTTTTCGCCTCTTCCTTCACAATTCCCTTCTTCCATCCCTCGCTTTGCTATATACAAATAATGGTCCCCCACACCTCCTCCCAGGGTATTCGAGCAAGAAACAAAATTTCCCTTTTCCCTTCTCTCCAATGACGTGTGTCGGATTTGTGTGTTTTTGTAATATCGAAAAAAAGAGTTATAGGAGGTAAAGCGATGTATGATGTTGGGGAGGGATGTGATTAAAAAATAAAAGAAGAACAAAAAGACGACATAAAACACACACACACACAAACACACACATACGCGGGTATGTGGATATTGGTAAGAGGGGGAAAATGAAATGCCCGTAAACGTGAACGACAGTTCAGGATAAAGAAAATGACCCCGTGGCCAGGCAACCTTTCCCCAGGTTGATAAAAACGCCCCGTGTACAATGACACTTAAAACACAAGGGAAGCCCCTAAGTTGTACAGGTATAAAGAAACGAACAAGTTGGGTATATCTGTCTCCATTTATTTGCCCGTAGACGATGGAGTGGCGCTGCCGCTGGCTTGACGCTGCAGCTGCTGGGGCACAGGGCTGCCTGCGCTCGGGGTGGACTGCATTTGAGGAGCTTGTTGCTGTTGCTGCTGCTGTCCTTGCTGCTGCTGTTGCTGCCCCTGGCCCTGTCCCTGGTGACCTTGCTGAGCCTGTTGCGCTTGCTGCGCCTTTTGCTGCTGCGCTTGTTGCTGCTGCTGCTGTCGAAGCAACGCCGCGTATTGGTGAGGGCTAGTCGTGGCAGCAATGCTATTGGCAATGCCGGGCTGGCCCGTCGCTCCCGCGGCGGCATTCATGGCAGACTGGCGCTGTGCCATCATGGCCCTGGTCAGGTGCTCTGTGGCAAGCTGGCGCGACTGCTCCGGTGTCAGGTTAGGATTCTTGAGCCTGAACTGCGCATCCAGCTGGTTGAGCTGGGCCGCGATGCTGGGCGGCAGCTGCGTCGGCATTCTCGGGCCAGTCGCGGCGCCATTGGGGGCTCCTCCCGCGGGCACATGGTGTCCATTCGGTGCTGGTGGTGAAATGTGTCCGCCGTTGTTGCCATTGTTGCCGTTGTTTCCGTTGTATGCTGCCATCATCGCCTGGGCGTTATTAATGAAATTTTGTTGGTTGATGCCGTTCATACCGTTACGCATGGGTGGAGAACCCTGGTTGCTCTGCTGTCCTGGCGTGTTGGGCCGGCCCTGCTGGAGGTGCTGTCCTTGCTGTGCCTGTTGTACGGCGGCTCGTTGTTGCTCGGAGATGCGCTGGGCTCGTAGCATCAGGTTCGCGTCTGGCTGCTGGTTAGGCATCGGCAGACGATGTTGTTGTTGCTGCTGCTGTTGCTGCTGCTGATGTTGCTGTTGCTGCTGAGCCTGGAGAGCCGCTTGCATCTGCGCTTGTGGAATACCCTTCATCTGCGCTGCCGCCGCTACCATGGCACCGTTAATCTGGCTGGGCATGGCGCCTCGGCCGTTACCATTTGGCGCCTGCATGGGCATGCCTGGACGGTTCTGGCCGGCTGCTGCGGCAGCAGCAGCCGCCGCAGCCATCTGGTTCGGGTTCTGACCACCGGGATGCGCGGCATTGTTAGCACCAGGGTGTGCCCCGTTAGGTGTGCCGCCTTGAGCACCATTGCCATTGTTGCCGCCGCCCATCTGGCCAGCTTGGCTCTGGGCTCTGGCCTGCAGTGCAGCACGGCGCTGGGCCTCTTGCCGTTGGGCATACTGTGCCATCTTCTCGGCAAGGGCCTGGTCGCGCTCCCATCGGAGTAGACTGTAGTCTCGTGGCGTCTTGTTGGGTCCCCGCGGTGTTGGCTCGTTGGGCTTCTTGGCCGCGTTTTGAGAGGCGTTGTGCTGCTGCTTCTGCAGTGTCGTCTCTCGCTTCTTGGCGAGTTTCCGCATGGCGTCTATTAGAGTCAGGTGCTTCTGGTTCCTGCGTCGTTCGACTCTCAGCGGAACAGACGGCCTGCGGCGGAGCGGCTGTACGGCTCCGCCTGCAGCGTTGGCCTGCTGAACGGCAATCTGGTTTTGCTGGGCAATGATCCTCTGCGCCGATTCGATTCTGCTGTTGTAAGCCTTGAAGTACTGCGTCTTTTGCATGTCAGCGGGAAGGCCCTCCAGGTTGATCCAGCGCTCAAAGCACTCCCAAGGTGTTCGTCGTTCAGGTCCAGACGTGAAGAGGGATCGAGTCGAGAGCATGTTGGAGATGAGTGACCAGTTGTACGAGTATTCTCGGACGAGGCCACGGAGCTCGTCATCCTCAGCAACGGTCCATTGAGACGCGCTGCGGCACTCGTAAAAGCTCTGTGCAGGCATGGGGTGTTCTGACGGTGGACGGAATTGGTGGCCAGCGTGCAGCCTATCACGGATCTGCTTGGAGTCGGGGCTGAAGAGAGCAACCTGGCTGGATGAGGGCGATAGGCGCGTGTGGTGTACCAAATGGCCAGCCATAAACGCGTCATCGCCATCCTCATCGTCAGAGTCCTCGTTGGCATAGTCGTAGCGGCCGCGTCGGCGAGGGGGTCCCGGGGAGGCAATCTTCATTTCGCCTTCGACGTATTTGCTCAGAGGCAAGGCAGGTCTCTTCCAGTGTGCATCCGGGTCGGATTCGGGCCCTGCGAGTTCTGGTCTCGGAACCTTGAGAGGGGCGCTATACAAGGGCAGCTCTTCCAGCAGTTGATCAGCCGCAGGAGTTCGACGCAGTCCAAACACGACGTCGTCTTCGTGAAGCGAGAAGATGGCAGAAGGTGCTACTGTTTCGGGGAAGACCTCTGCGAGTTCATCCTCAGGTTGGAGCGATTCGGCATCGCCAGACGACATGAGGTCCGGAGTGGGTTGATTCTCGGGCGCCGATTCCTCTGTGCCATCCATCTTCACATCCTCGGTGGACTGTTCCTTGGGCGGGATCACGGCGGCGACTTGCATTGCCTTGCGCTCCTCGGGGGTAGCTTCGTGCCACTCGGCGCAGGCATATGCTAGGTTGCGCGCCACGGCCGTCTTCCACTTTCGTTCCTCCCTGAAGTCGGTTCGCATCCACTTCATTTCCTGAAGCATGACGTCCCATTGCGAAGAAGGTCGTGTCGGCTCCGGGCATCGCTTTGGTTGTCGCAGAGACCACTTATCATGCTGCTGCAAATGGTAGACTCTACGAAGAACCTTGCAGGCTTGGTGGTCAAGTATCGCTAGATTAGCATCAGAGGTGCCGACAGTCTTGTTGGCATGGAACATGATCTTCTCGATCGGTTGCATCCAGTTGGTAGCGCCGGTAAAGTTTTGGATGAAGAGAGGGGTGTAGTAGTCGTCGAATGGGTGCAACGCGTCCTTTTGGCCAGGGACGACGGATTTGTCGTCCGTTCGCCGCGCAGGCTTTCCAAAGAGCACCGTGGGCATTTGACCCTTGGCTCTGTCTTTGCGTGACTTGGACCGGGATGAGGGTGATTCGGGAGCGGATGCAGACGGGGTAAGTTGGTCGTCGGCATCACGTTGGGCGGCGTTTCTGTCCGAGACGGCGGAGCGTGGTGTTGCGCCGACAATCTCGTTGACCGATTTGAGTCGCATGGCACCCGATGAAACCCTAGTAACGGCGCGTTCCGGCGGTCGTACGCTCTCTCTCGTCGTCTGCGGTGTAAGTAGAGGAGTTGTTCGTCCTGGCGTTTGGCCTGGCTCCGTCTTGGCAACCTTGGCTGGTGGAAGGTCAATCTCCATCTTGTCGCCAGCCTCATCCTGACTATCGGGAACCTCTTGGTTAGCCGTGGTAGCTGTTCCCGGTGCTGCTTGCGGGGCCTCATCCTCGCTAGAGACGACAGCACTTGAACGAATGGATTCCTGGAGAAGCTGGTCCTCGTCAGATGGCGCGATTGCAGGCTGCTTTGGCGAGGCCTTGGTTTCCGGCAACTCGGCTTCCTTCTTCTGGCCATTTTCGTAATGGGGTCCTTCGTTATCCGGGCTGGTGTTTGCAGAGAGTTCGTGAACGGCAGGAGTCGTCGCACTGGCTGCCGTGGAGCCTGGCGAGGACATGGCCTCGGCGAGCTTCGTACCATCAGGCGGCAGCTTGATGGTCAGGTTGCCATCGGCAGCCTTGGTACCGTTGGGCAGACCATTCGCGGGACTCGCAGGCGTAGCAGATGGAGAGCCCTTGGTGCCCGGGGGAAACGAGACCTGAGGCGAGCGTCGTTGCGCAATGGTGGCACTCTCGGCGGCCGCATCGGATTTCGCGGGTGCATTCGAGGGAATGGATATTTGCGGTGTCGACGCGCCCTTCACGGAAGCGTCTGCTGGTTGAGGGACGGCGGGAGAGGAGCGTTGTGACGGGACGCCGGGCGTGGATTGCCCAGAACTGGTCGGAGTCGCGCCATGCTGGGGGGTGCTGCCGACGGGCGACTGGACAGCGCTTCTCGAGTGGGCGCCGCTGGTGATGGCTCGCTTTAATACATCGAGATTCTTGGTCGGCCGTGTCGGGATGCTCTGTTCGTTGAGTCGCTTGCCCCTACAGAGCGAGAAAAAAAATGTCAGTCAAGAAAAACGTTTGGGTGGTGGTTAGCGGGCAGCTACAGCGGCCTGCAGCGGGCGTAGTGGGACAGTTGTAGCGCAGTAGACGCTAAAGGCACCAGCGACCGGGGCGAGGGCAACGCATCAAAAGAAACAGCCCAAACGCATCGCAAAACAGCGCGTAAAATGCAAAATAAAATCGGAGGGGGTGTCGGAAGAACGTACTGCAAAATATCATTTAATTGCAAGAACTGCCACTCGGCGGCGGTGGCAGAGGGCGCGTCCGGGTTGGCAGAGACGTCCTGGGGCAGAGGGTCGACATGGGTCGCGACGGCGAAGAGCTCGCGAAGCTTTCTCTTGCGCGACGTTACGATTGCACTGTCGGGGGTCAGCACGATAAAAATTATACCGGGCGAGTCGGAAAATTCGGCTCTTTTTGATGAGGCACCACTCACTTGCACTCGTTGCGCTTGGATTGAAGCAGCCGCGATAGATCGGCGTGCCCGACCTCAGTCATAGCATCTGCTGTCGCAACATCCGTTTGCGAGCGAAACGGATGTTGCTGGGGGACGGCGACGGCGAGGCGATGCTGGCTGGAGATGGGAGGATGCCGTAGAGGCGATGCGAGGCGTGCGTTGTTGGCTGGTTGATGGACGGATGGGATGAGATTTCGTGCCCGTGATGGACTCGAGGGTGGGTGTGTCCAGTCGTATGTGTGTCACCAGCAAGGCCAGAGTGTGCGAGTAGTCGTAGTGGGAGGGGGACTGGGACTGGGACTGGGACTGGGGGGGAAGAGGAGACAGAGGAGGGACTGGGGGGTGGACAAGGGCAGGACAGGCAGTCGAGTTCAAATTTTCGCCTGGCTTGCCGCTTGGGTGCTCTGGGTCTCTCTCGCTCTCTTTTTTTTTTTTCGCCTGGGTGGGAATGGGTGAAGGGGGGGGGGGAGTACCAGAGGGAGCGGAACGGGTAAGGAGGGTACAAAGGCTGGCAGCGTCGGGATAGCGCGGGTTCACCACCAAAAATCCAAGGGACAGCAGCACTGGTGCAGGTACGGACTACCTACTCGTACTGCACCAAGGCGGGCGGGCGGATTCGTTCCTCTCTCTGCGTCGGGCCTGCTTGCACGCACCTGTTTCTCCTTTGACGCGACGCCGCCCGGAGACGTGCGGCGGGCCGTACGCAAAGGGATCAAACCGCGCACTGTGGGCTGAACCGGGTCGACTAACGTGACTGTGCGAGACGCTTGGTGCCCGCCCGCTAGTCAGTACACGCTCGACGAGAAAGGGGCGGGTGCGAAGCCAACGTATGTGAAAACCCAGACGCACTGTCCAAAAAAACCCACTCCGCAAGCGGGCCTACTCCCGCCTTCTTGTCTAGTGTCTACGAGTACCCGTAGCGTGTCTTGGGGTCTCAGCGCAGCACCAACAGGAAGAAGAAAAAATGGAAATTAGGCTCGGGCGGCCCCAGTCGAGGCTTGCTGGGTTTCGTGCCAGGATGGTGTGGGCGTGTTTTGTGTTTCTCGTCTCTTTTATGGAGTTTTCTCTGGCAAGTCGTGTACTATGTAATTTCTTGACATGTGTAGACGCGACGTTTTCACTAATAGACGCTTACGCTTCATTCGTGACTTGCAAATACCAGCTTTTTGTTGTGCATTTAGCTGAATACGATTGGCCTTCTTTACTTTTATCTCTTCATTGTGCGTATTCTCGTGTACTTGCACGCTCTGGCACGCGTGGGAGCACCCTCTGCCCTGTTGCCTGGACCCCCCGTCTTGTCGCAGACCCTTCCATAGGCAGCCGCTTTCTTTCATTTCTGCGCATCTCCAACAACACGGTAGGCACGGTACACTGTTACTGTACTTTTGCGATTTTCTTACACCCATCCTCGTCAAATGTATTGGACAGGTTACGTCAACTTGATGGCGGATGGCAATGTGTCGCGGTCATGTCACGGTCACGGTGATGCAAGCCAGCGTCAGAGCACTTTTAACCTACTTTATGTCTCCGCGTATGCTGTAGAAACTCAAATGCAATGACCTGCAGTAATTGAACTGGATTCAGTCTTTTACTACATAATATCTACGCGAAACTGATGAATTTGGTTGCCTCGCGTCTCCTCTTGTCGCCAGCAACACGACTAACACCAGAGCCCGCCTCACCATCGCTCCAAACGCAATGGACTACCTCTTAATGGCTCATTTTTCACCAATGATGGCTTTAAGTATTATACCTATGACCTATATGAACTACGTAGTACAGACTTTATTTAGAAACTGTAAGACACAGTGTCAAGCCCGCAAACGCAGTGGAACTCTACCCGACCCTTTCTGGCCACCACTTCCCAGAAAGGCAACCAAACAAACCAGCCTCCAGCCCCAGGCACCCGCCACAGCAGCAGCCACACTGACGTACCTTGCCCGCAAAAAAGTTGAACCACAGATACCACAACCACCCAAGCTCCAACCCTCCTTTCACTCCCATACAACAACCCCAACCGCCACCACAAAACCCTTCCACCATGTCCGACCCAAACAAGGGCCGCATAGCCATCAAATTCGGCTCGGCCACCTCAAAACCGAAACCCAGCCCGCAGTCCTCCCTCGGCAAGCGCCCGCGCTCCACGAACCACTTTGGCGGCGACGAGTCAGACTCGGACGACAATGAAGGTCATTTCCGCGGCAAACACGAGACCATAACGGGGTTCGGCGAGGACGGTGCCGCGGAGACGGAGCGCAGCAAGCGCGCGGCCGAGGCGAAAGCGCAGAAGAAGGAATACGTCATTGCGCGCGTGCCGAATCGCGACTGGAAGGCCGAAGTAAAAGGAGGCCAGGCGCGGAATAAGAATGGCGCCGGCGCAGGCAATAATAGTAACAGCAACAATAACGTCGAGACGGAACCCGCAGATCAAGATAAAGGGTTGAAATGGGGCCTTAGCGTCAAGGAAAAGAAGGAGCCCGCGGCAGAAGCAGACGTCGCGGACGATGCGCAACCCGCCGCCGTCGAACAAGAAGCACCGCCACCACCGCAAGCCCGCACCGCCGACGACGAAGCCATGGACGCCCTGCTAGGCAAAACGCGCAAAGAAGAGCGCACCATCCCCGCCGTAAGCGAAGACGACGCCTACAAGCGCGACGTCGACGCCGCGGGCGCCGCCTCCACGCTCGAGGACTACGAGGCCATGCCCGTCGAGGAGTTTGGCGCGGCGCTGCTGCGCGGCATGGGCTGGGACGGGACGGCGACTGGACCGAAAGTGAAGGAGGTGCGGCGGCGGCAGAACCGTCTGGGTCTCGGCGCAAAGGAGCTCGACGGCGCAGAGGACCTCGGCGGCTGGAACCAAAAGGGTGGTAAAGGAGGGAGGCCGGGTCAGTCTAGGCCGCCGAGGCTGGCGGATTATAGACGCGAAGAGGAGAAGAAGAAGGAGGAGAGGAGGCGGGGTGGTGGGCGGGAGGATAGCTATAAGAGGGAGCGGGAGCGCGAGAGGGAGCGTGATAGGGATGGCGGGAGCAGGCGGCATACGGACGATAGAGATCGCGACAGGGATCGCGATAGGGATAGGGATAGGAGGGATAGGCATCGTGACTATGATCGGGATCGGAGGAGGTGAAGCCTTTTTGGGCAAATATGTTGCATTTATCGGCGTTTTTAATATGGGATATGGACGGATATGGGAAAATAAAACAGCCTGGAGCTGTAAGGATATAGAAAGCACCTGCATCATACACAAGCATGCAACGGAAATACATTAGCCTGAATTCGGCACTCATACACAAAAATCATCAATATTGACCCGCTACCTAATTTTGTTCATTAAAAAGTTCCTTTCCTATCATATTTTTTTCATACAAATTCCTTGAAAAGAGCAGCTTCATGTTCCAGCCATGATAATACCCAGCCTCTGCTATCCGTGTTTCATAGGAAAGAAAATCAGAAAATAAGAAAAGATTGCCTCGTGTTTTGTCCCGTCATCGTTTACTGCAGCTGCACCCTCCCCAGAGTATCCGTCAGGATATCAAGCTGCATCACCATTTCCTGCTTGCCCTGCACCTCCACCTCGCCGCTCTCCACCGCCTTCTTGAGCGTATTCGCGGCGTACACCAGTGGCTCAACGTATCGGTGTTCAATGGCGGCCGCCATGCCCGCGGGCGCGAGGTCCTTGTAGTCGTCGCCAAACAGGAACAACGCAAAGTTGGCCACCTGCAGGTGGAGCGGGGAGCCCTGGCCCCAAAACTCGAGCAGCGTCTCCTTGTCCTCGGCGTCCTTGAGGTGCGTCAGGTCCGGGAACAGCGTGTACTGCAGCGACTCGAAGCACTCTGGGCTTGCGAAGCGGCTGGTGCTGGCGCTGGTGCTGGTGTCGGATTGCGCCTTGCGCCTTGCGGCCATGATTTCGTCCTTGAGCCAGGTAACGGCGCAAGCCTGCAGGGAAGAAAACATGCAGTTCTCGAGGAGGTCGTCGAGGATGGCAATGCGGTCCTCCTCGGGCGCCGCATGCAGGATGAAGCCGGCGAGGACCGTGGCGGTGTTGCGCGCGCGGACGTTGGGGTGGAAGACGGAGATGAGGGTCAGGAGGTGGTGGTAGGACATGAAGTCGGGGCCTTCTTTGGCGCCGGTAGCGACGATGCGCGACTGCGTGTGCAGCCAGAGGCCGATGACGAGGAGCGCCTCGACGGAGCCCGGGTTGTTGGTGATTTGCTCCTGCGGGTCTTCACCTAGGAACTGCTTGAGCAGCTCGTGGTGGTCGGGGAACAGGTGCAGATCGGGAATCGAGTGGTGCGCGTCAAAGAGGTCGGATGCAAACATCCAGTACGCCACCAGGGCTGCGAGGCCACCGGTAGCCAAGCCCATGTTCTCGGGTGTTTCGCTGTCTAGCTCCTCTGAGAGCGGATCAACACATACCGGAGACGTGAGAGCCGTCTTGATCTTCTCCGACGGCAGCTTGGATAGTCCCAGATCACCAGCAAGAGTCTACACAATGTCAGTATCATTCTTGTATGCATACAAGCGAAGCAACTCACCACCAGCTGCCCAATCTGTCCATCCTTGGCCTGCAGCTCATCCACGTCCTTAAACGCCTGCATCATTGTCAACCGCCCCGGCACAATCTTTTCCGGGTACGTAAACTCGAGCAGCCTCGCCGCCCACTCGAGCGTGTTCGAGTTTACATACGACTCAATCGCGCAGGTAATAAACGACTGCAGCAGCCTCTTCATCAGCGCCGGCTCGTCAGGATTCGGCAGGTCCGACTTTTCCGCCTCCGGGTCCGGCGCACTCTTGCTCGCGTCGCTGCCTCCCTGGATGGCCGACGCCACCAGCTGGCTCGACTTTCTCGTCGGCAGCGGCGGCCGCTTCTGCCCAGACAGCGATCGGACCAGGGCAATGACAGCAGCGGTATCGTCCGCGCTGGCAGCGTCATACGTCCTGTACACGGTATCCAGCGTCGTGTGCAGGAACCGAGAGGGTGCCTTGACCTTGAGTCGGCCGTGGAGGATGCTGAGCATGGCGCACAGCGTGACAAACTGCTGCGTGAGGCTGGCGTCGTTCTTATTCTCGTCTCCCCCGTCTTGCTGGCCGCCTAGGTCACGCTTCTTCTCTGCCGCGGCAGACACCTTCTCCAGCACCTCGAGCACCTTGAGAATGACTTCCCGCGGGTTCCCCAGGTGCGCCACCTTTTCGAGGCAGCCCTCGCTGCCGGGCACGGAGATGAGCATGTCGACGAGGTCCCAGCCAATCTCCGTCGTCAGCTCCACGTCGCTGAGAATCTCCTGCAGGGCGGGCAGCAGCTCGGGCGTCAGCGACATTTCGATTATGGTCAGGTACGTGGCCGCATCGGTGGCCGGCGGCTTGCTCTCCTGGAGCCGCTTGATGGCTTCGTCGGTTGTGGTCGCCATGCTGGGGAAGAGCTGACTCTGTGAACCGTTGGAGGGGTAGCTTTAGCTAGAGCTAGCTGGGAGCTTGCAGCTGCCGCGTGGGGTCGAGGCGATGACAATGGCGTGTGCAGGAGATAAGTCGTTGCTGTAGGAAGATGTATATCCACTGCAAACGCGGAGCTTCTTGGAGACCGTGCTGTGAAACCGTTGCATGAATGGAGATGCAAGGTCGACGGGAGAGTTTATGACGATGATGCCGTCGCAGGTGGTGAAGAGGTGGCGTATGCCCCGCTTTCTGTACCTGCTGCCTGTGACATCCCTTCCGAGGCCACCCTTGAATAGCCTGGTAGAAAGGTAACCAAGACTGTGAAGGCTGATATGTGCTTTAATTTGGATACCAATCGAATCGGGTTTACTTTTTATACAATAAGAAACGCAATAATTGGTTTCTATGTCTAGCTTCGATTTCCTCCAGGTAGCAGTATCGCCAAGGAATCACTAGCGGCGATGGGCCAAAGATGTCGGCTGGACATCAGCTACTTTTTTATTTCTTACCCTCTTCTCGATAATGCCAATCCAACTAACCGATTTCAACCAATCTAGGAAGCAGTAATAGATTCCACGCCACTCAGCAGACTATAACTAAGAATGTGGATGTGCTGATGATAACTGACGCTGACGCGTTCTGAAACACTAGATCGGCTGTCACTCTACCCTGCAGCTCTTACAAGCCACAAGTGGCCTCGACCCAATCCCAGCACTCGACATGCACCTGGCCAGTGTGAGATATCTTGAATGTACATTATGTTATTAAGCTACAAAATACCGCCAACGCCAAAACTATTCAAAAAGCCCGCCAGTACAAATGCCTTCCATACATACAAGTAAAATCACACAGCATGATTAGCCGAGACAAAGAGTATACTACAAAGCTAATACAAGCTTCCTTTACACCAAAATTCTTTTCACAGCCTCGAGCTCGGGTGCGAGCCCTTGTTGGAGTTTCTAGCCCAGGACCACTTGCCCTTGGCATCGTGCTTGTTGCGGTAGGAGTTGCTCAGTGCCTCGGACACGGAGATTGGCTCCTCCATGGGTACCAGCTGCGGGTGCGCGCGGTACGGCAGCACCGTCTTAAGCGAGCGCTTGCTCATCGCCTGCTGCTTGGGCGGCTCCGCCTTGCGGATATCTTTAATGATGTCGCGGAGCTCGGCGTCGTCGTTGACGATTTGCGCCTTGAGAAAAGGCATGCTATCCCCCGTCGCCTCCTGTATGGCCTGCATGACGGGCACGCGAGGGGTGTATTTGATATTGTCGAGTTTGGGCGCATATTTGGCGTCCGGCACAACGGAGGGGTCCAGCTGTGCCTCTGCACCCTTCTCGAGAAGAGCGGTTATGTCGAGGCTCTCACCGGCGGGAATGGCCGTGGAGTGGCTCGGAGTGATGCATTCCATGTCGACTTCCTTGCGGAGGACGTGGTCAATGTCAATAGCGGAGAAGTACGCGCAAGATTGTGGCAGGTCGTCGATGCCGACTTGCTGGGCAAAAATGGCACGCGTCCAGACATTGGCTACCTGCAGCGCCATGGCTGCACGGTACTTGTCTTCCTCCTTGACAAGATAGCGGATTTCATCGTGGACGGTAATGGCGAGTCGAGCGTCAATGTTGAAGCGGCGAGCCAGGTAGTCCATCGACACAATGAGCAGATGCAGGTAATCAACACCTGACGACTGAATGGCCCAGTTGATGCGCGAGGTCAAATAGCCGCCCTTGTTGATGAAGCGGCCCATGAGTGCTTCGGTGATACCGGCGCCAAGAACAGGTGTGCGGGGGCGTTCTTGCTCAGCAAACTCCTCCAGCTTGTTGAACACGAATGACTCTGTACCGCCGCGCCAGAATGGGCGCTTGTAAATAGTCTTTCTGTTGGTCTTGGTGCCCTTTGTGTTTGCGTACAGCTTGGCCGCAACCTGGAGCGTTTCACGTTCGGAAAGCTCGGGGTTGAACTGCCGCAGCAGTGTGGCGGCAAACTTCAACCCGGCACCGTAGATGCGGCCATAGTTAAACACTTTGGCGTCGTTCCTGGTAATGCCGAGAATGGAAGCTGTGCGTGAGTGCAGATCTGTGCCAGCAGACTTTGTGCCCTCGAGCGTCATGAAGCCCACTGCATTTCCGCCGTGCAGTTTGAAGGTAGCATCGCCGATCAAGCTTGCAATCCAAAGCTCCTGCGAGTCCACGTCGGCACCCACAAAACAGTACCCTTTGGGAGCCCTGACCATGGCCTTGAGCTCCGAACCGACTCGGTTCTTCTTAGCGTTGCTGGCAGTGAGCCACGTATTTTCGACGGCTCGTCTCGTAATGGTGCCCATCGGGATGATTTGCGGAAGAATATAGCCATTACCATCCTTGTCATTCTGTGCCTTCTCGGCATCAGGTAGATCTTTGTCGTATATCGCCATTTGGGACATGATTCTGTCGCGGGCGCTAATCCAGTAAGAGCATGAAGCATTCATCTCCAATGCCTCCTTTGCATATGAATACTCGGACGACAGTGTGCCGTTTTCAAAGTAAGAGAGATAGCCCTTGGCCATGGGGTTGGCGCATCGGGCAGTGGGACCATCCTTGTGCGGAAGCTTGAAGTAGGCATGCTCGCGGTCATCGCGTAGCGTTTTATCAGCCTCTTCAAACTGACATTGTACCATTTGCTTGCCAGTATACTTTTCGGCATTGGCGCGGGGAGTGCGGAATGTCCAGCCGTATTTGTCAGACCAGAAAAGAGGGTTACCATCCCAGGCCAGCCTGAGGAGGAGAGGGGCGATTCTTGTTCGGACAGTGATGTTGATGGGAGAGTCGTTCTTTTGGAAAAGGTCCTTGTACCACTGCGGCGAACCTGGCTTCTTCTGCCGTGCCGCAGGTCGAGGAGGGTCGCCCTTCTTCTTGCCCTTGACCATACGGACTTCTTGGCCGGACCAGTCTAATTGCTTCATCCACGGGTCGTTTTGCCACTTTTCCGAATCTTCTTTGATCTCCAGAGCCTTTTCTGTCAAGGCAATGAGTCTCTCCTGAACGGCATCGGAAAGCTTATGGTAAGTGGCCTCGGCGTTGGCAATGTAGGCGTCCCACGACTTGTTAATGGGTAGAATTACGGAAGAGAGGTGACGGAGAGCAGCGAAGCTGACGGGGTGAGGGCAGGTATCGAGGAAGTTGGGAAAGACAATTTGGTAGACGCGGTGTGTGATGGATACGTCAGCAGCACAGTAATCAAGGAGGCCGTCGAGTTTTGCTAGAATCTCTTCGCGGTTGAGCTCGCCAAAGTCGTCACGGACGGCCTTGTCGATGGAGACGTTGAGATGAAACTTGGCGACGTCTCGTAATGAGTTGACAGAACTTCTCTCAACCCACAGCTCCTCCTCTTCATGCATGCTTCTGTTGCTGAGAAGCTCTGCAAGCTCGTGGTCGGGGGTCTGACTGGCGACACGCTCTCGCAGTTCGCGGTTCTTCTTGTGCTTCATCCAGGTCGGCCGTTGCTGAGAGCACATGCCGTTGACAGCGACGTGGAGAGACATGGTGTCCATGAATGCGTTTCGCGACTGCTTCACATTATATTCTTCTAGGATCCTGGCGCGGTCAAAGCCGACGTTGTGGCCAACAATGAGCCTCTCCTTGGCCGGATCGCCGAGAGGAATCAGCTGCTTCTCGTTTTGAGTCTCGCCGAGCAGCCATGGAGAAAGCCATGCATACCAGGCCGTAGGACTGACGGCGCATGCCATGACTGCAAACGGGCTCTCTTTCCACATGACTTCGGTATCGAAACATAGCATAGACTCGTCTGGAGTGTCGACTGGCTCGGAGCGACCGTCGGGGTAGTACTTTGTCCAGCCACTGCGGCGTTGCCATTTGCGAGGTTTGGGAGGGGCGTTTGCGCGGGAAAACTGCTTGGCCATGGACAGATAGGGTTCAGCGCAGTCCATGCCGAGTTTGTGGAAATGCTCATCGAGAGTGCGGCCTTGAAGCTGTGGTAGGTCGAAGGCGATGGGAGAGGAGTTGTCGGTGTTCTTGCCGAGGAGCTCATGGCGCGTCAAGTGATCCTTGGACAGCTCGACGAGGTGCTTGGGAGGCGGTTGGCAGCCATCGGGAAAGACTTGGTTGAATACATGGGCGCTGAGCTGTTGGACGCCAATGTCGTTGTATCGAGCGGTAGAGGGGACTTCGCGAGGGTGGTTAGCATGCGATGCGACAGCGCATTCGAGGACGAGGGCGGACGGGGGGAGGGCGTACGGGCTAGTGATTGCTTCGCATCGGAAGTGGTGTTGGAAGCGTTTGCCACTGAAGCGAGCCAGCGGGCATGCGCTCTCCAGGCCAGGCGACGATGGGCATGGTGTCGGGCGATGCGGACGAAGCTGGTCGTGGAGGCGCGCTGGATGTGACCAGCGGCAGGATTGAAGGCGCTCATTTGGACGCGGTTAGGTCATGACGACTTGGGCGGGAAGAGGCTCGTCAGATGACGAGAGAGAGAGTGATGCACTCGTACGATGGGAAGAGGGGAGAGAGGAGGGAAGCAGAGAATATGGGAGGAATGTCGCGACGGGAGAGCGGGGTGAGGAGAAGGACGCGATGGGGGGGAAGGAAGGACGGCAAGGCGTTAAGTGGGAGGCGCTGGTGTGGTCGCACGGCGTCACGATAAAATCGAGACGTGGCTCGGGTGCCCCAGCGCGGTGGTAATTGGGAGCGGGTCTGGTGGCGGGGCGGGGGATATGCAGGGCGCGCGATGGGGTTCTGCGGTAGGGACGGACGGAGTCTGTGCGTGGTCGTGTAACGGACGTGGAAGCGGGAAGCATCAGATGAGTTTGACGAGATGAGGGGCTATTGTGTATGATGATTTTCTCAGTCGGTGAATTTTGGTAAGCATGTACGACTGATTTTGGTAATTTTACAGAAAGTAGGGACGATTGAAAAGCAGATGTCCTGTGGCATGCCATGCATCGGCCCTGATCGCATGGAATCAAGCCAGGCGTGATTCATGAGTGACCAAGTTAAAAGCATGGCTTTTATATGTCATTATTAAACTGTGTATGCTCGTAGTGTACGTTGAATCGGGGAGACTTGAACTGTATAGTCGCCGCAATACGAACTTGGGCGTGGCAGTGTAAGGAGCGGCTGAACTTGACTACTCTACGGAGCAACGACGTTGATTTTTTTTCTTTTCATTTTTATAGCAATACTGTGGGAATTACGCCCCTGCTGCCAAATGTAACTTTTTTTCAGACTTTGATTTATTCGTTGCGGAACAAATCAACGTATCTCATCAACATCGTCATCTGCGTATACATATAGAGTAAAAGCGACTCATACCAGGCATTTTCCTGCCCTGCATATCTTGGCAACAACACATGTAAAAAATCCGCAAAAATCATGGTTGAACTAGAGAAACCCAGAGAGCTTGGGAATAAAGTTAGGCATATATCATCCCAGAAACCATGCACCAGCAAAGCATCCCGTCCCTTGTCGCACAGTCACATAACAGCCACCAAGACATTTACATCATGGCCATCGTTCGGCAAAGTGGGTCCCACGCTGACGGCGGCGGCGCGTGCGATTGGCCCAAAAGCAGCCAGGCCACCACGGCAAAGGAGAAAGAAGCGGCGTCACGCACGCCGTGCAAGCCATGCGAGTGCAGCGCCGCCGCCCGCAGTGGGCGTATCGCATTGGTATCCGGGCATCAACAAGAGACGAGACACTTTTTCTTTTCCCACCGCCCTCCCGTGTTCTGGCGGACAAATCGAGCAACAACACTCAGAGAGAACCGTCATGTCCAGCATCACCTCCAGCACCCGAAATTACCACCGCAGAACCGTCTACACCGTCTCTATGAATCCCCCGACTACACGATAATTCCAAACCCGCTCTTGCCTGTGCCTGTGCCGCCTTCTCTCCCCACTCCTGGGCGCGCTCGCTCACGCAATCCGACCCAACGCACAAACCTGTTCACACACACATACAACCGCCCCCCCCCAGGCTCCGAGGCATCCAGGTCTGGCAAAACGCCATGTCAGTCGCTTCTGCCTCGTCTCGGGCCTCGATCGACTCGGACGAGCTTCAAGTCCTGCCCTTGCCAACGCCTGCGCGGGTGCATCACTCGAGCAGCCGCCCGTCGCCGCAGCCGCCGCGTTACCGATCCACGACTGTCGGTCGCCACCCGACGACCACCGCTCCCGATACTGCCTCCTCGCCACACAACGCCGCCGCCGCCGGCAGCCAAACATCTTCTTCCCGACAACAACATCACGCTTCCGCTCACGCTTCTGCCACGCAGACGTCCTCGTCGCCCGCGGCCCGCGCGTCACCCTCTACGCCGTCGTCCTCGTCTCGCCGCCATCGCCGCCAGCAGCGGCAACAGTCGCCGTCGTACTGGGCATCCAGGCAACTCCTCAACGAGTCCAACGCTCCGCTTCTCTGGGAACAAGACACCGTCTCGCACACGCAAACGGCGAGAAACGACCCTGCAGTGATTCACGACGACGCCGACGAGCAGTTCATCAGCCTGTTTGTCGATGAATTCTCCTCGCCGTCCAGCTACCCTTCATTCACGAATCATCCGACCACAAACGAAACCGCGCAGACCCGACAGTCACGCACGCAGACACATGCAAATTCACACCCGTATTCGTCTCCCGCACGTCCAGCCACGACAGCATCATACCGGCCTTCCTCAACATCGTCGGCGTTCGACCCCCCGCTGCGATCCATCACGCAACTCTCCGCCTCCTCTGCCGACTCCCGGCCCTCCATCCTAATCGACGACCTGGTCGACGACGAAGGCCTCACCGAGAGCACCTCCTCCTCCTCATCCTTTTCCGAAAACATGCCTGCCGTCACCACCAGGCGGAATCCCGCCTCGCTACCAGACGCACAGCACCATCACCGTGCCAAGCGGCAACGGACCGCCAACAGCAAACCCCCGCAGCAGCCCAAGGACGAAATATTTCTCAACTCGGACGACTCGCTCTTTGGCGACAGCCCCACGCAGCCGCCTGCCGTTGTTGAAAATGATATTGTACCCGCCGAGGACCTCGCCACCATCGATCTGACAGAGGCGACCGAGGTCCCAGACGAGCTGCGCAGACCAGAAGTCGACAACCGCATCAAAATTTCCGCCTTTCAGTGTGCCATTTGCATGGATGATGTGACGGCCCTCACCGTCACCCACTGCGGTAAGCTTTTGCCACCAACATACAAAGCTTTTTGCCACCAACATACAAAGCTTTTGAACCTTTTTCCCCATATCTAACTTTTCAAAACCAGGGCATCTCTTTTGCAAGCAATGCCTCCATTCATCCCTCCAGGTCGAAACCACAAAGGGCAAATGCCCCATGTGCCGAGCCAAAATAGACATCAAGGCCCGTCAGGCATACACGACCAAGACAAAAGGGTACTGGCCGCTCGAGCTAAAGCTCATGACGGCCACGAGAAAGGGCAAGCGCAAGGTGGATAATATTTCATGACCGAGATGCTGTTGTTGCGTCGTTTCTGGGTTGGAGCGTGTTTGTGTATATATACCCCCTCTACAATTTTTCGTGTACGAGTAGACGCATACATAGCATGAGGCGTATTCCTTTTTTTCTCTTCCTTACTTTTCTGGCTTCCACTGGTTTCGTTTTGTTGCGTGGGAGTTTTCGGATCACCACTGCATAGCCGGCTAACTTGACGCTGACAATCTGCCGTTTTGCCACGCCTTGTTACTTTTTCTCTCTCTCATATCGTTAGGCGCTGGGGGCATTTATTGCGGACATTATTGTACGATTACTTGTACTTTATCCTAGCTCTCTTTACCCCAGCATAATCACTACCAACAGTGATGGCGAACACCCAGTCTACAAAAAGTCAACTAACGTGCTTGATGTGAACTACGACATGTTTCCCACAAAGGCAAGTACACACGTTTTCGCAAAAAAACTGTTCTTGTAAATGCATTTATCCCGTCTTTCCCTTTATGTCATTGAATAACGAAAAAAAGGAACTAACTGCCTGAAACTTAAAAAAAAAAATGAACCCGCGCAAATAAATACCTAATTTTCTATCCTGCTCCTCCGCAAAGAGAAGAATACCGGCAGAGATACAGCCATCACATATACCCCGCCCCAGCAACACACATAAAATAGCAGGACATGGTTTGAGACATCTTTTCTTTCCCTTTTTTCTCATTTCCTCTCGAGAGTCTCTTTCTCCATTACAGTACAACGCAAGTCTATTTCCAAATCTTGGGGGCATTTTTTCTTTTTTGCTTCCAAAATGGGTGGTTGAGGTTAATGGAAGAGTCCGTGGGTTTGCTTCCTTTGCTCTGGGATGGCCTCATTGTCAAACTACATTTGTCACAGAAGAGGTTAGCAATTGTCGAGATAGTTGAGCATGTAGGCTGGGTAGGTGAAAGCTTACCTCTAAAAAGTTAGTCGCGGCAATGACAACCATCAACGCATCCGCAAGGTCGTCGACACGGGCATCCAGCCCTTCATCGCCCTCGGCGCCGCCAATGCCCGCGCTGCGCTTGAGCGTGTGCGAGACGAGCATGCGGTGGTCAGCGAGGAACTTGCGTCCCTGCGCAATGTTGTGGCTGCCGCGGCTCAGCAGCGCCGCGCCAGCGATGCGCACAATCTTGGCCAGCAGGTCGTAGTGCTGCTCGAGCGCGTGCTTGTTGTCCTTATCCACCTGCAGCTCCGGGTCCGCGCTGAACAGGCCCGACTGCTCCACGGCCCGGAACACGTTGGCGTAGAGAATGTACTTGGCGCCCGACCGCGTCTGCGCCAGCTGCAGCAGCAGCGCCAGCCGCGCGTTCTGGTGGTTGCGCTGGTCCGTCGTGCCCCGGGCAAAGACCTCCTGCCACTCCTGCATGATGCCGCGGAGCGTGTCCACCACCACTCCGATAAAGTTGAGGCGGTTCAGCGTTTCCACGACGTGCTCGTCGCCTTCTTGGCGGCCCGTCGTCACCAGCGCGTTTAGGAAGATGTATGCCGCCGCCTGGCAGCTTGCCTCGCCGCAAAACGCGTCGTCGCAGATGACGTTGATCAGCCGCTCCCCGTAGACCTGCACCGTCTTGGTGATTTGTGTGTTGGCTGGTCGGTTCACCTCATCCGAGACCCCAGTCAGGTAGCGGTAGCAAATCTCGTAGTATACCGCCCGCAGTTCCGGGTCGCCTGCCCACTTGCCGATGGCTTGCAGGCAAATTTGGAATAGCTGGAAGAGCTTGTCGCCAATCAGGTTTCCAATCGCCGTACCTTGCTGGCCTGCAGTAGCAGACTCTTCAAGGTCTAGGCGTGAGAGAAGAACACGAGCTAGCCTGGCCAGGTCCAAGGCTTCTACCGGCCGGTCGGCGGCAAAAACCTCCAGACTGGGCAAGATGGCCTGCAGCGTTTGCAGGAAGAACGATGTCCGCGCCGAGCCGTCAAAGTCGTTTGACTCGACCATGACTAGCAGCAATTTGCACCATGACTTCAGCACATGCAGGCTCCCGCGTGCGAGTTGCTGTTGTCTATCTGTAGAAACCAAATGATCCACAATCATGGCTTCTTCCTTGTCAATGATTGCCAAGTCCTGCGCTGATATTACGGTACCAGCCGCAGCGGTCTCGCCACGCTTCAGCATCATCATCTCTTTAACTCGGTCCACCATGTGGAACGTATTCCCCTCAGCGTCCCGGTTCACACAAATCGAAATGTCCAAGTCTCGGTAGAATTGCAAGGGAGGCACGGGAACGTCCCATGCACCATCCGGAAGCAAAAAGTCATACAGGTCGAATATTGTTGGCGTTTGGATGCGCTCGCTCGCATCGCCCATAACCTGGCCATTCAGTGCTTCAAAGATGCGTCTCTTCACGCTCGGCATGCGACCTTGCGATATCAGGCAGAGCTCCATCGCAAAATACTCGAGTGTCAGGCTACGCATCGCCAAGAAATCGGTAAGGGCCGCCGACCCCTCTGTGACCGGGAAGTGGAATGCACTGACATTCTCGCCTTCCCAGGGAAGGTCGGGCTGAATAACTGTTTCTCGTATCAGGAGGTGGAAGAAGAATTCATTCTCGCGAAGTTCCTCAATAACAAGGCTGGACGTCAGCGGTGATGTCCAGAGGACATGCAGAATACGCATGACTCGATACTTGATAGCAATCAACCATTGCCTCATACCCTGAGCATCAACAGATGGCAGCTCCAGAAGCAGCCTTAGTAGACTGTGGAATAGAGATGTTCTGTTTGCAAACGGTCCATTCCCCTCCACAGAGACAGAATCCACACCGCATTTGAAGCCAAGCAGGAGGTGCGCAATTGTTGGCTTCCGCGGGGATTCCTGCAGGCACTGATACAGGAAATCAAGGATATACTGTTTTGTGATGTAGCTTGCGGAGTCGGCTTCGCGCCCAGGCTCCAGAGGCGCCAGTAGCTCCGAAACAAAGGCTCGTGATATAACTTCGTGCTCGCCATTGGCTTCGAGTGCAACAATGGCCTTGTTACGATGCGACTGCCTGCCTGAGCCTGACCATACAGTGGTGATCCGTGATGACGAGGCCATCTTCTCCAGCAGCTTTAGACAGGCTAATGTGAGATCCGGATGACCAATGCCGCAGTAGTTGCCCAAGTCCACAACAAGGTTGAGCCTCGTGACAAGACCATCCTCAAAGGATGTATACGCTGCATTTGCAACGGGCGGCCTGCTGGAGCTTGATTGTGTTTTGATGAGTGGTCGTACCAGCTCCAGATAGGTAGTCTCCAGGTCGAGAACTTTGCTAATTAGCTCGACTGCCCGTAGGATACCCAGAATAAGCGGTGAGTCAGGCGTCGCGTTGCCCACTTCCATGGGTTGCTGATGAATGGTGTTGAAGAGGGACGTCATGACTTTGTCGTTGAACATCCATTCCATCACCCTCGAAAACGGATGCTTCTTGACATATGTAGCCAGATCAGCCGTGCCGATAACTGCATCAATGTTCAGACTCGTCTGGTTTGCCAGGACAATGAGATCCTCGTTGAAGGTATTCAGACACGTCAACATGAAGTCAAGACACGTCAGTCGCAGAACCCTCGTTTGATGAACATCCTGCAGATCCTGCAACTTGTTGGAGAAGACGCGACCAATGACAAAGTCCACGTATACTTCAATGCCAGGGAGGCGAGGATTTGACCCCATTGAGTCGCCGAAAGGCAGCGAGTCGTTCATTGGGCTGCTATCGACAGCTGGAGACATTAAAGTCACCAGTAATTTGATAAAGGATTCCGGATCTTCAAAGCCGCTACTCATTTCATCCAGAATGCGATCCATGGACCCTAGGGCTTGCGGTTGACGCGCAGGGGTCGCAACACTGTGTGCGTAGCCCCCCGTAATCCAGTTTTCCAGACACGTCCACATAATATGGGATTCTTGTGTTGATTTCCGCACCATAAGAGCCTTGAGTGTCAGGAATATGCAGCCACGTAGCCTTGAAGGTATTGGAGTACTGGCCAACTCGAATAGTGTATCCACGAGGTTGTATGACAAGTTTTGCAGCAGAAATTGCCGCGCCGTTTCGCTTTCAGTTGACAATTTTGTCATGAGCCGAAGATAGCACTCGAGCATCATGGCAGATTCCGGCTCAGTTTCCACAATCTCTGAAGTGGGCTTTCCTGCACGGTACTTTGATGACGCTGGGGGGGCTGGTTTCTGCTTAGTTTTGTCGGAGAAGAAGTCCAGCTCCTTAAAGACCTGCGTCCATGTGAGAGACTGAGCTCTTCTCATCTTTCCAGACGAATGATGCCCTTCGTCCAGGAGAAACTCATGAGCAAACGTAGCGCACTCGTCGTTGTCAGACAGGGCTTGGAGCATTTCGCAAAATGCTGCCACCAATGGAGTCGAGGCTCTTCGAGACGCCCAATGCATAAAGCCGGCCAGGTTACTATCTGGGTCCGACCAAAAGTTAATGGACGCGTCAGGTCTTCTCTCATAAGCGTACGCAATGATAAGAAGAAACCTTTCCAAGTCAAGGTCTTGCTCGTGGGCTTGACTTAATTGTCTCTGCTCGTCTTCTTCGACACGTAATTTCCTTAGTACGTCTGGTAAATTAGAAATAAAGGCATCGATGAATATCTCCAGCTGCGTCATGAGGCGTATTTGAAAGAAGGACGAGAATTGCACAGTTTCAGATGCTAATGGCGACGATTTTCGCTGTAGCCACTTGCGCATGCCTACTCTCACCGAGTCGTGCCAATCTGGCGGCGTCACATCCGCGGCAACAGACAGCAAGAAGTCGAATGCGCCGTCCTTCAAAGCCTCGGAGAACTTGCTGTATCGCGTCCTATTCTCTTCCTCCAGGTCCGCTTCGGATGGGATTATGGCCTCCGGCGGATCATCAACATAGAAGCCACTGTATTCGGCAAGCCACCACGCTCTAAATGCTGCCTGCAGAGAAGGCAACGGCCACGTCGAGTCGTCGGATGGGGGGAACAATTTCGAATTCAGGTCGCGAGCTTTCGTCAAATCGTAACCTCCCTCGGTTGATCCAAAAACAGACAGGTATGCTCCGACTGCCGGCATCAAGTGAACTGCGCCAAGGTTAGGTTTCTCACTCTGTGAACATCCCCCAACAATGACGTACCAAGTAAGCAATCGTATTTGTCAATCTTTTTCAGAACATTAACGAAGTCGATAAAATCAGCAGTCTCTGCTTGTCTCCTCTCAACACTTCGACATAGAATGACACCGAGGAGTTCATGCTGCTGAATCAGACTGACGCGCGAGAACTCTACAGTTTCCATTTCTTCAGACATCGCGCCGTCCTTGGCCTGTCCCAGAGCTTGCGCGGCGGCAATCTTGTCCCCAAGTTTTTGCAGCCAAGACTTTATCTCAACCATTGCAGACATGTATTTGGGAATATTGCGCTTTGTAGCGCCTGGACGGGGCTCGAATATTCTTGTTTCCACGTAGGCTCGTATTGTGTCCAATGCTGTTGACTCTTCCACCTCGTCTTCCAGGCTGTAGATATCCAAAAGGACGCGTAGCGTGTCGAGAGCATATTTGCGCTGTTGGTGGTAACGAATAATCGCACATTCGAGAAGCGACCGGCCCAGAGTGGAAGGGTCATCTTGTGAGTCGAGAAGGTAGCGGGCTGAGTCGACCTCGTCAATGTCGAGTTCGTCAGAGAGAACAAGAGCGTCTTGCTGGAATTTTTCGTTTATCGAGAATTCATTTCCGTCGATGGCGATTTTACCTGCAGGAAATCCGGTAATTAGCAATTAGTCTGAAGCGCGCAAGGCAGACAGCTCGTACCAGCTTTGAGCGCGTTTCTGCTCTTTTCGCTCTTCTTTGGGCGTTCCCACACGCGGTCCAACTCGCTCTCGAAGTTCTGCACCAGCAGCTCATTGTCAATGTTTCCGTCTCCATAACCCTCTTGCAGGGCCAAGATTTCTCGATGGAAAGCCTGGAGGGCGTCCAATGTCGTAAACTCAGCCATGTTGGCACTCTAAGGCTATAGCATGGTGCTGTGGTCGGGTTCGTGTGCGCGATGCCAGGGTGGCTGCCGCCAGCGTTCTGTGGCAGAGCTTGATTACTACCACGCAATTCTTCCGCGTACAGAGACCTGGGCGCCACTTGCGCGTTCGAAATGTATTAATTATTGGCGGCGATTCGATGTAATGCGGAATCGTGGGCTTTGGTGGATGTTGTAGAGTTGCTGGTAAACAAGTTCGTGGGCGGTGAGAGTTCTGCCACCACACAGCCAGGGGAGCTTGAAGCTACTGGAGCTGTTGCCGTGCTGCAGGCAGCTACCAGAAACTCATACCTCAGGAATCTACCGCGCGGCAGCGATTCGCAGTGGAATTCGTATCTTCTCGTCTGCCCATAAGAATCTGAAGAGGTTGTGTGAGAAAATTAGATGTTCGTTCCGTTTGATCCCTGATTTATCACCATGCGCGTACGCTGTCCCGCCTCGCAACTCCGCAACACCTGGTGATGTATGCCCCATTTGGGATATAAGAACGGCCAGGGCTTAGCTGCACTGCACCTCTCATTGGGGTGAATAATCCGTCAAGATGGTTTCGAAGACTGTGAACAGTCTTATAAGTATGCATCGCGTCTCTGCATAGATGGGAAATACAACTAACGCCTTGATAGGCGAGCTGAAGTCCACGAATGCAAAGGACCGCGACAAGGCAGTGGATGGTGAGTGAGCTTATACCCAAACACGTGTATTGTTTTGTGTCCTGACAGCTCTTTAGATTTGTTGCAACTTCTGAGTCCCCATAGTAGGGCCTTAAATTTGTACTTTCCTCTCAGGCCTGGTTGTCATGATCTCGCGCTAATACTGTAATGCAGGTCTGAACTTGGCGACAAGAGCTACCATGATATTTTTGAAGCTGTCTTTAGCCATGTGCTTCGCGAGAAATCCGCCTACTATGGAAACGGAAGATCCAAGTCTCAGTCGACATCCACTGCTGCGACGCGCCTCACGAGATCCGCCAGCGCAGTGCGAGCCGCCGCCAGCCGCGGGGCATTGAAGATCAAGCAGAAGACCTTGTTTGCCGTTATTGACCACATAACTCAGGTACTGCCTGGACCGAATGAAGGATTTGTACCGCCGCTGCTCAATGACTACGTCAAAGCGTTGACAGAGCTACTGTCACGGCCGTCTCATGTTGAATTCCTGTCGAGACTGGATGGCGCACGTTGGCAGGTTTGCGTTGACTTTTACCTCGATATTATCGGCTACTGTCTACCTCAAAATCCACAGACAGAACTGTCTCGTATAAGCAGGGACTCACCAGCACCAGGAACACCAACACCACGCTCCATGCTTCAGTCTAACTCCTCAAATCTGAGTCAGAAACAGGTAGATAAAAGAGATGGAGACCCGTTGAGAAATGCGCTTGAAGGCCTACATTGTTTGGTTTCGGCAACTAATGCGCACATGATGAGCCGATACAAAGATATAGCAGGCACAGCAACCAGGGTGCTACGAATGCATCATCTCAGCGTCGGGGCAATTCAGACCCTCTCCTTTGCTGTCATAAATAACGTCATCTCAGTGGTACAACTTGATGATCCAGAGTATACTGAGACTCTGGCCGCGGAAATTCTACCGCTGATGTCGCATTGGTGGCGACCAGACAAAGTCTCACAAGACGCGGGCATCAATTCGTTGCGGACTGAGATTTTGAAGACTACATTGTTCATACAATTGCACTTGGAACATTTGGCTGTCAATGAATGGAACGAAGAAGTCCGCACCAACCTAGAGCACTTTCTTGATCCGCTCTGGCTCGAATACTCAAAACGTAGCCCATCATACCGGCTGCAGCTGAGTGACATTACCTTTTCAACCGCGAACTTGCCACGCGATTATCTCAACATTGGAATCTTTGGCCTCAGGATACACAATACGGAAGGAGAAAACCACTGGGCAATTGTACAATGCCTGGCATCTTTAGAAGCAGTGCTTCTTCGGCCAAATCCACGCGAGACTGTCCAAGATATGGGCCGTGAAGAACAGCCCAGAAAACGTCGACGTCTTGAACAACCTTTGAATCGGTTACGCATGAAACTAAAAACTACCAGCCACGAAATTTTACAGACAGCCCTTCAAGTTGCGAGCTTCATCATGCGGAATGAGGTATTATCACCGGATGATGTCAAAGCAATTCTTGAGGATATTTCACAGCTTACAAACCACAAAAACTCGGCAATTGCGTCTTGGGCGTTCATTTCATGTTCTGCATGTCTACTTCTATCAGATGTCTCGACGGACATGCTCGATACCTTGACACAAATATGGCACATTGCTGTTCGTGCCGTTAGCCTACCAGCTACATGTCGCGCAGCTTGCGTTGCTGTACATGCAATTGTTGAGAAAGATGTACTGCCGTACCACGAGCTATCGGAAGAGGTCAATAGCATTGTCACCACTGCAGATGTGAATGGGCCTGCCCTGTTGTGTGATAGCTCCTTGACTCTGATGTTCCATTTATTTCATGTGCGGAACAGCACGCTTCCAAGCGCAAGCCAAGCGACTGCGAACCATCTCATACGTTGGACCTTGCTAAGATGGAATCCTAGTGATCTTGGATACACGTCAACACAAGCAACACATGTCCGTCCGATTGACTTTGTCAATCTCTTGCGGGCTTGCTGCGGCGCTGCACCTCTGAGATCAGGTCGATGTATTGCAGTTACTGGTAGTGTCTATTGCGAGGCTTGGAAAGCGCAACAAGAGATCTCAAAGTTCAGCAAATATTTACTGCTCCTTGGTAGCGAGACAGATCTACAGAAAGATGTTTGCTGTAAGCATCTAGCCAGCACTGAAACAGCAATACAAGCGTCGGACTTTAGTAGCTTGTTTGCGTCCAAGAAACTTCTGTTGGAGCTTCTGTACCCGAAGTTTGAGGAGCTAACCGAGCTTTGCTCTTCATGGTCTAAGAGGCCAGATGAAGGCGGAAGCCAAGTTTCCAACGAAAAATTCCGATCTTTGTTATCATCCTGCATCATTGGAGCAATGCTGTTGCCTGAGATATCGCATCTTGATTCAAGTCAGTCCGCATCTATAGATGCCAACATCATGGATTTAGCTGAACGAGGGGCAGCTATTGCCTTGAGTTCTGTCGAATCTCACGTTGTCGTTGAGGAAATGCTTCGACAGTTGCGTCCCTGTATCCCCGACCTTTGCCAAAATGACATTGGAGCAATACATCAAGAGAATGACGGGTTACTGCGACTTATAACTATGCTTTCAGCAACTTTGAGCAACCACAGAGCTGTGAGAGACTCTGGCAATAGCCATGATGCTATGGACATAGATGACGAGTTTGAGTCCCAGAGCAGTAGAGGACACAACGTCAGCGTGACTATAGCCGTGCCACGGGGCATCAACCAAGTTCTCCTGCGTCCAAATTGCTTCTACTTGGACACAGTTTGCCGGCTTCGTTTTCTTGAATTGTTACAACGCGACTCGAGCCAGTTGGGGCTGCTCCCAGATCTTTTTGTGGACGAGCTTGTAGCATATTCCGACGACGAACTGCTTTCTTGTCACGCAGCCTTAACAGAGCTTTTTAACTCTGACATGGTAATCAGCCCAGACTCTGCTCTGAACATAATTCAACGTCTTGGCTCAATCGTTGGTAAAACGGAATATAGGTGCTGTGAAACGGCACTTACCACATGCATAGATGTCATTCATGGACTTTCCGCTATATGGCTTAATGACACGGGTGAGCTAGCAAACAGTGTTGGCGACCTGTACAATCATTTTGTCAAATCTTGTCTGAGTTCGAACTTTTTCTCCCCAAAAGCACTCAATTCTATGTCAGCCTTGCTCTTCACGCTGCTGAAGCAAAATAGTGGCTACGGAACCAGCTTAGGGTTAGATTCTTGTCGCACATCTCTTCTGTTTATTTTGAGCACGGGGCCAATGAGAGTGAAGTGGTTTGTATCGCAGAAAATTGCAGACCTCTTCGAGTTATACATACTTATGCTTCATGACGAGGTGTTTGTTGATGTGTTAGGAAGCCTGCCCGCTGATCCTGACTACCGCACCGGCATCGCATTCAGACTCTTGGTGCTGTCAAATCTGGCAAAACGATGGGCAACTTTACTTCGAAGATGCACATACCACATATTTGAAACACCTGGTAAAGTCACGTCTATATCCGAGCATGCTCGGTACTGTATTCGCGATATTTCGAATTCTCTTGGTCTCAAATCGCCCAAAAACCTGTTTGGGTTATTTTCTCGCCAGTTGCTCTATACGTGGATGGATACAGACTCCATTGCGGAGCTACCTTTCTCTATCTTTGGGTTTGACAGCTTAACCTCGTTACTCGATACTGCACAGGCAGATGCGATTGGGCTATGCACTATGCGTGGCCAAGATGGTACGAGGGCGACAATTGCTTCTGAAGTCGGGAAAACAGAGGTAGCACTGCTGCAGGATAATTTTTCGACAGCGATTGCATACAGCACGGTATACACAGCCACGTTTGGGTCATCGACAAAGGAGAAGGGCGAAGATCGAATCAAGAAAAAGATGGGAAGCAAACTGTTTGTTGAAAGCATATACACAAATTTTGTCGACATCGTCGCCTCATATTTTGATGTAATGGACCAGGAAGACTCCATCGACAAAGTTTTCGCGAAAAGTGCCGATTTGGCTTACGCGGCCGATAATTACCGAGAAATTGTCAAAATTTCGCAGTCCACGGCCAAACTACCTCCAAACCAGCAGCCAATGTTCCGCGCTAAATATGTCATCAATGAGTTGGCGAGGCTATGCCACGGTACGGAGTTCCAATTTGAGGAACTCTGGACGCCGGCGTTGGTTGTATCAATCACGAGAAAATTGTTCAACACTGTGCATCCGGCTCTCGGATCTCTGCATGCCTGCTCGGTACTCAGAAAGGTGAGGATACTTATTTCCTTAGCCGGGCCAGTTGCTCTAGAGTCGTACTGCTTAGAGATGCTCTTGACCTCAGTCCGTTCGTTCATTGTCGATTCAGAATGTGCGGATGATGCGCTGGGAATCAGCCAATACCTGCTCTCAAAAGGTGCCACACATCTTAAACAAGTCCCTTCTTTCCTGGCAGGATATGCCCTCTCTGTACTTGCATCACTACGAGTGTTCTTAGAGTCTAGTCAATCGAGCACTACTCAGGAAAGTCAGTTCAAGGCCACCATGAGCAAAGCCCGTGCATTCCACGATTGGTTTGCTTCCTACTTGGAGAATTACACATCGCAGTCATTCAAGTCAGAAACCCAAATGCACCTATTCAAATCCATCACAGTTTCGGCTGCAAATATTAGGGCGTCCGGAAATGCGGAGAAGAGCAGTTATGAAAGCAAACTACTCCTCGACATCTTACGAGATGGCAGCGGAGAAGATCAGCTTCTTAATGAGCCTTCTCGTCAGCTTGCACTGGGGCTTCTCTGTGGCGATTTTGCTGTTCCAGAGCAGATCGAAGACGATATAATCGAGCAGGACGCTGATGCCATTCAATATGCCAGTGCCGTTTGGAAGAGTTGTGATACCCAACGGTTGAGCCGCCGCTACTTGTCGTGGGCAGGGAGAGTGCTTGGAAGAGCGTTTGCAGCGTCGGGTGAGATCCCGAGTGGTATAATACCAGAGACCAACTTGGCTCAATATGCCAAGATCGCACCAGGTCCGAATGGCTCCGAGATGGGCCTCCTGAACTTGTTGCAGGATCTGACCGCGAATCCCGACACCTTGACTGCTGGTCTAGCCGAATCCGTGTTAAGGGCTGCAGTATCTCAAGCTACTATACAAGAAGATGAGCCATTGCTTATTGCGTGCCAAAGAAGTCTATCCGAGCATTTATTTCTGACGTCTCAGTGGGCGCTATACCGCTCACCACCTTCTGAGCATGTGCAAATCCGCCCACATCGAGACGAACCATCTGTATGGGCCACCGCCATCGAATCTAAGGACTGGCTTAAAGACCTGAGTGTGTTACTAGTTAATGCTGTTCCGGATTCCATTCTTCTCTGCACATTATCGCCTATTTTTGCGGTAGTGGATGGGTTCGCTGCAAAGGCATTCCCCTTTCTTGTACATTTGGTCTTGCTGTTTCAGTTGGAGCAGCAGCAGGTGGTGAAACGGTCCCTCTCTTCTTCTCTTAAAGTATGGCTACAGTCTGATGAACCCGCAGCACAACGAAATGTGGCACTTTTACTCAATATGGTACTGTATCTGCGGACGCAGGAATATCCAAAAGAGGCATCTATCGCAGATCGCATGCATTGGCTTGACGTTGATTATGCAATGGCGGCAGCTGCCGCATCGCGATGCGGTATGCATAAAACAGCTTTGCTATTTGCAGAGTTGACTGCATCAGAGACAACTCGTCAATCTCGGCGCTCCTCGACGGCGAGGGAGCCGGATATAAATCGCACGCTTCTGACAGTCTTCGAAAATATCGATGATCCTGATGCATACTACGGCTTACCAGAGGAAGCCAGCCTTTCATCAGTGCTCTCCCGGGTGACTTATGAAAATGAAGGCTCGAAGAGTCTTGCTTTTCGTGGAGCTCAATATGACAGCCACATTCGACTTCGGCATCCGTCAAGAACCACAGATGGGCAGGCATTGGTCGGGGCTCTGAGCATGCTTGGGCTGTCTGGACTGTCACATTCTTTTCTTCAAACACAGCAGAGTGGTGGGAATGATACTCGCTCAATTGAAAATACATTTCAAGCAGCTCGGAGACTGGAAATATGGAATCTGCCTGCCCCCACAGACAGTCGCCATCATGCGGTGACCACATACAGAGCATACCAGACAATGCACAACGCGACAGAAGCGATGTCTGTCCGAGAAAGTGTACATGATGGCTTCTGCCGCACGATACAGAATTTAACCGGTAGTAGCCGACCATCAGTATCTGAACTGAGACCTCAGCTGTCAGCCCTCGCGGCACTCAGCGAACTTGACGAGTTGTTGCATATTGCGGATGGCGGAGAGCTTGGCAATGTCCTGACAAAGTTCAAGGCCCGAGGCAATTGGATGAGGAGTGGAAGGTATGAGGAGGTTGGGCATATCCTATCCTGCCGCAGTACAACAATGAGCATGCTAAGCCAGCACTCCGGCCTTCTCAATAAAGCAACACTGTCGACAGCAGTCATGAGAAAGTCAGAGGTTGAGTCGTTGCTTACGGCAGCAAATATTTACCGCTTCCATCAAGCCGCCCAAGAATCACTGAACATTTCAACAACCCTTTCAGATTTGATTCCGCTTTGCCAAGAGGTCGATGTGCACGTTGACGCAGCAGTCAACGTCGAAGTGGCCAATTCACTATGGGACCATGGAGAGATGAGCACAGCTATCAGAATGCTGCAAACAATTGATAGAGACTCGTCGCTAAACAAGCAAGCTATCCCGGTCAGTAAGGCAGATTTGCTGGCAAAGATTGGAGATAGAACATCAGTGGCTCGGCTTGAAAAGCCTCGAGATATTCAGAAGAAATATCTAGAACCCGCTCTCAAGGAGATTGGAAGCTCAAGCTATGGAAAAGAGGCGGGCATGGTCTTTCATCAATTCGCCTTGTTTTGTGATGGGCAGCTCCAAGACGCTGATGGGCTCGAAGACCTTGAAAGACTTCAAAATCTGCGCAAGGGTAAGAGCGATGAGGTTGCTGAACTAAAGTCCCTTATCGCATCCACGAAAGAGACCCAGCTGAGAAAGAGATATGACTACGTTCTATCGAAAGAAAAGCAGTGGCTGGAGCTGGATGAGCAAGAGCTTCGTCGCGTTGAGCAGACGAGAAGCGAATTCGTTCGCTTGAGTGTCGAGAACTATCTGCTGTCACTGATTGCGTCTGATGAACACAATAATGATGCGCTGCGATTCACAGCGCTGTGGTTGGAGAGATCTGAAGAGGATGGCACAAACAAGGCCGTGGCAAGACACCTCGCCAAGGTTCCGACGAGAAAGTTTGCAGCCCTGATGAACCAGCTCACCTCGAGATTACAATACAATGACAGCGCATTCCAGAAGCTGTTGCTGGAACTCGTCTACAACATTTGTGTGGACCATCCTTACCACGGCATGTATCAGATTTGGTCCGGAACAAAAGTCAGAGTCCAGCAAAAGGACGAGGTTGCTGTTCAGCGAGTCAAGGCTACCGACAAGGTTGCGCAGCGATTAGTCGGAACAAAGGCTATCGCTAACATCTGGCTCTCCATCGAAAAGACTAGCAAGTACTATCATGGGCTGGCGATGGATCGAGATCCGAACAAATACAAAGCGGGCGCGAAGTTTCCTCTGAAGGACTCGAATGCTGGCCAGAATCTTGTTATTGGTCTAGCAAAGTATAAAATCCCACCACCGACTATGCATATTGAAGTGAGCACAACAAGGGACTATTCGGCTGTTCCAATGGTGGCAAAGCTGGAGCCCACCATGACTATTGCTGGTGGTGTGAGTGCCCCAAAGATTATCACAGCGATCGGTACGGACGGGAAGAAATACAAGCAGCTCGTCAAAGGTGGTCACGATGACCTGCGTCAAGACGCCATCATGGAGCAGGTATTCTCAGCCGTCTCATCCCTGTTGAAGCTGCATAGATCGACACAACAAAGAAACCTCGGTATCCGAACATACAAAGTATTGCCACTGACGGCATCATCCGGGCTGATTGAGTTTGTGCCGAACACCATTCCTCTTCATGAATTCCTGATGCCGGCACACGAACGCTACTACCCGCGGGACCTGAAAGGCTCCCAGTGCCGCAAGGAAATATACAACGTCCAGAGCAGGAATATGGAAACGCGAATCAGCACCTACCGAAAAGTAACGGAACGTTTCCACCCTGTGATGAGGTACTTTTTCATGGAATACTTTGAAGACCCCGACGACTGGTTCCTGAAGCGCTTGGCATATACCAGAACTACAGCTGCTATATCCATGCTCGGCCACGTGCTTGGACTTGGCGACCGGCACGGCCATAATATTCTTTTGGACTCCAAGACAGGAGAAGCAGTGCACATTGACCTTGGTGTGGCGTTTGAGGCAGGCCGCATCCTTCCGGTGCCGGAACTTGTGCCATTCCGTCTTACGAGGGATATTGTAGACGGCATGGGCATCACAAAAACTGAGGGGGTTTTCAGACGATGCTGCGAATTCACTTTGGATGCGTTGCGAGAAGAGCAGTACTCAATCATGACGATTCTGGACGTGTTGCGCTACGATCCGTTGTATACATGGTCAATTTCACCACTACGCTTGGCCAAGCTCCAGAAAGCACGAGGCCCAGATGAAGCCACATCGTCTGAGGATCCGGAGCAGAGCGACGCGGAATCAAAGAAGGGCAAGAAACAGGCAGGACATACAAATGAGCCGTCAGAGGCAGACCGGGCGCTTGAAGTGGTTAGGAAGAAGCTCTCCAAGGCTCTGAGTGTGACGGCGACGGTCAATGACTTGATCAATCAAGCGACGGACGAACGGAACCTGGCTGTTTTATACTCAGGTAAGTACAGCACTCTGTAGAGACATGAATTTGAGAGGTTCAATGCTGACAAGCACTTTAGGTTGGGCAGCTTATGCATAAATCCCCATTACAGCGAGAAAAGGCCATGGCGTGGAAGACGACAATGCTAGTACAGATCTGGAGGACGACAGGATAGAACATGTAGAGAATATTGCAGTGCATAAGGACATACAGAAAGACATGTACTTAGTGTAAAATAAGCATAGCGAGCTAATGTACTTTTTTTTTTCCTTCTTTAAAAAGGCATTCAAGCTACCTGCACTCGCAAGTGAACATATTTTGCCTCGCCACCTCCTGTGTTGCAATGTTACTGCGCCCGATCGCTGGAACGGCAGAGCTATCCCTGGCGAGGGTGGCGTTGTACGCGGGGAACAGCTCCGCTACGATGCACTAAAGCCGGGCGGTGGCTAATCTTATCGCCGGATTACCTCACTGAGCTGATGATACCGAGCTCCATCACTCCCATCAGCCACAGCAGCTTCAGCTTCAAAACGCAGCGTGCCACATTGCATCGTCCATTGCTAAATTTCCGAGGCAGCCTTGACTACTACAGATCCAGCCTTGGAACGAACACACCTCGTTCCGAGCAAACGACGCCGGGAGTGACCGACGCCTCGGAATCGCCTCTCGACCTTCTCACCTCCTCCTCTTCTCCCTGTGACGGCTGGTGCGACAAAACCAAGCCGTTCACACCGGGGCCACCGCGTGCTCGCCTATGCAATCCGCGACAGATAAGACCGAGAGCCCCTCGCGCCGTCGCCAACGCCTATCTTCCTCGTCGTCGTCGTCTGTCGCCAACGCGCCGAAGCGCCTCAAGCCCGGCGACGACGGCTCGCCTCCGTCTCTGCCGCCACCGCCATCAGATACAGCCATGGCCAGTGCCAAGGCGCGCGGAAAACTACCCGACGTCGTCGACCTGACGGCGAAGCCATCGGCGTTCCAGCCGCACAGCGGCGCGAAGAAGCTCGTCATCAAGAACCTGCGCAGTCCGAGCCATCGAAATGCCGAGATCGAACAGTACTATGCCCATACGGAGAAGGAGCTAGACGAGGCACTCGAGGCTGTCTTTGAAGACAAGAAGCCAGCTGTGCCGCTCGAGCGTCTGTATCGGGGCGTCGAGGATGTTTGCCGAAAGGGAAGCGCGGAGAAGGTATATAGGATGCTCATGCGGCGCGTCGAGAGACATCTGCAGGCTGTGGTCTTGCCGCGAATACGCCAAACCGGCACGACGTCGAATATCGAGGCTCTCAAAACTGTCCTCGCGGAATGGAAGACGTGGAATACGCAAACGGTAAGGGAGATCAAACACTAAATTATCATAGACAGGCTGACTGATGCTGGTACAGATCCTCATACGATCAACTTTTAGCTATCTCGATCGCACATACCTTTTACGCGAGGCCTTGCCGTCTATTAACGATATGACGATATCATACTTTCGACGAATGCTCTTTCAGCAGCAACCCAACACAGCCTCCCGCCCGTTAGATGCAGAGGTAATAGGCGGCATTTGCGACTTGATTGAAATTGATCGACGAGGCAGCCAGGCTTTGGATGGGGACCTCCTCAAAGCTGCCGTTAGAATGCTATACGTTCAGGGCGTCTACACTCGCCACTTTGAGCCTGCGCTGTTGAAGGAATCCAAGGCGTTCTTTGAAGAGTTTGGCGAAACCTGGAGCAGTTCGAGCCTCAAGGACTATATTGCCGCTTGCGAGAAGCTATTGGCAAAGGAAGATCATCGCTGTATTGCGTTCAATTTCGATAGCACCACAGAAAGACTGTTGATGGACTCCGCACACAGCATTCTTATCAACGACTACTCCGACAAGCTTCTCAACAGTGGCAGTTTGGCCAATCTGATGGCCGACAAGGACATTAAATCGATGAAGGGCCTGTACGATCTGCTCAAGCTATCCAGCCTTCAAAAGAAGCTCAATGGCCCATGGAGTGACTATATACGCAGGGCAGGCGCCTCCATCATCTCGGATAAGGAACACGGTGATGAGATGGTCATCCGCTTATTGGAACTTCGCCGATCTTTGGATCTGATGATTCGCGATGCATTTGCCAAGGATGAAGATTTCCTATGGGGTATGCGCGAAGGCTTTGGCAAGTTTATGAACGATCGTTCAACAGCAGCTTCGTGGGATACAGGGACATCCAAGATTGGCGAAATGATTGCTAAACATATTGATATGCTTCTTAGAGGCGGTCTCAAGGCGATGCCAAAGTCTCTACTCTCAGACGACCACGATCGCGCTGCCGCTGAGAGGGAAGGGCAGGCTAGCACTGCTGATGAAGACGCGGAGCTGGATAGACAGCTTGACCAGGCACTTGAATTGTTCCGTTTCATTGAAGGAAAGGATGCATTCGAGGCCTTCTACAAAAAGGACCTGGCGCGACGATTGCTTATGGGCCGTAGTGCCAGCCAGGATGCTGAGCGCAACATGCTTACGAAGCTTCGTGGTGAATGCGGCGCCAACTTTACCCACAACCTGGAGCAAATGTTCAAAGACCAAGAGCTCGCCAAGGATGAAATGGAGGCATACAAGCAGCACTGCCAAAACACTTCAGACTCGAAGCCGGCGATTGACTTGCAAGTAATGATTCTTTCCGCGGCAGCTTGGCCGACGTACCCGGATATCCGGCTTAATCTACCCGATGAGGCTGCCAGTCAGATTGAGCGATTTGACAGATACTATAAAGCCCAGCACACAGGCCGCGCACTGACGTGGAAGCACTCCCTCGCGCACTGCTCCATCAAGGCCACGTTCCCAAAGGGACCCAAGGAACTGCTGGTGTCGGCGTTCCAGGCAGTTGTCCTGCTAATGTTCAACTCTGTGCCGGCCGATGGCTTCCTAACATATGACCAGATCTCCCAGGGAACCGGACTGCAGGGCGGCGAGCTGGAACGCACACTTCAGTCGCTCGCCTGCGGCAAAGCAAGGGTAATAACCAAGCACCCCAAGGGGCGAGATGTGAAGAACACGGATACGTTTACCTTCAGCAAGGGCTTCACGGATCCTAAATACAGAGTCAAGATCAACCAGATCCAGCTCAAAGAGACCAAAGAGGAGAATAAGGCCACACATGAGAGAATTGCCCAGGACAGGCGCTTCGAAACTCAGGCTGCCATTGTTAGAATTATGAAGAGCCGCAAGAGCATGGGTCATGCAGAGCTTGTGGCTGAAGTCATCAACCTGACCAAGAAGCGTGGCAGTGTTGAGCCCGCAGCCATCAAAAAGGAGATTGAGAGGTGTGTACATCCGCGACATGTTACAGGTTTAATGCTCCTCCCTTGCTAACAATAATTCCTCCGCAGTCTCATAGAGAAGGACTACATTGAACGAGAAGATAACACATACGTATACTTGGCGTAATAGCGCCGACATCGCGAGGATGTATAGATAGGGACCCATAAGCTGGGCTTACATAGAGTTCGGATGCAGCTTTCAATGCCATCGTGCCCAATACACACTGTCACACAACGTTCTATGTTTTACATACGACACCTGAATTAAGGCGTCCGGACGCCTTCTTGACATTGCCGCGAACAATAGTGCTTACACAGCGAACGGGTCGCAATTACGATCCGGGACGTCCGCTTGCATGTGGCGTAGTCGAGTAGGGCACGAATTATATTAAACAAGTAAGGCGAGTGATGCTCACATGAACCTATCGGCGAGACACCGGGCCATGATCACTACAGCTTCGCCCCCAGCAACATCAATGTCAGTGTGTCAAGACTACAGCGATGCGCGGCGATGCTGAGCTGTCATGCATAAAGCCACACATGAGTGTGCAACCACCCAAACGCTTACGGCTCTACGCCCCGCACCCGCCCTGCCCGTACCAAAGCAGTTACGAAAATGAGGCTGTCCCTTGTATTAATCGTGGCAGTACAAATACCACCCTTATAAAGGCCATCATGTGACTGTACTACCTGTGTTTTAGGAAGGTGGTGTTGAGTGCTCTGGGACGCCTTGCAAGGGGCGAGACGCCGAACTTCGGTCTGCCGGTGGCTGTGAGACTGGGTGGTGGGTGTGGTGACGTGGGATGTCTACGATAAATCTGGAAATAGTAGAACGAGCTATAGGGCGCCGCCGCCTTGTTTCATTGCTTGCGTGAACGATAGGTGTGCTGGAAGCGCTGTAAGGTTCACCGAGAGAGTATGTAAAGTGGTTGCCTCCCGCGATGACTGGCCGCGCTTTTTCTTTATTTGTATGACGAACTTCTCTTTACGTATTAGAGTACTATTATACGTTATTACATTATTTGGTTTCATACATTGTCCATTATGGCATCAGGGCAAGTGCCGCAAGGGGCTCCTCATGGAAACCCCCAGCCACAACAACAATCCCAACAAAGACCACTACAACACCAATACCAGTGGCGACCTACAGGTCCAGTTTACCACGATGCCCATCCCAACCCATCAGATGTACCACCACAAAGACGACGTCTGCCTAGAGCAGTCATTGACACCCGTCCGCCAGAGGGTACAAGACAGCAAGAAAAGCCAGATGATGCCACATCACGGAAATTATTGTCGGAGTATGTGGTAGTTTGGCTCAAGGTGCTGAAAGATGTGGATGATAGCGGGAACCCATTGCCATTATCATGGGGACTGTGCGACTGGGGCGAAAGCGCCAAAGTACCTGAGCGCGAGGCTGCTTCAAGAGTCGCACAGCTTACGAAAATGGGCCCGGGGATAGCGGATAAGCTACACGACTCGCCTGTGGACTTGAAACGAACAATCGATCAAATACGGGAGAAAATTGAGGACAATGATGCGGACAAGAGATATCAGTATGAATTAGTTCAGATGGATTATAAGTATCAAGACGTGGCGGCAGCACCCCCAAAAGCCGAAGCTCAGGGCAGTTCAAGCACTCAGAAAAGTCAGCAAAAAGACAAGAGCAAGATCAAAGACAAGGAGCGCGGTGCGAAGAAAGCCCCCGAGAAGAGAAAAGAGGCGGGCATGAGATGGATATATGGAGTCCAAGACTCCAAGAGCAGAGCCAAAGGCAAGGAAAAAGAGAAGCACAAGGGCGACGAAGGAAAGAAGGGCAAGAAGGGCAAAGAGGAGAACAAGAATAACGGCAATGACAAGAGCAAGGGAGAGGACAAGAAGAATGCCAAACCCATCGGAGATCCAGAATCTGCGACACTCTACTTCTTGCGGTCACCGGGGCGCCACGAGAATGCCGTTTTTATGCTGGAGCAGCTGAATGAGTCCAAGGCGCGAACACCCGGCAACGATTCATCAAGCCAGCAGCGGATGCAGGCACCCCCGCTTCAGCACCCGTGGAATCAGTATGCCGCAAGCTCACAGCAGCATCCGGGTATGCAAGCCCATGCCCAACACCGTCAACAAGATCCTCCGCAGATCCCGACCAGCCAAGCGGAATGGATCCGCCAGCGCATGGCTGATGCCCAGATCCCCATTCGGCCTCAGCAACAAGGGGCCTCCCAAGGGCAATTTGGCCGGGCTAACCAACAAATTCCTGTTACACAACAGCCCGCTCAAATGCAGCCAGGAGAACAAACACGGCACTATCAGCATCAGGGAGCGGCAGCAGGGCAGCAAGGGCCAGCGCCCGGCGTTCAACAGCCTCAGGGACAGGCACAACGCCAGGCATATCAGATGCCAGATGCACCCAGAGTTCCTCCGCCACCGCCAGTCCAGCCAAATATTCCTGTTCAAAACCGAGGAGCGCCAGCAGAAGCAGGTCACCCGGACCCGCCTACCCAAAGACCCTCATTCGAAGATGACCATGACGGCCGGACTTGGCATCGCGATGGCCATCATACTGGGCAGAGGCGGCCAAGCACTTTGAGGAATCGACACCATCGCCATGGATCCGAAGGAAGAGACTTTATATGGTCGAGCGAATCCATGGGGTCCAGAGAGGACTTTGATGACGATGACGAGGATGGCATCTTCACCGATGAAAGCTCAAACGAGTCGTTCACCTCAACGTATCTGTCATATATGGAAGCTGCAAAGGAAAAAACTGACATCGAGAGGGAACGCCAGCGGAGCGGTGCTCGTCATGTGGAAGACTATTGTTGGCCACGCGGGCAGCGAAGTTCGCCTTCGGACGCCGGAAGACGATCGCGCCGTGAGCGTCACCCAAGTCTTTCAAGGCGACGCGGTCATACCCCGGTCAGGCCGGATGCCGATCATGGTGAAAGACGATTCAGGCGGTAGGGTGTAGTGAGGTTGTTTGTGCCTAGGGAGGAAAACAGCAGTAAAAAACGCGGCACAGTCGTCTGTCTTATAGACGGGGAGGACTTCGTGATTCACGGTTCATGTCGGTGGTTACCTAGCAGACGCGTGCTTTCGGGAAGTAGTGTACAACAGACACCGCTGATTCAAGGAAACAGTATTGCCCTTATAGATACCCATATTATACAGTATTTAAGTCCTGTACTACACTGATCAAATAAAAATGTCGGTCTTGGATTCTGTTGTGTTGGTGTAAGTGGTAATTTACCAGACTGTATGACTAAGCATGGTGGTGCCGAGTTTGTGGTGAAAGCGCGACTCACGACGCGACTGCCCCATGTCGTGTTCCGCGTCAAAGGGCCACCACTACCGCCGGCCGATTACCAGTGTCTTATCAGCCACGGCGGGTGCAATGGTCCTCTAGACGTGTGCACGCCTCAGGCTATTTACGATTTGGTCTGCTTAGTGCGTTTTCGAGGCAGACCACGCCGAACCCTCCAACAATTCAACATTCACGGTGCATCCGTCACGCGGAAGCTCGACGTCCTCCCTTTGTAGCCGTTTTATGCCGGCTGGAATCACCAGCTTGGCCCTACGATCCTTGCCCAAACCCCGTCGCAGCCTTTTCCAGAGCGCCAACCAGCTCGTACATGGTCACATAGCGAAGAGGAAATCACACTCTGAAGCGGTAGCCGAACCAATGCTGGGAAAGGCGGCTCGCAACTATGAGGCGAACCAGCCGCCGCCTCGAAATGGCCTGGAAAAGGAACTCTTCCCGTCGAGCATCCCGACGCCCGCAAAGGGCGACATTCGAGACCAGATGAGGAAGAAACCGACGCCGTCCAACTATTTGACGTCGTCTCCCTCCCAGAGGCCGAATGCTCAGCGCGCATCACGACCGCTCGATACCAGATCTGGCAACAGGGCCGGCGGCGGGACGGGCAAGGGATCGTTGGCCTCACTCTACGGCAACACAGCCGCTTCTTTCAAGCATGAGACGGAGTGTATCGACTTGACGGACGATGCGAAACCGATTACAAAGTCACAAGATGCCGTCTTCTTCGCCGAAGACGACTTTAGCGACGACGACGACCTCGATCTTGACTTCAAGGCGCCTTCGGCCGTTTCTCCCTCGAAATTCATATCAGTCACTTCTTCTGCTACGAAGGAGAATATGCCACCACCGCCTGCGTCTGCCCGGTCCACTAAATCAGACATTCCCATACCGTGGTCTTCGTCGCCTCTCGCCCACTTCCAACCGCCCGGGAAGCAATATAGTGTGCCGCGGAACGCTGACGAGATCGACTCTTCTCTGAAGCGTGAATCTTCAGGCGAGAATGACGCATTGGAGACTCCGGCTCCTAAAAAAGCCAAGAAACGCGAGCTGCCATCTGGTTTCAGAGCGGCAAAACAAGAAGAGGCCGATGTGGTCGAAATTAAGGCCGAATCACTCGCTACCCCGGACCAAAAAGAGAGCCGGAAAGGGTATGATATGCCGACTGCCAGTGTCGTACAAGAGTCAAAGAAGCAATTGAAACTACAGAGAAATATGAAGAAAGAGCCGGAAGATGCCGATGAGGACTCCGTGAAGGGCGAGCGTTCAAAGTCTCTCAAGCCACGTGCGGATACGATTGCGCTCAGCAGCGAACAGCGTTACGTTATAGATCTTGTTGTTGAAAAGGGGCACAGTGTCTTCTTCACTGGTCCCGCTGGAACTGGAAAGTCGGTCCTGATGAGGGCCATTATAAGTGAGATGAAGGCCAAGTATGGCGCGAGTTCGGAGAGAGTTGCTGTCACGGCTTCTACTGGCCTGGCTGCGTGTAATATCGGAGGCATAACACTACATAGCTTCTCAGGTATGTTTTTGTGCCAATTTGCACGTGGAGGCTTTATCGTGGCTGCTAACAGAGGTTGCAGGTATTGGACTTGGCAAAGAAGATGCTGCTACCTTGGTAAAGAAAGTTCGTCGGAACCCAAAAGCCAAGAATCGATGGCTCAAGACGAAATGTCTCATCATTGATGAAATTTCCATGGTGGATGGCGAATTATTCGATAAGCTGTCTCAAATAGGACGAACTATTCGTAATAATGGACGTCCGTGGGGTGGTATCCAGCTCATCGTTACGGGCGACTTTTTCCAACTGCCTCCAGTGCCGGATGCATCTAAAGGCAGAGACGCTCAGTTTGCTTTTGACGCAGCAACATGGGATACTTCCATAGACCACACTATTGGCCTCACACAGGTCTTCCGACAACGAGACCCCGAGTTTGCCAATATGCTCAACGAGATGCGGTTGGGTAAAGTTTCCGATGACACGGTACGGGCATTCAAGGCTTTAGACAGACCGCTAAAGTTTGCCGATGGTATTGACCTGGCGGAACTCTTCCCACTGCGCGCACAGGTGGAAGGATCCAATGAACGACGACTTCGCGACCTTCCCGGGCCCATTCACCGATTTGAAGCCGTGGATACGGGCGAGGAAGCCATCAAGGACAAGCTACTGGCCAATATGATGGCTCCCAAGGCTATTGAGCTTAAAGAGGATGCACAAGTGATGCTGATAAAGAACCTCGACGAGACGTTGGTCAACGGCTCACTCGGCAAAGTCATTGGCTTTTCGGACGAGCGAACATTTGAGATGGGCGGCAACACTAGCGACCCTGAAATGGATGCGGCGATGAGCAAGGCCAAAAAGAAGCTGAGCGGATTTAGCCGCGACCCGGACTTGTTGTCTAGCGGAAAGAAGTACCCGATTGTGCAATTCATTTCGGCCAGCGGTGTGCCGCGGGTGATACTCTGCCAGCCGGAAGAATGGAAAGTCGAGCTCCCCAACGGAGATGTGCAAGCGAAGCGACAACAGGTACCTCTGATTCTGGCATGGGCACTTTCTATCCACAAGGCGCAGGGACAGACGCTGGAGCGCGTGACTGTCAACCTCGCAAAAGTGTTTGAAAAGGGTCAGGCGTATGTTGCTCTGAGTCGTGCGACGACACAACAGGGACTGCGTGTTGTAGGATTTGACAGGACCAAGGTAATGGCCCACCCTAAGGTGGTGGACTTTTACAACAAGCTGGCCAAGGTTGACGGGGAGGGGATGCCAAAGACCATGCTGGATTTTATTGCTGGACGGCGCGGAGGTTTTCATTGAGAGGTGACGGCAGGATAGACGAACTGGGCATACCCACGGCGCAACGGTGAACTTTCAGGACGTTCTTTGTTATGGTTTTTCCCCTTTGTCAAGATCCCACACAGCATTTACACGTGGAGGACTGCCTCCACGGAGGTTTGTGATTTTGGCTCCTTACAATACATGAGTAGTTATAAAGGCTTGTCGGATCCATAAGCTATATAACTCGTCAATATGAATGCTTTTCGGGCTATACTAATATTGATTAATCTAAGTTTATCAGCCAAGCTGGCGGTGTTCCGAGCTGGACATGACACCAAAAGTGATGTCGTGCGAGCTGGAGCTGCTACTATGGGTCGCCCTGGTGGGCGCCGTCTTCACCGTGCGTGGGCCGGCAGGCATGGCGGGGCATCATATCGATAGGCATGCCGCCCCCAGCCCATGACTCTGACGGCCAACCAGGCGGCGCGTGGGTCCTTGCCCAATCCCGGCCTGCCAAACTAATACTAGGCTCCTCCAAAACCTGCAAATGGCCAGAGCCAGAACAGGTCACCAAGAATCTGTCCAATTCATTGCAGCGAAACCACGACCGGTTACGCTCCCCTTGCCCTTCGCGCGAATTCATAGAGACAGAAAACCAAGATCTTGGCCGACTGCGCATTTCATCGTTGCAGACTGAGACATCAACGAAGACTTTCTGCTTCTCCCAGGACCGGCCATCAACATTCTCGAAACGCCTAGGACGAACGTTGCGACGACAGCATTCTCCCCCCTTTCCTTGTGCAACAGGATACACCAACGGCCGACGACGAGATAATACCTCGACTGTGCTTTCAAGAGTCGCGAATACCCGGACTCGTTATTTTTTAACCCCTGCCTCTCGTTGCTGTGTCTCGACTTGCCTTGTCGAGTGCCTGCCCCCCCCCCTCAACTGATGACGGAATAAAAGCACACTGCTGGCTTTGCTTACCGAGTGGGTGCAAAGCTGCATTTGCCGCCGTGTGGGTAACGAGGGAGCGCAGAACTATAGGGACAAGGTGCTCTTGGAGAATATCAGTTTCATCCGACACTTGATCTGACGAGTCGACCATCATCATGGCGAGCCAGTTCATCGGCCTGCGCATGCGGGTGGTTCTCCGTGAACCGCCGGGATACCAGCTCATTGGCGTTGTTCGAGATGTCGAGGCCGGCAGCAGCTTGACTCTGACGAATGGTCCGTACAGCTCTGGCGAAACCAAACCAGTGGCGAAAGTTTGCTGACTCTTTCATTCTAGTGTACATCCCATCGACACAGCAGCATGCTCCTCACACGCGAATCAATGCCCTGAATATCGCAGACCTCTCCGAAGTCGCGCAAGAGCAAGCGCCCCCTCCTCAACCGCCTGCGCACACGGCGCCGAAGACACAACCCGCCCCTGCGCATCCACCGCCTGCGGCCAAGTTTGTCGATCCCGCCATCTTGAGCATGGGCCGCCCGCCTGTCTCTGCTACAACTTCTGTGTCGGGGGTGGAGGGTGCAGGAGTCAAGATTGATGGAGCGCCGTCGCATGCAGGCCCGCACCCTGGCGAGGCGCCCGACGGTGGTGACCTCGGGAAGCTCCTCAAAGGCTTCAACATCACAAAGCCCGCTGTGGATTTGCCTAGCAAGGAGAACATCCCGACCCCCGACGGTACACCGCAGAAGAAAAAGTCTCGCGCCAAGAATGGCAAACAGTCGAGCACTGCAGGGACCCCGACGGGCGCTGTCCCGGGAAGCCACGGCAAGGGCTGGAGACAAACCCCGATTCTACAGAGCACTGCCTCCTTTCAACCATTCAAGCATCTCAAGAAGAATGGTAAGGGCGGTGCTGCTGATAACGGATGGGCTTCCGAAGACGTCACAGAGGACTTGCCCGAGTTCGACTTTGAGAATAATCTGGCCAAATTTGACAAGCGGACCATTTTTGACCAGATGCGCCGCGATGACGCAGTTGACGAGGCGGACCGTCTCGTGTCGCACAACCGGAAACCGAAACCGGGAACGGCGGGCGGCAAGAACCTGCACTACTCGGAAAACGTGCTGGACCTCCCGTCGACGCACAATGCCGACTACTGGAACAGCGAGGCAGAGGTTGGTGGTGAAGCCAGCGAGCGGCTGAGCAGCCGCGAGCAAAGAAATGGCCAGGCTGCACGAAGAGCGGACAGCAAGTCGGGCCCGTCACGGCGGTCACAGTCGCGCAAGGCTAGTGCAGCGGCCGGGCAGCCGCTGAGCAGGGTCAACTCGAGCGTACGTCCGGCGCAGGTTTCCCGGCTGTCCAGCCCGCGATCTGGTTACCGAAGTACTGACTACATGCAGCAACAACTGCAGCAGCCCGGCCTGTACCTTGTTCCGTCCAACCGACGCTTAGAAGCCATCTCGACCCTGCAGATGCTCAACCTGGAGAACATCGCCGCCAACGAGGTTGGCTTTAGTGAGAGTCTCATGGCGGAAAATGCCGGACGTGGCATCGCCCAAGTGGCCGTTTTGGCATTGTCTGACCCAGCAATGAAAGTGCGGTATGAGCTGGCAGGTGCCAATTCATCTAGCGATGTGTCTCTTAGCAGTTCGACCATTGTGATTCTGGCTGGTAACAACAAGTCCAGTATCCGAGCACTGGCGGCGGGCCGACATTTGCGCAACAAAAACTACGATGTCGTGGTGTGTCTCGTGGGCATTGAGCGAGAGCGTGATTTGCTAGAGGACCTGCGGCGGCAAATCCAGCTGTACCGGAGCTTTGGCGGAAAGGTGCTCAACAAGAATGACTTCTTCGAACAGCTACGTAAAACCGCAGCGTCAGGATCAGGCAGCTCCGTGTCACTCATTGTGGATGCCCTGCTCGGCCTGACAATGTCATTCGAGGAGCTACGCATCGGCGACCAGGCGACCGTGTACGAGCTAATGGAGTGGGCAAATCGCAACGAGGCATTCGTGCTGTCCGTGGACGTGCCGTCAGGCATCGACCCTACGACGGGCAAGGTCGCCATCATTGACGGCTCGCAGCTGTTCATCAAACCCAAATATGTGGTTGCTGTTGGCACGCCGAAGCGAGGGCTGCTCGAGGCCGTGACGCCGCCTGAAGATGGAGACCCGCTAGCGCTGGGCTCCGTGGCGCAGGATGACGAGTGGAGGCTATTCATTGTTGACATGGGGCTGGGACATGCGGTTTGGCGCAAGGCGGGCACCAAGATTCGTCGAGGCGTCGATTTTGACGGGAAGTGGGTGCTTGAAATGAAGTACCGTGGCCGCAAGGAATATTCTGATGACGAGTGATGGCCCGCTTCGCAAAACATCTTCTTTTGTCTTTGTTTCTTACTTCTTTTCGAAAGAGTTAGCTACTGTGGCCGGTTTGCCACTGTGTATAAGAGTTTGCATATTGCCGGCGTTTTGGGCGGGATGGACCGGATGGATGGATGGATGGCTGGGCGGTACTGGGATTGTAACAAATGGTGCTAGCATCTGATACTATGGGCTAGAAGATGGACTAATACCCAAATAAATGCTTTAATTCTTCCATACTGAGAATCCGGTATTCTAAGTGCTTGTTCGCCGTTCATCATGAGAAAACGAGCCTGAACTTGTTGTCGCTGTCTCATTGCGACACGCGCGCTGCAATTCGAGGAATGGGAATGTTCCACGTATTTATTGTCCGTCCAGTTTCCCTGCGCTCCCCAGATAAATAGTCCACGCAGTGGTACTTCTAAATAACGTTGCACGCTCAGGCTGCCTCGCGGTCCGCCGATACAGTGCTGTAAGCACTCTTCATTGGCTTCTTCCCCTCCTTCATAATCAGAGTCCCGACAACAGATAGCCCCAGACAGCCTGTAGCGGCTATTATAAGGCGCTTCCATGCTTGCGCGAAAGACTGGACAATTGCGTCACGCCCCGGACTGCCTGGCTCGTAGGACAGCTGAACAACAATGGACCCGGCAATACGATTGGCCTCCGACTTGAGCTCATACGGCAAGTTTGCTCTCAATGCCGGAAGCAATGTATTTCTCCATATGGCGGTTGAGATGGTCGACCCTATTGCGCCGCTCAGCATTGATGCCATGTAGAAGAGCGCGATGCGCATTGCCACCTCGCTCGGCTTGGCTTTATCCAAAACTGCCATCATCATGGAGACGGTTATTGTGCCGGTTGAAATGGCAAGCAAGACTCTACAAACGATGATGCCAGCAAGAGAGGAACTGGGCTGACTGCAATATATCATTAGTCCCGTAGACAGGACCATCAAAATAACGCCGCCAGCTGTGACAGCTCTGTATCGGCCGGTATAAGTCATCAACCTAGAGGAATCCTATTAGTGAGCAAACAAAATCTGCGCATGCCAAGCTATCATTCACTCACAAACCAGCAAGTCCTGAGATAAAGCCCCAGCCCATGTAGTACACATTGCTTATGTATCCCGATGTTTGAACACTTTGAAAGAAGACGACCTGCAAATAAGACGTAAAGTAGGCGCCAAAGATCCTTTTTTGTCAGTTACGGCGTGCATAAGAGCATTTTAGTCAACGTACATGAAACTGAGATACTCGCCGGAAACGCACAAGACAGCGCCCCAGGCTGAGCGATCTCTAAGAATGTTCAAGGAGACAAAGGGAATCGGGCACAGGTACTTCTCATACCCCACCAGTGCCAGAAGAGAAATCACACTTGCAACAAACGTGGCAATGAAGGTAGCAGAGCTCCAACGGATTAGTCCAGCAGTGGCAACAGAGATGGAGACGAGTAGCATGCCAATTCCAATGCATGCGAGTAGCATTCCGATAACTGGTACGGGTTGTAAGTGATGAAGCCTTCATCAGAAACCATGGAAGTTGCTTTGCATACCGTCAAACTCAATAGCGTACTGTCGCAATGACTTTGTTCGTCGTGCCGGCTGCGAAAGCCCTTGTGCTGGCTTTTCAACAGTCGATTGCCCCCATATCATAATAAACACCATGATTCCGCCCGAGACTGGGACCATAATGGCAAACGCCCAGAATGCCCACCTCCAACTGCTGTGCTTGAGAAAGGCTTCGGCCATGGCAGGCCCTGCAAAGGGCGTAACCAGGTAAGGCAAGGTTGTAAGACCATACGCGAGGGCCCGGCGACGTGGGCTAGCGCAGTCAACTACAAATACTCGCAGGAGATAGAGTAAGCCCCCAAATGCGGCTTCGAAAATTATCTTTGTAAAACTCATCGTTAGTTTTCATCATAAAGAAAAAGACACCATGAAGACTGACATATGCGGCTGAATACCATTCGACATTCCGGCAAGTAGCCATGAGTATGTGACCTAAATAGAGAGTACTTGTCAGTGTTGACCGTTGTGTGCACATCTCGGTTCCTCTGTATATTACCAATCGTTTCCATTATAACAACCATGACCAGTGCGTGAATGTGTCCAAAAAGGTTAATAACCTTTGACAGAGGAAGTTGTATCACTCCAGACACAACAAAGGCAAGTAGATTGGTGAGCGGCAATAAGCTGTGCGCCGCAAAGTCGCTCACGATATAGGGAACCAAGGACATGGCAGTTGTTGATTGCAAAGAAATAATTATCAGCATCAGATATGCACTGCGCCAAAGTTAGCCGTAGATCGTCTATCGTCGCCAAAGGCTTACCCTGCGAGAGCTGCATATCTAGATTTGTTAGACCAATTCGCTATGACTTGAGGGTCATATTTGTCTCCCGTCTCGTCAACCTCGTCATCACTTGGCTTTTCTAGTGCTGTTGTTTCTATTGGTGGCTTAATATCGCCCTGCGCCATTTCTTTTCGTGTTTTGCTAGAAGCAAGCATGATTGCTGTACTGGGTGGCACGAAGAAAAGAAAGCTCCGAGGGATTAGGCGGTCTGGGAAGGGTAATAGCGTGGATATGGTCGCATATTATTTACATCTGATAAAGTTCAGCTGATTGATAAGATCCACTCAAGAGCCATTTGGGCAGCTCGTAATAATAGGGAAAACTCTTGGTGGCGTTTGCCACTAACTGGTCTGGAATCATCGTTTACCCTGCTAGCGACAGTGACTGTTTATGAGTCGAGCCCCCACACCTTCATTGTCACTGGCAAGATCATCAACACGCATTGGCATGATCGGGGTTAGTCGGCCGACACTGCATGTAAGGCCCAGGAGACCACACACTGACCAGTTACAGCCTTCGCTTCAAATTCGGCTCTTGAGTCATTGACGGATATGCTTGTCGTTCATACCCAGAGGTCTACCTGTGTAAGGCAAGATCGGAACACAACGTCCTCGATGGCAGGGCCATAATTCCCACAGCAGTAAGCCTATAAGGCAGTCAAGGTGCTTTTCGCATGATTTATAACTGATTTTATGATGAATGCCTTTCTATTGGGTTGGTATTCCAAAGTTGCCGCCCACAACACGCCGCGAGCTCCGACACTTCAGTGATGGGTGCAAACATTTAGCGTCTATTCTCAGGTAGCCTGTGGAACATTCTTCCAGAATGGAACCATAAATTTAGCCAGCACCGCGTATGGTTCATATCCCTGGCCGTGACAAATGACATCCATATTCAGATGCACCTCCTCTCGTGTGCAGAGCCCATGCACCAACGCTGGCTTGTCATCCTGAATGCTAGTACGCTTCACATAGTCATCGCCCAACAACAAGCAAGCTCTTTGCCGGTAAACATGAACTAGTCCAGCGCTGCTGTTACTAGATCCAAATTTGTGCGCCGTGCCACCGTCGGTGAATGCCGGTACTTCGTGACCGATGGTTGTGGTAGAGGGTTCCGTGACCTGCACGAGAGCTCGAAGTCTGTCCAAGAAATAACGATAGTCCGCGTCTTTTGAATTGAAGATGCTTGTCAAAAGATCAAAGCCACATGATGCCATGAGCGACAAAGCTTCATCAGCCAACCCTGGCGGCGCATGCTGTTCGCCAGTGGTTCCTGCAAAATATTGCAAAGAATGCCACAATGTTTTCATCAAGTTCCAATATGTCGTTCTCATGAAAACAGTCATATTTACGGTTTCGTGAGATACCTCACGCAGTACATTTGGCTCCCCTACTTCAGGAAGGCGAGCATACACTTGGTCGGCGAGCAGAGCGCCATGCAGCGTGAGCACGTACTCTCGTACTGCACGGATCAAGTCTCTATTTTCTCTTTCCGAAATCTCTTGTGCCTGAAAATTCTCCAGGATGTTCCAATCCCAATCTGTGAACTGCCTGTTCTGGCCGGAGACTATGTTATGGGCCTCATTGAACGCCTTGGATACTGGGCCGTAGATTTTGCACAGAAGCTCATAATGCAGGAAAGCTCGGAAAATCGTACGACGCTGGTTCAAAGAAAGTGATGCGATGCGAAAGGGCTTGTCATTTTCCGCCTGAAGAAAATGCTGGCTCTTGCGGATAAAGTGACTTTTATGTGACCAAACGGGCAATTGACGGTATGCACGGGGCATATAGGCACTCGCCGCCTTGCCAAGATAGTCCTCCACGTAGAGGCGAATAACACTAAAGAGGCCATCAAGCTCTCTAACTGCCTCGAGTCGAAGATGCTTTACTAGCATGGGGTTCGGTAGCTCGCCCTTACCCCAAGCGCGTAAGTGACTGCTAACCTTCGTATTGTGTTTGCTCCGTGAGCCCTTGGTCCTCTTTGGGAAGTGAATTATAGCCAATGCATCCTGGACAAGGCCGACATCCGTTTCTATGGTTGTATAGCCAGAAACGAATTGGGTGACAGAGGCCCGGCGAAGTCGGAAAAGGGATGGAGACGCAAATGAACCACGCAAAGCCTCCTTGATATCGGAAAAAGATTGTAGAATCTTGAGCTGAAGCTCTGCAGGAAGCTTTGCGAAAGGATCCATCCTGGCCACCGTGTGCGACTACTGAAGCACTGAGGCCGAACCTGCGTGTGGTCTTGCAGTTAGAGGCTCCCTAACTTGAGTCATTGTTCTCGGAAAAATTAATTCGCTATGGTCTGCGGCTGAGCCTTTTGCCCCAGTCGCGGCTGAGGAGAGCCTGCCGCGTGATGGGGAGTAGCATAGATGGATAAATTGTACTAGCATTACCAAGCCAGAACCAGCTATTTATTGCGGAGTACCGCGATTAATTATCTTCACCATACAAAGGCGTTATATTTTCGATGCCATACGCAACACGGTTGCCGTGCTCTGGCGTCCAGCTCATTTCGAACCGAGTATTTGGGACATGGGCAAACCTGCTAATCTGCGCGCATAAATCATTCTCCCATGCTGCCACATCCGTGGCCCAGGAAGTGTCGCGATAAAGCTGATCTGGAGCTCCTCTAGCGGTAATTCAGCCAGAATGTCACAGACATCTTTCCATGCAGGGTCGCACGGCGCCCGAGCGAACCAATACAGATACTCATCACCGTGGGTTTCATGATCTCGAAAGCGCCACCTCAAATAAATGCTGTGGATATTTTGCCAGCGATTTCGCGGGATAATATCTAGGAACATCTTTAGCTCCTGTAGCGATCCAAATACAAATATGTGCTGCGAATATAGCATGTCAATCGCCTCAGTATAGCTAGGAGCTTGGTCAGCCAAACACATCAAGATACTACAGCCCATGGCGATAACGCGTACATTCCTCGGCACGTTCGTAACAACGACAGCAGATCCCAGTCGGGCTGCTGGTAGCGGCTGGCTGCGTAGCAACGAGCCGTGCAGTTATCACTGTTGCTCATGCAGCCGGCGTGCCAGACAACGCGGTAGCGGTCAGAACCAAAAATGTGAGCCTTTTGCCTGGCACCCCGTCTAGATAGAAAGTCTCCAGCATCGCCAGCTGCGTAATCACAGTACAGTCCGTATATGCGTTGGCGGATTTCCAAAGGTAACTTATAGAACAAAGACTGCTGCTAGGAGTCGGTCTTTTGCACTTTCCCGCGATCGGTTTGGGCGCCCAGGGGCAATGGCAATGTCAGGGCCCGTCGGATATGGCGTCTTTGTCTTCTTCTGCTACTCTCGGCACCTCGTCTAGCATAATGCTTCCGCATCCCTCGCCGCTGAAAGAAGGCAAGCAACCGCCTCATAAAATGGGGCATTTAGGCCAGTAGCAGATTTTCAGGCGGAAGTGTGACCTTAAATATTGTTCCGGAAGCTGCGCCGCAGGCATGGCAGGCAATTACGGCGTGGTCATCTGAGTGTGGTGTTGAATCAGGCTGTCTACCCTTGTGGTGGCTTCTGCCCTGCGCCTTGCTCTTGAGACCATCTAAGCCCCTTCGTGTTGTAGTCAGCATCCACTGGGGGGCCAGCCACGGGGAGCGGCTGCCAGGACACTAAGGCTAACGAAAGTGATGATTGTGACAAAATGCACCATGGGGAAAAATTGCGTTGACTGAGTTTGTTAAAAAGTAGATGAATCAAATTGATGAGGCAAGGTCAAGATAATACTATTGTTTCTTGTCACTCGGTCACGCCTGGCCGTGCTCTGTCTATGTACGGACTACCACATAACAGTCTAGTAGGGCCATTTCGTCGAGTCTGCACTATAGTACATAGTACAACAGTGAAAAGCCGCGCGGTGTTGTATATCTCATCTATGCCGATATATTATCACTCATCCAAGCCTCACCACCCAGATCTTTCTCGACAAAGGATCAGCTCCTCCTTATGCGAATTCAGGTATAGTCTTCTGCTGTGCTAATGGCTTGCCAGCTGCGCGCTGCTGTCTATACTTTAAGTAGCCTCCGGCAATCTCCTCTCTAGATAGCCCGTCCAAATTCAGTAGCACATCGCCAGCTGCCAGTAGCTGTTGCCGCAGACGATTAAAGTCCAGAGCATCGGCGCCGAAATATGGCGCCCACAGCGACCATGGCCCAGAAATAATTGCCATGGTCGGTATTAGAGCCAAGTGATACGGCGTACCGACCCCCCCAAAAGATTTATATTCGGGCACAACACTAGCATTGGGCAAGCCGATTCCGGGCATTACCGACATGCGATCCAAGCCTCTGTACTTCACGGCATCAACTATTGCCTCTCGTAGCGCATCAGACGGCCCGGCTGCCCAAAGGGTGGCCTCACTCTCCCCTGTGTAGACGAGGTCTTGACCAGAATGGGGCTGGTTCGGTATACTGGTCGGAAGAATCTCTTTGGCGCCCAGGTGCTCCAGTGGAAAGACGAGAGTGACGTTTCCGTCATCGTAGGTCTGGTCCAAACGTTTGGCGAGTGCCATGTTGCCGTCTGTGCTGTAGTGTAAATGCGACGTTGTGAACACAAACTGGAGTGTCTTGTTCCGCGATGACTTGGGTTGTGCTGCAAAGTAACGGGCTAGAGCGAGCACACCGGAGACGCCGTTGTCTTGAATCCAAGTGTTGCCGTCCGTGTGGGACGTAATGATCATCGTGTCAGCAGTCATCCCTGGCAGTGTGGCAAAGATCTCCTTGCTCGTCGCCAGAGCCATGTCGCCCCGCACATCGAGTTCCGCGGATAAACCCTGTGAAGCAGCCGTTTTTAAAAGCTCAGCGACTTCCACGCCGACAAATATGCCAGGAATGCGATACATTGTCCCTTCATGCGGATCAAAATATGACCGAACATATTTGTGCGAAACGTTCCAGGCGTATATGATGCCCAGTGCACCAGAGTTCGTAGCTGCAATAATTTCATCATGGAACTTGGCAGTATATGGACTGTAAGTAGTTTTAACAGAAGTATTACATTAGCAGTCGTCAGTCGAAGCGGCCGCGGCATGCACTTACCGAGCATAGCGTTCGTTGGCCAGCTTGTCCATATCCTCGGTTCGGAAAGTGCTTAGGGCAAAGAGAAGCGAAAACGGTATCGATTCGTACGAGACATCACGAATAATGATCTTATTCGTGGCATTCACAGATGAAATTTCGGTCTCCTGCGGAATACACAGGAGTCCGGCCTTGATCGGGTCGCCGTTTGTAAGTCGCGTGTAAGGCATTGCGCCAGCAACGTCGAGTTCTTTGGAGCATGCGCCAGGAGCGTGAATCCTCAGTGTAGCAGAGTCGTGCAAGTCGCCAGACTGTGGTTCCCATTTTGTGAGATTAATCGAATTGTACGACATCTGGAGACCGGGGATTTCTTTGAGCTGGCCATCAAGCCACTCAACGTGGACGTTCTGCCTCTCACTGGCCGTGCCTCGCAAGCCGGCACCCCCAATATGCTGGTTGATTTTGTAGAGATCATCGACAGAAGCAAAACTGTCATCCACAGACCTTCGAGTGTGTGATATTTTTAGTGCAGTGGCTCCCAAAACGAGAGTAGCAAGAAAAGTGATTGATCTGCCAGGCATCGCTTCCGTCTCTTGAGGAAGCCAAGAGTGAGATTTTTCGATTGCTTTGTGTACAAGACGGCGTTTTTTAAGAACTACAATCGCATAAATCTGTTGAATTTGCGAAATGTTTGACCCTTTAATACTTTTCGCGTATATGATGCATAGAACCGTTCTCCATGGGCCATTATGAGACCTGTTCGCGTTGTGGGGTTGATGTGGGCTGTGGCTTCAGCTCGTATCGACATTTCCTTTTTCGGAATTCTGGGGTAGCGATGGCTTGCCTCTTGAGAGCACGCATTGCTGGCAGCCTCCTTTCCTTGGCTTCCTTCCCTAGCGATGCAAGATTGGAGAATCCAAAGAAATTGGCCTCGTGTATATCACATGCCGCCAATTGAAGTACCGGATACCGGCTTGGCTACTGGATACCGGCTTGGCAGTCGCATCATGTTGCTGGTCGCTTTGCAAAATGGTGTCCCGTTTTCATGTGACTCGGTATACGCAGACTGAATGAGTGAGCACAACAAAGCCTTTTTCCTCGTAATGAAATGACTGTATTTCGCCGTCTTCACTTAAAACCAGTGGTGCTAGCCTGGAGTGCCACGCGATCATAGGACTATTCGTAAGCGCGAGATCGACACTGTACTCTGTAGAGGCTTCATATGATCACGTCGTCATAGGCCAGGGTTTGCATGCCACCCACGGCTCGAAAGAAGCGTACTTTGGTGACTCCATGCCCCAGTACAGTTCCAAAGTTGTGATGCGATATCCGACAATGTCTTGGGATGACCTGCGAGTCCGAGTCTACTAAGAGGTGAAGCTTCTCCACTGCCATTAGCTGCTCTTCAAATTCCACAGTCGCAAGGCAAAGGCGCCGTGCGGTTTCGACAGACCAGAGGCCCTCTGTGGATGGACACAAGTCAAGCATCTGGATTGCCTCGTGGCGGTGTTGTCTGTTGGGGCAGAGCTGCACCAGCGAAACGAGGCAGCCAATGGCGCCGAGGCCGAGTGAGAACGGCATGGCGCATAGAGGCTGTCTATTGCAACGCAGCGAAGTCAAGCAAACCTTTTCTAATTGGAGTATTCTCCGAAACGTTGGCATCTCATCGTTCAACGAGCGTTGGTAAAGGCAACAACACCGAACATATATACCGGCGAGTAAACATTGCGCAAGTGCAGCTTCCCACACCACAGAGGTTATCCCCTCTCCTCGCTTGGTAGACAGCCTGTCTTCCAAAGCAATCTGTAAAATGGACTGTTTTGCCGCTAGTTTGGAAAGAATTGTTTCAAATAACGGGTTCTGACAACGTCTCACAAATGATTGTGTATGAACAGCAATAATATTGCCAGAAGAATCGTGCTGGGTCGTTCGAAACAATCGCATGAAGTGCAACAATTCCTCAACGAGCAGCTCCAGCTCTGCGCCTAGTTGATGATCATTTTGTTCATGGCGCAGAGACAGGTCCTTGACCAGAACAGTCTCGCTGGCGAGGACAGACGCCGTCTTGTCGGCTTCTATGCCCATTGAATCAAAAAGCATGCTGGAGACGCAATACTTCTTTAATAGCCTGAGTGTCTCGTTCAGTTCTGGGTTGACTTCCTTGCCGTACGCTTCAACACCTTGCCGTGCGACGGAATACCCGCACCGCAGGTGAACGAGCATGTCAGCATGTCGGCTGTGAAGGCCCAGTAAAACAGCCATCAACAAGGAGCACAAGGCGGCTGTAGTTGTCTGAGCAAGTGATTGGGTAGATAGACGTCTTTGCATGGAGCGCAGGCAACGGCCATTCAAACGACAAGACTTCTCCGAGTAGTCATGCACCTGCTCCCGCGCCAGGTGCATGTGCTCCTGGCCGAGGGCTGCTGCGATGTAGCACAAGGTTTCGTCGCATGGCGCGTCTCGTCGTAAATTCCGCCACAGTAAGTTTGGCTCCGATACTTCAAAAAGAGGAAGAGTGAAGGTGTAAAAGTACTCCAGTGCCATGATGGCGTCTTCTTGCAAGGCAAATGCCTGGGTGTGGTTAGTAAAGTAGATGGATTTGAATTGCTGCTGACTGTGTCCGCGCTCGGTGTCAGTTTTCCTGGTCTGGTCTTGCCAATGGCAACTTCTGCCACCTCTGACACACCGTAGGCACGCTGGTCGAGTCTCGTCGCATTTTACACGCCTGGTTCTAATAAATGCAGAAATTGGGAGCAAATTAGTGTATTGTTTGGGCAGCCTTGTAGGTGAGCGGGCTGGATGCCTCAATAGGAAGAGAGTCTCCTTCTTGTCGCCTGCGGCTGCGGCTGCAGAGGAAGGGAAACCAGGCAAAACGCACCTGCAGGTGTGGCATCCTTGCCTGGACTTTGAATGCGAAGTGCGAAGTCGCCGCATGCGTGGCTTTGGCACTGTCGTGCTGCCGCAATGTTTTTAAAGAAGCCGTCTACGGTGCGATGGCTGCGCTGCGGATAGACAGTGAATCGTACATGGGTTGTGCTTCCAGAGGAAGAGGATGGATGACAATGTACCCATAAGCCATCAATATGTTATGGAACGCGCTTTTCCACTTCAGCTTTTACCATGTACGAGTCAGAAGCTCGGCCCCCTAGGACCCCCGGTCGAACTGCTCGTGTGAGTAGTGAAGGTGCCCCCAGGTTGAGTCCACCACCTTAGTGGAGCCAATCGTAAGTACGTACCAGTCGGTTCCAAAACGGGTTGCCTAGTCACATGTTTGGGTCATACTGGGTACCATACTCATTGCTACCTAGGTTCTAGCCAAAGCCTTATTATTGAGTAGCCTTACCATATATTAACTACGCTCTACCAACGAGTGCCTACTTATTGACAGTGGTAGAGTGGCTGTCTGCAAAGGAGATATTGCCAACGCCCCTGGTTGAAGCCTGCAACGGCACGGAGTACGGCGTAACTTGGTAGTATTCGCAACCGCCACAGAGGGTCTGGACCTCCCGTTTGAGGTATTACAGACGCCGGGCTATCAGACACTACGGAATACGAAGAATAGTGATTCTGCCCCGCATGTAGCAGGCTCACATCCCCGCATGGAGGCCCCAGCATTTCTATTCTGTGCGGACTTGGCCCGTAGCCGAAGTGCAGAAAAATACATTTAGAGCGCCGCGTCAATACGCATGAGTCACATCAAACGACCAGCCACAGCATTTACATGAAGAAGAAAAAAAGTTTTCAATTTAGTCGCTAGTACTAGTTTCACATCTCACATTTCAATTTGGGCCACTTTTCTTTCATGAGTTGGCGGCTACAAGAGCCTACCCCCCTAGGCTCCTACCAGCCAACATCTGGACATTGATTGTCCTCGGGACACAGACGAAAACCCTCCACACATGTCCCCTAAATACATCCCTAAATACGAGCTACAGTCTGGAAGCCTGAAACTTTCGCGCTTGTTGCGCTTGCTGCAATACGGACTCTCTCGCGGAATCCAGGGTCACGCTCACTCTCCTCCGCCACGTTGTCGTTGCGAATGATGGCGAGTGTATCACGCAACTTTTCGAGGAACGAGTCGATAAGCCTGTTGATCTCTTGCTGAAAGGAGTCCGCACGCTCGTCAAAGCCAGCTTTGGAGTTGTTAATAATATCTCGAAAAAGTTCTGGCTGGCTGAGGCGACCGCTGATGACGTCCTTGCGGCGGCTGTCGCTGCCGGTGCCTAGAAACCGGGTTTAGCAACTCTGAAAACGCTTTGTTTTCATATAAGGCCGCAATTTACCTTTTTCGTTCCTGGCAGATGCATAGGCGTCTTCCATAGCCTTGCCCATAAATGACCATCTGGTCCCTGTGAGTGAGTCGACGCGGAGTGTTCTTGTGAGAAAGTTCAGCAAAGGAGGAGACAACTTGAGCGTTTTCCCAGCAAGTAGTCTTACCGTAGCTCTACTTCCAGTTTGCGAAAGATAGCATTCATTTCTGTCAAAAGAATCAAGTTCTGTCGATACAAAACATCCTCCAGGGAGCGAATCTGCCCGACAACAATGTCCGGCTCGGTCTCTGCAACAGAGTTTAGCCCAGGGCTCCTTTAGCGATATTTTTTTTTTTTTTGCCGGGCGAAAAATACCTACCTAAATGCACAACAAGTTCCTCATTCAAATTTTCCACATAAGCGAGAGCGCTCTCCTCGCACTGGTCTAGAGACGCGTAGAATCCGTCCCAAGGACCTGTCAAGTCATTGATCATGCATTGGATTGCCTCTGTATTCCAATCACGAAAACCTACCGCACCAGTGGAATGGCAACCGTAATTTCGGCAGAACGCGGAGTAGGTTCCTTGAAGACAAAGTCAGTTGCGCCATGACTGCAAGTCCAAATGAGTGGATGATATAAGTGACAAACCGTGTGCCCACTAGTGTCTTTATTAGCCGTTTCCTTTTTTTCCTCTATACTACAAATATGTGCTTTATGATTACTTACACCGCTCCAATCATCTGCTGCTGCGCTGGAGGCGGCGCTCCAGCGACGCAGGTGCTGCGCTGATGCGTTGCAGTGTTAGCAGCTGTAGTTCCATTCACAGTTTGACACCCTATGGTGGAAACTTTGACATACAATCATAAACTTCGTTTTTAAATTGCTGTTTCATGGAACGGGAAATATTTGCCGTAAAAGCTGTCCTTCCTTGGAGATTCTGGATTGGAACCTGTCAGTAGCGTATTTGGAAAGGCAGTCGTCAATTACACACCCTGGTGAGACGCTTCTCGACTTCGTCACAGGCCCTCCTCATTCGCTCTTTCCGTTCGCAGTCCAGACTTCCAGCTCCAGATTGGACCCAAAGCGCGATTTTACCAAGAAGTTCGGGAATCTCGTTCTTCAGGTAATTCACTGCACTTTCATGCTGACTGGCTGAGACGATGGCGATGCAATGTTTGCGCAGTGCAAGTATGCCGCTGAGCCGAAGATATGGTAGAGATTCCTCCTTGAACTCGTTTCTTTTACTCCAGTATAACCTATTGCTAACGCAATAGACGGGCAAATTCTCCTGCGTCCCCCTGCCGAGGTAAGCACTCCGCAGCGCGTTCGTGATCTTGTTATTGCGAAGGCCCATGAGATATTCGCTTTGCCTAGTATTTTAGATCATGTTAGCCTCTGCTTCGAGCTTGCTTGATTTCGGTTGCAATATTCTTTCGTACTCGAGCTTGTGCCTGTTGATGCGCTTCCTGTACGGCGTCAGTCAGAACCTCCAGATAGCATCAACCATCGCCAGTCGGATTTCGGTTGACCTACTGAGTCGCCGATTGCTTTATTTTGCACCGGCTCCACTCGTCTCTGTCTTCTTTGCCTAAATCATCGAGATTCCCGATGCTCTCAATGTATCGTATGTCTTCCTCCAAATCTTTGACCTCCCGTTCCGCTGTTTCAATGGTATGTTGGAATGCCTTGATTTGCTGGGCAATTTCGTCGGGCCAATCATGTTTTGCTTCTTTAGCTTCTACGTCCTGCGCAAATACCGAAATTTGTTAAATATAACACCTTCATATACGGCACTGAACAGTTTTATGCAACATGCACATACCTCCGACATGGTGCAGACGATGCCGACTTGCACCTTGGCTGTTTCAGCTAGCTGGAAGATCGCGTTCACTGCCGCATCAGTAGTGGCACGCCCGATTTGACACACAATAAATATCTCGTCGCATTGCCAGAGGTAGGTTTCTGTAATGCGTTTTCGCGCGGCATTCATGTCGCGTAGGCCTGTTGGAATATTTGACAAGGTATTAGCTGCCGAAGAGAAATGAAACGCCGATATTTCACATGGTCCGGCACCCAAGGTCACGTACCTGGGAGGTCTGTCAATACGAGACCATTTTTGAGGATATGAGCATTCAGGAATACACTGTAAAGGTTAGCACTGACCAATAGCAATAAAACTGAGTGGCCCCGTACCTGATCTTGCGCAAGTAAGGCCAGAAGGCGGGCGTCTTAAGGTCAGGGCTCTCAGACGAGAGACGTTTCAGCATTTCCGTGCACTCTTTGGGGGTAAGCTCCGACGCTCGCGTATCGGATTGCGCAGGCTGAAGTTCAGAGATCCAACGTCGAAATTTGTCCATAATGGTCCTCTCAGAGTCTCTGGACAGGAAGAGCAAGCTCTCAAGACGGCCGCGGAACAAAGCCTTGAAAGTATCTTCGGCCCTCTTGGCTCGCTCCTCGAGAACTTTCCTCTCGGACGCCTCCAGCCCACCAGAAGAGTTTTAAATTGGCGATAGTCTTGGAGCATCTCATTTAACTCGCTTAGTAGCTCCTCCTCTGTCGCAAGCTCTGATTCCACTCTTATTTTGTCACTGTCTTCGTAGATGTACTCTGTTACCACACAAGTACATGCCGCGCCATTGCTACTCTGAAAGGATGTCAGTGTGAGGCGGTACCGATGAAGGATGACCTTGCACAACTTACAGCTCTGGCGAGTTCCTCGCGATCTAGAAGAGAGTTGAGCAGGCTGCTTTTACCTGTATTTACTATTAGGGACTTCTTGAAAAGTGTGTACTGGGAGAAATCAGGGGTATTGATCTTACCGACACCAGAATCTCCAACAAATCCAACATTCCGAGTTGTGGGATATTGAAATTCGGCCAGTTTCTCGGCCTGGGTGCGAAGTTCCCGCATCTTAGAGTCTGGCCCTTGCACAAAGGAGCTGGTCGCAAGAACAGTGCCAATTTCCTTCATGGCCTCCTTGGCGCCACGGAAGGCATCTTGAAAGCTGGGCTCGTTGAAAGCATCCAAAGGAGGCTCTTCTTCGTTTACTTTGTGTGTCTGATCTCCGAAGCTTGCGGAACGAGACCGGCTCCGGCGACGCAGCCTAGATGGGGTCAAAGATTTGCCTGGATCGAGTGAGCCTTGGCGAGTGTCGCGACCAGCTTCCACATCGTTCAGGGCGGCGTTGACTTCGGCCATGCTAAGCGGCGGCGGCGTCCTTTCTGGTGTGTCCCTGCCAACGAGCTGAAAGTGCGAGTCGTTTCCAGGCAGATCAGCGCTCGGAGATATCTCTACCGAAGGAACAGGAGTGTCCTGTGATACCCTAGGAGTCGTTGCGGTGTCCTCCGGTGCGCTCTGGCGCAGGGTGCTGGACGTTCCATCACCTGAGGAACCGGACGCAGGGTCGTTTCGCACGGGAAGGGCAATCTGCAATCTGGTGAGCTTCATAGCAGTACGTAATCTACCCATACAAACCAGCTTACCAAAGTCATGTTATAGATGTAGGCTTGCGGCGGAATGGACGACTGTCAGGATAACGCATTCAGGCAGGCTAATACGGTTGTGCAACAAAGGAGTCAATTTGATAGCAGCGAATGGAGATGTATGGCTGACAGGATCTCAAGCTATCGAGAATCTTTGGGGACCTGGGTTTAATACAGTTTTAATACAACGGTGTTTCCTGGACCCGCTTGAAGCGCCGCACCTTTGGCCAGGCCGCCTCACCAGCTGATTGAACTCGTCCCGCAAGGGAGACGCTGCATACGCGCTGAGGGCGCTGCAGTTGTAAATGCGCATAAAGCCGTCCACGGCCGCAGGTGGGGTGCATATGCGGGGAGCCCTTTGGCACATGTTCGTGGCCACTAATCATTAATGTGCATTTCGTGCTGTTGGTGGGTTGGGCACCCGGCCTCACACAGGGCGGTTGGCTCGTCTCGACCATGGCTGCATTTGCGGCCGCCGCAACGAGGCAGAATGCGCCTTGCCAGCAGTGGCAGTTGTTACTCGTATAGACGCCAATAGAAGAGAGCCTACCATGGATCCAACACTCTGTCAACTGAAACCTGGCCAAGAAGAGGAGCGGCGTTTTTGCTAGCGGAGCTGGTCTGGTACCTATTTTAGATACCTGCAGCTTGCATGCAGCATACCCCTGCCATTGTAATGTACTGCAGTTTGCGGCCGTGCAGTCAACACGGGAACTTGTTCTTTTCTTAGCCTGTGTCCGTAACTCATCCGGGTTATGATGACCGGCCAAGACAGTCGTTCGTTACGAGAGCAGGTCTGGGGTACAAACACAGCAGCATGGTCCGTGTAACTTAGTATCCCTCAGCACGGGCATGGCAATGAATGAAGTCTGGTACGAAGATGTTAAAATGTAGTTGGCAATAATAACGGCGGATTCCGGCTAATGCACGCTAGTGGCACCAGGTTCCAAACAATGCGCAGTGTGTGAGCTCTTCAGCACCTCACCATGTATGCCGTCGGCGCGGTGCTCAGACACATGTTTCAGACCGTTTTCGACATACGATGATGATTCCCTTGTCTTTAACGCCAAAATATACTAATGACACAATTAGAAAGACTGAAAAGGTAAGCAATTAGGGTTTCTGCTACTAGATGAACTTAACGCCAAAGGTGCGCGCAACTTATATTGGGCAGTCGCCCGCCTGCGTATGGCGCGCAGCATGGTGGTTGCAGGCCTTTACCTCGTACGGCGGCAAGCGCGGGCGAGATGCGACGATCACTCCACTGCAGAGGGCGGTCGGCGCCTGACGTTGCCAGGAAAGCCTGGAGCGCCCGGCCTTCGTGACTGCATGGAAGTGGATAGAGGCCGCGCGAGAAACCGTGTTTGGAGTGGATTGGCAACAACGGGCCACACCAGGACTGACAACCAACAGAAGGTAAAAGCAACGCGGTCTTGGCTCACTTAGTCCGTACATGGTTCGGGTTTGCGCGACCAGCCCGCAGGGAACGGTCTCAGTCAGCCGCGTTGTGCCTCGGACGGTGGCTTCAGCATCCGACACGCCGCGGATGCACCGATGCAGGCATACTTGGAACTTACTTGGAGTCAACCGAGAATACCGATCGAAGCATACGTTTTGTTCGTCAAACTGGAAAGAGTACGCATGGGGAACGGACGGAGAGCAGATGACAGCAGGGACGTCACAGCGACGCGCCCCGCCCAGCCGAGTTGAGTTGCGCCCTGGTTCAGGAGAGCTGCAACACGCCTGCAATGCTGCAGCTGGGAGGACCACGCGAAGAGCGTGGCAAACCGAGGTACGGGAGATGGGACAGCGCCTCGCGCCGTGCCGAAGATGACGGGAGCGTTGCGCCAGAGAAGTGCGAGCACTCGAACATGGGCCACAACCCCCATCGGCGTCCACTCGGGAACTACAGTACAGGTTTGGGGCAGCGCGTCAAGCGCGGTACCGTGTATGGGCATATTACGTGCTGCGAAGCACTCCCGCCTTTTGAAGACAGGCCTGAGAGTCGAGAATGGGACGCTCCGCCTTATCTTTTTCAGGGATGTCCCTGCGCCAGCCGCGGAGTATTGTGTGGTGGCAATCGGCGCCCTTGCAACGAACCTGCGGGTATTAGAGTGCCCTTTTCCCCGGCAGGGGTAGCGGGTGATTGATTTACTGCTGTGGCAGTCAGCTACTACGTGTACCTGGTCGGACCAAGTATCGCGCCTTGCAATGCGCCTTACTTAACCAGATAAGTACTAGTTGGTTAATAGTGGCTGTGCTGGAGGCAGCAAAACAAAATGGGTAAGTGGCAGTGCAGTACAAAGAAATACGTTCTATCAGTGAGAGAAAGAGCAATAAAAGATGTGCAGTTCTCATAGGCCCCCAGCGGCGCCATGCTAGCTGCCAATATCTATACCCCGATTCCAAGCCCAAATCTGGGCCAGGCGGTTACTCGGACTGGGGACGATAAGAGGAGACAGCAACACTCGTCGTCTGAAATGTGCTGCTCCTTCGTTTATATGAGAGCCCCGAAAAAAGAGGCTTGAAGACCGAGTCTGGCATGCCTCGTCGGGACGCAACCCTGGACACTGACCTGCGGAGTTACATGCAGGAAACATCAGCCGCGTGCGGGGGCCGCCACGCAGCCTCGTCGACCGCACGCGGCGCGTTGTCGGGGATATGCTCAATTCTCAATTCTCAACAAAACATTAACTTCTAGGCTTGCATCAGGAATTCATTGCGTAATTTCGGACTCCTTATTGTCACAGAAGCCTCGTCATAGTCGAGCAGCATGCCTCCCCGCCAGCGTTCTCTTGAGCTCGACCTTGACTCGCCTCGGCGAGTCCCGATGAAGGTGATTCTTTGCGGCTTTCCAAGAACTGGGACGTTGAGTATGTCATTTTCTTTTTTGGAGAAATCAAAGCTGGAGTTTCGAAATTTTTGGAGGATTCATCGCATTGTGCTTACTGCATACAGGTACCCGAGTCGCTCTCCAGAGCCTTGGAGTCCAGGATGTCTACCACATGCAGGTAGCCACGCAGAACGCAGGCAAGGGGGATCTTGAAGAATGGATTCGGCTGTTGCGCGCCAAATATAGAGGCGAGGGAACTATTACCAAGGATGATTTTGATCGGATCCTTGGCGAATCGCAGGCACTGGTAGACTACCCAGCCGTGCTCTTTGCGGAAGATCTCGTTCAACTGTACCCCCATGCCAAGGTTGTCATGGTGAATCGAGATCCAGAGGCGTGGTGGTCAAGCTTGAGCGAGACCATATCCAAACTGTTAAAGCCCTCCTTTCTTCAGGCCGTCGTTGGCACCTACGTCTATGTTTTCAACCCAGAGGCTCGTTCATTCTTCAAACTCGTGGGCGAAATTTCTCACGCCGAAGGACATTTCCAGACAACTGCTGACAAGGACAGGGCCATTACATTTTATAAGAAAAATTATGAAAGGGTCCGGGAGCTCGTTCCGGAGCCTCGGCGTCTGGAGTGGTCAGTCAAGGACGGGTGGGAGCCACTCTGCAAGCACCTCGGTTTACCAGTTCCGATGGTCGTGGATGCCAAAACTGGAGAGTCCTCTGTTGCTCCGTTCCCGCGGGTCAATGACAGAAGCAGCTTCCAGCAGAATGCAGTCGACAGCATGAGTGATATGCTTGCTCGGTCACACGCCGGATTCTTTGAACTCATTGGTAGAACCTCGACCGTTGCCGCGCTTGCCTATGCCGGCTACTTTGCGTGGACATGGCACTCCAAAACAAGGTGAAGGCAAATAGGACATGGATATAAAGTCTCCTGATTATGTCGGGCACAGGGCCGTGAGTGGAATGTGCAGCGCAACATTACATGAGAAAATGGTGTCAATTTTGTCGGTAGAACTTGCGTCGCATCCCAAATTGGCATCTGGGCCACACCTTCTTTCAGGTAAACAATCAAGTAATTGCCCTCTCCGTTGGTAGACGAAACTATGCTGAACCCGTGTGCTTTCTCAGCCCATCACCTTGTACGTGACCTTGAGGTTTTAAGTTAAATTTGCTGTTCAAACTATCACATACGACCATAGGTGGTAGAGAATTCGGGATCCCGTCCGCTCTCCCATAGACAAGCTACCGACCGGCAGATTAGTAGTTGGGTCGGTGACGACCAGCGAACACCGGCTGTTGTATGTTTTTTTATTTTTGCACTATTTTTGCATTATTTTTTGGACATTTGAAAATCTCTGTGATATCCTCGGTTTAGTGTGGATTCTTGCTCCATTTTTGCGGCGCCGCACCCGTGCCTGGTGGCGTGTGGTGGCGGCCAGCGGATGGGGTGCGAGGTGCTATAATACGCCGCACTCGTGCTGCACTTGCGAATTCCTTTGGCTGTGCGCCTGGGCACGGGGTTGGTCTTATTTGCATCTTGTTAGTCCGTACTCTGTGACCGGTACTTTACTTTATTTGCTTGAGTCGAATTTCGCAGCGTACATGGTGTTATAGAGACCTGCGTGGACGAAGCAGGTCACTTCTCGCAGAGAGAGAGCAACAAACAACCTGTCGCAAATTTCACATCCAGAGTAACATGTGATGTACATGGAAAATACAGTCTTCGCTATATATATGGTACTATCTATTTTAGTGTGCAACAGGGCAGCCGCCAGAAGCGCCTGCGGCATCTGCATTGGCGACGGCCTCGGCGGCGGCGGCCGGATCAGAGACAGCCACTGTTTCCCCCTCGGCGCCTTCAGCCACTCCGTTTCCTGCAGACTTAATCGTGACACCGCCCTCCTTGACAATCTGGCGGAACATCTCCATCGGGTCAAACCACGTGTCGATGGATTTAATCTGCAGCGCCTCGTTGACCTTGGCGACAATGACACCTTCAATGGAGATGACGCCGCCGTGAGCCTTGACTCTGACCTCCTCACCCTTTCTGTAAAGCAATCATGTTGATTAGTATACTGTATATAAAAGAAAGACATTTTTGAGAAAGAGAGTTGGCCACGTACTTGTTGAATCCAACGTAGTCGTTCTTAAAGTGTCCCCAGTGGCGCCACTTGAACGCAACGGTAGGGGGGCCGCTGTACACTTCGAGGACCTCCCAGGCAAATGTGGGCATCATGCGCTTAAAGGTCTTGTGGCTCTGGCTAAAGTCATTGTGCTCCGGGTCGTAGTACTCGTTGGCCGGGATGAGGGCGTTGTACGTGCCCACGCGCAGCATGTGCTCCCCCGTCTGCGCCGGCCCGCCATTGAGGCTGAATGTGTAGCTGGACTGCTCGATGGTGCGCCAGTCGGCCAGGTTGGTCTTGAAGGAGGCCTCGACTTCCCAATTCTTGACGAGATTCTCAACGAGGTTCTCGAGGCTGCCCGCTGCGTGGTTTGTCGTCTTTTCTATAGTTCCCAAGTCGTATGGTTAGTCCACTTCGTTACATGACACACACTTCGCTAGCAGAAACTCGAATAAAAGCATACCTTCCGCCCACAGTTTGCGCGTCTTAGTGTAGTCGGGCGCCGTCTTGTATCGCCATGCGGCATCAGAGTCCCTCATGACCGCATTGGGGTCCAAAACATAATCGGGAAGGGCAGCTGCTTCGGCCATGGTGGATATGTGTCTTTGTGAAGGAGGATTAGAGGTGCAAATGCAAGCTATGAACGCAAGAAAGCGCAAAAGGTGTCCAAAATGTTTAGAAAGAGGTGCATGAGACGAAGTATTATAAATACGAGCACATATTGTCTTCAACGGGAGCGGCGGCGGGCCTCGGATAGCCTCAAGCCTCCTTGTGGTCCTTCCATGCGCCTAGCCTCCTCCGCCACGTGGAGTGGACTGGACACCTGCAGGAAGGAACCCACTATCAAGCCATGTTATTTATGCTAGACAGCATTCAATGTACGGAGTATGGTAAGACGACAGCCTCGCGGCGGCTTATCTGGTGCAACGTCCGTACACCTGGCGCATTGACCGAATAGGCGGACATCGGCGGTGGATGCTAGTGCGACGCTCTGACAACGGGAGCATTCGGTCTGGGTGGGTTTTTGATTCAACGACCTCAGAGTGGACTGAGGGCAATGTATCGCAAATCGCAAGCAGTACCAACATGGTGCAAACCAGGTCCAAAAAGAATGAGGGCCTAACGAATAAACGTGGCTCCCTTACCAAGCACCCTATTTCCCTCATGCAAGGCAACGGGGTCCTCCAACGGGTCTCGCCACGAGCTGCGTCTCCACAAGCACGAGGGGCACATGAAGAAACAAGGTCGTGACCGCAGCCGGAGTTGCGGTGTTGAACAACTCGCTCAGATAGGTAGCCATGTCCGCCTGCATGGCGTTGCTGCTTGCATGCGGGAAATGACCTGCTTGCGCGTAATCCATGGCGATATGTGGTTTTTTGCAGCAGCCCGCTATACCGGGTCTGCTTGCGCGTAATCCATGGCGATATGTGGTTTTTTGCAGCAGCCCGCTATACCGGGTCTGTTGGCGGTGGCAGGGGTTTATCAGGCCATTGACCGTTGGGCTAGTCCTGAAAAGGACTGTCCCTTGTTCTGATGGCTTGCTTCAGGTTTGTAAACAGAATTCTTTCCATTGGGTGTGGCGTGCATGGAAAATGCGCTGCTCCACAACTCTGCTTCGACACGAGGGTTGGTGCATGCGTACACCCTATTTTGCGAGAAGAAAGCATTGGGTGGCTAGCTAAAAGTCTCCGTCATTTCAGGGACCGTATTTAGTTCAGGCATAAACGGTTCAAAGCTGCAACAAGGTGCTGAACCCGGGCGCTAGAGAACAAGCCAAGGCCAAGCGATACCATTTGGCACGTCGCGCACTTACACCTCCAGGGTAGTGATAAACATGAGTGAGGTATGTTGTGATTCAAGACAATAAGCCTACTAAGTGTATAAATTGGGCTATTTTTTAGCAAATTATAGGGTACATTGGCACTTTACTTGAGTTTCGAATAAATAAATGCAAATGCCGCGTTGGTTGCGGACATCTTGAAATATTATCATCGCCCGCGCCGGCTCCATACATAACCGAGGTTCACTATAATCACACAGCGAGATCACCTTCACAATGGTTAACTCAAAAAGTCAGCAGATTGAATAGAGTTTATTTTACAAAGATGACTATGGTTACTTGTCCAACTGTGTATACGTTGAGTGGTATTTTCTTACGATGTTCAAATGTACACGACGTCCCAGTGGTTACCCTCGTCCTATTTCGGGAACCAGACCTAATTAGCCCCGAAAAGAAAACCCAACAAGTCCCTTGATCACAGGATCGGAGCACTTACAGTGTAAATATTGCCAGAGGCCGACTTCCACATCTTGTAGCCGTCGCCACGGACGCCAGCGTACGCAAAGTGGTTTTGGATATAGCTGTTGAGCCCGGCATCCTTGCGGTAGTCCAGCTTGTATCCGTTTCCGTGAGTCTTGCCTGGGCCGGTGCCGTGGCCAGTCTCGGTGCCGCCGGTGACGGTCAGCGAACAGGCGCACGCGCCCTTGAGCACAACGGCGTTGTCAATGGTGCCGGTGAGGACTCCCTCCAGAGAGGTGCAGCTCGGGTTGTTGTCGCTGCATCCGCCGCTGGACGAGATGCCGATGCCCGCGTTGCGGAGCTTAGCGGCAGCCGCGGCGTGAGACATCGGCGTACCACCGGCGGCGGCCAGGCTGAAGATGGTGGCGAGAACGGCGAACTGAAGATGATGAAGCATTTCTTTAGTTCAAAGGATCGTTACGAGCGTCGCCCTTTGGAACAAGCTTACCTTCATAATTACGTGTGACAACAAGTACTTGATTGACTTGAGAAAGTAGAATTGAGATACACCAGATCAATCTCAAATGGGCGGGTACAGCCTCGACCTTTTAAAACAATTCAATTCCGACCATAAACCGCCGCTGACGCGAGACATCCACAACCTAAACCGTTCCTTGCGTCAGTCTTAGTCTTACGCGAAGTTCAGCTCTCCCGATCGGACAGCGCTACCGTCACATCGTGGCCCGAAAAGCAACGTGAGAGGCTGATGAATTGGCCCGTCTTATGGTGGAAACGATCTTGGCAATCTTCGCGAGTGATCGGCAGCTATCCGCACCACCCACGCCCACAACCTGAACATGCGCAACCAGTCAGCGTTGCATTTTGTCCGTCGGAGCAATCCATCTGGTTCGGAGAAAGTCCTCAATTACGCCGGAGGAACCATCTCGCCACGGCACTTTGCCGCACCGTAGTGTTTGAATTTGACGTCATTACCGGGCGGTTTGCGCCAGTCAGACGCTAGGAATAAGCATAAAGCAGGGCGATTGTGCGCTAGTGGGTGCCTGGTTTCTGTCATGTATTACATGCTCCTACCAGTTAAGTAACGTACTCACCGGCTTTACAACGAGCTGAATAAAGTTTTACGTATTATTCCGGCTCTGCAAGCATCACTCGCCGGGCTCTGGAAAGTGGTCTGCATCAAGAGGAATCCATCTCATGTTGTAGCATTTTTATTTCAATTTGCTATCTTGATATAGCTGTATTAAAGCGCCAAAAAGTCGCCACCAAATACTAACCTAAGACTTGGTCTGAGACTTCCATTTATATGTGTACGATTCCGGAGTGATGTTCCCCTGGATGTATCCCTCGAGCTTGCCGTCCTCGGAGGCAAAGGTGACGTAGAAATCGCCATACTGGCCGCCAGTGAGCTTCAAGACAGCATCGTAAGAGAGGGAATTGAGCTGCGACTTGATTTCAGACGAGCTGCCCGAGAACGACGTAGAGGCAGTGTTGGCGCCAGCAGGGGCGCCCGAGATCTTCGCGCCGACAGAGGATACCGAGATGTTGGCAGTGGATGGATCTTCAGAGCCGGTGCTCGTGCTGGTGGCCGTCGCGGCACCAGCTCCAGCGGCAGATGCAGATGCAGCAGCGGCAGCGGCAGCGGCAGAGGCGGATGCGGCAGCTCCAGCTCCAGCACCTGCTCCTGCGCCGGCCGGGCCAGTTGCGCCGGTTCCTGAGCCATCTCCAGCGCCTGATGCACCTGAGCCCGCACCGTTACCTGCACCGGATGCACCTGAGCCTGCGCCATCTCCAGCACCGGATGCGCCTGAGCCTGCACCGTTGCCTGCACCGTTGCCTGCACCGTTGCCTGCACCGTTACCTGCACCGGATGCGCCTGAGCCTGCGCCGTTTCCTGCACCGGATGCACCTGAGCCTGCGACATCTCCAGCACCGGATGCACCTGAGCCTGTGCCATCTCCAGAGCCTGATGCACCGTTGCCTGCACCGTTGCCTGCACCGTTACCTGCACCGGATGCACCTGAGCCTGCGCCATCTCCAGAGCCTGATGCACCGTTGCCTGTACCGGCACCGGCGCCAGCGCTTCCTGCGCCGTTGCCAGCCCCAGCAACGCCGCTTCCCGCACCCGAGCCAGAAGCGCTGGTAGGAATCTTAGTCGAGGGGTCAAGCACGACGCCGTCCTTTGTGAATGAACCCAGAATCTGACCACCACCTTTACCACCACTACCAGAGCCGCCACCGGCGCCAGACGCGCCGCCGCCGCCGCTGCCAGCTAGAGTAATGATGAATGGTTGTCCGTAGTCTCCGCCAAGGAGATCCATGAGAATCTTATCCGAGACCTTGCCATCCTTGATGATCTGGTCAGTCTGCTCCTTAGAAGCAGTGACCTCTACAGGCTTGGGTGCATCAGTCTTGGACGGCGCAATCGTGGGAATAGCAAGGCCGTCGGGCAACTGAGAGCTGCTCTGGTCAAAGTTGACCTCGCCTTGGGCAGTAAAGGAGCCGCACAGGCTTCCCTTGTATTCACCGCTTTCGACCTCGTAAAAGTCGATGCAGAACGGCTTTCCGTACTCATCACCAAAGATGCCCTCTAGGTCTTGAAACGAGAGGTTGTTGATGAAGCCAGTAATCTTGTCCGGCATGCCGACAATTTGCTGCCTCACTGGCTCGATGGATGCTGCCGGAGCAGCCGGAAACTTGGCATGGGCCGTGACATTGTTGATGTTGCGAGCGACCATCTGCGCGTGGGCGGCGTTGGCCTTCCATTTGGCCTTGGTGATGCTGTTGCCGGACTTGACGCCGGTTGCTGCAATGGCTTGGCCGGCCGCGAGGGCCACGAGAACGCTCAGCGACACCTTCATAATGGACAATTGTATGAGACCAAAGGGGCAGAAATCTCAAAGAAAAATTGATGAAATCAGGGGCGTCTGCTTACACCTGCTCGAAAGGCCCCAAAGTATATATATATTCGTCCAGCGCACCATCGTGCGTCCCACGGCAGTGGATGCGACGAGACAGCGCCTTGTGTCGGAATGGTGAAAAGAGGAGACCAGCTGCAGCTTTACATTCTCGTTGACGATTTATTTCCCCGTCAAGCGATAGCCGCCAGTAGCGTCTATGACGCTGAAAGTAAAGTAAAGTCCTGGAGGATGGGTGGTTCCGAGCGGCGCCTCTTGAAATGGATCGGCACCAGATCGGCCGAATGTGAAACGTCGTTGGCGTGGCGTCGCGAGGGTCTCGCAGCTAGCAGCATTCCTCGGCGCGGCACAAGTGTGGCCCGACTGCGCCAGAAGCCACCAACTAGGCCTATTTTGGTGAAGGGCGATCTACGGGGATAAATTCCAGGCCGGCAACAATTACGCTGCTGTTGTATGTGGTAGATGACGACAGCCTAGTGCTCAGGAATTGCGTCGGTCTCGACAGGTCTCGGTTAGGTCTTAGCACCCTCTTAGCCCATACTAGACGACGGGGTAGAAGGTAGGATTAGAGAGAATCAGAGACATTTGTAGTGGGAAATGTGACACGAGTACTCCGTACGTAAAGAGTTATTTCTAGTTACCATGTACTCGTACTTTGAGAAAGTACCATGCAGCATAGCAATTAGACCCTGCAAGGCCTAAATGAGATGACTGCAAACAATGGGCATAACGATTCGATAGTGTCGTCTATAAGTGTATGCAGGTATGCTTGAAATGTTTAACAATAAAGTCTATTCTAAAGAAAGAGGAAATCGCTGGCTGATCACAGAACCTTAGTCCTCATGTTGATGTCTCACTAACAACTTTTATGTACCACCTCACAGCTGGTACGGCGGATGAGCAACCGGTGCAAGCTAAACTTTCGGGGATCACGGTCAATGCAAAAGAATATTTTAACTTGGTACTTTGTGTCTAAAGTAGCGAAAATAGTGTATGAAGAAAAGACCAATACTCGCGGTCTTTTTCGTTTTCTGCAAGCCAGATTTCTATTGTACCGGACTGCGCAGTCTTTCCTCGGACCACCCATTTCGTCATACCGTCGCCCGTTGCCACCACAGCCGTGAATTCCAGGGCATCGCAGATCCCAGACTGAGGCATGAGCCTGTAGTCCTCGTCCCGAAAAGTGAAATCGCACAGCAGTGGCCTGCTCATAAACTGATTAAAAACCACGATTTCATTTGCTCAGCCAATTGATTAGATCCTGCACAGTGGGACATTCCAGGAAGATGGAAGCCTGGACGTCGATGCCAAGCTCTGCTCGGAATTTCGCCGACAGGGCCAGAGACATCAAAGAGTCTACTCCTAAATCTGTAAAAGCAGCTTCACCTGTCAAGTCGTCCAAGTCAAGGCCAGTCTCCTGCGAAATAAGTGCCAAGCAGGCTGTTACACGCGAATTCTGATCTTCATTTGCCTGACCTGCAGCAACGGGTGCTGGAGGTGTCGTTGTTGAGTCTGGCGCAGTATGTGCGACCAGCCTCGCAAAACTGTCCTCACCGGGCCGTTTCGATTCAGGGACGCTAGAACCGGAATTCTGTGGGGTACGGGCCTTATTTGGAACAGTTTTGGTTCGTGACTGCGACTCTGAGGTCTGATGCGTGCCGTTGTCATGTGCAGAAAGGCCCTCCGTTTGCCGGCTCCGAATGTTGCTTGCCTCAATGGGAAACAGAATTGACATCAAATTGCGTGACACAGCTTTGAACTTTATCCCAGCACATACACCCACGAGTTTCTTGCCACGGTGGAGGTAAATATCTCCCGTGAATGCGCCCGGTTGGTCGGCCGATGGAAACATGCGGACAAAGTTGCGATACGTGACGTCGGGGCCGGGCTTAAGCGGCTCCAACAGGCTAAAGTGTCGCCATCCTGGTGTAATATAGAAGAAATCACGGCACGAACCAGATGTCTTCCCGTCACCATGAACCCCGAAAGAGTTCATGACAAAACCGGCCAACTGGAATGCGCCGTCGATCCAATGTGGTGGCGTGTGCCAGGTCCCGTGGCGGTCATTTTCGAGTGTGATGTCTGCACTTGCTTCTAAAGTATCTTCCAAAAGTGCTACACGTTGCATGCCTCGATAACGTGTACCGTAGTCCACCACATTTGCGAAGAGGTGGTAAGCGACTCTCTGCGTAAAACTGCTCACCCTGTGCTTGCCCTGCCCATCATCGGTGCTTGTAGCCATATCCCATAGTGAATTGGCCCGAGATGACACTAGATGCGAGGTCATTTGCCAGTGCTCCGGGGCACTCTGTGCCTCTTCATAGCAAACAGTTGCACTGGCAAATGCCTTTTCTGAGAGTCGAACTCCATCTGCATTGGACGTGTAGAGCCGGACTGTAGTCCTCATCTGGGAAATATCCACAGACCCATCAATTCGAATGAACTGAGACGGTAGAGACACCGATTCAATATTAGGATGCAAGATTTGAGCTTCGAGCACTTCCATATCTGTCACGTCCATTTGTGGTGTAGCGCCATCTCGGGCCGTTTGCTTGTACAAATATTCCCCAACAGTGAGCATAATATCCGCCCATATACTCTGTGTGCATTTTGTTAGCAAATTACTGAATTTACATATAAAGGTTTGCATGCGGGTGTCTTACTCCTGTTACTACGCTTCTCCCATTAAGCTTATGCCCGTCTGCTGCCCCTTTTAGGTCAGGGTGGTGCAAATTAGACACCGCTGTGATTTGCCCAGTAGAATCGCTATAATCCTCGAATATTATTTGCTGCACAGAAGAAGTTAAGAAAGTTGAATGGTTCAGCGAGGCGTTGCCCTGGATATCTTGTCCTGCATGAGCTTTGTCCAGCGTCCAAGTACCTTCGTACGGGATCCAGTAATTCTTGTAGTTCCATTGGTAGGGGTCAAGACGAACTAAACGAGCAGGGTTCTCTTTGATGTCGAAATACTCGTTCCAGGCCACAGGGAGCCCCAGGCAATGCAGCTCTGCGAGACTTTTAGTGAAAGCAGACAGCGAATCATCTCCGCGGCGAAGCGACTCAAAGGTTTGCGTTGTGTGCTTTCCGTAATGGTTCCTTGCCAATGAGGCACACACCGGATGAGGACCAATGTCTACCCATAAAGCCTTCTCATTGAGTAGGCCGTCTGAAACGGCAGCATCCAGAGCTGCCACGAAATTGACAGGCTCTCGCGTCGCGCGAGCCAGGTAGCTACCGTCAATGATGCCCTTATTCGAGACACACTTGCCAAGAAGCGGGGAGATAATAGGAATTGAAGGCGTTTTAAACGTGACACACCGAGCTGCTCCTTCAAAGTCATCTAATATAGGTGACATTTGCTGGCTGTGGAAAGCGAACGGTATATCAAGGATGATGCAGGTCAGTCCATTGCTGTGCAACATGTCACGGAGGGAGAGTATATCCCCCCGCAAGCCAGAAACAACAATGTCGTTCAAGCCGTTCAAACAGGACGCCTCATAGCGATATTTTTTCCCACTGTAGCTGCATAACTCTTCTAGGCGGCTGGTCGAGGCGCCCCGAATAGTCATCATTGCATGAGCATCACTCTCACAGGCATTCGTTATGAGTTCTGCCCGCCTGCCAACCAGGAAGAGCGCATCTGCAACAGACAGCACCCCGGATGAGACCAGTGCAGCGTATTCGCCCAGACTGTGACCGATAACGACACTTGGATTGATACCAAGCAAGCCCCAATACTGTGCCAGAGCAATCTGAATCACTACCAAGGAAAGTTGAGTGACCAGCGGGCTGTCAACTGTCGGCGCTGTTGGCACGGCCAATGCTTTCGGTGCTGTGACGGACGTTTTATTGCCATAGTCATTCAGGGAAATAATGTCAATGCTCGTATCGCTGTCGGGACTTGATTCACGGGTCGCCTGCTCGACGGGACTGATGGTAGCTAAATCACCAGTAACAGCCTCCAGTATCGTTGGAAAACCAAGGCGGCGAACTATGCGGTCGAGCTGCAGTACCTGTTCACGAAAGAAAGGTGCGGTTCGGAACAATGACGCTGCAGCGCCACGATAAAAACATCCTTGACCAGAGAAAGCAAAAACAACAGTCTTTGTGGCGGCCGTTGAAACATGCTTCGCGTGTGCGTCCATATTGTCAGATACGGAATGCAAGAACAACTGGAGCTGGTCTGTGCTAGAAACAGAAGCGGCAATACGGATGTGATGGTGTATCCGCCGGGCACTCGTCGTGTATGCAACGTCCCTGATCTTCGTATCTTTGTGAGTATCCAAGTAGCTGATCAAAGCCTTAACATTGGCCCTGAGCGAGGCTTTACTTTTGGCCGAGATGCAAACAACTTCACTGCAAACTGCAACCTGTCGCCAATCATTCTTATCAGCCGGAACACGCTGAAGCGGCGCGTCTTCGAGTAGCAGGGTCGTATTGCCGCCATGAGCCCCGAAGCTATTCACGATAGAATAGCGTTTCTTAACTGTCGGTGTTGACAACCACGGGTGCTCGTTGTCGAGTATCCCGGCATTTCGATTGACTAGGTGTTTAGCCACCACAGGGTTCATGGCCGTTTGGATGCCAATGTGTCGAGGTATCGCGTTCTTCTGGTACATCAGTAGAACCTTAATCAAGGAGGCAATGCCTGCGGCAGCCTCACCGTGCCCAATGTTACATTTAACTGCGCCGAGATGAAGTCGTTTGTCGGGATGCAATCGCCGGCCGACTGGGGCGAAGAACTCCAGCACAGACTCAGACTCAACAGCGTCTCCGACCTAGTAAAGAAGCGTATTAATACGTATACAACGTACAGAAGATTCGATGGAATGTGCAAATTGTGACTCATTATAAATGCTGCGGAGGTGACCAACCTGAGTTCCAGTGCCATGAAGTTCGATGAAACTGACGTCCAGTGGGCTGACGCCAGCCTTGTCCATCACTTGGCGATAGTTTTCTTTCTGTGCTGCAGCATGCGGTTGAGTGATGGAAATACTCTCAGCTGAATGATTTGTAGCCCCGGACACAATTGAAGCTAAAATCACATCGTTATCTGCCAACGCATCGTCGAGCCGTTTGATGACGACGGATCCGACGCCGTCGCCGCGGCAGTAGCCGTCAGCGGAAATATCCCACACCTTGCACTGGCCAGTCTTGGACAAGAAATGGCCTTTGCTAAGCATGCAGTAGATATCTGGGTTCGTCTAAAATTTCGACAAGTTAGCACTGTGGAACGTCTCATTCGGAGAACAAGGTGGTTTCTGACTTACTATAACATTGAGACCGCCAGCAACAACTGTATCCGCCTCGCCAGCCCATAACGCGGAGCAGGCAGCTTGAACGGCGGCAAGGCCGCTGGAGCATGCCGTGTCGACATTAAAACTAGGGCCTTTAAAATTGAAGAAGTAGTTGATGCGACCGTTTCCAAACCCTCTCTCTGTTCCAGGAATTCCATATGTGCCAATTCTCTGGCTTGCGTTAACTTCGCGATAGTCATCGCTGGCTTGTCCATAGTAAGTTCCGACACGGGATAGGTGACAAGATGGTGTCCTGTTCGGTACGAAGCCAGCCATTTCCAGTGCTTCGTACGCCGTAACTAGTGCTAAGCGCTGCATAGGATCCGTCTGTTCCGCCTATTCAAGGAATGTTAGTGTCATGTACAGCTTCAACCGACTGCCCCGACTGGTTCTTACCTCGCGTGGCGACATATTGAAGAAGCCAGCATCAAAATAGCCCGGATTGTCTATGAAGTTCCCAAACCTCGTACCAACGGTATTTTCCTTCTCGTCATTTGCATCAAAATGAGCATCCAGATCAAACCTGTCAGGCGGAACAAGCGTATGTGTATCAACCCCATTTACCAGCAGCTCCCAGAATTGCTCCGGCGTGTCTGCGCCCCCAGGCATACGACACGACATGCCAACAACGGCCAGTTTAGCCTTCTGTGGTACACTTGGCCCGTCCGGGACTTGGTCGAATGTATCTCGCATAGCCCAATCTAAGAGGCATTGACAATTCACAGTACCCGGCAAGAACTTTTCGGAGACATCGGCAACAATGTTGTCGGACATGACCGATGCTCGGTAGTGAAGCATTCGCAACGACAGTATATCTGATGTTGGCCGACTCCCAAACTGCGCTATCACACCCTCAGCAAGCTTGTCGAAATATAGCGGCTTCGTTAAAGCTTCAGTGCAAATTGCTTCAATCAAGGTCTGTCCATCGGCCGCCAGAAATGGAGCGCCGGTGACAGGAGATACCAGTGGTACCTGAACGAGCCTCGAACCCCACCGCTCCGAGACCTCTGCTACCTCAAGAATAGCTTTAACGTCTTCTGTATCATATACATTTGTAACATGACAGAGGCCTCCTGAAATTGGTAGTCTGGAGTGACGTGATGAGGAAAGTACCTCTGACTGGATGAAGAGCTCTTTGAGGCGTGCTGGAGGGCCTGTAATTCCAACAGAGACATTATCAACGTGACTTATGCTCACCATCGTCAGTGGTTCGGAATAAATATGCACAGTCTTCGAGTTATGGTTGTTGAAGAGGTCGAGCTCGGCTTGGACGGCGTCGGCAGACAGACCCATCACGACAGTTGCCCAGCTGACTGCTGCAGGGGATTCTTCGTCAAGAGTTGACTCAAGAAGCTGAGAAATGCGCTGTACATGGATACAAAATGCAAAGGCAGTTCTAACGCTCTCAGCTCCGTATGAAATGAGGTCTGATAAAGTCTCAGAGACAGCTGTGGCTGCAGCTGCAAACAAGCCGACGCTGATCCCAACTAAGCAGGCCGGACGCCGGTACGAGATATGGTGTGCTTCATGATGTCTAAAGAATTGGGAATGGCTTATTAGCATGTGTAACATGAAGTTTTTCTCTGAATCAGCAAGAGCACTGGAGAATACTTACCCAATTAACAAGGCTATCTCATATAAGCAGAGAAAAACACCATCCCAAGCGCCGCCGAGGGCACTATTCTTTAGTTGGTCCCAGTGCGATGCAAGAGTGACAATGTCATGAAATGGAGGGACACTGTCTCGTAATGTCCGTGGTAGCTTCTGGACCTCTGCTCGAAGGATGAGCGCACAATCCTGCAAGAAGCGGGAAAGGTGTGGGTAGGCGGGTAGAGTGGAATATCTATAGAGACGCCGGATAATGTCTTGAACATCGCCACTGGGAAGTTCATGACTGAAAATGATAAAATCATCCGGCCTGTTCGCATCCAAGTCTACCGTTGAAGTGCCGCTGCTTGGTGCAGTGTTCTCCGAAGGAGCTGTAGGGGTGTCTTCGTTCATTGTGTAGATCTAGTAAAGGTTTCCAGTCTCTCCAAGCAAAATTATTGTCCAAAAATCAAGTAAGTAGAGGAATATGATTCAGAAAAAGTTATAATGCGTGCGTGCTTAGTTGAGAAGATGTGTGTAGTGACTTTGATGAAAGAGCAAGCCGGGCAGGTCATAAGTGACAAGACCAAGCGCGGCGAGTCCAATTGCGCGGCAGATAAACCTCCAATTTCAGTAGAGCACACATAAATAAGTCTATTTAAGGGATACTTGACAAATATAACCAATAAAAGCATTGTCTAGCCTCGTCGGCTTGCTGATAACGGCTCCGGTTTGGCGAGCGCGTTAGGCTCGGCAGATAATGAAGAGGCATGACTGAAACGTCAGGTACCTAGTCGGAGTCCGACTCGGCAGATTATTGAGATGACATGCAAATAGCTCAATATAGCTGAAAAGGCAATGGACGTTACATGATCTTCTGGTAAATGGAACCTGCGAAGGTGACTCCGTGGTCAAGACCACAAACGATCGGCGGTGACAGGACGATTTTTGACCATGGCAAGTCGCTATCATGCCCCTGCAAGAATACTACGTGACAGTATCAAATCAAAGTATTTTAAGGATGTTTAGGAAATTTTCTATTGATTGTTTGTACTACTTAAAATGTAGCGAACCAATTCTTCGTCTTATGCGGCCCAACAACACGGGCGCCGACCTTACCACGCTCTACCAGCATATACAAAACCTGATTCAGCAGAGGTTTCACAGCCGAGTCAAATGTTATACTGTCTTTGGAGATATTTCCATAAAGCAAGCCGCCGATTTGAGCTGTTGATAGACCCTGTAGCATGTCACGGCATATTTCCTCACTATCATCCTCTTCGCCATCGCCAGTACTGACTGCACTGTTCGTGCTACTCGTGCTGCGCGATGAAGTAGGCAAAGTGTGTGAAGTCAATAACCCATATATTTGATTCTCCCTCGTTACTCTTTGTGCAATGTATTTGGACATTGTTTGTGGCAGGTTGGTTATTACGGCACCGTGACCAGGATAGCCAACGCCAGATCTTAAATTTGCCATAACGCGCAGGCTGGCTGTATAAGTCATCAAATTTTCAGCTACACTGTAGCCATGTCCTAGGACGTTGTCTCCGGTGAATAACGCATTTTCCTCTTCAAGGACGAAACATGTATGATCCGTGGTATGCCCGGGTGTTAACACCGCCCTCAGAGTTGCACCATGCGTTGCAAATTTCTGGCCGTCTTGAATGCCCAGTTGGGGCGGTTCAGGTTTATGCTTAAAAATCTGAATATTTGGATCATGCACCAGTAGATCGGCCACTCCACCGGTATGATCCTTGTGCCAATGTGTCAGAAGCACATGGGAGATGGTGATGTCGTATTCTTCAATGTATCTCGTCACATTGAGCGCCCATTGCGATACTCCCTGTCATTTCGTTAGAACTAAAGAGCGCAGGGTATGCTGAGGATTATGCAGCACAAGGTTGCAAGAAGAACAGGGAAAGTCTTACCTCGCCGGTGTCAACTAGAATTCTAGCGCTTCCAGTACCAACCAAGTATGTGTTGGTACCTTGCAACTGCATTTTACCAGAATTGCATCCAAGGAATCGGATGACTCGGGGGGACAAGCGATCAATATCCGCCAAACGTGGTAATCTTTTCTGCTGGGCTTCAAGATAGCCAGCCCAGAAAGCCGAGGAGTAAAACGCATGAGACATGATTTCGGATTGATTCACTTGGAAAGTCCACTAAGTAAAGGTGAATAGTTTAGAGGTGTGCGCTCTGTTGAAAGTACGAATGCCTAATCTCAGGCCCCAGCAAGAAATGGGGTATGTACATCATGGCAGTTCATCCGGACTCCATAAGGCAGTGGCACAGAGCCGCCCCTGTAGCGATCTACAAGGATGCCATCTGGCTTCCATGATACACGGTGGCGAGTTGTACGAGATGAGGAGTAAGGCTGAGAGATGGCTGCATGCAGAGCGGTTACGCCAGAGCCGCATGTCGGATCCCGAACACAGCAGGCTCTCGCAGCCTTAACAGCGGTACCCAAAAAGCCCCGCGAATGCCCCGAGAGAGTGGCTCGGCTTCCGACTGTATGGAGTTGACAGTGTAATGGAAGAAAGAGCACGTATCTGACGAGTCTGGAATAGGATTGCTCACCAACGTAAGACCTGGAGAGCTATATAGGACATTTACTTCGCAAAATACATGTCGCATCAATTCAACCAGAGTGCTCTAGTGTCATTTAATTACCATAAGTGATCCTCGCACATTTTTCATTACATTAAGACGAAGACAGAAAGTCTTGATTTGAGAAATTTTAAGCATGACAAGCATTCCAGAAAGATGCACGGTGCTGGTCGTCGGTGGAGGGCCAGCCGGGTCCTATGCCGCCTCGGCCCTTGCCAGAGAGAACATCGATGTCGTTCTCCTTGAGGCAGAGAAATTTCCTCGGTAAGCGGCAATGTTGTCACCATTCCATTGTTTGGAACGTGAAACTAGGTGTACTAATGGCGACATTCAGCTACCATATTGGCGAAAGCATGCTTCCTTCGATGCGGCACTTTTTGAAGTTTATCGACGCCTATGAGAAGTGGGACGCTCATGGATTCAACATAAAGGTACGGCAGTCCGGGACGGAGGTAAATTCGGTGTGAAACTTGTTTCTGACTCTTGAGCAGAAAGGCGGTGCCTTCCGACTCAACTGGTCCAGGCCAGAAACATGTAAGTCATTCACCTGCCACTGTCGCGGAGCATAAACTGATGATACGTTTTACTCTTAGATACGGATTTCATCTCAGCTGGCGGACCAGGAGGCTACGCATGGAATGTGATCCGGTCCGAGGCAGATGAATTGCTCTTCAAGCACGCTGCAGAGTGCGGTGTCAAGACATTCGATGAGACAAAGGTAGCGTCCATCGAGTTTGCTCCTCTGGATGCGTCTACAGATGAATCGCACTCCCTCGGCCGTCCCGTTTCTGCAATCTGGACGCGCAAGGACGGAACGTCTGGTACTATTTCGATGGACTACATTGTAGACGCTTCAGGTAGAAACGGGCTGATTAGCACCAAGTACCTCAAAAATCGCAGCTACAATAAGGGACTGAGGAACGTCGCCAGCTGGGGTTATTGGAAGGGCGGCGGCGTTCACGGGGTCGGTACGCACAAGGAAGGTGATCCGTACTTTGAAGCTCTCAAAGGTAAGAAGGCGCCCTGTCTTCGTTAGCCGTCGGGATAAAATGTTGCTAACTCTAGTGCTCTAGATGCTAGTGGTTGGGTCTGGTTCATTCCTCTGCACAACGGTACACACTCAGTGGGTATTGTCCAAAATCAAGAGATGGCAACCGACAAGAAACAAAAGATGGCAGAACCTTCCTCCAAGGGCTTCTACTTGGAGTCGCTTGAACTTGTGCCGGGAATCAAGGAGCTGCTTTCTAAAGCGGAGCTCACCTCGGAGATCAAGTCGGCCTCTGACTGGTCTTACAGCGCTTCCTCATACGCTTTCCCTGGTGTCCGCATTGCAGGAGACGCTGGATCGTTCATTGACCCGTTCTTCTCCTCTGGAGTGCACTTGGCTCTTTCTGGAGGACTTTCGGCAGCCACAACTATTGCGGCGGCTATACGTGGTGACTGCGACGAGAATGTAGCATCGTCATGGCACGACAAGAAGACATCGGAGAGCTACACCCGATTCCTTCTGGTGGTGTCCAGCGCCTTGAAGCAGATCCGCTCGCAAGACGAACCCGTTATTAGCGACTTTGATGAAGGCAGCTTTGAACGCGCCTTTGACCTCTTCAGGCCGAGTAAGTGACTTCCAAACGATAGTATAATGAATGCGGCATGGACACTAACAGTCTGCGTAGTTATTCAGGGACAGGCAGACGCAGACGCCAAAGGGAAACTAAGCCAGGCTGAAATATCTAAGACTGTAGAATTCTGTTTCCGAGCATTTGCACACGTCTCATTTGAGGAGAAGGAGGCGCTGGTGCAGAAACTCAAGTCTCTGGGTCACGACGGCGATGCCCACGACGAGACCAACCAAAAGGCGCTGGAGGAGCTCGAGAAGCAGCTCACGGCAGAGGAACAGGCCATCCTGAAGACGCTCAAGGGGCGACGCATGGTCCGGCCGGAGGACTCGCTCAACATCGAGAACTTCAAGTTGGACTCTATTGATGGCCTGGCCCCTAGGCTGGAGTCGGGGAATCTTGGATTGTCGGCGGCAAAAAAGGCAGAAGTCAAGTACACGGCTCACGACGCGCTGTCGTACCTCAACGGTGAGGCGATGGCTGCAAAGAAAACAGTTTCTAACGGAGACGCCCAACTCAACGGAAATCACTTGGCTAATGGTAATGGTGTTGTAAACGGGCACAGAGACGGCGCTGAAAATGGACACACCGATGGCCACACCGATTCTACGAAAACTCGTCTCGTAGACCTTGTTGCTGCTGACAACATGTCGACTGAACCATCGTTCGACGAAGCCACAAGACACCGTTTAATTTCGTCACTGCAGCAATCGGCCGAGGACCTGGAGACACCATTCGACACCGTGGTGCGATATGTAGACGCTGTAAGTAAAGATCGAGTAGCTGCTACCATGTAAATAATAGCTAATTGAACTCCTCTCGACATAGGGCCGACTGACAGCAATGGTACTCATCGGAACCGACCTCGGAATCTTCAAGGCTCTCTCCGAGAGCAAAGCACCACTGTCATCGCAGCAGCTCGCAGAACCTGCAAAAGCAGACCCGAGGCTCGTGAGCCGCATCATGCGCTACATGGTCGCCAGCCGCCTGGTCGGAGAGGTTGCGTCTGACCAGTACATCGCCAGCAAGAAGACACACGTCTTTGCGGACCCGCGCATCGCAAGCCCGCTGCGGTTCTTTCATGCCGTCAGCAACCCGGCGTTCCACGCGCTGCCCGGCTTCCTGCGCGACACGGGCTACCAGAACGAGCCGGTGGGCAGCGCGTTTCAAAAGGGCCTTGGCACGGACCTGGAGCCGTACCCTTGGCTCAAGCAGCACCCAGACGTGCTCACAGACTTCCAGGCGGCCATGCGGCTGAACAGAGACAGGAACGGTGTGGACGTGATGCCGTTGGACAGCTCGGTGACGAGCGGTCACACGGGCGTGGTGTTCCTGGATATTGGCGGTAACACGGGCCACCAGGCTGCGGAGGTACTCGCCCGTTACCCGGAGCTGGCAGGACGCATCATAGTGCAAGACAGAGGGGAGGTGGTCAAAACGGCGGCGGCTATCAAGGGCATTCAGTGGATGGAGCACGACTTCTTCAATGTGCAGCCGGTGAAAGGTAAGGGGGAGGCAAAGTCGAAAAGCCAGGCTGGATGCATCAACGAGGCGCTAACGAGACTTGTTTCAGGTGCGAAATACTACTATCTGCGGGCCGTCCTGCACAACTGGGACGACGAGAAGACGGTGCGAATCCTGGCCAACATTGTGCCGTCCATGTCTGCCGACTCGCTCGTCGCCATTGACGAGGTGGTGGTGCCGGATGAGAACGCTCACGTGTGGCCGACTGGTCTCGACCTCCAGATGTTTGCCCTGTTTAGCACTACGGAGAGGACGGCGTCGCAGTGGGATGCCATCCTGGACAAGGCTGGGCTGCGGCCGGTGGCTGTTAAGAAGTATGCGCCCGTGATGGGGACTTCCGTCATTTTCGCAGCCGCAAAGTAGATAGGGAGACGGAAGCCGGCAGAATCACCGGATCCTGTCCCGTCGCCGTTTTGTTTCGGTTGGTCGTATCCAGCCTGACCTGGCCACTAGTGCTGTCTCATACACGTTTTCTCTCGTATACCAGCTAAACCTTATCACCTCTTGGCCTGCCGATCATGTCTCGGATTACGGCCGCACGTTTCTTTGTTGCTATTCTGGGGGGCTGTGCTCGTACGAGTAATCTCGAGCCGGCGGTGCTATCCGATGTTTTCATCACATTCAGTTTCGTACGGGACCAGGGCACTGATGGAGTACGAGTGCTCGTGCCGGGGGGGAGGGGCTCTCGGATCACCAGATTAGTAGCAAGCAAACTGGGCCATACTAAAACAAAAACCAATATATTACTGTCGCCCCCGCAGAATGCCCATTGTTTTATGTGAGGGGGACGGTTGATTGCGAGGAGCCGAGCAAAGTTAGCGCGGGCGCTTGACACAGCTCAAGCCCCAAACCATACGGGCAGCAAACAAATTGTCGCCTTTGGAACTTGCCGAGGGCCCAGCGCGTCACGGCAATCTAGAGCCGGGGGTCGGGGGATCCTTGCTAGCCGCATATCAGGAACAGCCCAAAATGATGTGCCTTGGCTAGTGCCCAGTAGCCTGCAATCACCCCGCACGGACGCCACCCTTGGCCTTGCCCTGGTCGGTGCCTGATCCCCTGGTCGGTGCCTGGTCTGTTCCTGGTCCGTTTGTAGTGTGTTCCTGGTCTGAACAGACCTATTTTGGGAAAGAAAAGCAAAACGTTCACTCCACCTAATTTCCCCTGGCGAACGGTGACAGACAAAGCAAATCCAAGACAAATATTGAACAATAGAATAATTTGATGGGTACGTGGTAATTGCTTCTCTGTGTGCTTGGCCGCCCCTGTGAAAAGAAATTATTCTCTTGATGATGGAAAAAAAAATCTTGTCTCGGAGCGGATGTCACTCGGCTTGTACGGATGTAGCCTCGGCTAAGACAGCATCGCCAACAGGGCTATATCGGGATGCGATATCGCCTGCGGCTGCGCTGCAGTACGCCACACATCATAGGCATAAAATTAAACCAAAAGCTTCACATGGCTCGCAAAATGGCTCAAACAAGCCATTGTTACCTGTTTCATAGGGCATGTGAAGTGGTCCCTAGTATTGTGTTGGGGATGCCAACTATACTCCCTACGCATCCCAGGATTGGAGTGGCATGCGTGGTGCGCCCAAGGATGGAGTCGATGGGGTTGCCGTACTGCCGCACAGACACACGACAGGAGCAAACATGCCGCGTTTCGTAGCACGGCCCTGTCCGTGGCTTGCAGTCGGCTATTTCATTTGTCAAGATTGCGCTGTAGCTCATCAGTTGCGGCGTTGGTGCTGTCACCACGTGCAATTTCACTCACTCGAGAGGGTGCTCAGAGGACCGGTCTATTAAAGCAAAGCCGTCGGCCCTCTGATGGCCTCCGGACTTGCAACGACTTCTTTCTCGATAATTTGTGTGTTTCTTTTCCAGGCTTCTTTCTCTTTTTTCGTTGCCACACTTTCGTTGACGGCCACCCGGGCACTCCTCATTCGTTCAGATATACCTTGATCAACACGATCGTCCATTCTCTATTCGCATTAGAAGTCCTATACGCACATCTTACTCGAAACAACATGAAGTTTAACTCAGGCATCGCGGCCCTGAGCCTGGCGGCTGTCGGCAAAGTTGCTGTACGAAAACACTTGCATATCATTCTCCTGCCACACGGCAAGTCACTAACTCACTTATAACATTAGGCCGAGCCCTCGGTTAGCATCCCTATCGACCTTTGCCTGGGAATCCTCGGCGACGCCGAGTGCCACTCCAAGTCCGACTCGAACGGACTGGTCAACGTGCCGGTTGATGCTTGCATTGGCGTTCTCGGCAAGGCCAAGTGCTCTCAGGACTCTTCGTCCGGCAGCCACTCCGGTGGCGGCCTGGTCAACATCCCCATCAACCTGTGCGCTGGCATCCTCGGAGAGTCCGAGTGCAAGCAGAAGGCCACCTCTGGTGGTCTCGTCTCCGTCCCTGTGGATGCCTGCATCGGCGTCCTCGGTGAGGCCAAGTGCAAGCAGGACTCCTCGTCTGGCAGCCACTCTGGAGGCAGCCTCGTCAACATCCCTGTCAACCTCTGCGCCGGTATCCTCGGAGAGGCCGAGTGCAAGCAGAAGTCCGACTCCAATGGCCTGGTTTCTGTCCCCGTCGATGCCTGCATTGGTGTCCTTGGCAAGGCCAAGTGCACTCAGACTGACAACTCTGGCCACGGCGGCGTCGGCGAGCCCCTCGTGAGCATTCCCATCAACCTGTGCCTTGGCATCCTGGGTGAGGCCAAGTGCAAGCAGAACGCTTCGCCCGGTGGTCTCATCAACATTCCCATCAGCATCTGCCTGGGTGTCCTTGGCAAGGCCGAGTGCGACCGTGACCCCGAACCCACGACTAAGCCCCCGGTCGTCACTCCCACCAAGGTGACCTCGCCTCCTGCTGCTACTTCTACCGCTACCAAGCCCGGTGCCACTGATACCACTACCAAGCCTGGCGCTTCCGAGACTACTACCAAGCCCAGTGCGTCTGAGAGCGGCCCCTCCAGCGGTGCCAGCTCTGCCTCTACGACTTCGGCGCCCGCTGGATCGTCCGGTACCGTGACTTCTGCTCCGGTAACTGCCTCAACTGCCTACACCACAACCATTGTCACTGTCACCAGCTGCCCTGCGACAGTGACTGACTGCCCTGCGTCTTCCACTTACACGACCTGTGTGACCATTCCCGTCACTACTGTTGTTGTCTCTGTCAAGCCCACTCCTGCTCCCACCGGTGGTAACGGAGGCAATGGCGGCAACGGCAACAACGGCGACAATGGTGGAAACGGCGGCAATGGAGGCAACGGAGGTAACGGTGGCAACGGCGGTAATGGAAGCAAGCCCTCTGCCTCCGTCAAGCCCGTTGGTCCTTCTGCAGGCAACGGCGGCTCGTCTCGCCCTACCGGCGGCGTCACTGTCCCCACGAACGCCCCCATCACCGGTGCTGCCGGCCGTGTGCAGTTCTGCTCCGGACTGGCTGCTCTGGCCATGGCCGTGAGCGCTCTGCTGCTGTAAATGACATCTAGGTTTGGCCAATCCTGCATTGGCTGGTCAGTATGGTACTGCACAGTAATATTCTTATAATGTATAAATTTAGTATTCACCTATTACCAATATAGATGGAAGAGATCAAAAAAGTACTGTTTATGGTTGACTAGATGTTCCATTGAAGTTGATGCTGAAGTACAGTATCTGTGGTTCCTCATGTTTGAAGGCGCCATGTGAGAGTTTGCTTGGTTTCGTGCCCTCGGAGCCGCGATCACAATTGCGCCTCGCACACGGGCTTGCTGCTCTGGACCAAGTGGATTCCTCTATATCCGCAATTGCCGTTCGCCTGCAGAAAAGACTACTGGCAAGCGGGCGATTGTTGCCAATCGTGCTGGGCATGGTCAGAGTGGTCAGAGTGGTTCGTTCACATGTTCGTGCCCAGTGGCGTTGCTTCATTTCCTTCTGCGATGCAATGCAGGTCCGGGCTTGTGCATATGCGTCGCATGACAAGAAACAAAGAAATGCATGTCAATCTCCTGAAGAAGCACCATGGGTTTCCATGCCTGGCATGTGAGCTGCAGTGACGCGCTTGGTGAGCTACCGCCCAAGGCATGGAAGTTGCCTCGCCAGCCCCTGCAGCATGTCGCGGTGAACCTGGCTGGCTTCGACTGGTTATGTGAGAAGGTCCACCGCTCCTGATGCATCATTTTCCACAATGCCGCTGCTTGCGTGTCATCTCGTCTCGCCTCTACTCGTCTCATCTTCGCACCGCTCCATGGTTCTTTGTTCTGCTATGCTGATCGGTAACGCAACCTTGTCGAGATGCGGGCGCGGGGGGCTTGTGTGTGGGGCTCGGGGCGCGTAGTTGTCCGAACGGTCACGATGCACGCACAAAAAGTTGCACAAGGCGGAGTAATGCGGCTTTGTGCAAGACCGAGGTGCGAGGCAGTGTGGTTCGCTGACGCAAAGCAGACTCAGGAGTTCGCATCTTTTAGGGGTCCGAGCCGGAGGGTTTAAACCGGAAGGTTTTTTTGTTATCCGTTAGGATGGGTCAGGCAGACATGCAGAATGCTCGTACCTGCACTGGGTAAGAATGCTGCGATGCGGCATTGGGTTTACTATGCACAAGGCGCAAGACCTTTGTCTGGATGGGTGGATTTCCCATTCATCCCATCCTCGGGTTCCGTGTCCTCGTACTGCGAGTTGCACCCCGTTTCGCCTCACGCGACAATACAACGCCCGCCAAGATTGCAACGGCTGATCTGATCTCTTGGCTGTGGGCTAGCATGTTCAGCCCAGCCCGTTTGCTAGTGCCAGTCTCAAACCCACGTAGCGGCCGGGACAGCGTCAATCTTCGGCACCGCCCATCCGAGGACGATCTCAGAGCCTCGTCGCGTGGTGTCTCTTGCTCGTCCTTTCACCTCGTAGGTGCGCTCAATGCGTGAATGTGTACCTGCACTCACGCATACTAAGTACCTTTAGTTACGTACAAGCCTGCGTGGAGGCAGTAGGTAGTACATACCCGGGTAATGATGTGGTTACACATCCCGCAGCCGGGCGGATTCTGCTGATGCTGCGCTTTCTCCTTCTTTAACAAGCGTTCGACCGCCCGTTTGTTGCCGGCTGGCGGGCGCAGCTATTCAGGTCCTTCACTTCCATCTCTCAACTCACCCGATCATCTCTCGTAATCAGCCTCTCCTCCGGTGCAACGGTTATTACCTTGATTTCGACCCCATCAACTTGATACCCGTTTCGTTTGCGACTGCGTGTGTACTGCCACCCTCGTGCATATTAATCACCACCACTCCCCTTCATACACCACAACCGCATCGCAGCAGCCAACCACACAAGCAAACACAAATCCAACCTGCTGGCTGACAACATGGCAGCGCCGCCACCCTCGTACACCAAAGTCACCCACTCGGCCACATACCCAGGCATCAACCCGACTCAGCCCAGTCTCTCCTCGGCAGGCAAGGTTGTGCTCATTACCGGCGCATCTGGTGGCATCGGCCGCGCCACCGCTTCGTCGTTTGCCGCGTCTGGCCCCCGAGCTCTGATCCTCCTCGGCCGACGAGCTGATGCCCTCGCAGAGACGGCCACCATTGTCCGCGCCAGCAATGCAGACGTTACGATTCAGACTCACGAAGCCGAGCTGTGCGATGCAGCGGCCGTCCGCGGCGCCATGAGCAAGGTGGCCGCCGAGTTTGGTGGCATCGACGTCCTCGCTCACTGTGCTGGCGTCCTCGCGCCTGTCGTGCCCCTTCTCGATGCAGATCCGGCCACTTTCCTTGACGGTTACAAGACGACCGTCGTCGGGACGCTGGTGGCCGCCCAGGCTGTTGTTTTGGCAAACAAGTCGGTGTCCCCCGGTCATGACAGGCCCATCACCTTCATCAACCTCACCACCGCAGGCATTCTATTCCCTCCATTTGCTGGAATGGGCGCCTATGTCAGCAGCAAGATGGCCGCGGTCAAGCTGCTACAGGCATTCGCCGCCGAGAATCAGCAGGTGCGCCTGCATAACGTCCACCCAGGATTGCTCAAGACGGCCATGTCAGCGAAACTAGCTGAGTCGATACAGCTGCCATATGCCTATGACGATAGTAAGTCAAGAACAAGCATTACTTCTCGAGTCGTGTGTTCTAAGCTAACTACCTTGCTTGCTACAGTTTCCCTGCCGTCCGACTTTCTCGTGTGGCTCGCTTCCCCCGAGGCAGAGTTTCTCAAGAACAAAATTGTCTTTGCCAGCTGGGACGTTGACGAGCTCAAGGCACGCAAGAACGAGATCATGGGCGGCCCACCAGGCACTGGAGAACTCTGGCTCGGCTACCAGGGATTCCCTCGTTTCATCGGCGGCCAAGCACTGCCCGGCACCCAGTAGAGAACTAGCTTGACAGAAGCATAGCTGCAGATAGGGGCTTTGTTTTTTTTTTTTTTTTTTGCTTCAGCTTCCGCTAATCTGTAAAGTGTTCGCAGAAAGGCCCGAGACAGGTGCAGCTGGTATAGAAGCCCTTGCTCTACTTAAAAATGAGGTAGTTGGTAAAATAGCGCAATGCATCAGAAAGAGCACTTCGCAGCATGTTCGTGATAATATGCGCTCATTGTACAAGCACTTTCATCAACGTTATGGTCTTTTGATGATCCATCACAAGTAATGAGCCGCCGCTTCTCATATACTCTAACAAGCGTTATTCAATTTTGTATCTATAGTCGTTTAACTCATAAAACTATGCGTCGTGCGGCGCCTTGTGTCACCGATTGCAGCCTGCACCGAAGCAAGGCGGCGACAGGCCCAATGACCCATGCAGTATGCTCCCACTGCGCTCCGCCCTTGTTATACCGGCAGTATCTCTCTGTAAATTGCAAAATGACCTTTGCAACCTTGGACAGGTCCCCGACCTGACTAACGCCGTGACTGCCGAAGCTGCTGCGCGAAGACGACCGCGGCCGTGATGCCCAGATAAAGACCTCTTGGTCCGAACAGCCCGGACTGACCGATGTGCCATCGCCACCAACTGAGCATTCGAAGGCCACAGATCCCGCATCCGGGCTGGTCCCAACAGACTCGTGAACGACATCGAGAAGCGAGAGACATCCAGATGCCACCAAGAGCGCCACGTCCGCCTGCTCGGAACACGGACACATGAGAATAGTCAGAAGCTGCTGACAGGCTTCCGTAGCAGTCAAGCTCCTCTTATTACCGTCACTGGCTTGTGTAACACCCGCCAACGAGACATTTTTGCTAGTTTCCAGCTGCTCTATTATTGACAGGGCTGTCTTGGTGCAGTCGACCTTCTCGGTGCCTGCCCCGAAGCCCCCTTCGATGCTCGTGTTGCACGGCGAAGCCAAGGGCTTTGCTGACGGCGGGCGGCTATGCTGCTGACGATGGATTATCGTGGTATGTGCACCGGAAAGCCATCCAGTATCGACATAGTCCGAGCAGGTCATCTCCCTGTCGAGCTGACCACCATCCGGAACCGCCGTCAGCCCCATCTCGAGACTATTTCCACAACTTCGATCGGGTGCACCGACATATTGCTGATTGTGGCTTTGGATATTATTATCCAGGCGCTGACTGGCCCCCTGCCTTACACGGTGAGGCCGCCCGGCGCGGCGTGCCGGGCTGTAAGTGCATGGCCGGTTCAAATTCGAGCATCGTGAGCAAGTTGGCTTCTTCTTGTCACATCGTAGCTTTGACGCTGAACATACATCACAAGAATCCTTTAGTTTTCGAGATGGTGGTCTCGCCTGGTAGGGCTCCATGTCGAATGGTAATATTGATAGGGATGGGGACGCTTGGTGTGGGAGAAAGGGTCCGGGCGAGCAGACCACGATGGCGGGATCAGGGACCCCAAAATGAGATTTGCGGCTTGAGGTGCTGGGGTCAATCTGCACCTGATCTGTTCAGTGCCGGCCTACGGTACCCGGCTACACGGCACTTGGTACGGTTGTATCAACTCGCTGCAAACTGCATGCACAACGTGTTGTCGCAGTGGGCTACACGACAAGGCTGCGAGACTCGCCCCAGACCACTCCGCAGAGCTGAGGCACTTGTGAACGGATACTAGCATCGTAATTCGTATACCCCCTAATCACGTACGGTAATTATTTCATCATTTCTGGGCGCTCGTCCCATTACTTGGTGAAAGCCTCGTTGCGGCACCTCGCAACCAGAGCCAGAGTGCCGCGTGTATCAATGAGCTACTACAGCATCATCTAAGCGAGGGTCCATGTAAGCGACCGTTGGCAACGCATTCAGCTCGCAGTTGCGACATCGCAGACAGAGGCCTCATTAATAGCTTTTGGCTAGCCGCGTTCCACCCCCGTACACTTGCCGTCCGTCACTTTGCTCTCGACGTCACAAGCGAGAGAGGCACGGCAGTCACTACGAACTCCTGCGGTACAGTGGGTGCTGCGCCACCTTTGCGGCGGGAGTGAGTAAGGGGAAATATATACTTGGCGATGATACGGGCAACGAGCCAAGATGGAAGATGGCGGCTTATGATGCGAATAATGACCCGGAGCATTATATGCTCTGCTGACGGTTGCTGCAGGCTTGCTCAGCCTCGTCTTTGCGAGTAGTATAGCATGCGCGGCTTGGTACCTCGCACAGGGGCTTATTTTCGTGAGATTCTTCGAGGTCTATATAAGGATTTTTCTATATATGATCGTGTACTCAGCAACTATACGCTACAGCGATGTATAGGCCCGATTGTGTTCTATTTATTAATTCATTGTCAAAGTTTCGCTTAGGAAATCTACAAATATCCTGTCAAAAAAATGGAAGCAACACGGATGGAAGCTAAAGGCGACGCAGAGCTTCAATATGTCTTGGATTCTCTATCATTACCAGAAGATTTTATGGATGTCGGATTTCCTGCCGCTTCATTCCCCAATCTTCCCAACAGTCCGCAATTCGACTTTAACTCTCTCCTTTTTTCTGCATTCGACAGCTCTGGGATGTCGGGCAAGTGGCAGATCAACAGGGCATGTCCATCCACGGACAACCTGTCGGACTCTTCCATGCCTAGCCTCAACACAGACAATAATAGCGGTCTCTCAAGCTACGAGGTAGCCTCATCACCTCACCAGGGTGGTCGGCATTGTCGCAACATGAAAGGGTGTTGTATCAGCCTCGCTACTGCGGCTCTTCGCTCCATGCACGTCCCCTCTAGCTCCTGCATATTGAGCATGGACGGCGGGCACCGTAGTGAACTTGGCGAGCCTCAGCTGTCGCGTGCGGCAGACACCATTTTGACTTCGAATCGGGCTGCGTTGCAGGCTATCCGATCGATACTTCAGTGCCCATGCTTTGACAACCCACAAACACTGCTACTTGTTACTGTACTTTGTTCAGAGGTAACAGTCACCTACTGGCATATTATCGATATATACAAAAACAGCGCCGGCTCTGCAGCAGACAATGTGGACAGTCGGAAACGAGACCTCTTCATTGGCAGCCACTGCCTGGGAAAAGAAGTTGAAACTGCCGTTATTCGCCAAGTGCTCTTGGGTATGATCCAGGAGCTGAAAGTCGTTATTGGAAGTATTGCGTGCCACACAGGGCCGCCACTGGCAGGCAGCGAGCAGAAAACTGGTCCTGCGCTGAGTGGCGTACGAGCCAGAATGGTGGCATTTCTTCATGCGCAACTACGCGCCCTTAGCACTGCGTTGAGCGATCAAGGCAGCGACTACGTTCCATTAGGAAAGTCCACACTGGAAAACTGATGGATATACGTAGAGTGTTGGAGACTGGGCTGCGTAGTCATCGTTCATCGGCTCAGTTGCTGTGGATTACGCGCTTGCAAAAGAAAGTAGCATTATGTTGACTAGAATTTATTATATTAAATCTCCACCACTCACACAATTTTCTTGCATGCAATTACGATAGTCATCTGTGGCTGATCGAGGCTGCCGGCACTCAGCTCCTCCAGACGCCACTGGCCAGGTATAGTACTTCAGTACATTGATAAGGAGCTGAGGAGTATTTCGACGGATACGAGGCTGATCTAACCAGGGAACGTATCACGCATCGCCACTCTAGCCGTCGCTTGATTCAGCCAGTTTTAGTATACTCCATGGCCATGGCTATTTTCTGACTGCATTCGACTAGTGCTGAGAGACATGCAACTTGCGTGATTCCGGTAGCCTAGTACATTCCTAAGTGAAAATGTACTGCGAAGATTCGAGGCTTTGACCGTGCCAAAAACAGTAGCCACTTACTTTATGGAGTTGGCCAGAATAGGCAAGGCATCTTCGTGGTGAAGATGGAGCGGGTAGAAATGGGTAACGACCCACGCGATCAACAAAGCTAAAAGCCTTCCGAAAGAGGAAAGTTCAGCTGCTACGCCATGCGCCAAGAAAGTCTGGTCGGAAGCCGAGAATCCATGCTGATTTCATACGAGAAATTAGGCAGACTTACACGGCATCAGCTCCGTTGACCCTGTCCATGGCTCACGTCCGTAAGCCCTGCTCTTTGTGCAACTACACAGAATCGGTAATACGCCTAAGCCACCACTGCCACTGCCACATTGTTCGCAACAATAAGCGGCCTTTTTGGGAGCTGGAGAGTGGGCTGTTATTATTAGCAATGCCAACCTGAGCCGAGGGTTCTTGACCGGCCTCATTGGCCGATTACCATGAGGCCTTCCCTTGGCAATACGGCTAAACGGCACGCGCTGACCAGTTGCACAGCTGGTAGCGGCCTTTCTAACATGCACACGGGCTACGCTTTCTATTTTCAGCGTGTACTGGCCGCGTATTGGTGAGTCAGTTGACTTAGCGCCCCAAGCGCCAGGCACATGGATGTGAATTGTGGCTTGCTCAGAACTGCCTTGCCTCATCTGACAGTGGTCTTCGATTTCAGGGGTTTTGGACGCAGGTACATATGAGTAGCTAATATAAAGATCTCCGGGCGTATTGTTTATCACATACACGTGGAAGTTACCTCTTCAATTCAGTTGTTGATCTTGGCTCATAATCTTTGACTTGTTGGGACAATTGCATTGTTCTTCTGTTGATAATCGCCCGCTGCCAACTCCCACTTACAAGGCACACCCTTGACCCGACAGTGATCAGGCTGCAGCATGCATTGGTCTATTCCGTCTCTCCTTGCAGCTGCGCTGCCCGCCGCTGCCGCTGCAACATATGATTCATGCAAGCTTGTCAATGCCAAGATACCAGGGCGCATATCGTACCCCGGCACACAAATATACAATTCATCTCTCTCTTCCTACTATGGCGGCCAGGAGCGTGAGCTGAGCCCAAACTGCATATTCAGGCCCACCACAACTGCCGAAGTTGCCCATTTCGTCAAGTTGATGACTTCCAACAAATGCCAGAGCAAATTCGCAGTGAGAGGTGGAGGTCACACCTTCTGCGCTGGCGCCGCCAACATTGATCCTGGTATTACTGTCGACATGCGTCTCATGAACCATGTCGAACTGAGCAAAGATAAGAAGATTGTTCGTGTTGGTGGCGGTGCTATTTGGGACACGGTATATGAACATCTCGTACCACACAACTTGACTGCGATGGGTGGCCGTATCCCCGGGATCGGGGTAGGGGGCTTCGCAACAGGCGGTATGTGCAACCCACACGGCATTGTAAGTAACATGGGCTGACTTTCTACAGGAGGAATTACCTTTTCGTCGCGTGAACACGGATTCAGCTGTGACAATATTTATGGCTACGAAATTGTTTTGGGAAATGGCAAGGCAATATATGCGGATCAAACCTCCCACCCCGATCTTTGGCTCGCTCTCAAGGGTGGTTCCAACAACTTTGGCATTGTCACACGATTTGACGTGGCAGCCATTCCACAAGGAAAGATGTGGTATAACCTTGTCAACTATGACTATACAGATGAGACACTGCAAGCCCATGCCGAAGCGTTCAGCAATTTCATGAAGCCTGAGAACCACGACGGGGCTGCCATGATGGCCATGTTTGTGAACCTCGTGGGTGGCAATTTCGTCATTGCTGATGCATTGTGGTATACGAAGGGCATTGAGAGTCCTGCTATATACGACAATTTTACACGTATTCCAAATCATGGAGGTGTATCGGAACTCAAGACTGTGGACCACATCATAGCCGACTTTGGACAGAGCATTCCGACTCAAGTCCCTCGGTAAATCTACCCTTGCATCTCCTGTTCTCAACTGTACTAACCATTCTCCTAGAGGCTACCAACTCACATTTTCCTTCCACAACCCGGATGCCGATATTTACATGCAGCTATTCAAAATCTGGGAGGAGACCGTGCAGAAGGTTGCTCATGTGGAAGGCATCTTTGTCGAGTTCCTAGTACAGCCACACCCGGTGACCAACGGCACCAACATGTTCGGCTTGACGCCTGGGAAACTTGACGACGTTATGATTGACATGACCTCCGCTTATACGAACAAGGCCGACGATGCTCTAGTCAAGTCCGTCATCACTGAGATTGTGGATAAGCAGCGCGCACTGTTGAAGTCAAGCGGACACCTAATGGACTTCATCTATCTCAACTACGCCGATACATCACAGAAGGTGCTCCAAAGCTGGGGCAGGGACAAAGTCGCCATTCTCAAGAAAGTAAGCAAGAAATATGACCCCAAAGGTGTGTTCCAGAAGCGGGTCCCGGGTGGCTTCAAGATCCCAATGTAAACTCACAGTCGGGTGTATCACGAGCAGAGCTGAGGTATGATCGACCTGAATGTTTGCCGAAGGATATACCGATAGAGTTAAGAGGTGTTACGCATGTTTTGGTAGACTAGGTAGATCTTTGTATACTATTAGAATAAAATGAACTGATACGATTTTTTTTAGTTATTGTCACAGTCCTCGCGCTGCGGCGCTCCGCTGCTTACCACTGCCTGGCTTTATTAATAATACCTTTCATGTCCGTAAAAGAAGCGCCCACCCTCGATTAATGTAAGATATCTTCTGCCCGCCGCAGCGGATTGAAGCCTCGTCTTCCGCGTTACTGAACCGTCCGATACTTCTCGTGTTCTCTTTATGCACCATAGTATATTGTGCAAAACTTCCTTGGACCACACGATTGGCTCAGAGTCGGAGCCGAGCCGGCAACCTCGCCCGGAAACCACACCCCGCAAAGACGGCTGCGTACAAGTGGACCGGCCACTGCAGCCATGGACGCGTCTCGCTTGCCGGGCAGTTCCTATTGTGTCCCAGCCTTGAGCCTTAACTCCTGCAGTTCACCATTAGCGGTGACATTCTCTATGGGGTCGTCATCACCCCAGTGGCGAGTGTGAAGGATGGAAGTGCTCTAAGCAACGTCGTAAGCATTGGCGTATTACTACACGTAACAACGCCGCTTGCCTCGGAAATTATGGAGACATCCGCAAGCTGCCTCGTCAGCCTTATAGCTCGCTCTGCTGCGGAACCACAACACAGTTTCAATTACTTATAACATTCGTCGCCCCGCTCCAAGCACAAAGCTGCCGGACCACATGCTACTTTCAACCCTTCTTTCACGAGTCTAGCTTGTCTCTACCAACCTGCATCACGAACCCACAAATTGCATCACTTCGCCCAGGACCAAGGACAAAGATGGCTTCTGTATTTGACAAGGATATAGCGCAGGCACTCTGCAATACTGAAGTTCCCAATCGCGTCAAATTCTCGCCTGATGGAACAAATGTTGTATACTCAACAACGCTGAACTTTGGTCATCGCACCGGCAAGAACAGCACGTCGACAATCTGGCTGGCAGCATCATCCAAACCCGGCTCGTCTCGACAACTTACTTCCGGCACCACCAACGACACAATCCCATCCTGGCATCCAGACGGCAATCAGATTGCCTTTGTGTCTGATCGTTCAAAGCCAGGAAAAAGCTCTGCCATCTGGATGCTACGCTTGGATGGCGGCGACCCAGTTGCTATCACCAAAGCTGAGAATGCCGAGACGATTAGTTTCTTTACATTTTCCCCTGACGGAAGTACGATTGCGTACGTGTCTGCAGATGAGAAAAGTGAGGAGCGCAAGAAGAAAGAAGAGGATGAGACACCAGACCCTGAAGTCTGGGGCGAGCGGTGGGACTACGCCCGGCTTCGACTGGTTGATGTCAAATCTAAGAAGGTGAAAGAGCTAGTCGGTGGACAGCGACATATAGATGGCATGCACTGGAGCCCCGATGGAAATAATCTTGTTTTCAGTAGCACGGAAAACCTGGAAGTCGAGGAGGGGGCACGGACTGGCACTACCATCTCGTCCGTCAACGTGGATAGCGGGGATGTCAGAGACTTATACACTGTAATGGGTAGTCCTGACAAACCAACTTGGGCTCCAGACGGTAAAATCTACTTTACTTGCTCGCGTCCAGTACATTTGAGCTGCGCTGCCCAAGCCGTCTATTGTATAGACCCTTCTCAAGCTAAGCCCGAGCTTACTAATGTGGCCTATGGTGTTGATGACGACGCTGTTGAGTTGGTTGTGGCTGGCGGGAAGCTTCTCGTGAGAAGCAATGCTCGCCTCTCTACTGCTATTGGCGAAGTTTCCGGACACAATATTTTTAAGAGAGACACTAAGATCAAGGCCTGCGACGTCTATTTCGACAAAAACGGCGGCAAACCAGCCGTGGCCACAGTGCGATCAGACATTAGCAATCCCTATGAAGTTTTTGTTATGAAGGACGGAACAGACGATATCAAGTTGTCTGACCATGGCAGTGAGCTAAAAGATAGGTCCTTTGGCTCTGCAACAGTGCTCACTAGCCAATCTTCTGATGGGCAAGAGGAGCTCGACGGTCTCTACCTTGTGCCGACAGCAAAATGCGACACAAACGGCAAGCCGAAAGAGCCTTTGCCAACCTTTGTCATGGTACATGGCGGTCCAACAGATCGTACTTGCAGCTCATTTGATGCATTTTACTTCCATTGGTCCCCTTACGTTCTTTCACAGGGATACGGGATACTTCTTCCGCAATACCGCGGCTCTAGCGCCCGGGGAGAAAAGTTTGCTTCGTATACGCAGCCCGGCGTGGGCAAATACGACTACGAAGACGTCATTAGCATCACTGACGACGCCATCAAGAAAGGTTTTGCCGATTCCAAGAGACTCATCGTTGGAGGCTGGAGCCAGGGTGGTTATCTCTCCTATCTGTGCAGCGCACGCAACGGCTTACATGGCCTCGGCTGGCGCTTCAACGCCACAATCGCAGGAGCAGGTATCTCGGACTGGGACAGCGTAACTCTGGAATCCGATATGGGAGCTTTATGGGAGCCCGAAATGATGGGAGGTCGCCCCCCGTGGACATTAAAGAAGACCGACACCAATGGGAGGCAGGGCAGTGCTCTTTGGGAGGTGTCCAACGCAGTTGAAGAGTCGCGCCGGCGCGGCGAAATGGTGATTCCTCCCATGCTAATATTGCACGGCAAGAACGATCAGCGCTGCCCGCTTCCACAAGCTGAAGGATATCGTCGAGCTCTCAGGGCACATGGACTGCCTTGTGAGTATGTAGTGTATCCAGGTGAAGGTCACGTCATAAAGGCGCAGCGCTTCTGGATGGACATGTTGGAGAGGATTGGAAGGTGGTGTCATGATTATATTGGACCCGGTATGGGGAAGGCGTAAAGGTTACCGCATTCGCGGCTTGGAGATAGAGCTAAAGGAGACAGAGCTTACCATATAAAGCATTTTACAGATCATGTTGGAAAATACTTTACCGACCATACATGTCAACAGCGAGTTCCGTTTTGACGTTTCTTGTCCGTTTTCGTAAGCAACTATTCTGATAGTACAAAAAGCAGGTAGTAACTAAAAAATATCGGCATGGTGGAAAATGTGAAGTTGATTGTTTCTTGATGCTCAGGATGCTTGCCACTTCAAGCGTAGCGCGGCTGCATGCCGAGCGGGTCAGCTGAGCATGCAAGTAGGCTCACAGCACAGCAGGAGACTAGTTTTAATCCAAACAACCATGTGGCTAGTCAATACCACATCTCTTCAACTAGAATGGTTTGTCGACCCAGAGACTGACGGTTTACGCTATGCAATCTTGTCGCATACATGGGGCACCGACGAGGTATCGTTCCAGGATGTTGCCGACCTGGCTATCGCCAGCCGTAAAGCTGGCTTCGCCAAAATCGTTATGAGTTGCCGTCTCGCACTGTCCGAGGGATACAACTATGTTTGGATTGACACTTGTTGCATAGACAAGCAAAGTAGCGCCGAGCTGTCCGAAGCCATCAACTCAATGTACCACTGGTACGAAGCCGCAGGTGTATGCTACGCTTTTCTCTCAGACCTGCATGAAGAGCCGTTCGTGGGATTGCCAGACGGGTTTGAATTTCTAAATAAAAGAGACCTTGCCTGGCACAAAGATGCCCTTTATAGTACGCCCTTTGCCAGATGCCGCTGGTTCACCAGGGGATGGACACTGCAGGAGCTCATCGCTCCGTCTCATGTTGTCTTCTACGATGGGTCTTGGAATCGCATTGGCGACAAGACGGTACTGCGTCATGTTATAAGCCTTATCACTGGTGTTGGAGCGAAGATACTAGTCGACAATACTAAATTGCTGACCAAGTCGGTGTGGCGCCGCATGTCGTGGGCGGCCCACCGACAAACAAGCCGCGTCGAGGATACGGCGTACTGCCTGCTGGGTATATTCGACATAAATATGCCACTTATATACGGTGAAGGATACAAGGCCTTCCAGAGGCTGCAGGAGGAAATTACCCGAAAGGAAGGCGACCCATCGATACTACTGTGGTCGTCCGAAGGACTGCCACTGCCACAGTTCCGCCCTGCGAGGTACCGCCATGTGACGGAGCCGCCCGCATACCGCGGTGCATTTGCGTGGGCGCCTTCAGAGTTTCTAAGCCGCGAGGCGTTTGCCGATGCCGCTTCAAAAGATGTACGCTACGATTCGAGCCACGTTGCCTTACCTGCTCAGGGAGAGATGAGCTCCCAGTCAACGTTTGTGCTCAACAGGGGAGTCCTCTGTGTCATGGAACACTGCGATGAGAGCCATCAGGGAGCCTATTTTAGAATGTACCTGGAGCTGTCGACGTCCAAAGGCACTGTCTATCGACCGGTAGAGAAGATGACTGAAGGGTATGTCTTTGAGGGCAGTCCATTTGGCCACCCTCACGGGGAACGGCTTCCTTATAAGGCACAGGAAGTCCGACTCTTGGGACAGCACACAACTACATTACTGGAAACCAACAAGCAGCGGCGAATATGCCTAGGCATCGATGACGGCGGCATCAACGGCGACCACGTAGCATGGCCGGAGCATCGATGGGAAGAGGATCCGGCCTGGTGGGTTTACAACGACGCTGAAGTTTTGCGCGCAGCCAAGTCGGCTCCCACGATACTCGGTGCGTGTCAGTTCCGCGCCGAGGTCAGGCAGTTACAAGAGCATGGTGATCCAATCTCGTACCAACTGACGCTCGCATGCATGGTGGGCTTCGTACGAGATGCAAGACCGTTCACGGGACACAATATGACTATGACAATGCCTTCTGGCTTGTTTGGCGCGTGTTTTGTTAAAGAAAGCACCTCGAAACTTGCCGCAGCTCTACATGCTGAGATGGGGGATGCAGACATGGACGCCGCAGTCGCATTCATGCAGGCGCACATGCAAAATAATTCGACAAACTTTGAGTCTGGTAGAGGCGAGATCATCGAGCTTCCCAATCAAAATACGCGTATCCAAGTGGTGTGCGCTTATCCAGAAACCGCGGTAGAATATAATGCCGGTTTAAGTTGGAGATTGCATATTGGACTGGAACAAGAAGATGTTTATGGCACCGAGAGTTGGCATCAGAATGGCAGTCTCAGTTTTACGTCTCACTGAGCTTTTTTTTATTGTTTCAGTATATTTAGCAATTAGAGCCTCGAATAGATGGTGAATACGGTAAGACGCAAGATGTGGACTCCGCGACTATGGCATACCCTACACCTCTTGCTGTTAATGAATCAGCGGATAACAGGGCTGGCGTTTGGCAATTGTGAGCTTTTGAGATTTATTTTGATGACTTTTAGATAACAATAAATGATTCCTGTACAAAGCAATAAAAATAGCTACGGTTCCCAAAGTTGGTGAGCCCTAAATGTTGACAGTTCGGTGTATTCAAGACACGATACTAAGGTAGTACATGCGCGACAACTCAAAGGGTCAAAAGCAGAGCAGAGGAACATATAAACTATTGACATCTTTTAGCGTTATACTAGCCAATAGAGGCAAAAAAACAATAAAAAAAAGAGATAGAAATGGCCAATGTATCTTGCGCAAAAGCAAAAAAGAAACCGTGGAGCCAGCAAGATTCGAACTCGCGACCTTTCACAATGCTAGACCGGAGTCACGTGCGAAGCGAAAATCATACCCCTAGACCATAGCCCCAATTTCTTGTTACCACATCGCCTTATTTGATACTAAGAGCTGCGCGAGTGGGGAACAAAGTGAAATTGATCCCAGGCGTCGTGTACTTCTAGCTATTGCATGTTCAACAGATGCTGGCAGCAGGTTCCTGCGCACTATTTTCAAGCGCAGATTGGATCAATCATTTATTAGTTTGTCGAAAACATTCTGGACCAAATACCCGTGCTGATCAGTTATAGCCATGATGCGCGAAAGATGTCCCATGTGTATACACAGCCGCCGCGTTCTGGGATGACCTGAGGCAAGGCACTATTGAATAACGATGCTTCCGCTACAAGGCTGAGTATGGCTTTTAACTATAATATCTCTTTTAGCTATAATCCGTGGCTAATAAGTGCAACTCAACTTTTACACTGTGTTACCGGCGGCCGCTTCAGACGGTTGTTAGACTCAGTAGCGGGGGTCCATGTCCTGCATCTACTCGTACTCTTGGATGTATCAATCTCAACAGCAACATGCCGTCTGATGGAGAAAACTAACAAAGATGGTTCGACTCCAGCTATTACCCCGCGTAAGGCGGTGTTACGATGATATCGCCCTGCCAGCGCCAGCCAGTACCTCGAATGATCATCAAAGGACTTGTGGGGTGATGGGCTGCACAGCCTTCTTGAAGCCTCACCTGGTGGTGTCAATTGGGCGAGCCAGACGCCGCTTGTTCTACGCTAGGCGTGCTTGGTAGGTAGGGTAGGTAGTACGGGTAGTGAGTGAGCCGCTTCCAAATCGCTCTCCGGGATGGTGAGAGTTGTCGCATAGTGCGACCATGAGCGGGTATTGTTTCTACAGCCGGTTTTGGCTTATTTACTTGATTATGAGCCAGATGAAGCAATTAATCAAACCTGCCAATCTGTACACCCTGTCAAATATCCTCATCTTCACCGAAAACCACAATTGCGAGTAAGCTTAATCGCCCCCCGGTCCTGGCACCTCCTCATTCCACTGACTTAAACTATCCCCTCCCCACCTCTACCTCCCGCCCATCAGCGGCGGGTGGCGCGACTGGTTATCTGCATGACCCGCCCTCGAGTGCGTCTCGACCTGTCGTGTTGACTCGCTCCACTAACGCCATTCACTAGCTCGCTGAGTGGTGCGCCGTTAGTGCCTGGACATGGTTGGACGTCCTACCTAATCTCTCGCCAGCGCCCCCCGCCCCAGGAGTAGTCGCAGCGGGACTAGGTAGGTAGGTATGAGTCTCGCCCGCCCTCCCAGCTGGCTGACTACGCAGTGCAAACGAACGGCTGGTGGCTTGTAGCCTCGTTCTCGACTCCGACTCCAGCCAGCCCAACCTTCTCGAATTCGAACATTTTCTCGACCAAGAGTCGCAGTACAAACGACTGTACGTTTGCGCCGCACTCATTACGACTTGCGCACGCCAATCCCAGAGACTGGGTAGCATCTTCCGCGCGACGCCTTGGCACGACACGACGCACATTCCGACGACTGCCGCGGACACCCCAACTTCAACGACACCTTGCGATCACGATCACTCGCCGCCACCCGCAGAGCGATACCGACGACAAATCATAGCAAGGCTGGCCGAAGACGACAACATAACGAGACTGATCCCGACGGCGATAGTTTCCATGGCTCCCGCTTCATAACGCCGCGCCTTCACGCTTCTCCCTCGTCCCCACGTCCAGCCGTCCCTTGGATACCTGGAGTGGCTATCTCGTCATCGTCTCGAGTCCCCTGGGCCCAGCGCGGCCCAGCGCCAACCCCAAACCACCATGGTTCCGTTTGATGCCACAGCGGCGACGCTGGCGGCGGCCGCGTCAACATGCACGACGACGCTGCTGCCGGCGTCCGGCGTCTTCACCTTTGGCGAGATGGGGATCCCCATCACCCTTGCCGAGCCGCTGGTGCAGGCCGTACCATGCGCCACGATACTGCCGCGCGCCGACCACGATGTGCCTGCCGACGCTCAACCTAGTGCGCAAGGTGGCAGCGGTGAGATTGACGACAAGAGCCTCTTATTCGAGACCTCGTCATCGCGGCCGTCCCCGACTGTGCCGACACCGTTCCCCGCCAACGCCAACACCGCGGCGGCTGACAAGGCCGCCTCGTCGCCCAACTTGTACAGCCCCGATCGCCATACTCACTACTCCGACTTTCACGACCCCTTCTACATCTCTACTACGCCCATCATATACGCTCTCGCATCCTGCACAATCACCGCATGGATGCTTGTCCTGGTACTCCTCATGACCACGCGCTCCTTCTTCGACGGCGGCATCGTCTATCTCGGCCGCCGAAGCGGTTTCACCAGCGGTTCCCCGTCCGGCGTCAACATCGGAGGACGACCCTGGCTGCAAAAAGTGGCGGCCCTGACCGTCGCGATATCGCTGACTATAGCCACAGCCGACACGCTTGAAATCGCCAAGGAGCAATATACCTGGGGCATTCAAAACGCCGGGGTATTACAGGAGCAAGTCATGAACAGGACCGACCTAAAAGTAATCCGCATCATCTCCGATACCTTTCTGTGGCTCGCCCAAGCCCAGACTCTCATCCGACTCTTTCCCCGCCACCGCGAACGCGTCATTATCAAATGGGTCGCCTTTGCCCTCATCAGCCTCGACGTGATTTTCAGCGCCCTGAACGGATTCGTCTTTCCCAAATACGACATCTTTAGCAACGGCAGCCAGAGCGAGAGCTCAAAGGACTTTGTTCACCCCGTCTCAGCCATCTCTTACGTCTTTCAATTATCCCTCGGCCTGCTTTACGCTGCCTGGGTGATTTACTACGCCATCCTGAAACGACGCTACGCCTTTTACCACCCGCTCATGAAGAATATGCCCCTGGTGGCCGTCATTTCCCTCGTATCCATCACCATACCCATCGTATTCTTTATTCTCGACATTTCGCAACCTATATTCACCGCATGGGGTGACTACGTGCGCTGGGTCGGCGCCGCTGCTGCCAGTGTAGTGGTATGGGAATGGGTAGAGAGGATAGAAGCATTGGAGCGAGAAGAGAAAAAGGATGGAATATTGGGCCGAGAAGTGTTTGACGGAGACGACATGCTGGAGGTTTACGCTGCCGACTACCCGTGGCACTATCGTAAGCGCAAGGAGCTGAGCAGTGGCGGGAGCGGCGGGAGCGGCAGCAGCGGTGGTAACGATGGTAATGATGGTAGCGGCGATCTCGGGGGCCATCATCGTCGCATGGGCTCTGGAGCGAACCACCCGCGACAAAGCCAGAATGGCCATGCTCAACGATCGAGCGACCAGAGGCCAATGGCAGAAGTTGGCCAACCCCCTCTGTGGCCAAGCCGACCACCGCAAGCCGTGACACCGGTAAGCCGAACCGACTCACCGAGCGCTGCAAGCACCGTATACGCGATACGATTCCAAGGCGGATCCGAAGCCAGGACCCCAGACCAGGCACCTTATCAGCATACTCCGCACGACGCCCTGACAAGGCAACACAGCAGCCCGCGAAGCTACAGCGAGGACGGCGCGGACGCAGGCCAGAATCACCACAACCGAGCACGACGCTCACCGGAATACACACTCGATGCCCCGACAACGAACGAAGGGCGGAGCCAAGCGGGCGAGACGACGAGATCAGCCGCTCGGCCGGCAGCCATGCGCTCCATATCGTATAGTTCCGACGTCGACAACCCGCCAACGGCGCAACGGGCGGTCAGCAAGAAGGACTTTGCACCGAGACGTGAGCACGGCAGTAGGTGGGACGTCAAGGGTCGCCTGGAAGACTTTGCAGCTAGCCAGGCAGACCGTTTCCGAGACCGTTTCCGCCCAATGCAGGAGACGGCCAGCCTACCGGTGACGGTCATTCCGGCGCCGCCACGACAGGGCGCGGCGCTCCAGCAGGTCCTCGAAGAGGAAGAGGAGCGACCGGGGCGAGCAGAGCAGGATCAGGCCGGCCAGTCTGGCGACGCGGACCGACTACGACGCTTCGGCAGCCACTCAGACGGACGCCAGCCCGCAAACCGCAGCAGCACCGGCAGCAGACCGGGCCAGATACCACCAGACAACCCACCGCTCTGGCCGGGGGTGCGCCGCCGGATGAGCACCTTTGAAGAGGAAGACGAGTCCTTTGACGAAGACGACGAGTCATCCGTTGACGATGCGTCGTCGGTTCTATCCGGCGAGCACGGCGAAGGCACGAGGTGTACGGCGTCACGGCCGTAGTGACGTTTCTTGCACAAGTTGAAAAAAAAAAGTCTGTCGGCCATGCGCGAGGCATTTTAATGATTTTGTATATAACTATTATTTATTGGGAGCTTTACAAAGCGGGTATGGGATATTCAGCATCGCTTTGTTATTATTTTTTTTGGCGCTGGGGTTGTTAATCCAAGGCTGGCAAAAGGCCGCCATGGGTATGGCGTTTTTCTATCTCTGGGTGATGGCCAGGTCGGTGGCCTTTTTTCTCCAAGTATACGACTTTTTTATTTAAATGAATAACACGTCCTGTGCTTCAATGGCGCAGCTCAAATGGTGTGAATGCTTTAATGTAAGCTGGCTTCTACGGTTCGCGTGCCCCGGCCTTGTTGGTGGCGTTCCCTAGCCGCACGTTTCCCGTCACAGGGTCTTCCTTCGGTGAGATTAGGTGCACACAAGGGGTTTTGTTCGGACCCTGCGGATGTAACTGCACCTATTCCGCCCGTGGCATTCATTCATCCGTGGCTTGAATCCTTTGCAGGTGAACTGCCTGGCGTGGCTGACCTTCTCACATCCTGCCCGCGCCGCCTATGTACAACCCTCATCAGGCTTCCGGTATATTTAAAAAAAAAAAAAAAAAAAATTCCAAGATGACCCTCGGCAGCGCCAACAAACCAGGGGACAAGCCCCATAGTAAAAAAAAAAAACACTGCAGAGTACCTAATAAGAGATCGCGTTAAAATAAAGCCTGGGGAGAGGCCCTGGTGGGACTGCCCGGGCGGGTCGAGTCAGGTACGCCCCGTTCACACGTCGTCACAGGTCGGTCGGTTCTGCTGGTGCTTTGCTCGGCATTTTTATTTTTCCCGCGTCACTCGGCACCGAAAAACCACCAAACTGCAAACCACTGCTTGTCCCGCTTGGTCCGAGGAGAACGAAGTCCCCTTATTCCTTCCCATCGCGCGGCGCTCCCATCCTCCTTTTTCTTCTTCTTTGAAATTATCTCTCTCGCGTGAGAAGCAGCGTCTACCGCGGCAGTACAATCCTTTACCTTTTCGCCCGCGTCCTTTTGTTTTTACGTCTTGTTGCGACTTCCTCCACATTCCCCCCCCTCCTTTGCTTCGACGTTGGTGCACCCCTGACAAACGGGCATTCAATTTTCCAACATCGCATCGAACCGAAAGCCGCCGCGACGACCGCTCTCGCCTGGACGACTGAAAACTTTACCCATCATGGCTGCCGAAAAGGAACCCTTCCCGCTGCTCAACACCGCCCTCGACCCGTCTAGCTTTGACGACGATGGCAGCGTCCGCCGTCGCAGAAAGAGCAGTGGCCTCGGCGGCGACATTCGCGCCGGCGACACGGGCGCCCCGGCCTTTGCCTCGAGCCGCACCAGCCTCAATTCGCGCGATCAAAACGGCCTTGTAAGCTTTTATCCCGTCTTGTTGAACTTTTGTTCCATCCCGTGCCCAGTCTGCTGACAGTAGTCGTCTTCGCCCCTTTCGCAGCCCGACTCCCCCATAACACCGACCACGCCCACGACGGCCGCGAATCTCGGCAACGCCGCCGCCGCCGCCGCCGCACCCGTTCCGCCCAAGAAGAGCTCCAAGCGCCGTCGCGCCCGCGGCATCGTCTCGCGCGTGCGACAGCTGCTCATCCGCCGCACCTTTGTCCTCCCGGCCGTCATTGTCCTCCTCTTCCTGGCCGGGTACGCCCTCAACCCGACCCCGTCCAACGTTCTGCACCACTTCATCTTCCTCTCGTACCCGCTGCCGCAGACGGACCCCGAGCAGCCCGTCCACTATGGCAAGGGCAAATGGGACATTGCCTTTGTCGCATTCTACACCGTTGTGCTCTCCTTTACCCGCGAGTTTGTCATGCAGGAGCTCCTGCGTCCCCTTGCGCGACGCACCGGCCTGAGCCGCGCCAAGCAGGCCCGCTTCATGGAGCAGGCCTACACGGCCATCTACTTCTTCTTTCTCGGCCCGGCCGGCCTGTACGTCATGAGCCGCACGCCCGTTTGGTACTTCAACACCCGCGGCATGTACGAGGACTTCCCCCACAAGACCCACGAGGCCGTCGTCAAGTTCTACTACCTCTTCCAAGCCGCCTACTGGGCCCAGCAGGCCCTCGTCCTCGTCCTGGGCATGGAGAAGCCGCGCAAGGACTACAAGGAGCTCGTCGGCCACCACATTGTCAGCCTGGCCCTCATCGGCCTCAGCTACCGCTTCCACTTTACCTACATTGGCATCGCCGTCTACACCACCCACGACATCTCCGACTTCTTCCTGGCCTCGTCCAAGGTCCTCAACTACCTCGACCACTTCCTCATCGCACCGTACTTTTTCTGCTTCGTCTGCATCTGGATCTACCTCCGCCACGTCATCAACATCAAGATCCTCATCTCCCTCTTCACCGAGTTCCGCACCGTCGGCCCCTTTGAGCTCAACTGGGTCACCGAGCAATACAAGTGCTGGATCAGCCAGTACATCACCGCCGCGCTGCTGGCCTCCCTGCAGGCCCTGAACCTGTTTTGGCTGTTTTACATTATCCGCATCGCCTACCGCTTCCTCCGCGACGATGGTCTCGCCGACGATCGCTCCGACGACGAGGAAGACGAAGAAGTCGAGGGCGAAAAGTCCAGCGAGAAGAATAAGAAGAAGCAGGATGTCCCAACCCTCAAGGTCAACGGACACAAAGTCAACGGCAAGGCCAAGGGAAAGTCGGAATAAAAAAAAACAAACCACTCTCCCACGAGCCAATCAAATAAAGTAAAATAAGAATGATCAAAAGACCACAACACTTTCTGTTCGACTTTTCTGCACGCGACTGTGACTTGACAGAAGTTAAAAGTCACTTATTATTCTACATCATCTTCTAATTACATCATTTCTTCTCTCCGCCTTTTTACAAATCTTTTTACACATCTCTCTAACAAGAAGAGAGAAAGAGCATGGGATACTGGCGTTTTTGCACGACATCGTCTTACCTCGCATGCACATATCACGTACACGCAAGAATGGTTCCAGACGAGGGAGACAGTCAGGAAGGGAGGGCATTTTACTTTTTTATTACATTTCATTATTTGCAACGATGGCAAAGAGGGGACGGAACGGATGTTGATGATGTACGTCTTCGGTTCTCTGACGTTGCTATTTCCAAGGCTGTATTATTTTGCTGTTCAAGTTGTATTGGATTTAATCAATCATCATGTATATACACAAGCAGATATCTCCTTGTGCTGACTACATTCACTTGCTTACGTGCAGAATCCAACGAAAGTAGCATAACTTCTTTTCCATTTCGCATTCCCTAATCTACCTACTACTCCGCCAACCTTTCAATCCGCTATCCTGGCGCCAAAATGCGCCATCAATCAAACTATTATCGACAAAGAACAGCGAGAAAAAAGAGGAAACAAGAGTCATAAAAGCGTCTCGCATCTCTTCTTCTTTCGTTCCCGTCGCCCGCGCTATTAAGTAGAGAGCGTATATGTAATAAAAAAACGTTTCGCTTCTCCGTTTCATGCTAGTACAACCAAAACGGAAACGAATACCAGACAAAAACAAGAGCTAAAAACATGGAGCTGCGTAGTAAGGCCGAAAAGAAGACGACTTTAAAGTAAAAAAGAAAAAGCAATCAAAACAGTTCGAAAAAAAAAAGAGCAGAAAATATAAAATGGCAATCAAAGTGTTTCCAACACTCCGCCAACGCCTTGTCGTATGCAGTCTTTTCATGCCTTGTCCCCGTCCTGTGTAGAACCTTTCTTGGGAGCATAAAAACAATGAAAAAAAGAGGAAAGAAAAACAAATAACCCCAGCCGTCATGCTCGTCGTAATGGAAAGAAAAAGAAACCAAAAGGCATATTTGCCTGTTGCTGCAGGAAACAAGCATGAAAATTATGACAGAACAAAAAAATGCAGCCAGAGGAAGTGTGTCCTGTGTCTCGCAATCTTTCAAGACACGAGCGCGAGTCTGAACTCTCCGTCTCTATACGCGTCTTTTCGATGAGCTGCGTAAAAACTTCTTCCAGTCATGGCACGCAATGCGTGGCCAGCTGCCCATGAATCTCTCGTAGAACTCTACTAGTCCTGTCGCCCCTTCGGTGAGCGTTCTTCAGTATGTGATGACTCGACATCCGATGACGCTGATGAGCCAGAGCCAGACGTTGTGGTGTCCTCGCTATGTCCGTTGTGGGATCGGTGGCTACCGTTATTACCCGACAGTGATCCGGAAGACCCCGTACTATTGTAGCCGTCCATCGGTGTGTCGGTTCCCTTCTTGTGGCCCATGTTTGCACGTCGGATTGCACGAGCCGCCTTGAGATGAGCCTCACGGGCTGCGTCGAGTGCCTTTTCAGCACGGATTTGCTTCTCCCACATCGACGCATATCTGCCACGGGCGGCAAGCAGCTCCACGTGAGTGCCTTTTTCGACGATGCATCCAGCATTCAAAACGATGATTTGGTCTGCATGAGTAATCGTGGACAGTCGGTGGCTAGAATAATTGTCAGTCACGCTTAACAAACAAACAAAAACACAAAAACTTACGCAATGATGAGCAGGGTACGCCCCTTTCCAATGTTCCATACGTTGTCCTGAATCTCCTGTTCAGTGTGAGAATCCAGAGCCGATGTTGCCTCGTCGAGCATAATGATTCTCGGGTCCTTGAGAATGGTTCTCGCGATGGCAACGCGCTGCTTCTCGCCACCACTCAGTCGCAGTCCACGCTCTCCAACCTGTGTATTGTACTGATCGGGGAAGGACATGATCCGGTCGTGAATGCTGGCTGCTCTGCAAGCATCGTAGACCTCTTCTTCCGTCGCATTAGGGTTCGCATACATAAGATTGTACATGAGCGACTCGTTGAAGAGGGTCGTATCTTGCGGAACTACGCCAATGTGGCGTCTGACCGACGAGATGGTAAGATCCTTGACATCCTTGCCATCCAGTTCGATGCTGCCCTCGTCGCAGTCATAGTATCGGAACATGTGTCGGAAGAGAGTGGATTTACCGCCGCCAGACTCGCCAACAAAAGCAGTGGTGGTACCGGGAAGACACTCAAAGCTGATGTTGCGGAGGGCAGGCCTGCGACGATCGTATGAGAAGCTGACATTGTTCCACTGGATGTGGCCGGTAAAGCTGTCCAGCGGCTTGGCATGAGGAGTATCCACGACTGTTGGCTGGATCTTGAAGAGCTCCAGTAGACGTTCGCCAGAAATCATGGATTGCTGGACAGTGCGGTAAAAAGTACCGAAGAAGTTGAGCGGGCCCTGCAGCTGCGTCAAGTATGATACGACAACGAACCACTGACCAGGGCTTCGCATGCCAACGGCAACTTGCCAGCCGCAGAGGGCGGCAGCAATAATACGACCTAGGTTGAACACAATGGTTTGGCAGATGTTCATTTTGACCATGCCCATCTGCACTTTAATCTCGGCGGCTTGAAACGCTCCCACTTTGTCTTGATAGCGCCTAGACTCGTACTCCTCGGCGTTGAAGTACTTGACAGTCTCGTAACTCGAAATCGAGTCATTCTTGACAGCTTCTTCTTCTCGATCGGCGTTTGTCATTTCGCGTCGGTGATCAGCTCTGGTGGCAGCCATCTTGATTGTCATGTACAGGTACCAGCAGGTATCGACCAAGTCAATCTCGGCATATAGGGGTCCGAATTTGACGTAGAAAACCGTAATGGCAAGTATCAGGTCAAAAAGCATGGGAATGACCTGGAATGTAACTTGCTCAAGAAACTGATTAATAGCAGAGCCCTTGTTTAGCGCAGACAAGACCTCGCCGGTTCGTTTTGACAAGTGAAAGTCCAAGCTGAGACAGTGAACGTGGTTGAACGCGGCCGTTGTGAGCCCTTTGTACGAATATTGCGATACAGGTATCCAGAGCAAAGATCTCATCGTGCCGAGGAGTCCAGAAGGACCCTGCAAAATCCATAGAACGCCGAGAAGGCCAAAGGCACGGAGCGGGAAGAGGTCCATAGTAAGGGGCGTACCACCTTGGACTTCTTTGATGGCTTGATCCAAGCCGTCGACCACTTTTCCGATTTGCAAAGGCACGAAGATGTTGACGATGCGTTGCAAAATGACCAGGATAAAACACACGAGCACGTGTAGTTGCAGCTTCAGTAGATCTTTCGGCCACAGGTAGGGGAAGAACAGCGAGTAGCCGCGAACATACTCCCACCAAGTCTTGTGCGGCAGCTTATCCGGTCGATAAAAAGCAGCCTGGTCGTCTTTTCGAGCCGCGGAACCAGACACGCTCTTTGCCGCATTTGACATGGTCCGACCGCGACTACGCCGTACGCTGGATTCGCGTCCGATTGAACCTCGTCCGTTGGATTCGCGCCCGTTGACCTCCCTCCCATTTTGGGTGTCATATGATTGACGGTGGCCGTTCAACAAAGGCGTCACCTCGTCTGCGCGGCCCTCTTCGATCTTCTTGTATGCCTTGTTGCCAACTTTGCGAACCCAGGCGGTGCAGAAAACGCCAATGATGGCAGAAATGTGCATTATGCGGACAAAGTAAAGAGCGAGGTCGATCTTTGTCCAATAATCCACGCAGCTGCCACCGTCTTCGGGTTTGCGACGTACAAAGTGACAGTCGGTAGCGGCGACGAAAGTGGCGCAAAACATTACTATTTCGCCCAGAAGCGCAAGGATCCAGATAAACAGATGGACGACATTGGGCCCTTTACGCCAATCGAAGAGGGAAAATAAGATGTATAGGTGGAAGAAGGTCGAGCCAAAGGCATGAACCTGGTTTATGTTAGCGTCGGAGTGCCGGCCAAATCGCAGAACGGATAAGGGGAAGCGGGTAGCGAGATTCGAGTTCTCATCCGAAGGCGATTGAAAATGTCAAGGAGACTTACCATGCTCCATTCTCCAGCCCAGGCGAGGCCCTCTTTCGACCATTTGAAAGGGTCTTCATACCAGAAGGCATGGATGAACATGGAGATGCCGGTGGCAAGATATGAAAGAAAGACCACGGCGGCTAGATAGCGGAATATATTCTTGGCCGAACGACCAAAGTGAGGACCCAGCTTCCGTTCGCCATCGTCGCGTTTCTTCTTCTTGGTGATGGGAAGAGGCTTCCCCCCGGGGCCTCTGGCTTTGGACTGGACAACATCTTCCTCCTTCTTGGCGTTGTAGACACTGTACCAGGACACACAGCCTATAAATGCCACGAGCAAGACGAGGGAATATAGGTATTGGGTTTCGCGAAGGATCCAGTCGACGAGTGTATCTGGGGCATCGCCGTAATTGCTGCCCGGTTGGGAATCGCGGGGCAGTAGGTTGCCGTCGGCAGCCGCCATGGCGGACTAGAAACGGGTAAAAAGAGGTAAGCAGGGTGTTTTTCGGCGGAGGAGGAATTGCTAGCATGTGCAAACAGAGAGACATTCGTGGTGTTGAGGCAGCAGCCGGCTGATGCGGTCCATCTCCGTTTGCCACTGGAGGCGAGGGCGAGGACGAACGGCGAGCAGCGCAGACGGCGGGGCCGAGTAAAGCAGAGACCGAGGGGCCATGGATTATAGACTCACAATGTATGGTGTCAGTAGTCACGTAGACGAAACCATAGTCATGCCTCGGTGGCAATTGAATCGAGGAGAGGAGGAGGTAGTTCGGGTCGGGTCAAGGCCAACGGGTCGAGTATCGAGGGGCCAGCCGGCGGCGTTCGGTTCGCGGCCAAACTCTCGCGGGACAGAGACTGCTGCGGGCGAGGACGAGGTGCGTGCCGGGGCGAGGTCGTCGCGCGCGGACTCGGACTCGAGGGAGGAGGATAAACGAATGTTGGGAGGAGGGAAGAGGTTAGCCGGTCAAGGCGATCGTGAGGCGTGTAAGAGGACGGGAGGAGTTGAGGCAGAGGAGAATCAGAGAGAGAGAGCCGAGATTGTAGAAGTCGACGGCCGATCAGAAAATGGCACCGGTCCCCGGTCTTAGTCTGCGTGTGGATGGGCCTGCGGTGGAACATGGAGACACATGGTGCAGCAGTGCTAAGGCCGGCAAGGTAACGCAGAATTCGGTTGGTGGGTAGGTACCTGGGTACCTATTCTGTGGCGGAGTTGCGGCGCCTTGCAGCGCCCTGCGGCGAGGGTGAGCGGGTACCAGGTACGAACAGAAGCCAGCCAGTACACTAGGTAACGTCGCTGTCGCCGCCGACTGTAGCGCAGGTACGGAGTACTCAGGCGAGTGAGCCGGGGGGAGGGGGGCTGGAAGCAGGTCCCCCAGTTTGTTGGGTGCGGTGCGCAGGTGCGCTGGGGCGACGCTGGGGCTGCACCTGCGCTGAGGTGATTGCCGGTAGCCGGTACGTATCGTCTTGGGTGGCAGAACTTGGCTTTTCCGGCACACCACACCACCCACAGGGCACCTGGCAGGTGGCCTACGCCTGGCTGGGGGCTTGGTTACCTCTCCCTGCCAGGCAAGTATGGGGGGGTGGCGACAGTGCAAACCCTGATTCGAGGCCACCGCAGCGCCTGTGCCGCAGTGTGTCTGGTGGTCGATTTGGCGCCGCTTGGGGGTGTGCACACTATCACGCTGCAGCCTGCCTCCCCGGTACCTCGTAGGCTGGTGGCCCCGCCAAACGGTACCTGCTTCTGGCGGCAGCCCATCGCTGCTGAAGGCTGCCACAGACGCCGCCTGCACGGCGCGCGCTGGTCTCTCATCGCCCCTCCATCGCACCATCGCACCCCCAATAGCGCCGTTCACAGAGGTCATCCACCACCCCAGCACACCCCCTTTTCGACGCTGGCGCCGCTGGTTAGGGACTACTATCACCCACTGGCCCCACATACCACACCCAAAATACTCGCTAACAGTCCCCAGTCCGGCGACAAGTGACAACTACCTACCTACGAGTTCGTCTAACAGGGCTTGCTTGTTTGCTAAGTAGCAGCTCTGCGCGTAGGAACATCGATCGATGAATGGCATGATATGAGATGGCAGGAGAATAAGTATACACCTCTCTAGGATCGTAGGGTCCAGCGACCACCCGAATGGGGATGTTCATGCTTGATCGGAATTTATGCATTTTAGAAGAGGCTTAACCCTGTCCGTCCGTGCTATGGACTTCGTATTCGGCGGCCATTGGCTTTCATCTGGAGGCACAGAGATGGCCATACCACAGGCAATGTCGGTCAATATAGACCACTAACATCTTAAAATACAGTATGCATTAACGTAATATACTACCGATTAAGTTCGCAGTTAAATAATCTGACTTGAGGCCAGACCAGACACAAGTACTCTGTAAGCTGCCAGCTGTCAGCCGTCTGTCAGCCAGCTGTCGTCGACGACGCTTACAACAAACGCCGCCGCCTCAACAAACAGGAGTATTTCGCCCGGTCAGCAAACCGGTCCAGAACCCAAGTGTGGCTAATAATGCAGTGTACTTGCCATCATCACCATCGGTGTCTGCAGTGACATCCATCAATCACCCTGTGGCAAAACCAGAGACATGATCCACGTACGCCTTGGGTCACTGGACGTCTTTCCCCTCCCACTTTGGCATTGTCCATATCGATGGACCCTTGGTTTACGCAACGCCAAGCATTTTGAGCCGCCCATGGTCATTGTTCGCCCCGGCGTTGCGCGTGCATACGGTTGCCATACGTACTGCGGACTACGGCGTATACAACTACACGTTCAACGCATTGATACGAAGCAGCATGCCTTGACTTCTCGACATGGCCTCGACCATACATCGCCCCTGGCCCATGCGCGTCACTCGCAGCTAGAAATCTGCATCGTCGTCCGGCCACTGACGACCATCCACTCAATCGTACAGCCTTCTGCATTATCGATGCTCCCCCTTTTCAGCCGCCTATATCAACCTGCATGCTATACTTAGCATCTTGAATCAGACATGGTCGCCTCGACGGGTCGTTCACCACCTGACTAGGCAAAGACGCGCCCGTGTGGGTGGGCAGGGTCGGGCAGTGCAGCCGCGTACGGGTCAGTACTGCCTGGGCTCCTCCACTCTAGACCACACTAGAGCACCTGTACGCGTGCAACAAGGAGGGGCATATAGCGACTAACGCTGCAACTGCATGTCTACGTACCAACACAAAAGAGGCGAGAAAGATACTGGGACCCCCGGAGATGGCTCGCCTGTGGAAGCCAGGATCAAGACCGACACTGGCCGCCGCCTCCGTCGTGTTCTTGTGATATCATATGCTCGTTAACTAGGCACCTGGTCGGGGGTGTGATGGGGCGGGCTGCTGACCGGATTCAAGTCATGGCAGGGCACTCGTGATCAATCGCCAGCTTGTTTTGTATTTTTCGTTGGGGCTGGCAGTCCAAAACGGAAATGGAAAGACACCACGAGGCGTACTAATCGGCACCTTTCTGTCGCCGGCCTTCGATCGTGACAGTTTTGAAGCTCTATTTACCTCTCTGGAATGCGCTGACCCTTTAGGCGTGCCCTGCGATTAGCCCGACGGAGCTGACGCTGGCGCTAGGATGCTTGCGGGCGGCACTTTGGGGTAGACTTTCCACTAGGCGCGCGTCCCATCCCCATAACGTCACAGGGTCTCGCTGGAGGCTGGCTCTGCTCCGCATGGCTATTGGAGCCGCCGTCTTCAGTTGGCATCGACGTCGAAGTTGGTATAACATCTCGATCGCCGCTCTCTCTCGACTACCAAGCTCTGGCTTGAAATGAAGCGACGACATGGCACGGCATGTATTCGTAGCCACACTTTCTTTGCAGTCGCCTGCTGAATGTGGCACAATAGCACCGGTTTTGTTTTACATTTTACAAAAGAACTGGCTAATTCGGGGTACTGCGCTATTTCGGGCGTTGGTGGTGCCTACTGCGACTGTAGAGTAGTAAAATCTGAGACGTATCGTCAGTCGTGCGTGCGACTACCATCGGGTCTCGGCTTTTGACACAGCATTGACACAAGCTCAACCGCGGCACAGTTCAGATAACCAGCCCGTCCAAGCCAGTTCACCAGCTGCATACGTTCATATCGCAACAATTAGTACAGTGCACTGTTGGAAATTAGTCCCGGCCAAAGACGTGCTCTGTACATCCGTACACAAGTCGAAACACAAGACACCTCGGCAGCCTGGATAACACGCCGGACGTGCGGCCGTGCCATGCGACATAAACGATGCAACATTATTGCCGCAAGCTGCGGGTGCGTGCCACTGCAGATCATCAACACTGGTGAGCCTGTCGGTGCTTCTCCTCCAGTCTGCAATCGGGCGCTGCACGTTTCTGCGCTTGTTGTTCCAGACATTCGAATCTTTCATGCCGACCTCTCGTTTCCTGATCATTTTCTCGTATGGATAACGGCTGTGCAAAGGCGCCTCGCATTGGCTTCGGGCTTCAACTTGAATCCTTGATTTTACCACCTGCCTTCCAACCCCCGCGACGTTCTAGACCCGCGCCGTATCCGATGGAGCGGGTCCCGATATGCACGATGTGCTTCGGAGTCGCCTTGGCTCGGCCCAGCATTTGCTCAGCATGCCCTCCGTCTTTCATATTTGGGCGCCACACCTGTCTTTGGTGGGAACCACAGCAAGGATGGGCGCCTGAAGGCTGCTCCGTGCTCCCGTATGTGTTTCTGCCAGTCGTCGGCCTGGCGGCAAGCCGAGCCCGCTAGCTGCACTGTGGCTGTTGGCCTTCCTGGATAGGAAATTGACAAGTGAACTGTAATATTCCCCATAGCGACACATGGAAGGCGCCAACCACAGTCATTGCTGACCTATGTCTTTAGTTGACGCCAGAGCAGCCTCATGCGACTACAATCGTTTTCGCCGTGGTATCACACCAACTCTCCTACCACCAAATTGCTGGCTGTTCACCGGCCTGCAACCGAGTGACCTAGTACGTAGTAGACCAAAGCCTGAAGCGCGTCTCGCTTTACGGAGGGCCCGATTATTAAGAAGACTCAATGCTACGGTCAGAAGTCTTCAGCTTAGCCGGACAGGCTGCGAGAGCAAGCAGACGTATAACGTCGCCAAACACCCATGCTACACAGTTCTTCAAGAGCAGTGCTTCACGTCAAGGCATGGTGCCGGTCGAGAGCCTTCCCATTAGCGATTACTGACTGACGGAATGATTTTCCATGAGAGGGATGCACGCCTGCATGAAGCTGCCTCCAATGAACGGCACCACATCTTTCGGGGGCCACAATTGGGATTCCACTGGCTGCAGCTCGTGTGGGTGCCGCCAGGGATTCCCGCAGCTCGACATTTTTTACACTGCCACGCCGTAGCGGAGAGGTGGGCCGGAGGCGTTCGTCGACGCCGAGATTGCGGGCGCTACGAGTACAGCAGGGCCTACTAAACCTCCATGCAGCACAAGCTTGCTGTAAACCAGCAATTCACACGTGCAATATAGCATGCGCGTGTATATCGGAGAAAGGAAAATAACGCTCAGCCTGGATATTTTAAGTTTTGTCCTCGGGCTAGCCTTCCTGGTCCTGATACGGACCGTAACCGCATTGCGAAATTAGGGGTCCAGAAGCAACAAGAGCTTCGCTGAGCAGTATATCAACTGCACGATTGGTCTTTAGAGGAAACCTGTTTCTTCTTCAAGCGACACTGCACGAAAGCCTCGTACCGATGTATACTGTCTAGGAATCGGAGAGGTGCTTCACCCGATGGTGTCTACAGACTGATTGACGTTTGTTCGTTGCGCGAGCCTGGGGCCAAGGGTCGCCGATAATTTACTTTCGCCAAACTTTCGTTTCGGCACTACTTCCCAGCCAGCGTATGCAGCCGACACAGCCGTCGGCTGAAGGACCCCAATCGCGGGCCGTAATTTACCTTTTCGGGGTTTTCAGGCCTGGTGCAGATCACACCTTTACTATGGTGTGTCGAAGCAAAGAACCTTGCCATGTTGGCGCACGGGGATATGTAATTAGCTTTACGAGCCGGCCATGACAAGCTTTGGCAGCGGTGTCACGGAAAGGCAGCAGGCATGCCCGTTGGTGAGTTGCACCAGCCTACTCTGTATCCAAGATGCGCAGCCAGTACAACAATGCGTCATGTAATAATACGAGTACAATGGCACAGTAGGCGTGTTGGACGGCTGGACCCCTGCTCTGCCACCAATTGCTAAAAGTTTGGCATGTTGGCATTGTACACGTCGTGTAGCAGGTTAAGCCATCATTTGGTTCCGCGGTCGGCTACTCTCCGCACTTGCGTCGTGCCGAATTCGCTCCTCCAATGGCATTTAATGCCTCCTTGAGGCTAGACTTTATTTCAATTACCCTGGTCCATACAGTGCATTGTGCTGTGGTTACGGTGCGCGTGTTCGGTATATGAAATACGTTGCTGGCAAGTTCCATCGCTCGCTCCTGGTGTTGTGTTACCTACCCCGAGGTCCGATTAATGCCTCTGGTGGCCGATCCTTCCCCCGGTAAGACAAGCAATCAACGTTTACAGTTACACATCACTCACCAGTGGTAGTTCTGGACCTTTTCAAAGCTGGAAGCTTCGTGAGGCATTGGACTTCAGCTGGGGGCTTCACGGCCAATGGAGTCTACGGGATGTGATACACTTGCCGCACGTCCCAGAAGCCAGGTGCCTAATGTTCACATTCGCAAAGATGTGGGTTGCTGTCACCATGCTGCTATTGTCCATTGCATAACACCTTGGGTAGGCACGCGTGTTGCTACTGCTGTGCAAGGTGAGATCTCGGTCTGCTGACCAGACGCAACACGCTGTTGTGTATCGTCGGCTAAGTCCAACCACTGCAAGATAATATACTTGGCTGCCGTGTCGTAAAGGACAGCTATACGACACGGCTCGATATTAAGTGGTGGGCAAGCTTCAAGACTCTAAGTGGTACGCCCAGCTAAGCACTACAATCGCCCTTCTTTCCTCTCTCCTCCACAGGCCGGTCAAGTTTCTTTTTACAACGCATCGACGCCGCCCGTCCATCGTACCCTAAAGCGAAACTCGTCAGCGGATGTATGTCTGGGTGTGCAACCACAATGCGGGTTTATGGAGACTGGGCATGCATGGCCTTTGCCTCGAGCGGGACTCGCTTGACAAGCTACCCTACCCCGTGCATGGAACAATGCCCTTGTCTGTTTCCAAAGCCCTGTCGGCCGGGTATGTTCAGGTCGGAGCCGCGGCAGGACGAGAAGCTATTCACCACCTACCAGTCCTCAGCTGGCACGGGCGTTGTGTCTTCTGCTCGCGGAATATGTTGACGTCACGGTGCCTTTGTATGTCTCAATTGGTTCCAATTGGGAGCAAAATACAGTGATTGCCATCATGATGAGCCCAAGACCCAGGTCTTCGGAGTGATGGAACGCGCCACATTTACACGGGTCGTCTTCATTACTTTGGGCAGTGCCGCTCGCCACAGTTGCCCAAGCAGCAGAAGCAAATTTTGTATTCACAACTTCGCAAACCTCGTGTGTGGCGAATAGGGCTCCTTCCACGCGCACTGCGGTATTACCAACCATTGCTGCAAGCACAGGCCCTTGGCATCACAGTATCCTAGAGGCTACCTGAAACCAAACAAGGCTTATCACACATAAGAGCCCTTCACACAACGTGGATGAACCTTTGGCGGTAGCACCAATCAACTACCATGATGCCCCCGAGGTGACACCGCCGGAACCATCGGTAGCACAGCTACGCTTCTGGTACCGACTAAATGCAAAATGGTGGGCAACTCTCGGAATCTTACAGTATTCAGCAGACTCAAAATGCTCCATGGCCGAATAAAGGACTATTCTGGGCCACTACGCAATATACCGCAACGCATTATGCGCCGCTCACGTCTCGTGATTCTACCTGCACAAAGCCGCAACATAATGCGCGTGAGGTGACGGTGTTGCGGAATGAGACAGACCACGGCACGCGTGCAGCTGCTTTGAGTCTTGCCATCGTACGAACGGCATGCCGTGCATTGTGATTAAATGATCATGTAGCGGTCAAGAAAGTCAGCTTTTGTGAAAACCAGTGGAAAATAGGACAACGAGACAAATCATACGAGTAAAGCCGACTCCGTTTTGCGCTTTGAAATGTGCCGAACATGCAAGGCAACGGGATCCATATGTAAGCATTTTGGCTTTTGGTAGCCCTGTCGGATTGGAAGCCGGCGCTCTGGGAAATTAACAGTATAAACGGAGGGAGGGGGTGTAAGTTGCGCCTCACTGTCATTGGGCTTTTCTAATTCCTCTTGTCTCCTCGCATAGCCGCGATTCTATCCCGCATACTTCCTCACCGCTGAAACAGCGAGTACAGATAACCAAGAAGCGGCGGAATATGCAACAGAGAGGCTGGGCAATGAGTGCGGTCGCCACTTTGCTTTGTAGCTGTTTGTCATTTGTCCTCTGGATCACAGTGGAGGGGCGCGAGAGGATCAGTTCTGCAGCTACTACGAAGACAGGTGCGGACCCCTGTTCAACAAATCCACAGCTGAACGGGAGACATTCAATGGTGAATACCATGTAGGTGTGGTAACACTGCTTGCTTGCCGGTAGCAAGATGTAGAATCCCTCTCTCTTCTATATTGACACTGGTAGTGCCGCGATTCCAGCCCCTCTTGGGCAGAGCTTATGTGTCGGTGAAGATGCATATATTCCATCAACCCTCGGTGATTGGGCAGGGATCGTTGACCGACGTTGCAGTAGTCGCAAACTGGGAAGGGTTGGCACCCAACGGGACGGGCCGCAGGGGTGGTGGTTGTTTGGTACCCCGGACCGGGAGGCCGCACTAGTTTGAGAGTAATCCGGCTACTAGAGCATGGGGAAACATGCAGCTAAGCCGGGGAAACGAGAAAGAAAAAGGAAGCATTGCCTCCAAGTGCGTGGCGGATTCTGGGGCAACGTGCCGGAGGGTTGGGTGCCGACATGTCGGTGTACGAAGCGCACGACTGGATTGTATTGATGACAATCAGTGTGCAGGGTAGTTGGGGTTTCTTCAGGAAATCCTCGGCGACACGGTGTTAAAGCCTTGAGATCGAAAAGGAGTACATGCAGTAAGAACTGCGATAATCCCGTCGACGAAGGGGTAGAAACTGCATGGGGTTGCTTAGCTTTTCGACAGTCTCAGCGTAGTTGAAAGGTAGCAACCAGTACGTTGCCCGGAATTAGCTATTGAATGATGATGAATAATTACACATTAAGTAAATAAAATAATAGCTCGAAAGCAAAATTCACAACGCGAATTATGCGAACATTGAGGTACCCTACACTCGTTTTCCAGATCTTGGCATGTAAATACGCCACAGTAGTATCTTTGTTTGCTCCAGGGCATTTGGTAAATGAAATAAGTAGCAAAGGTGCTATTACACCATCCCAAATACTTGCCTAGAATTTTGACAATGGCATAATGATTTGCTACTCACTCTGTTGATGGCTACCTTGCAGCCACGGATAACGTCAATGTGGCGTCGCACGGCGAGGAATAACAGCTACTGTCCTGTGTCGTTCCCCCACACCTAACCGGCCAGCATCACAGACGAAAAGCTTCTGTCGACGCTTTGGCGTATTTCTACTTTGAATTCCACCATCCCTTATAGCTAACGCCGAAACCGCGATCTTGCCCATGGCCATTCGCATCCAAGATCTCCAGGAAGCGGACATTCCTGGCGCGGTGGCCGCTGTTCAGTAAGCGCCCCAGAGACACACCTTGGAACCTCTACGTTGGCATAGCCGTCGATACTGACCCGTTTTGTGCCTCAGACATGCTTTTGAGGGAGATCCGTATAATGTGTGGGTTTACGATCATTCTCAGGTGCGTGACTTTCCTCGACATCTTCGTCTGTGGTACGAGGTGGACTTCTAACAATACGAAATATACCAGTTCAACAAGGACAGAAACTATGCATCTCTCGCACTGCGAATGAGATGGGGCATGCGCAACGGCATATTCCACGTCGCCAAAGAAGAAGGCAGCGAGGATGTCTTGGGCGTAGCCATGTGGCTGCGTCCACGACCAGCAGACCAGCATCCCACGTGGACAGACTGGATAGAAGGATGGCGTCTTTGGGCCGGGCAAGTTTCCATGAACCTCTGGTATGGCCGCGGCGGGCTCATTGTCAAGGTACGCCTTTTCCCACCTTTAGCAGCAGCAGATGCACACGCACACAAACATACTTACAATGATATTGTACCCAGAGATACTACATCTGGAAGGATGCGCAGGCCAAGGCACAAGAACAACTCTGGGTAGACCCAAAGGGGTATTATTTCCTCAATGTCATGGCCGTGCATCCCAAAGCACAGGGAAAAGGCGTGGGAGCTAAATTGATGAAAGCAGTTTCGGACATGGCTGATGCAGAGGGAATGAAGTGCTATCTCGAGTCTAGCAAGGACGTGCCAAATACGGCTATATACGGACGCTGGGGATTTAGGTTTCAAACAGAAATGGTCTGTGAAGATGACGGCGATGCCATCACGCTGTATACCATGATGCGGGAGCCGAATGCGGAGCCGTGTGACGGGAGGTAGATGGCGATACAGGGCCTCAAATCTGCAACTTAGTCTGCGCTTTAGTCTCCCCTTGTAAATGCACCGTTCTAACTCCGCCATACTCTGATAAACTACGCGCTCCTAATTTAGTTCCGATCTACAAGGTAGTGTCCTACGATAAGAACCAGATTCGAGCCACGGAGATCGGCAACACCTTATACATGTTTGGTATCACAACCTCTCCTAGACACAGGAATTGGTATTTAGTTCTGTCTTTCACTTTACTTATTACATTCGGAGTCCATGTACGGCGTTTTTCAAACTGTTGTCGCGAGATCCGCGGTGTCATGAAGCTGAAGCTTGCACAAGCTTGCACAGACAAGCTAGCCTTCCCCCCTTTACTACGAATGATTTGAAGACGAATAATGAAATAACACTCCAATAACTCTTCATGTTGTCCAAAATATGTAGCGACATTTATTCTTCATGATGAGTCACTCAATGGGATCTAACGGGTGGTTAGACTTGCCTCTGTTGATTCGCCACAAATAACCGAAACCACCATGTAGCCGAAAATATGGGGGAAATGCACTGCTGTCCCACACCGGTATCGGCTAGGTGCGGCTAGGATGCCAGATTTAGAAGCGAACAGAATGTTTGCCTCTGGGAATATATATATGTTGTAAGCCTGGCGGCGGGATAAATTGTCAGATTTCTTTCTAAGAAGCTATATGCCTCAGCAGTGTAAACTTGCACGATTGCCAAATCTCCGGAAACAACTCTGAAGGAAACAGAGCCCGTTACCCCACGCTCTCACACGCACTTATACAGAATGGCCGCGGCAACAAAGCTACGTCGCTTCATCGAGAAGCCCGATTCTTTCCTCCTCTGCCCCGGAGTGTTTGACGGCTTCTCTGCTAGAGCTGCTCTGGAAGTTGGCTTTGATGGCATCTACATGGTAAGTAGCGGACGATATCCTGCATCATCGTCATCATCGTCTTCATCGACAACGCCACATCTGGAGCTTTCGTCGCTAACTTCAATCGCAATCGCCAGACCGGCGCCGGGAGCAGCGCTTCAGTCCTCGGACACGCAGATCTCGGCCTCATGACGCAGACGCACATGCGCACCAACGCTGAAATGATTGCTGACCTCGGCGCGCTGCCCGAGTACGCCAACAGCCCCATTCCGCTCATCGCCGATGCCGACACAGGCTACGGCGGCCCGATCATGGTCGCGCGCACAGTCGAGCAGTACGCCAAGTCTGGTGTCGCGGGCCTGCACATCGAAGACCAGGTGCAGACGAAGCGATGCGGTCACCTATCGGGCAAGGAGGTCGTGGACCGCGACGTCTTTTACAGCCGGATCCGCGCCGCCGTGGGCGCCAGGAAACAAATAAACAGCGACATTGTCGTCATTGCCCGCACCGACGCGCTGCAGACGCACGGCTACGACGAGGCCATTGCCCGCCTCAAGGGCGCGTACGAGGCCGGCGCCGACGTTGCCTTCTTCGAGGGCCTCACTTCGCACGAGCAGGCGGCCAAGATTATCAAGGTTGCACCCATGCCGGTGCTGCTGAACATGGTCGAGGCTGGCGCCACGCCGTCGTTTACCGCGGCCGAGGCCAAGGCTGTTGGCTTCAAGATTATGATTGTGCCGTTTGTGACCATTGTCCCCGCCTACGGCGCTATGAAGGCCGAGCTGCAAAAGCTCAAGGCGAATGGCACCATGAGTGACGAGTCGAAAAAGATGACGCCACAGGATCTCTTCCGAATCTGTGGTGTGGATGCCAGCATGGAGATTGACAAGAAGTCTGGCGGAAAGAGCTTTGCTGCTGGTATTGACTAAGTGTAGGAAAATGACGGCGATTTGTATACCATGTATGTACTAGACCAAGCTAGAGCCAATGAATAAACTAAAATATTTACATCAAACACCATAACACTTGCTCATTCTTGTATACTCACGTATTCCTGTGTCGGTCTCAACTTCTCTCACTACATGGGAGCGCTGATGGTTTGATTAGACAATATATTGCTGTCGTTGAATAAGAAGTTGTCTATGATATGTGAGCCTATGGTGATTGTCCCAGCCTAAGCTTCGGATAAAGCGCTCACGAAGGGAGAGTAGCCCAGGCAACAATGACAGGCGGCAGTGACGTGCGCCAGTTGACTTCTCCGGTCTGTTGGGACATGTCTGGGGAGCGGCTGATACTGGGCTCGCTTGAGCCGGCACTGGTATCTGGATTGAGTGTGTAATGCCTGGTAGACGCTTTAATCAGCCCAAAGCATCACCGTCATGATAAAGTGTGCATCGCAATTAGTATTGTTCGCTTCAATCCCTGCTGTCCTTGACCTCCCCCTCCTCCTTTTCTTCGCCATCCTCATCGTCTCGGGAATCGTCGTCGCGGGAACCATCGTCGCGGGAATCATCGTCGCGGGCCCGGGGCTCATCTTCTTTCTTCTCATCTACCCTTGGGACAGACTCTTTGAGTCTTTCCTCCTGCTTTCTCCAATGGTCTCCCTCTTCGTAATCAGAGCTAATCTTCAGCGCTCGCCGCAGTCGCTCACTTTCCTTAATCTTGGCATCGGCCATGGCGTGTACTTGGTGTTGCTTAAACTGTCGTCGCGGCACGTCGGACTTTTTCCCAGAGTTCATTTCGGCAAGAAGCTTCTTCCGTAACGCGTCACAGCGATCTTCTATTTCGTCCTCGTCGACTCTATTAAGTAGTTAGCAGGCAGCTGCAATGCGGAGTCGTCGGGGCGGTAGCGTACTCTTCTTCTTCAAGCTGGTCGCGTAGATCAAAGACTTTGACTTCAATCTCACGTTTTCTATCGTGTTCTAGGATTCCCTTGTCTGGTTGGCGCTGCTGGCGTCGCATATCCTTGTCCTTTGGGTAAGGCGCAGCATGGTCGCGGGGCTTGATGTGCGCCAAGTTCCTCTGGACGTAGCCCGAGGTTCCGCTACCACGCGGTGTGGAGAGTCCGACATTGTCTGACATTGCTGTGAAACGATATAATATGTGCGCTGTGGTATATATGTATGTATAAAGGCGCCGACAATGGCGTATGCGAAGGATCGAGGATGTTTTCGTTGATATCCAAAAGCTCTGGAGTTGCGCCAATGTTTGGCTGCGGTTCGCTGCTTAACGTCACTTTTTCCATAAACAGGCAGGCGGTGAGTGGTGCTGCAGGGGCATTGGGTGGCAGAATGGCGCTGTGGTGGTGGTGGGGTTGATAGAACAGGCAAAAAAAGTGTGAGAGTCGCATAGGGTGAGTCAACGTCTCTATACATAAAAGCAAAGGCGGCATCGCTGAGCATTTAACAATTTCTTGAATTTTATATTATATTATCAGATTAAATTGCGCTCCACTTAGAGCGTCTCTCGCTACGGCAGCGACTCTTTACAATGCCTCACGCGCCAACGCAAGGCGCTGACAATGAGCAGGACGAACTCGTCTTTCCGCCCGTCACAAAGGATCATATTCAAAACTGTTCATACGATTCATGGTTCCCAAAGTACAGGTCATCATGTATAAAGTCGAGAATCATTCCTTTACCGCCAGCGTTTGTATCGTACTTACAGGAGGACGGTATTGTGCTGGCCGACGATGAAGACGCCATGAGCGACGCCGAGGATGGAGAGTGGCAAAGCTCTGGCGCGACTGCTTCAAGGGTCGTGGAGGAAGTGTCTTCAGATGAAGAAGAGGAAGGCGACGAGGACGAAAGCTCCAGCGTGCCCCCAAACCAGCGCTTCCCAGAGCTACACCAACTGATCAAGGACAAGATCAGCGAGTTGGGCGGCGCGGTTGCGCCAAAGCTCAACTGGTCGTCGCCAAAGGACGCCAAGTGGATTTCGCCTCACCAAAATACCCTGAAATGCACATCGCCCAACGACATTTACCTGCTTCTCAAGTCGTCGTCGTTTGTGTCGCATGATCTCGTCCATGCGTTTGACGGGTGCACGGCGGCCCCACCATCGAAGCCGTTTGCGCCGGTCCTGGTACTCCGGCCCTTCTTCACGCCTCACGTTGCCCTGGAGTTTCGCTGCTTCGTGAAGCACCGTACGCTTATTGGAATCACGCAGCGTGACCTGAACCGCTACGAGTTTCTGGATGCGCTGCGTCCCAACCTGTGGCGCAAGATTACCGCCTTTTATAGAGATACCCTGCGGCTCACCTTCCCCGACGCCTGCTTCACATTCGACGTCTATGTGCCCGAGAGCTCGCTCGCAGATGATGGCCTCGGCAAAGTTCGCCTAATTGACATTAACCCGTGGGCCCTGCAAACGGACACGCTGCAGTTTACGTGGGAGGAGTTACTCGAGATGGAGGTACCGCGGCCGCTTTATGGGCCGCCGCCAGCAGACGACGCCGAGGACTTGAGCGGCGGAGACACGACCTCTGATGAGCTAGACGACGAGACCGCCCTTGAATACAGGACGGACCGCTTACCTGAGCTGAGGATTGTGGAAAAGGACGACCCTGCTGCCTACAACTTTAGCACGCCTCAGTACTCGGCGCACAAGCTGCCCAAGGAAGTGGTTGATGCTAGTCTTGCCGGCGAGGGAGGCTTGCGAGAGTTTGCACAACAGTGGAAGGAATTAACCGAAGGAAGAGGAGGTGATATGTGGGAACAACCAGGACCATAGATATAGTCGAGTGAATTGGGCTCATTTCATAGAGAGAAGAGCCGAAGACTCGCAATGAAAGCATGATATCCTGCTGCGTTTGTACCTGCATGTAAACATCGACCTCGAGTGAATCAATTGCCACACCACAACAACACGAACATAACAAATCACTTAAGTATACAAATCGAATCAAACACACACGCACACTTTCAGTACACTCCTAGGTACTTCCCCAAATTACACCCAAGAACCACTGGCTCGTGCATCTGCACTTCGCCGCGCACCGACTGCCAGCTGTCACCAGCTCCTCACAGCTGCACGGTCAAACGGGCTCACTTACACGGGGACTACACTCCCATCTCGAACCACTATCCAATCCACAAGATACGACAAGATCTCCCCCAAATTGCCTGCACCGGTGCGGCCCCAACGACCAACAAAGTTACAATGCCTCCCTCGAGGACAAAAGGCAACAAAGTCACCAAACCCCGGCGCGCAAGCCGCAAGGGCGCCATCCTGCCTGGATCAGCAGAGGAACAAGCCGCTCTGTTTGCGCAGCACGCCAATGGAACAGCAGCCTTTCTCCGGCCGCGAAGCAGCGGCCAGCAGGACTATCACAGCGGCGGCGGCGGCGGCGGCGGCGGCGGCGACGCGCACCACGGCCATGATCACCGTCATGACAATGACGCCATGGAGTCGACGCTGCATTTCCCCTCAGTAAGCCTCCTGGCGAGCTCGAGCGGCGGCAGCGACCACAAGCCGCTGTCGTTTTACTCGGACGTGGATGTAGACGTCGACGCCGCCGACGCAGAGGACGCGTTTGCCATGATCAATCCTGTAACGGGGGCGCCTCGCAACGCAGAGGAGCTCATCCTCGACACGTACGGCGACGTGATCAAGATTGACAGCGCGCTGTGCAGGAAACTTGCTGCCCAGGTGGCCGTGCGGCCGCCAGCGCAGCGGCGCATCGCGCAGCGCCTCAACATGGTGCGCCGCAGCAACGTCGAGGCCCTCCTCGCGCAAGTCACCGGTGAACTGCCCGCGCGGCCGTGCAAGAACTGTCACAAGGGACACGGCCCGTGGACCGAGTGCGTCATCTACGACGGGCAGATGTGCGGCAGCTGCGCCAATTGCTGGTACAACGCCAGCGGCTCGCGGTGCACCTTTCACGGTACGTTTTTGTATCTCTGATTCACCACCCGCCATGTCTCGTCCCGTCAATTCATTGCCCGTCCCGCTATACTACGCGAGCCCCGGGGCGCGCGTAACATGTCATAAACATTCTAACTAAACCGAAAAGCAAAATCAGATAATAACCAATTGCCGCCACCAGCTGAGCCCGCGACGCCGACACCAACACAAACCGCACCCCCGCTCCAAGATCTACCGCCGTACCACAGCTCCGCCATGGTCAGCGACATGCCGAGCGTCAGCCTCCTGCAGAACAACGGCCGCGGCACCTGGGGCGTGACGGCGCCCACCAGGCACCTCATCAGCCAGGCGCTGGGCAACGCCACGTCCCTCCCCCGCCGGGACAGGCTGCTGGCGAGGATCGAGGCCGCGGCCGAGGAGCTGGGCATTCGCATCGCTGAGTACAACGAGTACCTCAACACGCCCGAGGGCATTGCCGAGCAGCAGCGGTTCGAAGAGGAAGAGGAAGAGGAGCGCCAGCAGCAAATGCAGTCTCAGGGACGTGTGCACGAGCCTTCTATTGACTCTGGCTCGATTGATGATGGCGGTATGTGAACCAAGCAGAGATGCTTGCATCGTCTCCTGTATCTCTTATTTTTTTTGGCGTTTGTGTCCGAAGATTTGCTTCCTCGGTACGTCAAAAAGAGAGATTATCGTTGCCGTGAAATGGCATGCTAAATTAATACGTCGGCAGAAACAATCCAAGATCCAAGGTCATTTAGCAAGTCCGCGTCGCCAGAGACACACACCCAAGGCGGAAATAATGACGGCTGAGATGGCATATTTTACCATGGTACCATTGGGGGCTCTGCAGTTCGGTGGTATGGAGTGGGAGGATTGCCGGGTTGTTTTTCCGTCTTTTAGCCCATTTCAGGCTTGATATGTTGCGATATCGTCCGTCTGCTTGGTGGCTTGGTGTTTGGGGGTATGCCACGACGGCCATCCGATTAGTCACGAGTTGACGTTTGCTTAAACACACTCGATAGATGCTTAGCTACAGTAGTTATGGAGTTTAGCTGGCAGGGCTAGAATGATATGCAGTCAACAATCTTCCATGCGTAGAAAGGGACTGATTACCAACCGGTCATGGAACGTGCACTTTCGAGATTGTAACGTCGGCCAGATTCTTTGTAATAGCAGTTTTCATAATTAAACAAAGTAAATGAGTCTCCTGCACGCCTTTGTACCATCAACATCAAAATGTTATAGCCCCTCCACTCTGTTCATTTCCACCACTCATCCTGAATGAGACATTGCTCTCCTCCGCCCTCCATGCTTCGTACCGGGGGTATTTCGTCCCAGTCGACTTCTCTTTTGGCTGCGCATGCCGTAGCAGCCGCAGTCCTGCTTCAAAAACACGCCGCGCACGCAACGAAAAACAAAGAGCAAAAAAATGCAAAGGAAATCACCCTCCCACGCGACATCCCGTGCTTGTAACCGGGTGTGCCTGTTGTACTATGCGTGACACCGTCATGGTGCCAAAATAATTCCTGCTTTTATTCCACACTTTCCGAGTCGCGAGGAAACGAGCATCTTTTGTGATACAGAACACTTTCCTAGCGCCTGGCACAAAATGGTCTGGAAAAAGTGAAAAAAATAAGAAGTTGAGAGAAAAAAGAAGAGAGAGAAAAGGAGATGGAGAAAGCTCGCAGCGGGCGATTCAACGTGCAGGGCGAATCATTGCCTGCCGGAATGTGCCATGGCTAGTGTGTGCGCATGGAGCACGCGGCATTGGTGCATCGGGAGGCTCGCTCGAGCAAACGTGCGTCGTCGGTCTCGCAGGAGTAGCGTGGTTGAGGTTGCACCAGTTCGTGATTGGCTCCATTCTCCATGGCCCGTCGGGGATCGTAATCGACTTTGAGGGTATTCATGGGATCAAAAAAAAAGTAACGGTTAAACAAGATAGAAACAAAACAACATTGCGCCAGTTAAATCAGACCACACAAACGCAGGTTCTCCTGGATAATAATGTCTGGGGACAATGGTTAGTCGAAGCTGTAATTGCAAGGGAGGATCGAAAGGGACACGTACCATTGACAGCAGCCATGACGAAGCGAATTTGCGTCGTGTCAGTAGCGCAAGTGAAGTGAGTGTAGATCTGCTTGTTCTCATGCTGGTTGAGGCTGACGAAGCGGTTGAGGATGTAGTCGCACGCAGCGCCGTAGTCGTCGCCGCCCTCGTAGTCGGGGAAGTAGTTCTTCATGGGGCTGACGGGCAGCTTCTCCTTGAAGCGATCAATCTTGTTGAGGAACAGAATGATGGATGTCTTGGTGAACCACCTCGAGTTGCAAATCGAGTCGAACAGGGTCAGGGCCTCCTGCATACGGTTGACAGTCTCGTCTTCGAAAAGCAGCTGGTCGTACTCGGAAATGGCGACGAGGAAGAGAATAGTCGTGACATTCTCGAAGCAGTGAATCCACTTCTTACGCTCTGATCGCTGGCCACCAACGTCGAACATGCGGTAGGTGAGGTCACCAATGATGAAGGTCGTCTCGGTGATACCAGTGGTCTTGACACGCGAGCGCAGCACATCCTGGTCATTGGGCATGTAATCAGGAGCGGCAATACGGGTAATGTTGTCGAAGTAGCTGGGCTATTGTTAGCGTCGCCTCTGGGGAGCACGGGGGGTTTTGAGGGGTTTGGGAGGTTGGGGGAGAGCACATACTATCTAGCCGAGTCGTTTAGCTGGTACTCGCGAGAGCGCTTGAAGCACTCCTGCACACCGCGGTCCTTCCAGAGGGCCTCGATGGCGCCGCCGACCTCGGGAGGGAGGACTTCGCCCTCGATCTGGGCGGGCTGGATAAAGATGGTCTGGACGTGGTACTCCATGCGCTGGTCCTCCAGGGGCAGCTCTAGAGACTCCATGGCCTCGAGGATGACGCGCATGGACTGGACGGTGTTGCTAAAGATGATTTCCTTGAACGATTCACGCTCATCACGAGAGTAGCCACCCTCGTGGATGAGTTTCATTTGCTTGAGAATGGTGGACTTTCCGGATTCACCAGCACCTGTTGCGCCAGTATTAGCATCGCGTTGCTGGTCAAACGACAAAAGAGTATGCGAGATGCCCCAGTACTTCGAGGCTACGGCCAAAAAAAAAGTACCGTCAGGGAATTAACCTACCGAGAAGAAGCATCTTGATCTCGTTGCGCTGCATCATGCGGTCTCTGCGCAGCTGGTTCTCAATCTCCTCGTTGCGGGCACGGCCCTCCTTCTCCTCTGCGCTCATTCCGCAACCCATCTTGGCGGTATTTGATGAACGATCGTCCGGTAGATGGAAAGATAATCAACGGCGGGCTTGCAAAAGATCGGGTCAATGGCCAAAGCGGAATTTATTCGGGGTGTCGCAGCGTCGCCGACGAAATCCTGCACCGGGGGCGAGAGGGGTCAGCAAATAGGGGAACTCTAAAACAGGCGAGTCGCAATGGCAGACAATAGCCAGCCAGCAGATGCCAAAAGGATGATGCAGATGAAGTAAAAGAAAAAGAGACGAAGCCGGTTAGAAAGGAAAGCCGCTTCTGCTGCTCGACGTTGCGCTGCGATTGCGTCGTTGGGAGGTTGGGATTGAAGGCGAGGCCGACAGACGGTTGCGCATTTCGCGCAGACTCTCCTCCTGTCTCCTGTCCTGGCCCTCTCCTATCCTGGAGAAATGGCGGCGGCGGGTCGAGACAGAGCTAGCGAGCAAGTGGTTCCGCTCTGGTCGCTGTACGCAGCGTGCGAGTAGCGTAGCGGCAAAGGGGCGGGAGGGGGGTCGGGCTGGGCTGGCGATGTGGTGGTTGCTTACCAAGACCAAGGAAGAGATGGCGCTCTGCTGCGTGCGCCGACGGAATACAAAGTCAAAGGAAAATGGAAAGACAAAAATACAATTGCACGTCGGTTCGGCCAGCAGGAGAAAGCAGAAAGCACTAGGCTGGTTGAATGGAGAGAGGGAGAAGGAGAGAAAGAGAGAGCAGAGAGAACAGGATGGATGCAGGAGGCTTGACGCACTGGCTGGGGTCCGGGCAAAAAAGATGGGCTGGCCTGGCTGCTGCTGGCTGGCTGGCGGCCGGGCTTGCGGGCTTGCGGGCTTGCGGCCTGGGTGGCCTGCGCGAGGAAATGAGATGCGCGACGAGACAGGACTAGAGTCAAGGGGAGGGGACGGGGGGGAATGGGTGGGCGGCGGCAGTGGGTGGTGGGCGGGAGGCGGCTACTGGGTCGCTGAACCTTTTGCTGGTGCTGGGCACTGGGCTGGCAGACGAGCCGGCGGGCGAGAAAGAGAGAGGGCTGGGCTGGGGCGGGTGGTGGACGGACAAACAGGGGTTGGGTTGGGCTTGGTGCAGCACAGTGTTCTGCACGTTGCGCACTGTATGCTGTGGAACTGTGTACCTCTGGTACTTGGCCGCTCCCGGTGCGTGCACACGGAGGAAAGAGCGACAGGCCATGGCCGATGCACCCGTGCCCGCCCAGCTGGCCATCCTGGCCCCTGCACTGGCGCAAAAAAGTGCTGCGAACGGCGGGTCAGCGGCCATCCCAGGGGACAAGCTTTTCGCCAACAATGGCATGCCCGCCCGTGCTGTCTCCCATTACACTTGGTGTCCTGATGCGGGATAGGTGCGGATAGGTCCAAGGTCCAGGTACCTGGACCCCGTCAAGGTACACAGTGCCAGGTGTACAAACAGATGGCCGCTCGGCAGCGCTCAACCTGAGACGTTCGTGCATCCGCAACTCTCCACGCCTAGCTGGGATGTCCCGCCCAGCCCAGCATGCAACCAGCGAATCTGACTTGAAGCTAATGGCTCCAAGGTTCACAACCATCAAAACCTTGACCTGTATCTCAGTTAATACGAGTTACAGCACCAAAATATCTACATGGACAACCACTGTGCGCCGTTCGCTCCGTACGGGCCATAACAGCACCACATATTGGCGTGAGGATCCGGCTGCCGTGACCGGAGGATCGTGGGCTGCGTCCTTTTTTTTTCTTTCTTTTTTGCTTCTTTACGTCTTCTAACTCGCCGTCGTTTCTTCTTTGTCCTCTAGCTCTCCCTACTAACTGCCACTTGGGGCCGCCCGTAGCGCAAGTCGTTCCCACATAAATCAGCCTGCCACGCATTGTGGCATCTTCTACCAGATGGACGGGGCGTCGCCAGAAGAGATTCTCAGTATCACGGAGTAATACAGACAGACACCCGTTTTGGGCTGCGTCGGAGACATGCCTATCACCGCTCAGCGCAGCCCTCATCGAATACGAACCCCCCGTTAATTAATGGCTGCTCGGCTGCTTCCCAGGCCGATCCTGGGAGATGCATTCCAACCGGGTGGGCAACCTACGAGTACCTTGGGAATATCCGTGGCTCACCTTGTACCATCCATGCAAGGTACTTGACTGGCGCCTCCCCTTTGTCCTCCTGTGCCTGAGCTCCCGCACCTCTACTAGCTTTCGGGCCATGGGTTAAAAGAGGCCCTTGTGGAGCACGCCCCGTTGGCAGTTGCTGAGTAGAGAGCGCTAGGGGCCGTCCACCTCTCCTAGTCCTGGCTGAATCGTGTGGAGGATGCTCCGTACAGCATCAGAACAGTGTCGACAGCCTCCACAGCTATTGCGGGTGCCACACGGCAAACACTGACCATGCTGCCCATAGCAAACCCCGGCAAGAGCAGGAGAAGCCACGATGCAGAAAATCAGCACCCGTTGCATATTGCGACAGGAACAGTGCGATTAAAGCCCTTGACTGTGGTAAGTCGTGTCCTTCGACTTCGCCTTCAGTAATATCGCGAAGAAACAGGTGTGCCAAGCCCAGGCTGGCAATAGACTTGCATGCGTGCATGACTGCCGTAGGCGGATCGACAGCCTGCCAGCTCATTCGGAGGGGCAATACGATGGTGTTGCATTTTGTCACTGTTCATGGACAGGGATAGAGTACTCCGTATATCTGCGCTCCGCATTTACAAGCAAGTCAATCATCTCGACGACTTGGTGGCACGAGATCATCCATCGGATCACGGCTCTATGGCCCCGTACGTCCGTACATAGTGGCATATTGCAGTGTAAACTGCTATTCGGCTGTAGCGGCACTACGACACTCAGAATCCAACGATAGCCACAGTTCTCACTGTAACAGGGAGCCTCCATGTAAACGCATATCCCTACAGTCATATGGCCCCGTCACATCCTGCATTTCGGGCACACACAGCATTCGCCATATTGCAGTCTCACATTAGTCATCGGAACCACCAGTAAATTCGCTTGATCTGCAACTTGCAGCAAAGCTCTGGGGACAAGTGCGACACGCCCGTGCTGTTATTTTAAGAGACAGGATCCGTGGGGTCGGGACAAGCGTCCCTTGCATCGCGAGGCTGGCCCAGCTTGTGAAAGAAAGTGACTAGATTCTCTCCGGTACGCCATCACCATAAAAGAACAGGAATATGGTCCCTGACCAGTCTTTTGTCTCAAATCTACATCTACCACGAAATTACGAGTAAGGACGTCTTGGATTTGGCAAATGCATGACGGCTCCGTGCAGCTGCATTACACTTGGCCGGCAAGTGCCCCCTGACCAATATCACAACTGTGCTCGTAGGTACGCCATCGGGTGACGAGTTCCGTACAGGGTGAACTATTGGCACAATGATTTACGTATGCACGGCATTTCGCAATTTATCAATACAGCCTTGACTGCACACTGTGCATACGAGCAGCTTTCGATATCGGCGGCGCGCTACGCATGAAGCAAGCAAATGGTGTAGCACATACCCACCACGTATGACACTCTGCGTTCGCCTCCCATCCGATTTCAGATATTGGCGTGCGCGGCTCCTCGACAAGAACTCATTCCACGACGCCCTATCTCCATTTGACAGCTGGGAGGCTCCGTACTCCGTGCCTGTTTCCGCCATGGAGATCGGTTCAACATACCCAGCGCAAACCGTCTCGCCCCAAGCACTGCCAGTCAAACTTTGTGGCGCGCACTAGCGACGCTCGGCTACGCCACAACGGCAAACTAGTCCCGCGATTATTCACGCTGAAAGGGCCATCTCAATTTCCTGGACTTTTCGGCCTGACGAATGGGAGCGTGGTCCTGTTCCAAACGGGCGACCATTCTATTATCCGCCCATCCTCAAATTGGTAAAGACCTCGGGAACGACTACGAATTTTGCTAATGTAGATAAGCGTGACGCTACTGGCCGTTTTGGCCTTGGAGGATCGTGGTGACACGCAGCTCTTACTATGGTAGTTTTTCGGCCGCGGGATGAAGCAAACTGGAGCGCAACAATAAATAGGGGGCCGCTTTCTAGAATCGATGCAGAATGCTGTACGGAGTATGGAGCACCGGCGGAGACAAAAAGGACCCCTGAAAGGCAGTTTTATTATCCTGTGGGCTGGTTCCTATCCCCACCACCACCACCAAATAGACAGTGCGGAAAGGTGCAGTAACAATCAGCCGTTGAGCCGAACATGAGGCTACGTGCAGAGTGCCCACGGGCCAACAAGGAGGAAATAAGGGGTTCAAAAATTCGCCACTTGTAGATTGCTTCTAGAAGCACATGAAAAAGAACGGATCATGCCGACCAGTGGACAGGGTTGACTGCGCCGAGAGGGCTCCCCCATAGGCAGGCTTATGACGAGTTTCTGAAACTGACCTCAGGTGTCAGTTGGGCTCCTCTTTCAAAGGTCAAAGCTGTTGAATTTCCTGTAGGCAAAGTAACAAGTGGCACTGGGTTGAGGCCATATCCCTGTTGAGACAGGGACATTGTCTCGAAGACCGTATTACACGGGAAGAAAGTTACCTTTGTCCAACTCAAGTTTACGCCGGTAACGTTGTACGTTGCATTGCCCCGGAACCAAAGCACAACGACAGCTTTCCATGAACATACTATGTAATATCTATAGGCCCAGTCCTGCCACATAACGGAACCTACATCACCAACGGTTCTGAAATCGTAATTCTGCACTTGACAAACGCTAGCTCACAGCTCGTAGTTAGACTCCAGGAATAGCAACCGGCCCTCACGGAAAGCCATGCGGAGCTCCTGAGCTCGTGTGGATATCTAATCTGAACTTGACCACATGGCTCAATATCCCGAAGCGAGCCATATTTTTCTTCTTCTTCTTTGGAGGACCCTGGACGTTCAATCTACGAGTACCGCTCGACTCCGTCGGGGGCTACTCTCCTCTGCCACGAGGCTCAGTCCGTTTTTACCGTCTCGTCCCACCTTTTCAAGGCGACAAGGGGGTGTTGTGTAATTACTCCTTTTTGCGACTTTGGCTTCGTCAACGGCTTTACATTTGTATGGCTTTTGTTGTGGAGTCGTGGTTTTCCTACAATATGATGACGACGTCCTGTTTCGTGCTCCCTGGTGAATCCGCCGCGGCATTCGCCAAGGATGTGTACAGCTCAAGCTCCAGCCCAACGGTCCGGCTCTGCAATTACCGTTGTTGTGTATGGGTCTAGCCGTTGACAGAAGTACGGATTTAGAAACCGCTATTTCAGTTTTCAGTGCTACTCGTACATAGTATATGACCCATGCATTCATAGTCCACAAGAGATTGGGTAGAGAGTATACACACTGTTTGACCTTGGTCGCCGCCATCAGGTCGCGCAATCCGTACCTATCAACACGCACAGCGAGCTTTTACTCGTATACAGGTCCGTATGGAAGTAAGAAAGGCTGCTGGAAATGTACCAACTACGAGTTTTTAAATGCAGTAGAAGTTTCCAAAAAAAATGTAATACCGTCAAGGGCATCACACCAGTAGCTTGCATCACAGCGCCGCAAAGCAAGCTCCAGTGGCAAAACCTCGGCGAGAAGGAGCTTGGGTAGTGACGTACTCACCGCAGCACCGGTTTGAAGCTACCATGGCAGAGATCCCGTCTCCGCAGGCTCATGATCTTAGTATGTACATTGGAAGCTTTTACCTACTAAAGATCCAGTCGTTAAGAGACCTGTGCTACTCCAATGCATCAAAATGGCAAACTGTTCGTTGCACAACGTGTGACGTCGACTTTTTGCTAAGGTGGGGTTGCACGAAGGAGGGGCAGCTTTCTCTCGCAGTTTTTGCGATCAGGATGGCAATCAGGACATGCAGGACCCTTGCTTCATTCAATTGACTATTAAATAGTAGCAGAAGCTCTAGCATCAAGGCAATTCATATTTACAGCTACGAAGTTGACAGATCACTGGTGTTGCGTGGGTCATTTCATAATTCAAGCGAGAAACTTTTCCAGCGTTCGATTATTTCGAGCTAGCTAGTCTGCTACCTGCACAGCGTTTTGCTACGCCATTGTGTCGTTTTTCTTCTCGTTAAGTTGACAAGATGAGAGCGTTTACAGCTCACCGCACTTGTCGATGACGACCTTCTGGGAGGTCTTGCCGCTCTGGCTGCCGAGGCTCTCAACCTTCTTGACAACGTCCATGCCGTCGGTGACCTCACCGAAGACGACGTGCTTGCCGTCGAGCCAGCTGGTCACGACGGTGGTGATGAAGAACTGGGAGCCGTTGCTGCAAAATGGACCAGTCAGGTAATTGAAATGGGTCGCAATGTGTATTAGAGACTTACGTGTTGGGGCCGGCGTTGGCCATGGACAGCAGACCAGGGCGGGTGTGCTTGATCTTGAAGTTCTCGTCGGCGAACTTCTCGCCGTAGATGGACTTGCCACCAGTGCCCTTTAGGAGAGTTAGCATCAAAAGTCCATCGGAGCCCCATCATCTGGAGCAGTCGGCGTCGCGGGAAGAAATGCTTACGTTGTGGTTGGTGAAGTCACCACCCTGGAGCATGAAGTCCTTGATCACACGGTGGAAGGTGCAGCCGGCGTAGCCGTAGCCCTTCTCGCCAGTGCAAAGAGCACGGAAGTTCTCGGCAGTCTTGGGGACGACATCGGCGTACAGCTTGAAGGAGACGCGGCCGAGGGGCTCTGAGAGATTTTACATTAGCTTGCGGAACATTTCGGTGGCAGATAGCTCGAGGACATACGGCCGTTGGCGGAGATGTCAAAGTAAACGGAGGGGTTAGACATTGTGATTGATTTCTTGTGTAAGAATTGTGTGATGATGGAGGAAAGAAGATGATGCAAGAGGAGGAGAAGACAGCTACGACTAAGTCAGAGGAAGAGGGGTCCCCATTTCTTTTAGATTCTGGAATCGAAAAACAGGGACGAGGCAGGTGCGAACGCTGCGCGGTGAGGTGAGGGGCGACCCGCGGCCATCGTCCTGCCAAACAGAACAAGCTGAGCTGGAGGGGTCGACAGCATAGGTGCGGGGGTTTACGTCTTGTGGCGGGGCAAGGGGTAGCTTGTGCGCCAATGAGAGGCACCCATTCGCCGCATTGGTGACGGCGCCGCCGCTGATGTACTGAGCTTGTACCTTGGAAAAGTACCCTTGTGGTACTCTCGAAAGCGCCAGATGCCTTCAACAGAATCAATTCCCCCGATTCACGTCTCTATTCTGTTAACAAAGTCCTACAAATACAAATAGAGCTTCCATTCATTTTTGAAACTGCAGTACGTAGAGTTCTGTAAACTGTTTTTTGCTTTTCTGCTGGCGTGGTTGTCTGGACTACCTCAATGAGCGGCTACTGTGCAAGTACGCGAATATACATGCGGGACCAAGCTCAGCCACTGTTCTCACGAGAGACAATTGGCATTTTGCAGTACCAATAAAGTTCCTCCAAGGTACCCGCTCACTGAGGTTTTCAGAGCGACTCGGGCTACCTGTGCCTTTGCAGGTACCTACATGTACTATTGTACCTGGCCGCAATGGTCCAGCAGCCGGCAAGTAAATTGAACCTTAAGTCAGTCAATGCTCCGAGAACCATCGAGGGTTTCAGATGAATAGCCGTGTCGTTAAATTCGTAGGGATCATACGGAGCCATGGCGAGCTCTCAGTAGCCATTATTAGGCGCTGGTGAGCTTTTAGCTCACTGGTTGTATCCAGTAGCATCGCCGTAGGTATTATGTGGTGAGTAGAGCAGTGCAGATGATCGGCAGCCGAACACGGCTGGCACGGCAGACCCTGGCGGCGCTGCGGGAGCTTCCGCGAGGTCTCCGACGATGAGCTCGAGACAAACGGTCGTTTTCCTCTCTCAGAAACATACTTTGCTCGCCAATTGCATCGCCGCCATCGTCATACTCTCTGCAATTCCATCAATACCGCTAAAATGTCTATCCCAATGACAAAACTCGGCGGTCGCGGTAACTGCCAGGAGTTCTCGCGCGCTGCAAAACACTACGGCTAACAGGTGATAAACACAGCCTTCCACGCTGGCGATGACGACGATGCTGAGCGCGAGTACGATCGCCTGCGCGACATGGCTCATGAGGAGGCCGAAAAGCGCAATCGGTGCTTCGAGCAGGTACGGCGAGCAAACGCACCACATCCACGGTCGCGCTAACGCATCGCAGTCCAAGCAGGCGTACAACGACGGCGACGGAGCCCGCGCAAAGGAACTGTCCAACCAGGGCAAGGCGCACGATGCGAAGATGGACGATTATAACCGCCAGGCGTCCGAATACATCTTTCGCGCCAACAATGCCCCAGGTCGCGTTGAAGCGGATTGCATAGATCTTCACGGACAGTTTGTCGAGGAGGCCGAGCGCATCCTCGAGCAGCGCATTCGCGCCGACCAGAGCCGTGGCCAGACGCACCTGCATGCCATTGTTGGCAAGGGAAACCACTCTGCGAACCACGTCCAGAAGATCAAGCCCAAGGTCGAAGAGCTGTGTCGCGAGCTGGGGCTCAAGTACCGCACCGAGGAGAATGCTGGCCGCATCTTCATCAATCTCCAGGGCGGAGAGCCTCTTGGCCCTGGAGATGTGCCTTCGCATTACGGTGGCGGATACAGTGGCTCGCAGCAGCAACATGGTGGTGGTAAGTATAACAAGCCGCATCAACAGCAACACCATGGCGGTCAGCAGCACGGTGGCCAGCACCAACAGCAAAACCAGCAGGACGACATTGCGCAGGTGGTCGAAAAGCAGCTTCCTCGTGTCCTACGCAAGCTCGAGAAGGCCTGCTGTGTTGTCATGTAATTATACCTACGGATGGATTGTGTACTGTTGGATATCTGAAAGCGCTTGTTGGTAATGTATGGGAGAATTGTAATATGATGGATGATACAGGCTGCACTGTCAGGTGCGCTGGACTAGAGACTAATAGCGACAATTTAATTTGTCTGATACAAGAAATGAAACCGTTGAAATTGGCGCCCGGTATACGTCCGTCATAACCTCGACTTCAATACCTTCGCGCTCTTCGCCTGCCTTGCCGCATCTGTCTTCTGCCATACGGTTCTGGCGGGGTCTGCGGCGGTTGTTGTTGATACATTCCAGGTGGTAGGTATTGTGCGGGTGGTTGTTGTTGTTCGTACAACCTATCTGATAATCGCTGCATGCCATAAATCTCGGCATCCACGGGCTTTGGCTCCCGGGGGGCTTTGTCCAGGAGGAAACCGAGAATCTGACACATGGTTACCACGATAATCTCCATGATGACGGACATCCCGAGACTCAGGTATGCACTGGACCTCACATGCCCATAAATACGAACCGCAGAGTATGCCGCTCGGGCAATGACAAACGGTAGAGACAGGACAATGACGAGAATCAATCGATGCTCCCCTGATGCGACATAGCGCCGGTTCACGACGGCAACGGCCGCCTCAAGGCATAGAAGGCCAACCACGATAAGCATTAAAGCCAAGCCGATCCGAGTGATTTGAGGGTAGTCAATTTTCGTGCTACCATCTAATGGATAGTTGGTTTGCGTAGCCCCAGTGATCAAGAGAATCATGCCGACAAGCATAAGGATCTGAATCAGTCGATGGTACATGGGCTTGATAATCGGGTGGCCGTTGCGGTTCATGGATTCAAATGCCCGACTCAAAAGTCCCAGCAACATCAAAACCAGCGGCCCTAAACCAAGACTGTTGCATACCGACCAGCCAATATACAAGTTGATCAAGGTTGTGTTGTGTAGATCCTGGTCCATGGAGACGGTGGCTAGACGCATGCCACGACCAACGAGGCGTAAGAGAGAGAGCACGAGCAGGGCACGCCACCCTGCACTTTTAGCGAAGCCGTGCTTTATGCACAGGTAGATGGAACCGAAGAGGAATATGCTGTAAATACCAACTTCGGCGGCGGAGATACCATCGTAGGTATCGAAAGACCGACCCATTGTGATAGAAGTGGTAGTGCTATAACAGTCAAGTCAAGGACTAACAGGATCGATGATGAGGGCTTGTATATCTACTTACCATCGCTTCAAGTTCTAGCCACATGGAATGCCACTTATAGTTATAAGCCAGGTAGCATATGCATGTTCTATTCTGCGGCCTCCAAGTTTTACCTTCCGATTCATACACCGGCCACCGGATATACGGCACAGGCTGCTCCAACCTGTGGATACTATACGCAGACGATTTTGTCTTGACTCGGAGAGCAGTGCCTTGAAAGAGCCGCCCAAAGGGCAGTAAGGCAGAGATTACGTTGCCATACCGCCCGACGCTAGACAGTTCCAAAGGCTGATTGCGAAAGCAAGAGTTCTTGACTGCGTCACGTATCCACACTGGTAGGATTTTGAGGCTGTGTAATGACAATATTTCATTCTTAATATCCTCTTGTAGGTTATATGAAATTTTCCGGGGGCCCTCTTGCGTACGATTTGTCCTGTCGGGAGATGACGTGGGCTGCCGAAGCCATACCGGATTGGGCAGCTATCCGGGAGGTTTGAGAAGGGTCTAGGGTGGCGGCGTGCAGCTTTGACTGAGAATCCTTTCACACCTTGTAATTGATGTCTAACTACCAGGTCGCTGCCTTTTATATATATATATATATCCCAATGCGAATACTTTTTATATTATGACAATGGCAGTCGCGGATAGGTCTCTTGCAGTCAGAGTCATATATCATGTACAGTAAGGTACAATAGTGCAACATCTGCTCATACCAGAAAAAGTGATATCACTTACAGCCGCTCCGCGTAGGAAAGCAACCTATCGAAAAGCATTTTGCGATCTTCTTAATATGGATGTAGTATATATCAGAGCATGTTTTTGTATGTTTATAGAGCTTTACGCCATCATTGCAGGGCTTCCATGTGCATGGTTTCCGCCGTTACATGCGGCGCGGCGCTGTGGCGGGGCTTCGCTCGGCTTCCGGCCCCGCCAACCCATCTGCCAAATCATGAATTCTTGCGACCTGCAAATATCGACCTCGCCTAGCCGCTGTCGCCAACTACGATGCCGGTATGTCAAATTTGGCCGTAGGGTTCATCTTGGTACTTTCTAACACAGCATTAACGCAGCTCATCATCGTCACTGGCCTCCCAACGTCGGGCAAGTCCACGCGCGCAAAGCAGCTGCACGACTACCTAGCGAACCGCAACTCCGACTCTAAATACCGCCTACACCTCATCTCCGACGACAGCCTATCAATATCACGAACAGTCTATGACCTATCGCCCTCGGCTGTTCCAGCGCACACGAGATCCGCCAATGCCTCTGAAAAAGATGCCCGCGCTGCCATTTACGGCGCTGTGAAGCGAGTGCTATCCGACAAAGACATTGTCATTCTGGACGGCTTAAACTATATCAAAGGCTGGCGGTACCAGCTGCACTGCGAGTCAAAGGCAATGCGCACACCGAGCTGCATACTACAAATCGGATGCGGCGTAGACCGCGCGAAGCAAGTCAATGAAGAGCGGCTCCAAGCACGAGAGAACAAGCCTGGAACCCCAGACAAGCCTGAGCCGTATGAGCAGGGCAATTGGGACAACCTTGTGTTTCGATACGAAGAACCAAATCCCATGACCCGCTGGGATAGCCCTCTATTTACCTTAATATGGGAGGACGATGAGGCGCAAGCAACCCGGACCTTCGATTCGTTGTGGGACGCCATAGCGGGCGACGGCCGTAAAGTGGTCCGGCCAAACCAGGCAACAGAACCCCGTGGAAGAGACGCAAGTGGCGACTATCTCTACGTACTGGATCGCGAAACACAATACGTTGTGAAGCGTATACTTGAACAGCAAGGAGACGACGGCGGTGGAGACGTCAAAATTCCTCTCAATGGGGAGGGCCAGCAAGACTTGGTTGTTGAGCTCCCAGCAGGAAGTAAAGTTGGACTACCAAAATTGCAACGGCATCGAAGAGCCTTCATGGGGCTTAACCGCGGCGGTATTGGCTTGGAAGCAGTGGGAAACATGGCCGCCGACCGCTTGAGAACACTATTCGTGCGATATCTCAACGATGCATTCGAGAATGATGAATGAAGGCGCCATCTATCACGTCGACAAGCATATATACCACATACCGCGACCAGTGCACTGAGTAGCGCAGGGTTGGAGGAGCAGTTTTATTGCTACACCCATTACGATTCCCAAGTATCCTTCCTACATATGCCACATCGCCAATCAGGCTATGTGCCTCATATTTGCCGGCTCTACACTCGAGTGGAACCGGTGACTCACCGGCGTGAGCATTACTCGTGAATTCGCAAAAGCGAACCAATGGATTACTGGAGTAATCTCGATCCATAGTGACGGATATATGTGAAATTATAGACATATGCTGTAACAGGGCGAGCTCCGTTGACGATGCTGCGTCACCAGATGCTGGTTGCTGGGCTAAACATAGGACGACCAGTGGCGAGGCTAAGAAACTGGTAGAAGGCAGTTAGAAGGCAGACCAAGGCTGTTCTGGAATAAAACAAAATCCCCATCAGAAATCACGATAGGTGACTTTGCAGTAATGTTATCGCCATTAACGCCGTTTGCGGGTGGCAATGCATTGTGTTGGCTCCCGTTGATGACAAAGCGACCGTTGCATGCTGGGCGAGCAGCCATGCAAGCGCAGGCGCCTGCCTGTTGCGTGGCCTTTCAGTTGCCTAGGCGCTGCACAGTGGTAGAAGCCGGCAGAAACTTCCACTCAGTGACGTTTTGCGGGTGAATTTGCCATTGCCGTGGCGAGCTGGCGCACTAACCGCCTCCCTGTCAGGTACCTGGACCATCAATGTTCCGCTCCGCCCAGGGCATCCGCACCTCCCATTGGCTCATCTCGGGCGTTTGTGTGAGATGTGGATGCAGCCAGCAAGTACCCGGTACAAGCTGAGGCAGGCACGGAGCGCAACTGCAGGGCCCGAAGCAACCACTGTGGCATTACCTCACCAGTCTCCATCGACCTCTTCCGACGCCGCCTCTCCTCACCCCAAACCTTCGCCTTCTTCCATCTCCTTTCCCTCGCTCTTCAATCAAACTTCCATCTCTTTGCAAATACCCCCTTGGACGACCTTTAACTGCGGGCTTTGGTTTTCCTCGTTGAATTTGCGAGGCACCGCTGTTGAATTTCGTTTTCCTGTTTCCACGAGCGCGTGTTCGTGCATTGGAGCTCCCGGACTGAGCTGATCACCTCCATCTCCTTTCGATTTCCGCATTTCCCTCCTCCGACACAACGCATCCATCCGACACAATGTCTACTGAACCCGAAGAGCACAAGAAGAAGGTCAACTTGACGTGAGTGATTACCGACGGCACTGCCTCTGCACCCTGCTGCATTTCAATTCGATAGGCAGCTGTATTGAAGGGCGTCTTTAGCTAACCAGGCATTACAGTGACACTTCTGGTGCCGAGGTCAAGCACGTACGTTCATCACTACAATTCGACGAGAGACATGTGAGCACAGCTAACTCCCATACAGGAAGATGACACCGCAACTGCCATCTTGAAGAAGAAGAAGAAGCCCAACCAGCTCATGTACGCTACTCTCCCCGCACCGCGCCTTCGTGAGCTCCACACTAACCTGACCACAGGGTTACCGATGCCGTCAACGATGACAACAGTATCATTGCCCTCTCTGAGGCTACCATGGAAGAGCTTCAGCTTTTCCGTGGCGACACTGTCTTGGTACGAGGAAAGAAGAGAAAGGACACCGTCCTCATTGTCCTCGCCGATGATGAGCTCGATGACGGAAGTGCCCGAATCAACCGAGTTGTTCGCCACAACCTCCGTGTCAAGCACGGCGACATGGTTACCATCCACCCGTGCCCCGATATCAAATATGTAAGTTTGCTGTTCGCCGGCGCACCGCTGGACTCTTCAATTCTGACCATTTCTGTAGGCCAAGCGAATTGCTGTTCTCCCCATTGCCGACACCGTCGAGGGCATCACCGGATCTCTCTTTGATGTCTTCCTCGCCCCATACTTCCGCGAAGCCTACCGCCCCGTCCGCCAGGGCGACCTCTTCATTGTACGAGGTGGTATGAGACAGGTAGAGTTCAAGGTTGTCGAAGTAGACCCTCCAGAGTACGGTATCGTGGCCCAAGATACCGTTATCCACTGCGAAGGCGAGCCGATCGAGCGAGACGAAGAGGAGAACAACTTGAATGAAGTTGGCTACGATGACATTGGTGGCTGCCGTAAGCAGATGGCTCAGATCCGAGAAATGGTTGAGCTTCCTCTGCGTCACCCCCAGCTGTTCAAGTCTATTGGTATCAAACCTCCTCGAGGTGTGCTTCTTTACGGCCCTCCTGGTACCGGTAAGACGCTCATGGCCCGTGCTGTGGCCAACGAGACTGGAGCATTCTTCTTCCTTATCAATGGTCCTGAGATCATGTCCAAGATGGCCGGTGAATCCGAGTCCAACCTGCGCAAGGCCTTTGAGGAAGCGGAGAAGAACTCTCCTGCGATTATCTTCATTGATGAAATCGACTCCATCGCGCCCAAGCGTGAGAAGACCAACGGCGAGGTCGAGCGTCGTGTCGTCTCTCAGCTCCTGACCCTCATGGACGGCATGAAGGCCCGCTCGAACGTTGTCGTTATGGCTGCCACCAACCGCCCCAACTCTATCGACCCTGCACTGCGTCGTTTCGGCCGTTTCGATCGCGAGGTAGACATTGGTGTTCCCGACCCCACTGGCCGTCTCGAGATTCTCCAGATCCACACCAAGAACATGAAGCTTGGTGATGATGTGGACCTGGAACAGATTGCTGCTGAGACCCACGGTTACGTCGGTTCCGATGTGGCTGCTCTGTGCTCAGAAGCTGCTATGCAGCAAATCCGTGAGAAGATGGATCTCATTGATTTGGACGAAGATACAATTGATGCTGAGGTTTTGGATTCTCTTGGTGTTACCATGGAGAACTTCCGCTTCGCCCTCGGTGTCTCCAACCCCTCAGCTCTCCGCGAGGTTGCCGTTGTCGAGGTGCCCAACGTTCGCTGGGAGGATATTGGTGGTCTCGAAGAAGTCAAGCAGGATCTTCGCGAAAGCGTCCAGTACCCTGTCGACCACCCGGAGAAGTACCTCAAGTTTGGCATGTCGCCATCTCGAGGTGTTCTCTTCTACGGTCCTCCTGGTACCGGTAAGACTATGTTGGCAAAGGCTGTTGCCAACGAGTGCGCTGCCAACTTCATTTCCGTCAAGGGCCCCGAACTTCTCAGCATGTGGTTCGGTGAGTCTGAGAGCAACATCCGTGACATTTTCGACAAGGCCCGTGCCGCTGCCCCTTGCATTGTCTTCCTCGACGAGCTGGATTCCATTGCCAAGGCCCGTGGTGGTTCAGTAGGAGATGCTGGCGGCGCTTCTGACCGTGTTGTCAACCAGCTCCTCACCGAAATGGATGGCATGACCTCCAAGAAGAACGTCTTCGTCATCGGTGCCACCAACAGACCTGAGCAGCTTGACCCTGCCCTGTGCCGACCTGGTCGTCTTGACTCGCTCATCTACGTTCCTCTTCCTGATGAACCTGGCCGTTTGAGCATTCTCTCCGCTCAGCTGCGCAAGACTCCAGTCTCCTCGGATGTCGACCTTGGCTACATTGCAGCCAAGACCCACGGTTTCTCTGGTGCTGATCTTGGTTACATTACGCAGCGCGCTGTTAAGATTGCCATCAAGGAGGCCATTGCTGCCGACATTGATCGCACCAAGTCTCGCGAGGCTGCTGGTGACGACATGGAGGTGGATGAGGATGCGGAGGACCCTGTTCCTGAACTGACCAAAGCACACTTTGAGGAGGCCATGCAGATGGCCCGCAAGTCGGTCGGCGATGTTGAGATCCGCCGCTACGAGGCTTTCAATCAGCAGATGAAGAACGCCGGACCAGGCTCCTACTTCAAGTTCCCTGGTGCCGAGGATGGTCAGCAGGGCGGTGCTGGTGGTGACTCGTTCGGCGACGCCGGCAACGATGATGGTCTCTACGACTAAACATCTTGCTGAACGCAAGACAAGGAGATCGCAGTGTATTGTAAGATTCGAAACTAGGAGGACGGTTTGCCAGCCTTGCAGCGAAGCTGGTACAGAACGATCTGAATCGGATGTTTAGTGGCGGCAATAATCGAGGTGCCGGGAGTTGGTAGACACACTGGTAGAGATTGACGAAGGGTTGGCAAGGTAGTGCAACCATGCGAATGTTTCCCTGGACCTCCAGGGCTCCTGGCAGGATTTTATTAGCTTTTGATAGATGATGCAATTGATTTTTCATGACACGAATACAGCAGTGCAATTGAAATGGCTGTGGCGATGGTCGTTGCTTATGTGAATATGTCTATATTGTTTCCTGACACTTACGCCGCTGTTTAATTCGTGCAGCTAGCGTTAGGTATCGATCTTGGTTCCTACTGGTACAGATCCTCGTCCCAGCTTGCGCTTCTATAACATAGACTGCCTCTACTACAAATGATTATTGTGCCCCCTGATCCGTAATCTCGCAGACATTCTCCAGACATTCCCTTGTTACCCGCAGCGTCTCATCGACAACACCCTGCGGTACGGCAAGCGATCCTTTATGGGTTTTCGCCGCTGCTCCATTCACACCGTTTGTCTTGCTACCATTTGTGTTGGCGGAGGAAGAAGAGGATGATGAAGCCTCTTGTATATCGTCGACGACACGTTTTAACAGTGCCGGGAAAGTAAGAACTTCGCCGGAGCGAAGTAGATGCAACGCGTGCTCTTGCACCGCCGTGGGCCAGTCGGACGAGTCCGCGTTTAACGCATGGAGCAGACGATCTTGAATCCTAAAATCACACAATGAGGTTAGCAAAATGATTGTTAAAAGGATGGGGCCTAGTAGGGCACAGTACTTGGGAACATGGCCGTCGCGTAGGAGGATAGTATTTATTTGCGAACGCAGGTCTGGGTCTAGTGTGGCAGGAGAGTAGTTCGCAGCCGAGGATGGAACTTTGACTGGCGTCGAAGGCGTTTGCGACATTGTGGAGGCGGTGCAGGGGGTATGTGTGTTTGTCCTCCTCGAAATGACAAGGAGGCAGGGAACTTCGACGGCCGAAGTGCAGCAGGACCGTCACTGGGCGGCCGATTGTCGTGCGAGCGTCGACGTATTATGGTGTATTGCTCTCGATGCCCACTCGGGAGAGGGAATTCGCAGTTTGTAAAGGCGTGCGCAAAAGAGAGACGCGATGCGCGGGCGAGGAATCGGGCTGCGTTGGTCGTGTGGTTGACTGGTCTCGCGATGCGCCGTGAAGGTTTGAATGTGGCGAGTCGGTTTCTATCGGCGCTTGGCAGGACGGTCGCAGCGTGTTGATACCAAAGGAAGAGAAAGAACCTTTATGGGATTGTGTCTCTGTTCGTATTGGAGTATTCGTCAGGTTGCGTGTGGACGTTGATGCGCACAGTGGTTTGGAGGTTCTCTTCCGATACGATGGAGGCGAGGATTTGAAGTGCCTGTAGGAAGCTAGCTAGATCTGGGGCTAGTTTGATCCGATGCGCGGTGGCAGGCGACACGCTGCGGCGAAGCACCCCACACCGACGCAGGGTTGCCGCGTCGGCAGCATTAATGGAGCGCTTTTACATGCTACAAAACCACTATCGCACCAAAAGGATATAAACTGATACTGGCCGAAAAAAAGTTATACAACGCGATGCTTCTAGACTCAATTCCTTGCGGCCTATGCAGAAGTTTCAGGCGGAAACCCAATAATTGTCACCCTTCCTGACATAGCACCTGTTACAACGAGAGATCCTGATATAATAGCCGCAAATGGTTTGGCTTCTACGGGAAGCCGCAGCACCTTGTCTCCATTCTTGGTAATCCAAAATCTGTCGTCGCTAAATCCGTAGCAAGAGTTGATGATAGTTATCTGGTCGAGGCAGTCCTTCTGTTGAGCAGCGCTGGGTAGGGTGCCATCTGGCCTAGCAGCGCCAAAGTCTTGAAGGAGAAGCCTGATGCTCTCATCCGATAACTGCGCGGTTGAGGCAACGGACTTATCAATAACCTGGATACATTCTCCTGTTGTGGTACTCCATATCCTATATGTTTTGTCACATGAAGCCGACACAACCAGTTGTGAATCGCGTGAAAAGGTTACGTCCAAAACGCTGTCGACGTGACCATCCAAGGTGTGGAGGCACTTTCCTGTAGCCGTGGACCATATGCGAAGTGAATTATCGGCAGAGGCAGATGCTACCAGTGTTGCATCATGAGAGAGGGCCAGCGACAGAGCTATATCGCCATGCCTCTCGAGAGTCTGCGAGCCCAGGCCTTCGCCCAAATTAGCAAGCCACAATCGAACGGTCATGTCGTAGGAGCCGATCGCAATCTTCTCGGAGTCATTGGAGAAGGCAATCGAGCTACTGGCATACGTGCGACCCAGAACCGTCTGCGCATTACCCATTTCGGGGCTCCAGAGTCTAACATATCCGTCTGCCGAGCCGGATACAAGCCGTGTCGACCTACTTGAAAAGGAAACCGATGAGACTTCATCTCTGTAGCCCTCAAGCACCTGCAGGCACTTTCCCGTGTTCGGACACCATATTTGTGTTGTATTATCCAGTGAACCCGATGCTAGCAGTGTGGAGTCATGCGAGAAAGCTACGGCATTCACCGCACGGGTATGGCCATCGAGAAGCCGTACCTCTTTGCCTGCCTGAGTGTCCCATATCCGAACAGTCGCATCATGAGATGCAGATGCAAGTAGTTTACTTTCATGTGAGAAGGCAACTGAGGAGACTATGTTGCGATGGCCGTGGAGAATGTGCAAGCATTCGCCTGTCTCAACATGCCAGATTCGTACACTCTTGTCGCTAGACGCCGAAGCCAAAAGCACCGAGTCGTGTGAGAAGGCCACGGAAGTGATATAACTATCGTGGCCCTCAAGAGTGCGCATAAGTTCACCAGTACCAGGGCACCATATCCTTATTTGCGCATCGCAAGAGGCTACCAATGTGGAGTCGTGTGAGAAGGCAACTGAGTTTACCTCACCATGATGGCCCTCATATACGAGAACGCATTCACCAGTATCGGAGCTCCATATTCGCACGGTTGTGTCTCCCGACGAAGATGCTACTAGGGCGGAGTCGTGTGACAAAGCTACCGACTGAACCCATGCACGGTGGCCTTCAAGCTTGTGGATGCACGGGTCCCAGCAGTCCGCCACAACTGGCCAAGTACGTATGCCTTTGACTCTATCCTTGAAAAGGCATCTGACTTTGCTCTTGTGTGGTGCAAACATCAATAGAGAAGAGTATAACTGAAGCGGCGTTGAGTCTATCACTGATAAAAAGTTGCCGAGAAAGAGCCAAGCGTCGTCCAGAAGTTGCGAGATATTCGTGCTGTTTTCAGTCTGTATTGATGTTAGCGAGTGACTCTCATAACTTCGTCTGAGCGTATTTCTTACCGTCAGTTGCGACTTTAATGTCTCAATAAGACTGCGGCTTTCATAAGCTCTACCGATAAGAGAAAGGCTCTCAACCCAAGGAAGAAAATTATGAGCCAAAAAATTATGAATGTCCGTACCATCAGATACAGGACTATTTGACTTTTCTACATGGTGTACCCAGTATAAAGAGGCGTATTGAACTTCTTGCGGTAGGCAAGCGTTAATGGTTGCTGGTGTAATAGCGGAACGGGATGTGCTTGGTGATGGCATGTTACAGATGTTTTCCTTCAGGCATTGTAACACACGTAAGCAGTTAGCTGCCATATCTGCATGCATTCTTTTCCCATCCACCCAAAAGGCGTTGCCTTCGCGGTTCGTCGGGTCGAGTAAGAAGTCTCGGAAAGACATGTGCAGCAGTCTCACTGGGGTGTCGGCCGACAGCGGAATACTCAGAACTGAGTGAAGCAGGTCGAGCCGGTCATCAATAGTTCGACCAGAAATATCGAGAATCCGGGCCAGGACAGAAACAGATAACGGAGTCTCCAGTACAATGATTGGGCCAACAATGTTGCAAAACTCTTGAATGACTTCCTCCTTCTCCTCATCGCCCAGCCCAGCAAGTTGTCGGCTGAGGACCAATTGGTATGTCTCGTTGAGCGCCGTTCTGTGACTTTTGCTTTGGTAGTTTAGCACCTTCATTAACTGCTTCCCCGGATTTCCGTACTTTCGGTCGGCAATAAAGCGACACACTGTGGCCGCGAAGATGAACAGCGGGACAGCCATATGAACCAAGGTTCTGACGTCGGAGTCGCTGGGCCAGTCGAGGGCGAATTGTCTGTTTTCTGCAACAGAGAGGTTGTATTCTTCTCTAATATTCCCCAACTCGTGCTCCAGAAAATAATAGATGTCGCGTTCAATAACCGGTTCGGGTACTGCGTGCAAAAGGGCGTCTTGATAGCTACCATCAATTGCCCTGAAACTAACACGAGGGGGTAGCTCTGGTCGGCTTGTAAGGAATATTTTGATGTGTTTGGCGGCTTGCAGTTGGGGAACAGAAAGCAGGTTGATTAGACGCTTGATGTCATCTTCGCTCTCGCATTCATCCAGGGCGTCAACGACAATGACTATGGGCTTCTCGTCTAGTTCCGCCCTAAGCAGAGGCTGTAGGAACAGTTTGTCAAACTGTTCACGGGCATTCTTTGCTGCGATAGAAGGGTCACGTTCAAGAGAACTTTTGACATGTGATGCGATTTCTGGTCTTCTGATGACCAAGTCTGCCACAATAGTCGTGAAGAATTTGGCAAGACCACTGCGGTCAGCCTCTCCTCTCTTGAAGAAAAAAGATCCTCCAAGGCAGCCCTCATCCGCGAATATTTGCGCAACAGTGCGAGATATTGTTGACTTCCCTGTGCCTGCCATACCACTCAGCCAAAATATTGACGCCGCCTTTCGATCATTTGCCCATTGTGCGACTTGGCTGAGCAGTTCAACTCGTGTGTTTGGCAAGCAGGTTCTGGCGTGCTCTTGGGCGCTGGAGTCGAAAGAGGCACCTTCGACAACGGAGAGTTTGTCAAGTACCATTCTTTGGTCTATGTTCAGCAATAATGACCTTATGGCGCCGTTAGTGGTTACTATCAGAGGAAATTGTACATCGAGCTTACGTCTGGTCAATCTGCAACGCGAGAGACATTGTTTCCGTACATTGTCTCAGGCTTTGCCTGAGCTTTTCCACTTCCTTAGCCTGTAGTGGCCATTTTAACGACCGAAACCCGAGACGGTTGAGCGCCTGTCGCGCCGACTTTGGACGCAGCGACTCATAAAGTTGCCCGAGCTCTGAGAGACCAGCATCAATCGCGTGTCGTAGTGGCTGTGAGGCTTTGAGACTCTGGCCCTGAGGTCCATCAAGCACCCGCAGCACGCTCGTCGCAGCATTCTCTAGGTCATTCACTTGAGCGCGTAATCGAATAATGTCGTTCTTTGCGTGCTTCACTTCCAGAGAGTATTTTATGCATATTGCCGCGACTTTGGCCGATAGCTCCACTAGGGCGAAGGCGCCGCCCGCCGTTTCAAAACCCGACATAGTGCTGCATCGGAATATTGAATATTTTTCTGCAAATGGTTAACTCTTGCGATGGGGAAGAAGTGAGGGGGTGCTCCTTGAGCCTATGTAAGTCTGCATGATGCAGGTCCGCAGGGCTGCGCTGTGATTGGATGAATCCTCATGCACACTACAATGTCGGCGGCTACATGACGCGATTACATAGCGTGCGTGTGAAGTAAATCGCTGTGTTTTAGACCTGCAATTGTATTTTAATACTTTACAGTGCCACTTACGATAATGTGGACGATGAAGTAGATCGCTGTATTATCAACACTTTGTAAGACGCTGCACGAGATATGGGATAGTAGTTGCCGATGTGGGGTAACACAACGGGTGCGCCGTGTAAATAATGACTTGTAACACGAGTCGACTTCTGGAGCGGAGTAAGCCCATAAACTGGATAAATCTTTGTGGCTGTATAAATCGGACCAATGGTATAAATATCTTCTTTCTAGCTGCTGCCGTGGACTTTACTGTAGTTCTGAAATATAGCAAATTTCTCTGGGGTCGTCTCTACTGCTCCCAACCAGCCGCATCTCGGAGGGCTGCGATCAGTTTGCCGAGGCGCTCACCCGTTTTCGCTGCCTTACCTTTTCTGTATCCTTCTCTGTACGGAATGCGATCCTCCCCTGAATAGGATTAGAAAACAGCTTCGCGCTCCAATATGTGGACTGAACTTACCGAGCAAGGCTTTGACCCAACCTTTCGGAGCAGCCACCTTCTCATCATCCCAGACGGCTAAGAGGTAAAGCGCAGTAGTACCGTATTCCGTCAGATGCTGCATGACAGACGCATTGAACTGCGGGTTGATGCTCTTCGCCAACTCAAGGCGGTTCTTGGTCGCCTTGGCAGCAGTTTCAACTGTGACGAATCTGTCAAAGAAGTGGAACTGATTCAGCCCCAGGTCTTTGGCCACAGGATTCCACACGGTAGCATCGAAATGGACATCGTCGCCAAAGTATATGTCGTTGCGAGTAAGCGAACCGTCGACCTCGATCGTGTCGTGTCTGGCCAGATCCCGCAGGTCGAATGTCTCTGTAGGACGACTCGTGGTAGAGATGTTGAACTTGAAGACCATATCTACGACATCTTTGTAGAACCCTGATTCAAAGTTGTACGCAGAGCACGATGCTTCATTGATTGCCTCGTAGTCAATATCTTTGCCATCTCGCGGGAGATAGCCGTGGTTTGCGAGGGCATTCAAGCCGGGGCATGGCGAACGACCTACAAAACATTGTGTAAGAGAGGCTTTTACTGTAATCCTGTAGCTCACTTACTATCAAACGGCCCAGCATGGCGAAATTCATGGCCTAAAGGTTCAAAAAAGGCGACGCTTGATGTTGCAAAAGCAACAAGCGAAAGTGTATTAGCCTTCATACCGAGCGGCAAGTTATGGGACGATTTGATGGTATCTAAACAACGGAGTAGCCAAGCATACCTTCTTAGTAAAGGCCTGACTTGGAAAATAAAGCAGACACTTATATACCATAGATCAATTAAAGTATTTGGAAATAATTGCAAATTCAAGACGACGTGAGGAGCCTGCCAGGATACGCTTGTCATGGGTGCGTATAAACGCTAGCCTCCAGTGCCCGACCGTTTGGGGGCTTAGGTTGGCTGCGCACGCTAGAATCGACTTGCATGTGCTACAAACCCACTCGAATACGCCCCAGGCAATACGCTCCCTGCTAGTATAGCGTGGATACGCTCGAGCTACCCCACAAAAAATACGCTCGACGGGCGCTCTCAAATACTCTACTAGCGTTGAAGCCGTTATAGATCAGATTAATTCGGCCGTTGCCGTTGTATGTCAAATATATTACGGTCTAATGAGGCGGTGCATAAGTAGCTGCTTACACGCCGCCGGGCGGAAACGCTTGTCCGGCGTACTGGAACGACTCAGACTTGTACCTAGGACCGTACATTTGGAATTGGAAATATAGTCGTAATATCGACACTCGCGTCAGGTAATGTTCCGGGCCCGGCGAAGTATATAAGCTCGACTGCTCTCTCTCTGGGGACAGGTTCTTCATTCATTGCACCCGCAACTTTTCCTCAGAATCCTTGAACTACATTTCACGTCCACGACTTACAACTTCTTATTCCCTTCAAATCTCCTGCCTCAATCTACACTCACAATGGCCAGCGTTATCATCGTCGCCAGTGCTCTTCTTATCCACGAGGGGCACAAGCGCTACAAGTCGCACAAGGAGAAGAAGTCGAACATGCAACACTATAAAACCGGACTTGAGGCTGGATGCTCCTTGTCATCGGTGGAGAGTCTCACTGACAGTGTTATCGGTGGCGCACGACATCAATCACACCGCGACCGGTTGGCCAACTACGGGGACGCTACGGAGCAAAAAAGCCACAATATGGTCTTTGATCATGTCAAACAGTGGAGGACCAAGAAAGCCCAAGTGTCGCTGTGATGTATTATTGGTGAAGGATTGGGTAGTTAAGGCTTGGTGTTTGAACTTTTGTTTGATATGTAGGCTAAACACTGGTTGTGGGTTGAGATTGGCGGCGCTCGGCTATGATTTATAGAATAGCCCAACTGCGAAGTGTTCTCTAGTACATCGAAATATATTTTGAAATAGTATTATCAGCCCGGTTCATGCGTTTATATTGTAATGTATCGCGACTGCCTTGCGTACCAAGTAGATTATCTCAGCATGCCATTCGCCACGTGTGGCCTTCCTGCCGGCTACGAACTTGCTGCTCTGACAGGAACAGTAGCCGACCAGTGTCTGACCTAAGGACTAAATACATATGCAGCAATGCCTTCGAAAGAATATCCCAGACGTCTAACAGCATTGTCCATCTCTACAGCATTAACAGTATAAAAGTGATCCTTGATCTTGCCGTTGTATGCCCTGTAGAATGGAACTGTATCATCGCTGCTCTGTGGATAAACGTAGCCAGTGACGCCCTCGTTGTTGTAGCCAAGATTCTGAACTGCATTATCGCGCTCTGCAGCTGAAGTAGTATAAAAGTGGTCACCATCACGAGGAGAATACATGCGGTACAGAGGAACGGTGTTGCCAACACGCGTTGTTTGGATGCGGCAGGCAACGCCCTCGGCGGCAAATCCGAGATTCGTGACCGCATTGTTATACTCAGAGTAGTCCGCAGTGTAGAAGTGGTCCCCAATTTTGCCGCTGTAGGCACGCCAGAGCTCAGTAACCCGCTGTACTACCTGTAAAGTCTGTTAGGTGGCCGTTCCGACACTATTAGGTAAATAGACTTACTGGTGGCGCTGGAGAGGCCGTAGCAACAGCACAGAGAAGCGTAACAACGGAAAGAAGACGCATATTGAAATAGTTATAGAACGATGGTTTGTGTTGTAATTAATGCTTTGGTTCCGGAATCAACCCAGCATTCTTGACATTTGCAGGAAAAGAGCAGCTCTATTTATGCCTCCTCACGGCGACATATTAAGAAGCTGAAAGCAGCAACGTTACACGGCAATTCTGTACGATGTCTATTTCATTAATGCAGCTTCCGCATTTGAGTTGGAAAGTCTTAGGTGCAGGATGTATATATATAAGACGCACTGCATATGCACTTAGAAGCACTGCATATGGGCTGAGCCCAGCATGGTCTCGACCGTCAGCGACCAGCGAACCGCCAGGATGCGGGGTCCGTTTCCGTTCACCTTGCAGCTGTTCGGTAATGCATCATCGGTTTTCAGAGTGTAAACCCAAGAAGTACCGAGATCCATTGGCAGCATATCGTGCTCTCGCTTATTCTCTCACTGGTGGTCTGTCTATAGGGCTTCATCGGACCATCGCCAGCTGAGTATTTAAAGATGAGTGGCTGCAGCTGCACCTGTATCAGCTGTTCAATACATGTAATCCGTGGCTTGCGCCGTGGCTAAGACTTCGTTGTATACGTGACCTAGAACATGATCCATTGCAGGAAAACTCTGTCGCCTCATTCAGCTGCTGGTATAACGGGAAGGATAAAGCTCGTTGGATGTTCGTCATGGAACACAGATTCGCATCCACGCACACTTCATCCCTCTGCATATAAGACAAAGTCTCATCACCTTACCTCGTTTGCGAAACATTATTAGCCAAAATTTCTGCAACAAGTATGAAATTTGCAACAATCCTCGTCGCGGCCTTTGCAGGACTCGGACTAGCCAGTCCGGCCGTCGGGTCAGATTCAAGCCCAGAGCTCGAAAAAAGATACAAAGACTGGCCCGGTTGTATGCAGGTTTGCAATACGTCAGGTTGCGGCATCCCAAACTGTTACCAATGGTGTAGAGGAGTCTGTTGTCGGCAGTTTCCCTCATATCCTGGGTGTTAAGCGGGGCTTTCCTGAGAATGCTGAGCATCACTGTGGGAAACTTTTCTTTTATGTACCTTAATTTGGAGGATAAGCGCTGGCCGTTGTATGGAGTTCTCCATTTGGAGTTTAAGCTCGGCCGGCCACTGGTGGAGTCGATATGCATTTAGAACAAATGTCCTGCACAACATACGAGCAATTGCAGAAGACGGAGGTATACAAGTACTCTCGTGAGACATTGAGTTGTCATTGTTCTTAGCATTTCAAATACTACACGATTTCCATTAAGAGCTACGAGCATAGCTGGGCAGTGCATTGGGGCTGAGCATGCGGGGAGTTGTTGTAGTTAGAAGTTAACTGGCCGTATTTCTGTACCCGTAATATTTCTCCAGCCAGACGAGTTGCCGGGGCGGGCAATTTATAGCAACGAGTATCTGCGATTAGGCACTTGGGCCTCGAAATCTAAGTGAAGGCCCAATCGCGTCAGCAGCCCGGCGCCACAAAGAGCGTTTTGCAGGGCCATTCCAAATTCTTATTTCAAATACCACGCCAATTGGGGGCGCCCGAGGCTGAGTCGGGCGGGGCCGCTGTCAGCACACTTACATGACCACGAGTAAGGAGACGATAATCCATGTCAAGGTCAACAAATAAATAAAGAAGATGGAGTTGCATCCCGACTAGAGACGCGAGAAAGGATCTTTGTTATAAAACTATAAAACTCTCAGTTCCGTCGTACAAAACGTGACAACTAGCCATGCCGAGAAAACAGAGCCCAACAACGGCGCGACGTACAGAGTTCAAACCACGCAGATCTCATGAGAAGTCTAGGAATGGTTGTGTGCGGTGTAAAAAGCAGCGCAAAAAGGTGCGAGACGGTTGAATAATAAGATATGAGGTTTATGGAATTAACGATAATTTGCAGTGCGATGAATCAATGCCTAGTTGCACTAGGTGCGCCAGCAACAATTACCATTGTAGCTACCAAGTAGCCAAAGGCAAACCCATGGTCGCCAAAGAGACTGCGCACCAACTTTCTTCGCCGTCGGACACGGTCAGGTCACCTGCGAGGAGCGTAAACACTGAACTCGAGCGTTTAGTACCGGCTGTGGACCATCTGCTTCTGCCCGACGCCCAATTCTCTCCAACTTCAACCCCTTCGTTTTATTCTGGGTATACGCAGGAAGACACAAGACCATCCCAGCCTAATGCACCGAGTAACTTCAATGCAACTGAGTTTGCACTGCTAAGCCACTACCTCACACATACGAGCCATGCTGTCGCTTTTGACGAAGAGGACCTATACGCCCTGTCTGTGGGCTTTCCGAATATTGCATTCGGTAGCAAGCCTGTCATGTCATCAATGCTGGCTCTTGCAGCCGCATGTAAATGCTACAGCCTGCTGAAACATACCAGCTCACCTCTAGACAGTCTGGAACTGATCCATGAGCTACTATCACTGGCCGATTGCCATCATAATCGGGCATTAGAGGACATCCAATACGCCATTCACAGCCAGAATACCTATGATGAAGTCCTTGCGAATGCTGCGTTGATGGTTCTATACAGCTCTGCTAGCCATTCAGTTCGCATCCGCGTTGCAAAAGCAGCGCGATTGGCTGGCAGAGAGCTGAGTGCCTCATTGTTACCACAGGGTAGCCAATGGGTCGGGCTTATACGCGCGGCACACACGGCATCTGTTGGGGTTCTAGGCACATACACAGAGGATCCTGCCGCGGAAAAGGTGGACACAGGCAGCCCTGTGCCCAAGGTTACTCCTGCCACAGAAGGCATATGGCGCTCAATCAGGAGCTTTCTTCCCGAAGACGGTCCATCCGAGACAACAAGACGTCTATTTCTCCCAATAGTACAATCGTCCTTTGGCCGAGCGTTTGAGCCCCTACACAATAGAGCGCAGCGTCTTGCTTCGGACTGGTCCGAATCTTCCCCTTGGCTAGAATCAGACCTCAATGCATGTCTCGAAGCCTTACCGACGCTGAAAAGCATCGCTGCCGACGCTTTGTTTGGGTCAGAGGAGACATCTCCGTCGACGCTGCAAAGCGTGGACAAGCTCGCGCAAATTCCATTTGAGAACTTGTCCAACGTTTCGACGTGGCTTGGTAGGTATATGGCCCGCGTAACTTCCCTGACCTCGCCAAAGCCACTGCGTCGGGTTATCATGTCGTTTTTGAACCTGGTGCCTATTCGGTTTCTCTCCACAGTGCAGTCGGTCATGGACGAAATGTCGCCTGGAGGGGACTCCTCACAAGGAGTGACACTTAATGTTGCCCAGCATCTCGCCATGGATATCTTCTGCCACTGGCTTGTCTTCGTCACCCTACTCGATGGGGTTTGGTGGATCGGAGATATTGGAGAGTGGGAATTGGGTCAAGCTATATCGCTGATGAAAGCCAACGAGTTCCACGGAGAAGAAGGATGGTGGCCAGAGAGCATGCATTGTGTGAAAAGGGAGCTGACGCAGCATATGTGAATTGTAAATCTAGCGTAACTGTAAATTTAGCCAAATATAGTGCAGAGCTGTTTATCGGCGCTTTCGCCTACGCCCGCCTTCCTTCGTCGGAGAATTATCTGGGATGCAATCTTCTGCAGCTTGGCATGACGGCCATGGATGCGCCACGCTCAAGTAATTCCAAAGACCAGCTGAATTGACGTCTCGGGATAGGCTCGGAATATTTGTACCGTAGTACCAAGACTCTAGCAGGTCCAGTGGCGTCGCTTCGGGTTTCCTGGAGTTGGCCCTTTTAATCCCCGCACGGCGATCTCTCCGTCTGCCGGAGGTGAAAATGCGGGGGAGCAGGCCGGCGGGGCGACTGATGTAAGTTGGGTCAAAGGGCGCCTTACCGCTAGCCCTTCAATGATGAAACTCAAGAATGCTAGTGTGTGGTCCCATTGGGCGTACGTAGGATTTAAGGCCACAAGTAGCAGTTTACGGATTTGGAACGCGCCCCCGCGGCCTTCTGGCCGCTAATCGAGAGGGGAAGCAAGCAGCCTTGATGTCCATCGGCAATTGCATATAGACGACGGAGTTCTTGATCCGACAGTTTCCCATTTCCACTCTCTCTTTTCTTCAATTTTAAACTCCAATTGTATAGTCCGCAACACACACTTACCGCCAGCGGATTTAGAGAAGATAATACAAAGTTGTCGACATGGCCCAGCAGCCTACTCACGATTCACCAGGTAGCGACGCCCCGATCTCGGGCGAGTCGCCTAGTACACACGCGCCAGCACACAAGGAGGACGTCGATGCTGCCCAAACCACGCACACCGAAGATGTACCAGGCTGTAACAACGGAGGTGACGAAAAATGGAAGATTTCCAAAAAGGGCCGTGGCGATGTAGCCCTCGCGCTCTTCGATTCGCCGAACGAAATACACGAGCCTATTGACCCCGAGGAGGAAAAGAAGGTGGTGCGCAAGATTGACTACATGATATTACCGTATCTCGCCGTCTGTTACGCGTTTTTCTACGTCGACAAGACGACCCTGAGCTATGCTGCTATTTTTGTAAGCAACTGCCCTCAGACAAGAGTACAATTCTAGATACTTACTTCTGGCACAGGGCATTCGCGAGGACCTCAACCTTGTAGGATCCCAGTACAGCTGGCTGTCATCAATGTTTTACTTTGGATTTCTGGCCTGGGCCATCCCTACCAACCTGCTTCTCCAACGTCTCCCGGTCGGCCAGTATCTCGGTTTCAACATCTTCCTTTGGGGTGCACTGCTCATGCTGCAGGCGTCGGTGAATAACTTTTCTGGGTTGGCAGCTCTTCGAGCTCTTTCTGGAGCCGCAGAGGCGTGTTCCGACCCCGCGTTTATTCTTGTGACATCCATGTGGTATACACGACGTCAACAGCCCATCCGAATCGGTCTCTGGTATACGGCCAACGGGTTTGGTATTGCCATGGGCGGGCTGCTCGGGGTAACTATTCCACGTTATCGGAAACTCTAATGCCATTGCTAATAGGGTATAACAGTTTGGTATCGGCAATATTAAAGGCAGCCTTCCGTCCTGGAAGTTTGAGTTCCTCATTATCGGCGCATTGTGCTGCACATGGGGCATTGTCATGTACATCTTCCTACCTGACAGCCCCGTCACAGCAAAGGGCCTGACCACCCGAGAGAAGCGAATTGCGGTTGAGCGCTTGCGTGACGACCAAACTGGAGTACGTTTTGAGAGGTACATCGCCACAACAAGCTGAACATTCGCTGACCTTTGATATAGATTGAGAACAAAGCCTTCAAATGGTATCAGGCTCGCGAAGTGCTTCTTGAGCCAAAGCTGTACCTGTTCTACCTTCTTGGAGTCGTTTCCAACCTTCCCAACGGTACGCACATCAGCCTTGCCTATTATGCAACCGGTGCTAACTGTAGCTACTCCAGGCGGTGTCTCAAATTTCGGCACCATCATAATCAAGGGCATGGGGTTCTCGACTCTGGTAACCACGCTGATGCAGATTCCGTATGGTTTCATCATCGCATGCATAATTCTATCAGCTGTGTTCCTCAACGACTACATGAGCCGTAAAGGAAAGCAGACACGGTCCTGGTTCATCATTCTCTGTTTGTGTCCCAACATTGCCGGCGCGTTTGGCCTGCGCTATCTGGACCAGAGTAACCGAGCAGGACGATTGATTTGCTACTACCTAACGGCAGGATTCAATGCGGTAAGGACTAATACGTGCGGCCCATTGCTCAAAAAGCATGGTTTACTAATAATGTTACTCTCACCAGTCATTTGTACTCGTACTCAGTATGGCTACGGCCAACACGGCTGGTCACACTAAGAAGGTCATCACCAATGCAGTTCTCTTCCTCGGCTACTGCACTGTAAGTAGACGCCATTCTCTCCACCGTGAGAGTGCTTTCTCTAATGAGATAAAACCAGGGCAACCTCGCCGGGCCGTTTTTCTACCTCTCTTCGGAGGCGCCGAGGTACCCGTTGGGTATCTGGAGCATGATTGTCTCCCATCTGATCGAGGTCGTCCTCGTCATTGCGCTGCGTGAAATGTTAAGACGGGAGAACAAACGTCGGGATGAGCTGCAGGGCAACTTGGATGGAGGACTGGACGGGAGAGACCTCGACGTCACTGCGTTTGGGGACTTGACGGACAAGGAAAACCTTAATTTTCGGTATATCTACTAGCGAGAGCTGGTGGTGTTCAGCCGCACGAGCGCCTCACATCGGGAAAGCCGATCGACGAGAATATATCGCTTGCTCGGATTATTCCCCGAAATAACTCCTTGCTTCGCAGCCGGAGATAGCTGAAATTAACCTAGCTGTGCCTTGACTATCAACGACCAGCTGAGGTGTTCTTGTGGCTCGTACTCGGGATGAGCCGCAGACGCGTACCCTAGACCATGACTGTTAACTTGAACTCTATATTTTGAGGATCACAGTGTTAATAGCAAATCAACAAAGGCTAATAAGTAAACCCATTCAATATATGGGGTATGTTTTACATAATCACTATGACCCCTAGTCATGCTGCGATGCAGGTTTCTGTCTTGTCATATCTTACTCTATGCACAGCTCCAGCGAGACTTCCTGTAGTCCTCCATTGTAAGTGGCGTCACGATGGAAACAGGAATGAGGGATTTTCGTAATACTACCTCTGCCACGATACACAATTTAACAAAACTGCATCTTTTTCCTGAGTTAGTACTGACTTGGTGGATGCAACCATCGGCTTCGCCACCAATCGTTCATAACGGGTTGGGTGATCTGAAGCCATATCGGCCACACCGTCTGCCGTTCGCCCCACTAAATTGGCCTTAAGCCCAAGAGAGCAGAATAACATACGAGGCGTACGTACGCATCCCGGACCCTTAACCATACCCCACAGACAGCAAGCCCTGTTCTGGGCAAAAGACAGTATTCGGCACGGTGGTGCCGTGCCGCGACGAGATGAGCCCCAGCCCTGTGCTACCCTGGGCGCGCGAATTCCTACAGTATTCGGGCGCGGCACCGCATGGGCAGGGCTGGGCTGTGTGGATTTGACTCGGCAACCCGGCATGGGAGGCATACGTACGCCGGAGGAGGCGTCTAAGTCGAATTAGGCAAGTCTAGGGGCCGTTATTACGGGCGGAGCTATCGTTGCGAGATATGTAGTATTAAAATAGGTATGGCGTGGGCGTATTGTTTAACACGATGGGCTGTCGAGGTGGTTAGTTGAGGTTGAGCCACTCGCATTGCCCGAGTTTGCATTTACCCCTGGTTCTCGTGGGCATCCTTTATATTGCGAACAGTTCCTCGTCTCTCCGTTGCCTTGGGCCTTTCCTGTTCACATTATCTCTCGTCGTTCGGTTTCCTATTCGTCTTTCTACCCTTTCATTTCTTCTCCCCTTCGTCTTCCTCCCTCTCCATCCTCCTCACCATCCTCCTCCTCTTCTTCCTTCCTCGCATTTCTCTCCAAGCCATGTCTGAAGTACCCCATCATGCTCACCATGGCCACGGCTTACACATTGGCCAACTCCTCAATGAAGCTGTTTCTCGCCTCGCTCCCTTCTCAGGCCTCATCCTGACAATAACGACCTGCGTACTCGCCGTGATCCGCATATACTTCCTCGACCTCTTCTTCATACCAAAAGTATATTCAAAACAAACTCTAAAGCCTCTCAATGGCGGCCAACTGCGCAGTTTCACGAACCACCACGTCGCGGCAGGAACCAAAATTATCCTCCTTATTGTGGCCGCATACCCGCTGCTGGCCATTATTTGCGGCACTGCCACGCCACACACGCCCTATGCCCCAGGAGCAGTAGCGACCCTGGGCGATGTCATGATTGTCTGCTCGCAGCTCTTTACAGCCATGTACATCTTTGAGCTCTTCTACCGTGACAAGGTATCCGTCATCAGCTGTGCCCATCATATCGGCGCCATTGTCATTGCCCAGTCCGCCATTGCCATGAGCATAAACTGGAATGATCAGAAGGATGCTATTCAAGAATTCATCTTGTGTTTTGTCTGGGGTAAGTTGATAGTGTTTTCTTGTATTTTTACGCTGGCAGTGTCAACACCGAGGCTAACAAATCCTTCACGTATAGGCGCATTTGATGTCATCGCAGAACTCTGGCCACATCTCGCCATGATTGTCTACCGAACGCACGCCTCAAATCATTTACTCTTGTCGCGAATATTTTATCTGACCATGTACCTCGAGCTATTCGGAACGACTGCCGAGACGATCATAGTCATGTGGCTGTTCGGGAGCCTATGGGACAAGTGGGCGCTGTCGCTAAAGATAGCCACGCCATTCCTGCACACGCTATTTTCTGCGGCGCAGCTCTGGGGAGCCTGGATTTTCTACAAGCTCGCCAAGGAACAGAGGCGGAAGCATGAAGATAGTATCAAAGATAAAGACGAAGAAGCCATTAGTGAATTGGACAAGGGCTGTTACACCAACGAGGATGAGAGAGATGGCACGGTCACGATAAAATAGCTGACTCAACAACTAAATGAATTCATCTACGACAACGCAGTATTAGTCGGTACAAACGGGTCATTGATAAGTCAAATCTTTCGGAACAAAGTGTGGCGTATTTCCGCCTTTGGTTTTCAGAGCCCACGGTGCTGAGGGACGAACTGCTAGTGGCCATATGCACGAACGCTTCCATAGTCAGCCTCACCGTTACCATCTGCCGCCTCATTTATGGATTCAACGTTGTGTTCTCTCTGACCTCAACTGCACGCTTTTGGTAGATGTACAAATCCAATATAATTTAAACCATCTCATGCTGAACGACTTCGCCCAAAATACTTACTGTGTTGCACGGCGGTCGTTCTAACCAACACATCAGCCGTCCCTACACAGAGCACCATGCCTCACTCCACTTTCCTCCGATATACTCTACACAACCTTGGCCCTCTGACGACGGTATTTACAGCCCCACCAGATTGCACCAACTTGGCGTCTGAGTCGGATGCCCATTATATATATGGCAACTTTGGATACCAGCCAGGCCCGCACCCAAGAGGCGCCGTTGCCTGCACCTCGCGAACGGTTGGTGATGAATGCCAGCCGAACGGATCTAAGCGAGATGAGATTGAGGGCCGTGGAGCCGACCTGTTTCTCTACGGTATTCCATATTATTCACCAGGTCTCCAGTGTCCTGCGAATTGGACAACAGTGCCGGGGACTCCCACGCGAATGGCATCTTTCCTGACGGCGTCGGAGACAATGAACATTTGCTGTCCTTTGTATGTTTCATTCCCAGAGACGTGTCGTCTGCAGTTCATCAGACCATACTTACACTGTGACTTATTCCCTCTCTAGCAACTATGAAATCGACACATACTTTTACAGCTGGTGCATTTCCAGCCTCACACGTCACGTCACTTCTTTTGGCTACAGCGACTTTTGCTTCCCGGGGGATTTGACACCCACCAAGACCTTTAGTAGCTTTGACGGCTCCACACTGACAGACGGCGCAGTCGTGGGCTACCAGACCGGAACCATTACTGAATACCACCACGATACCGTCATCTTGGCGTCTGGGACGCTATACGGCGACGACGTGGTGTTTGCGACAGTCCCAGCCATAACTCTCATCAACAAAGAAGGGGACGAGTCGCAGGGATGTTACACGGCGTCGAGGTCGACCTTGCTTAAGCTTGTTGTGGCGTGTCTTTTTGTTGCTGCTTTCCTCAGCGGTTTATAGCCGGATCTTCAGAGTATATGATATGGAAATGAAAATAGACGGCTCTTTTACCTTAAATCTAGCCGGGGGGTTATTAGCTCGAGTGGTCGGGTTAGGCTCCTTTGCAATTGGCGCCTCCCTTCACGCCCGAAATGGCCGATGTCCCAGCCTAACGCGGGTATCCACCCGCCCGTGAAAGTGCACACGTCACAGGCCCAACGTCCACCAAGCTTTCCTGCAGCATCTCATGTCAACGCATCGCACTACCGTACTCCCCTTCTGCCACCGCAATTGCTACCTACAGCAAACCCAGCGACAACAACTATGGCGAGAGTGTCTGGCGCATCAGACATGGCTCGCCACAGCCTTGGCAGCCCTGTGCCGAACCCAATAGACGCCGCCTCGGCAGAGCTCTCCCAGCTCCTCCGCCGCCTGCAGGAGACGGTGCTGCATCCCACGCCCGAGCGCGAGAAGCTGCTGCGCAAGAGCGAGTTTGAGAGAGAAAGGCTGGCCATGAACATAGAGTATGCGCGGTCGAGCCTCGCGCAGCTCGAGGCCGATGCGAATAGCGGCAAATCCGCGGCAAGGAAGCTGCAGACGCACGGCACGTTGGCTGCGCAGCGGGATATGCTCGAGCTATTGTTGGACAGGCTGCAAGATTTACGACAGGTAAGTTTGTCTACCTTGGGTTGCAGAGTGTGAGTTGGTACACGAGCTGACTGGAGGCACAGATTGCCGAGAATGAGCAAGACGACGATGATGACATCTCGGGTGACGAGGACATCCTTGGCGATATCCTTCCAGCGCCCAGCGAGGTGCCGGAGCAGCAACCGACACGCGAACCCGAAGCCATACCCGAAGAGCCCTCAATACCAGAACCCGTAGCCGAGCAGGAAGCTCCCGTCGCTACCACCGAGCCAACAGCCACCGAAACCGCCAACTCAACACAAACCACAACCCCCTCGACGCAAACAACGCAAACTCTCCGTGGCCGCCGCACCGCAGACACCCATTCCAGCACAAACCAGTCACAGGCATCAGGCCTTACCACGGCGCGTGCCGCCCTCTTCGCCAACCGCCGCAAGCCCGCGCCGCCCGAGACGTCGACGGCCACGGCTGAGGCTATCCTCGACAACCAGCGCGCCGAGCAGGACGCGCTGTCGGGCGCGATCCTCAAGATGGCAGGAGCGCTCAAGGCCAGCTCGCACAAGTTCTCCGATACGCTCGAGACTGACAAGGAGGTGCTGGGTCGCGCGGGCGAGGGCATCGAGAAGACGGAGCAGAGCATGGAGGCTGCTCGGGGCCGCATGGGCACGCTGCGCAAGATGACGGAGGGCAAGGGCTGGTGGGGGCGGGTTATCCTGTATGCGTGGGTGTATGGGCTTATGCTCTCGTTGGTGTTGTTGGTTTTTGTGTTTCCTAAGCTAAGGTTTTAGGGACGAGGTCACTGAGACAGATGATTGTATTATAGAGCGAGGAGCTGTATTTAATTAATGAGATACCATGACCAATCAATGGGGAGCTGCCCTAAAATGCTGTCACTTCTAAGCTGCTGCTGTTCAACACGCTGTCAATATTCTCTTGAGTTGGGACCTCTGCGGTCTCGTCTGGAGAGCCATTGTCGCCGTCCTCGGAGACGTCGCCAACAGAATCCTCACAAGCTACGCGAGAAGCCAGAACGTTCGGATCTATATTGCCGGCATCTTTCTGCATGGAAATATTTTCTGCTTCTGGTTTATCTTCAATAACTTTCGCAGGAGCCATGCTTGCTCGTAACTCTTCATTAATCTTGACGCAATACTCATACGAGAAGCGCAAGCTGCCGCCCACAGGCTTACCACCGGCCTAAAAGATATCATGTATATTAGTATGCCACTTTTTGTGTTACAAATCGCCCGTGACTTACTGGTGGTGTATACTGGAAGTAGGAACCTGGCTGCGTCCCTTGTCTCATCACCCGGTCCTGCCACTCCATACCCGTCTTGACGCGGAAAAAGTGTCCGAAATGGCCCATTTCGAGCTTGAAAACACCAGAACAAGGACTGGGGCGGTAAAAGTTGGGCTGGCTATCGCCCTTTTTGCGTAAGAATTTGGCAGTGAACCAGTATAGATGTGGTCTAGCATTGGATTCCCACAGCTTGAAGAAGAATGGCTACGTTAGCGCTCCAGAGCTTTTGGAAATGAAGCTTTTTCACTAACCGTGAGAGTGTGCCTTTGTCCAAAATCTCCAGCTTCTGCATCATCTCGTGTAATGTCCACTTGGTAGGGAAAATACTCCTCATCGTGGTATACATGGAAGAGTGCTTCACCGTATAGTTAGATATCAAACCCGCAATAAGCCCCAAAAGAAATTACTTACTCGTATTTACTCCCCTCTCCCCTTCTCTCCTGCCTCTCTCGATGCGTGCCAGTTCTCGTCGTTCAGCATTCTTTAGCGCCAGACTTGCCCGCATAGAGTATTCCCGCTCCGGTAGCTTTTTATTCGCGACTGTGGAATACTCGAACCAGTCGTAGTGTAGAATGTGAACATCTTTTCTGTGTTTAAGTGCGGTCTTGACTGAACATTACACAAGGTGGTTAGTGATTGTCTGGATAAGATGCTTAACTTCGCGTTGACATAACATACTAATTGGTACTCTCTTGTCAAACTGCTCCTGCGTGCAGAGCAAATGGGTTACGTCCTCTTCAAAAACTTCGCTAAATCGTCCTTTTCGCAGCTTCGTCCATTGTTTTAAGTTGTCAACGGTAAACTGGCCTGGCAGTGGACCAGCTGTTGCAATGACTCGACCTTTGAATATCTGTGGTGGCATTGTGGTGGTCCCGATTGACAAAATTGAAGAGTTGGTATTTGGTGATCTGCTTAGCTGAATAAATTAAATGCGAAATTGGTACTGTATTGTAAAACCGGCGTGCAAAGCTCTAATAAAGCGCGTAAATCCGTGCCGTGAACCTCCTGTGTTGGCGTGTGGCGTGTAAGTGCGTCTGCACGGCGGAGCAGCAGACGGCAGCTTCGGTGATTTTAGAAGAGGAAACTCGAATAAACGAGCCGGACACGCACACCAAAGGTGATGGACGCTTCATTCCCGCAACGTCACAGTTAAAAGGCATAGCAGATGCATTAATAAGAGAAACAACTCTTTTGTATATCTACTTTGATAATCTATTTTCCGATCCCAAAATTAGCGAATTTCCTTGGACGCCTTGATAAACGCCTCAATCTTTTCAACACTCTGCTTTCCATCCTCCTCCACACCACTGCTGACATCGACGCCAACCACGCGGTCACCGAGAGGGCCCAGCGTATTAACGGCGTCGGCAACGTTGCTGGGGTTCAGACCTCCGGCAAGAATGATGCGCATCTCAGGGTCCTTTTCCAGCAGCGCCTTGACCTTGGACAGGTCGAGAAGCTTGCCAGATCCGGCGCCAGAGTCGAGAAGTGGCATGGTATGGTAGCCGCGAACGCCAAGCTCGACATTGTCTGGCTTGAAGGCGCGAATAACGGGGACGGGGATCAGGTTCGCCCACTCCAGAGGCTCGTTGCCGTGGAGCTGCACAATGTCCAGGTTGTACGCCTTTTGCTTCTCCAGGACCTCGCTCAGAGGCTGGTTTTGGAACACACCAACTAGCTGGGGACGGGAAGATTGAAGGCGGCTGTATCCCGCGTCAAAATAGTCTGTAGCTCCAGCCACGGGCACAGGAGCCTCGCGCTTGGAGCTTGTAGATCCCGTGTACGAATGAACAGCCTCCGAAATGGCCAAGGCGGTCTCATTGTCGACACAGCGCTTTGCGTTGGGCACGAGAATCATTCCGACCAAGTCAGCCTTTGACTCGACGGCCTTGGTGGCAGCAGCTGCACTTCGCGTGCCACACACCTTGACGAGGAGCGGCTGAGGCGCGGTTCTCTTCGGCGAGGGTGCCTTGCCGGAACAGAGCTCGCTGATGAAGACGCTGGCGTCGGGGGCTCTCATGATAGCCTCGCCTACCAGCACCGCGTTGACGCCATCGTTCTTGCACATCGTCACGTCTTTGTATGTGTTGATTCCGCTCAGGGCGCAAATGATTGTTGTTTCAGGCACCATGCTGCGTAGACGACCAGTGGTATCCAGATCAACGTCAAAAGTCTCCAGGTTTCGGTTGTTGACGCCAATGACCTTGGAACCCAGCTTTACCGCTGTTGTCATCTCCTCGGCATTTTGTACCTCAACAAGGGGCTCCATACCCAGAGACAGCGAGTAGTTGTACAGTCGTGTAAGCTCCTCGGTGCTCAACATCTTGACAATGAGAAGCACAGTGTCGGCACCAGCCAATCTAGCCTCCAAAATCTGGTATTCGTCATATATAAACTCCTTTCGTAGAATGGCGGGTCGGTTTGGCATGCCATCTAGCACTTGGCGTACTGCGCGGAGGTCCTCAATGCTGCCCTTGAACCACTCGGGCTCCGTCAGGACGGAGATGACACTGGCGCCGGCGAGGGCATATTTTCTAGCCTGCACAGGGGCACGGACATCCAAGTTAAACACGCCCTTGGATGGTGAAGCGCGCTTGATCTCGGCCATGAGAGCGACATCGAATGGCGTCTCACGCAGTCTGCTCACAAACGGAACCAGAGGCGGGGCGCCATTCAGGTCGTAGCTAGCCTGGAGGTCCGCCATCCTTTGCGATGGTACCTGCTTTTGAGCTTCAACGGCAGTGCGACGGCTTGCATATATGCGTTGCAGAATGTTGTTACTCGGTTTGCCAGCAGACGCGTTAACGCCGTTCTTCGTAGCTGCCTGCAGCTTGGCATTCTCTTCCCAAGTTCCTCCCTGCATGTGCAAGAAGTTGCGAATCATTGTGCGCCCATTCTCGGTGAGAATACTCTCGGGGTGGAACTGAACAGCCTCCATCGCAAACTCCTTATGGCGGACTCCTTGAATAACACCAGGTGCGCCATCATCCTTTTTAACCCAGGAAGTGACTTCCAGGCACTCAGGAAGAGTGACAGGGGATCCAGCCAGCGAGTGGTATCGGGTAATAGGAATCTCTTGCTCAAGACCGGCAAAGACTCCCTTGCCGTCGTGGGTCAGAGGAGAGGTCTTGCCGTGTAGCCATTCGCCAGCGGAGTTTACCTCGCCGCCATAGACGTCAAAAATGCATTGGCTAATCCATTAGTACACACATTTCATTATACAAATTACAGGCCTTGCAAGACTTACAGTCCCATGCACACGCCAAAGATGGGCACCTTGCCGGCAAAGTGGCGGATGGCATCTCTGCTGATACCGGAATCGGTGCTGGGGTGACCAGGTCCAGGGCTGACAATGAGCTGGGTCGGGTTCTTCTGGATGAGCTCCTCTAGGGTGATTTTATCGTTTCGAATGACCTGGACCGTAGCTCCTTCTAGGACAAGGTACTGGTAGATGTTCCAGGTGAATGAGTCGTAGTTGTCAATCAGAATGAGGTTGGATGCCGTCGGGACCGGTGGCGAGGGCTTTGCCTCGTGCGGCGAGTGGTCGACAATGTTTAGCGAAGGCATCTCTTCTGCTGTCACTGCGAGCTCTGCCAAACCACCGACTGGAAGTGTGCAGTTGCTGAATGTGTAGAATTGCCGGCGACGTGATGAGTCAATGTCTGTTTGGAAGTTTGCTGTGAGGCCTTCCGCTTTACGGCATCGCAGTAGCCCACAAATTACGGGACTGTGCTACTCTGTGTTACGCCGCCTTTACCCACAGTGCGAAAACAGTTCTGTTAGGCACCGGTAGTTGGGCCCCAACACCATAGGTACTGCCGCCATTTATTAGCTCAGTACTCCGTACAGTGGCTCCGGCGGCACTACTCCGTACCAGCCGCCCTAGCACAGATTATAGCGCTAAGCCCAGCAAACGCGCCCCTGTGCAACTGGAGCTGCGCGGTTGATCCTCGGACCTTTGGCCAGCTCCTCCAAAAAAAAGTTGGCCCACAGCTACACTGAGCACTTGCTCTGGGCCGGTTCGCGACTGGCGCGTCAAACTACAACCAAAACCCACGATATCGTCCAAGGTGATGCGTCGTGTGCCACTGCCACTATATTGACGACCGTGGCAATGGCACCGGTGTCAGATCGCAATTATTTCCCTTCCCTGGAAGAATGTATTTCAGGGAATAGGGTTCTCCTGTAAGCTGCCGCCGACGCATGGCAACGGCTCGTGCCTGGCTGCTTGTCAACACGAAGCTCAGGAAGCTAACGCCCATTCTCTAGCTCTTGGAAGCTTGTCACCGCCGCACTTTCAGATGGATCCGGCCGCCGACAGAAGAGCCAAGCTCTTGCTGATTTCTTTTCCGACGATTACGTCCAGGGGCTATTGAAGCACCCTGCCAACGCCTTCTCGCCGCCCGACGACGCTACAACGAAAGACTTTGATACCAAGACCGCGCCAATCAACGTAACATCCTCCTCCACCGAGTCGATTGACGTAAAGCAACTCAAAGAAGACGCCGAATGGCTCAGCAAAAATACAAAAATTAACCTAGTCGCCGCTCTGCGAGTCACGGTTGTCGAACACCAATCTCGTCCAGCCCGTCACCTCCTTGGCCCCCTCTCTTCGCAAGATGCCACAAATCTTCACGAAGCCGCAGGCCTCAAAGATGGTCAAGGCGCCGCGTTTCTGTCAGACCTGGGCGCCGGTGCAGCTCTCGACGCCGATGAAATCGCTGCCGAATTCGAAAAGCCAGACGCCCGACGACTCCGATTGTTCGAGACTTTGCTCTCAGAACGCCGCTCCTTCGCCATGTCTATTGACTATGCCAACTCGATCAAACTCTTCGGACAGCTGCCCATATATGCTCCGGGCACTCAAGAGCTCGAAGCCTCGTTCAAATTGAACAAGCGCCCCGCAAAAGAAGAGATTGAAGCTCTTCTACCAGCCTATTTCAAACTTCTTACCGACTGTACTGGCCGTATCGAGGCTGGTATGGCGGCAGTCACGGACGACCAGCTTCTTCTTGCTGAGAAAATTGAGATCGACTGGTTGCGCACACTGCTTACGGAGATGATTCATGCCATGAGCGTCATCCTTCAACTGGTGGAGAGCTTCGGCACCGAATTCGCCCCGCCGAGCACCGTCACCCAGTGGTTTTCGTTGATGGAAGTTTACAACTTCTTTGATTCCATACAGCCGGTTCGTGACCCGAGTTTTAAAACCGTTTTTATTAACATAGCTGATTCCCTCGGGCAGATTCACGACAGTGTTGCGGAGCTCATCCTGCCACTTAAGACTCTCATCTCCGCCGTTTCAATCAGCGTGCTGAAACCGACTCGCTCCCTGACCTATTTCGCGGAGCGTGAAGATGACACCACACAAGTTGACGACTCTCTCGACTCGTATCTTATCTCATCTGAGGTCCTGGAACAAATACACAAAAGCGTCATCAATGCAGCCGGCCTAGACTGCGAAAGTGCCTACCCAGTCATTTTCACATGGGCGGTGCTGCTGCATAAGATGAACGTTTCCTACCAGACCAGAACAGAGAAGCGAGATAATCTTCTGCAACAGAATGCCCAGGAGAGGTTTGAAGCTGGGGGTGGTGTCAGGCCTGCAACTGGTCGCCGCAACTCAGCAGGCAGCGTGTTCTCCATTGAGTCCTCCAAGTTTGATAGCTTCCTTGAGAATGCCTCCACTCCCAGAGACGTGCAGGTTGCTGAGCAACTTGCTGCTACTGTGACAAGTCAAGGCCGGGTATTTGACATCATGTCCAACATGGCGGCAGCTGCCGGCCCATCATTGACAGGTAGCATGACTCCACTGGTCAGCTCCCGTCTGCGCAACGCTTTTCTCGAGCTTATCAAAGTGTGCTTCCCTTTTGTTGGCTATCAGTCAGATCCGTTTATGTGCTTGCTGGCCCAGCTCTCGCCTGGCAGGAGCTACTGGGATCTGTCCTCCATTGAGAGTATCGTGGCTTCGCAAGACACTATCGCTACAATGGTATATGATGATCCGTTGATGCAATGGTACTATGAGCAGGCCATGGAACGCTACCCATACGAATTTTTGCCTTACATCAGCCTCTGTCGCTCCCTTGTCACGCTCATTGGCGACGCCGACGATGAAAGGGCTGCTTATGTCTTGAAACTTTTGCGAGAAACAGATAATTTGGCTTTTTCATTGCCTGATGGCTTTCAGGGCTATGAGCTAGTGCAAGAAGACGAAAACACAAACTCTTTTTGCCTCACCGAGGATATACCTTTGATTTCGCTATCGTCATCATGGCAGAGAAGATATATTGATGACGATGCCTATCGACTACCAGTTGGAAGCTATGGGCGGTTCATAACAGACACTGGACGCGTGGTGATCGTGGACTACCCGCATTCGACGTTATCACTTCTCGGCCGTCTTCTCGAAATCAACCTGATGAAGGAAGGCTACCAGTGCATGCTGCCTTCTCTGCAGCCAGACGATGTCGCAGAAGTGATTGGTCTCTTTGCCACTCTATTCCGTATGGAGAACCTCAAGCTAGAGAACACCCCAGAAGCCTTGATGCGCAAAGATGACGACATGCTATCCGAGGCTAGCAAGCATATCAGCGGAGGCAAAGACATTGTAACCATTGTTTGCGACACTATGGATTACTTTATGCAGGACGAGCTTGCTGTCAGTGAAGAGTCGGCTGTCAAGGTTGTTACCCGCTGTATCGAGTTTCTTGACGCCATGTTGCCAGTACAACCGAGCCGCATTTGGTCATACCTTGCTCGCAGCGAGCTATTGAGCTCCGAGTCGCGAGCTGGCAAGCTGACCAAGCTTACGGGCAGCCTTGACTTACCCACGGACCGACTCAACTTTCTGCAGTCATCGCTACGCTTCTTCTCTAATCTTATTGACACAGCTCTCGCTTCCGGCGTGCAGCGACGCGCTGGCAACAAGGTTGCGAACCGGCAACAAGAAACAAACCCTTGGCTGGGAACATCTGACAAGGTGCTGTCCAAGGTGAGCCTTGTTGTGGCATATGCGTCAGTGGATGTCTTTGAAAACACATCTACTTGGCGTTTCGATGACGAAGCGAGTCGCCTCTCTCTTCTTGACAAGGTTGTTCCCCTTCTCAACAAGATTATTGTCCACAGCTTCAGTATGGGCAAGTCCAATACTGCGGATAATCTGACCTCGTGTCTGAGGCCAGCTGCAAACTACGTCTTGGATTGCTTCTTGTCGCCCGGTGCTGGTACGCTCCGCTTCCAACCGCTGATTTACTCCTTCATATACTCTTTCCTGTCACCCGAATCCACTCTTTACCCAACAAGAACTGCTCTTGCTCGTCGAGAATTGAGCTCAGTTATGGGGTTCGCTGCTACCTTACTACGAGCTGCCAATTACCTCGAGCGCTCTTCTGCTGTTATTGAAGATTATCTGTTTAAGAGTTCTACCCTTCTTGCTCGCCTCTGTGCCGCATCAGATGCATCTCGCACGTCGTCTCTGGCGCTGTTAGAGGCTCTGGTTGCTAATGCTGGCAAAGGAACAGGAGAGCCACCGTCATTGCTAGGCTACCTTGGTCCTCAAATATCTAAGTCTTTCCTGACTTTGCTCTCTGGCCTCGGTCAACCGTACTCTGTACAGAGAGAAGTTAAATCCATCTGGAGCTTCTTCTCATCTATTTTGAGGAATCGCCAACAGTGGATGTCAAACTGCCTTCTTACAGGACAAACACCAAGAGAGGCGATGAACAAAGATAGCCAGAAGAAGACTGTCTCGGAAGACTCTGCTTTCGCTACCGCTTTGACGAAACTGAAGAGCATTAGTGAGCTAAAGCCCACAGAGACGCTTGCCATTCTCGACTTTGTTGCCTCCGCACAGAATTATTGGCCCTGGACAGTGTTTACACTCCAAAAGGATATGTCCTACACGGAAGAGCTCAGAGCGTACGTTCGCAATCTGAAGCCGGCCCAAAGTGTAGTCAAGTCAGATGCTGTGCGCGCCTGCCAAGAAGCAAGGATAGCTGCTTACATTGCCGAAACATTTGCCATGCAGCTCTACCATTCCCGACATCTTGGCAATGCCGAATCTTTAGCACAGAATCTCGTCAACGACCTCGACTACTACCTGCGTGACGGTGTGGAAGTAGCTGGCTATAACAAGTCGCTTCACAACAACTTTGTCAAGAATTTTTCCAACAAGTATTATGGCTGCACCGTCGACAATTTCAAGCGTACGTCATTGGAACCACAGGAGCTTGGAACAGACTACTACTATGACCTGGACCGTGCCAACACGATGCTCAAGTTTGACCCTGGCTGGCTCGGACGTAGGGCAAATGGATTCAAAAATGAGATGGAGCTTGCTAATGCCAACTTGTCTCTGGTGGATGCCCAAATAGCCCTGTTTCACTCATGGGAATTCCTTCTTGTTGAACTGAGCACATGCTTGCCGAAGAATGACAATGTTTCCAAGCAGATGCTGCAAGTTGCTCAGCAGTGCCTGAACGCAAACCAGGGAGTACCAGGTCCAGAGAGCATTTTCCTCAAGCTGGTGCAAGACAGAGCCAACCTCGCGCTTGTCCTGGTGCAGCGACTAGCCAAGGCGCAACTGCCCGTCAAGGATGTAAATCAGCTTCTTGGAACATTGGTTGGAACTATGAATGGCGTCGAAGAACCCTTTGGCGCCGACTCCATTACCTACTACCGCGTACTGCTGAAGGCCCTGTTTGTTACACTGAGGGCGTATCATACCGGCAGCGAGAAAGGCGTGTCTGATTCCCAGGTCAACCTTGCGGGATCGACTGTTACTGTTATGCAGACGGTTCTGAACCTGCTCGATGGGGTGGTTGGGCGAGGCTTCCGCTCCCTTGTTAGCTTGATACATGACGGAGAGGCAGAAGTTTACCCAGAAGACTTGGGGCTACTGACAGCCATCATGCAAGCATCGCTGTCTCTTCCCAGCATCGACCAGTCACAGACACAGATTCTGAACATTATGGCATCACATGACGTCGTCAATGCTGCGCTGTCGCTGTTTTCGTGGGGTGACCAGTTGGCTGTGCAAGGCGATCCCGTCTACGGTGAACTCAGCATCCTGTTCCTCCTAGAGCTGTCAACGCTCCCGCAGGTGGCGGAGCAGCTGGCCTGTGACGGGATACTGAGCAACATCATGTCGGCCAAGCTTACCAAGTATATGCTAAAGTCGAACATTGGGCCCAACGCGGACACTGCCATCTCACAGCGCTGCTACGGGATCTGGGTCAAGGGCCTTTTGCCCCTGATGCTTAACCTGCTGACGGCGCTGGGAGCAGCTGTAGCGCCCGAGATCTCGTATGTGCTCAACCAGTTCCCGCATCTCCTCGAGGCTAGCATCGACCGCTTCGAGGTGCCTGGCGTCAACAGGACGGTATCGAGAGGCGCCTCTGGGGGCCAATATCTGACACTGCTCGCCACATCTGAAGTACACTCGCTGGCTCTGCTAACACGTGTCATTGTTGCTATCCGCGCAAACAACAACCGCGACATCCCGGCGGTAGAATGGGATTCCAGAGCACTGCTAGAGAATGTCGAATACTGGCTGTCCAGCCGGCGCCTGCTCAAGGAGCGCTTGCTGCCTGTTGGTCAGAGAGAAATGGAGTGGCGGGCGACAAAGACGAGCGGCCAAGGAGGCGAAAATATCTTGGAGGACAAGGCGGTGGAACAGCTGGAAACGGTGCGGGATGTCCTGGGCGAAGAATTCGAAGGCTAGAGTGATGCCCGTTTCATTGTGTATTTTGGCGTTGGTAATGGGATCATCTACTGCAGAGGGTAGTGTCTTGAGAATAAAAAAAGAGCATGAGTTGGCTGATGGACAGAGGGGAATGGAGGTGTAAGTTTGGGTATCTAGGAATCGATTGTTTATTAGCGCATAGCCAAGAACACTGCGAGATGTATCATCATTCAAGTGCCAGCAGGACGGTCGTGATGTCAAGTGATTATTTTTCATTCGTAATCAAAGTAGAGGTGTTTGTTGTCAGTGGCATTCTATGCGATACCGCGACAAGCGAGCAGACCTGAACAGGAGCTCTATCCAGGTTACCCAATAAATAAAAGTACAATAACGGCGCATGCTGTCCGCCCAACACGCCATCACTAGTCGTTCTCCCCCAACTGTTTTTGTCCCCTTTCACAAAAGTACCTTTTTTCCCCAATCCCCCATCTTTTTGCGCCTTGTAGATATTCATACATGTTTCGCTTTTCCCATGCGTTACATCGGCGGGCGTGTCGCTGCTGTATATAGATTTTCGACTCTTTTCCTCCTCCTGCTCCATCAGAACAAACGGTGGCCTTTTATTTGCCCTGCATCTGCTGGCTGATCTGGGCATTGTGCTCCTGGAAGCGATCGCTGACGCGCTGCTGGGTGGCCATCCACTTGAGGACGCAGCGGTTGATGCAGCCGTTTTCGCGCGACGAGAGGGCCTTGGAGGTGAAGTCGTCGACGCACGAGGTGAAGCAGTGTTCGACGAGGCCGCCGAATGCCTAGTTATCTGTTAGCATACATACATTTCTTAATGGTTTCCCCCCTCGAAGACGAGTGAGGGTGAAAAGACATACGCCCATAAACTCCTTGACTTGACGCTTCTGCATGCGCTGCTCCAGCGTGCGCTGCTCGGCTTGGCTTAGCCTGTAGCGGGGGCGATTGTTAGTTTACCTGCTGGATATTGACTTTGCGCGAGACGGAAGGGGGAGCGAGGGTGAACGTACATGTCCATGTTGGCGGTATTGTGTGGGTTGTGTGTTGTTCGGGTGTGGTAAAGATGGGATGTCGTCGTTTCGGAGCTTGAATCCGGTGATGAAATTTCCGGGGGAGAGTGGTTTGGTAAGCTTTTGTTGTTCCGATAGGAGCAGGCGCGGCTTATCGGCGGAGCCGCAATATCGTTTGCCCAGGGGAGGTACCGGCTGGTGGGAGTTGGGTGGTGGGGTACATTGACGTAGTTGGGCGATCGCGTGCACCACGAGTACTCACAAGGGCAATTGGATGTAATGTACAGAGCATCGACGTACAGAGGATACAGTAAATTGGTTGCAGTAATAGCCAGTGTAAGCCATTACTTGAGATTTCGTCAACATTTTGTTTTTGTAATAAATAATTGATTTAACTAATTGGTTTCTGCTGAGACGGTAGTTGGTTAGTGCCGTGGTGCTGCATGGCGAGGCCAGGCTGAGGGCAGGACGCCGTGGCTGCAGATAGTTTGAAGCCTGTACATTTTGAGGCGCTCGTCTAATTTTATTTTTGGCTGCCACCCATTTAGTATGGTCTTTTTTGTAAAGATGCTTATTATTCTAGTTGGAAATAGGTACCTAGTCTTTTTTCCACCAAGGGCCGTCTCCTTGCTCAGCTGCCAACTGAAATTGCCATGTCTCTCTGCGCTCTGCGGCGGCCGAGGATCTGGGACTATGACCAGCACATGTGGCAGAGACAACTAGCAGCCGAAGCCAGCAGCGTGGTTTTTGCATAGCATTTTGGTGTCCAGACGGGTGGGAAATGGGAACGGTTCAAGTACGATCTACACGGTGCATGCGACCAAGTGGGAGGTCCATCTGTTGGATACGTTCTAAATGGGACACCCCGCTACGAGTGCCGGGGTCATCCTTTGGAATACAGTACAGAACTGCCAGAATATACTGGTACAACAGAAACTATTTAACCCCGAATCTGCTAGCCGTGTCTGTAGCGGAGCCCGATTCTGTACAGAACTGCTATTACCGCGTGGGACACTAAAACTGCCAACTAGCGCTGGGCTGGGTCAATGCCCGTACTCAGAGACATGAACGACACACACGCCAGGGCCCCAAACTCCACTGTAATTTCACTCCTTCCAAGGCGGGATTCTGTTTGGGATGGGTTCACAAAACAGGGATGGATGGGGGTAGCGAGGGGACGAGAAAAAGAGTAAGGGTACCAGTATTGGGCTGTGGCCGAAAAGAGAGGATGGGGTGGTGTCCCGAAAGGGTCGTATGGCTGGATTTGGGGTTTGCTGGCGGTTAACGTGGTTTTGCTCGTTCGTAGGGCCTGGGGCGATGTGTTGGCATATACGGAGTACAGTACAGATGCGGGATTAGTACTCGTAGACGGGATTACCATGGAAAGAAATACGAGATGGACTCGTGAATATCAGAAGCTGCGCCGAGGTTGACATGTCTTTCTTGTTTCCTGCCCACGGCTCCCTGTCTGAGATCAGCCTTGTTATATCGGTACTCACTTTGCCAGTGGAATCGCACTGGGAGGATTGTATTCATCTACCAAGTACCATAGACCCCAAGTTACAGTTGTAGGTACGCAAGGTACTCCGAGCACGTCTTTCCGTCAACTTGGACCTCTGTCGTTTCAAATCATCACCATCCATCTGCAAAAGACTCCCCCATCGTCAAACACGCTCCTCGTCCTAGACGCCGGCACAGCAGCTCGTACCGTACCCACCAGCCCAATCCATCCATCAGTGTCTGGACCCGGCCGCGACGCCCATGCAACCGAACCAGGGGACCAGGGACCCGAAAAAAAAAGAAGACGACGGCAGGCGCCCCATCCCAGCGCCAGCGTCCAGCCCAGTGAAGCCCAGCCCTGACGTTTGGAAACGAACCTGTTTCAAAATATGGAGAGCCACTGGCTCGCTCCCTGGGGGGCTCCCTGCGAATCGATGATGCGCCCTTTGCGAGCCTGTCGTTTTTTTTTTTCATTTCCCTGTTTGATGCATTTGCTTTATTGGGCGTCTGCTATATCGAGCATGGTAGATGAAATCGGGCCGCGTCTTTCGATGGGCCGGACCAAATAACACTCTACATTCCATGTAGAGCTGCCCTACCCAGGTATTGTACTCGTACTCTCATGCTGCTTGTCTGTTTCACGCTCTCCCTACGAGCTAGGCATACTGCCCATCTGCTGACGGATGCTGCCGGGCACCTTGCCACTACACGCGCCATTCACGTACTTCCCTGCTGGTGACCATCTGCTGATCATCGTTCCCCTCTCTTTCGTCAGCAGCCTGCACATTGCAGATATTTTTGTAAAAATAGATCCATGTAGCTAGAGTGCTCTAGAGTCTTGTCTACATCATACACTGCAAAGAAAGAAGAAAGAAAAAAACTTTACAGGTCAATGACACATGTTTCTCGTATCAGCGGTGGAGTTGGGTGCCTTTTTGGTGTGCTTGCGGTGCGTTACAGCGAGCAGAATCCAGCATCTCCGTTGCACCTCCAGGTACCTCCTGGCACAGCCAAAGTACTGTTCGTCGTACCCGCGTCAGCACACATGCACCACGTAGGTACCTACGTAGGTCCGTACGCAACCCCAGCCGCCACAGTCATGTCGCTGGCTGAGAGGACCCCGTACCCTTGGTCTCGTAGACGCTTCATGTACGCCGCCACAGGCGTTCGCGGCCCTGCGAGACAAGGTACCTGCCGTGCTCCGGTCGCCACACCCACTGGCAGCCGTGGACCTTGCGACCCTGACCGGGTACATGCCAGTACATGCACTACCCACGAGTACATGCCTGCCTTGGCACCCAGCCTTGCCCTGCCTTGCCTTGTTGCTGCTGTCAGCCCAAGTTGACTCGTACCTCCTCTGGGGAGACCGGTAGAGTAGGGTACTTTGACGCCGCGCGCCGCCTCCCTCAGGTCTCTGACGCCTGCTCTTTGAGCCCCAAGCTGGCGCCAACCGCTGTCTAGGTACTACTAGGTAGTCCCTGGGGCCCTGCAACCACCACAACCACCCTCACTTTACCCATGCCAAGTACCTGCCTGCCTACGCCAACACTCGTCCACAGCAAAAGGCTGCCCTGCGTGCCCGTTTGTTGGCGCTCTCGCTCACTCACCACACCACCACCGCCGCAGGACCACAGCACCCATCCTCCCCTCACCGTCCCTCACTCATCCTCCTTCCTACTCGCACTCCTCCTCCTCCTCCACCACCACCCGCCACGATCGCTTCCTCCCCCAATGCTGCAGAGCGTCCAACCTAGCGTCTCCTCACTCGTTTGACGTTAGCTTTCACGCCTGCTCTCTCTCTCCTCCTTACCTCCTCTTCCTCTCTCCCTCCCGGAACTCCAAAGCGACAACAGCAAGCTGCGACGACCCAAACCGACCGGGCAGGTATCCCTCCCGCGCCGCACGCCAAACCGCCCAAACAAACCCCGAGCCGCCCTGCACCACACTGCACCGCCACTTCGAGCGCCGCCGCAACTCAACTCGAAAAGCATAACCAAGAAAAAATAGTAAACAGTCGGCCTGATATTTTTTTCTCACTCGCCTCGACCCTCGTTTTAATCTCGTCGCGTTCGCCTATTCGCTTTCTGCGTACCGCTTCGCTCGCGCTGAGCTCTCCGACCTGCGTACAGCGACTGCCGCCGCCGACCGACCGCCGTCTTTCCGCGCCGCCGGTGCTGGTTCATCGACTCGATCACCGACCTTCCTTCCCTCGTGCGTCGTGAGGCCCTCGGCGACCTGAAACGATAGAGAGAAGAGCTACCGAATCGCCGCCTCGTCTCGCCCGTCGCGGGTTTCCCTCATCATGACGTCCGCGACCCCCATCAACCAGCCGAGCCCGCCGCACCAACCGGCCCAAATGGCTGCGTCGCCGCCCAACAAGCGCGACCTCAAGTCCTGGTGGAGAGGCTTCAAGCTGGCTTCTAGCAAACCCCAGGAACCTCAAGGTATGCTTCGTCTTTTTTCCCACTTGTTTCATACGGCCGTGGTCTGCCGGGTTCGACATGGGCCTCAGGTAACTCGGCCTACCCTTGCGTTGCTGTCGAACACGTCGTTTCGTACCCGGGATGCCACGCTGCTGGGGCAGCTGCCCTTGCAAACGCACATGGCAAGCTGCATCGCTCGCACCAAGCGCACGCTTCGCCGACCCCTGTCCTTCCAAGCTTCGTTTCCGTCGAAACGCATCTTTAGCTGCACGAGTCACGCCGTGTGCTGTTACATGGGGCTGGCGGCGACACGATACCGAACTGCTCCGACATCGAACCATATGCTAACGCGCCCGCAGAAACCAAAGCCCCAGGCATTTTCGGCATCCCCCTCCGACAGAGCATCACGTATGCCAACGTCGCCATTTCATTAATCGACGAAAATGGCCAAAGCTACATTTACGGCTACGTGCCGATTGTCGTCGCGAAATGCGGCGTCTTCCTCAAGGAAAAAGGTGAGCCTCCCCTCTGCCCCTCGCAACTATCCTGTTCCCTCGCGAAACTAACCGCATTTACCCCCCTCCAGCCACCAGCGTCGAAGGCATCTTCCGACTAAGCGGCTCTGAAAAGCGCATAAAGGAGCTCAAGCTCATCTTCGACTCTCCCGATCGATACGGCAAGGGCCTCGTCTGGGACGGATACACAGTTCACGATGCCTCCAACGTCCTGCGCCGATACCTCAACGATCTTCCTGAGCCAGTCGTCCCCCTCGACTTGTACGAAAGATTCCGCGACCCTCTGCGTGGCGCCACCACACAAGCTGCGGGAGACGCCGAGGGACCCCAGTTTGTCCACGACTTTGACGAAAAGGGCGCCATTGAAAAGTACCAACAGCTCATCACCGAGCTGCCTCCCTTGAACCGCCAGCTTCTCCTCTACATTCTCGACTTGCTCGCCGTCTTTGCCGCCAAGTCGGACGAGAATCGCATGACCTCGCAGAACCTTGCCGCTATTTTCCAACCTGGCATGCTCTCCCACCCCTCACACGCCATGGCCCCCGAGGAGTACCGCCTAAACCAGTGTGTCATCATTTTCCTCATTGAAAACCAGGATCACTTCTTGATTGGCATGCAAGGCACCGCAGCCGACGAGCAGACGGTGCAGGAGGTCGAGTCGGGCACACCGCAGGGACCTCTTACCCCGGCTGTCACAACGAACAAACCTGGCCTCGACAGATCGGCCTCGACAGCCAGCGCCGGTGCCGAGAGCGTCCGCAAGGATGGTAAGCTACGCCGAAACCGTTCCGTCTCGTCTAAGCACTCCAAGGATGGGTCCAACACACCGACAACGCCAGTCACGGCAACGACCCCTACGGGTGGTTTGGGTAGAAGTAATACCGTTCCATCCAAGAAGTCGCCCGCCATCGGCAGTGGCAAGTTTAGAAGAAACGATGGTCAAGACTCGTCGCCTGCCGTACAGCCGCTGACCCCAGCCCGCCTCACCGAGGCGTCCATGTCTCAGCAGTCGAGTCCGACACCGGCTACCGAGTCTGGGACCGCGCAGAACGACTCTGGCCGCAGCCAGGAACGTCTGCTGGACAACTCGCCGGATGCGCCGCCAGTGACGAGAGAACGAAACATTAGCAACCTCTTCCAGCGCTCATCGACAGACGCCAGCGAGAAGAGGCAGCCGAACAAGCTGCGAAAGAAGAAGATACCTGGTACCATGAATATTAGCGCCCACAGCTCTAATGTCTCTCTGCCTCACCCACACTCAAATGCAGCCTCACCCAATACTGAAGCTGCAAACCCAATAGATAACACTCAGCCTTTGGCGGGAGCTGTTATCCAGCCTCCCACAGAAGAGAAGGCACCCGAAGCTGGCCAGTCTGTGCCCCAAGAATCACAATCTCAGGAGGCAAAGGATGCCCAAGCACCAGCCGCCGCCAGTAACACTCTACGCCCCAACGATACACAGAGAGGCAAGTCCCCGTCTGCATCGACTCACTCTTCACATCAAGGAGCTTCGGATCCCGACCAGGCAGTGGACGAACAAGTAGCCGCGACAGAGAGCCCGGAAAAGGATAAGAAGAAGCGCTGGCGGTTGTCGAGAGCAAAGAAGGATGACACCAGCGAATCAAACCAGGACTCCGCAACTGCCCAAAACCTTGGAGTCAACCAAAACGCAGAGCAGAGCACGACCTCGTTTTCAAGCGCTGGTAAGCCGCGGAGGAGCTTCCAGGCCGAGGGCTCGGAACAAGCTGCCAGCGAATCTCAGGATGGCAAGGACAAGGACGAGTCAAAAGGCCCCCTAGGATGGATTAAGCACAAGTACCGAGAGGCCAAGGAGAATGCCGAGCAGCGACGCAACAAGTCACCATCGTCACCAGAGCGCCAGGGTGCTGGCGTCGGCCATGGCAAGAGCATAGATCTCCGACGGGACCAAGATGAGTCGCGTGTCGAAGGCGATGCCAAGGAGCCAAAGGCAGAGCCAACGGCGGAGACTGGAGCGGCTGCTGAAGAGAAGACGCCCACAACCGAGCCTTCTCAGGCCAGCCCTCCAAATGCGGATACCGAACCGGCACATGCCCATGGTACGACGAACACCATCAAGGAAGAGCCAACTGAAGAAGCCGCTGCCGAAGCCAGGCCCCCGACAACGAACACAGAAGAGACTGCCAAGACAGAAACCCAAAATGTGCCAGCTCCCGCACAGGATGCTCCAGCGTCGTCAGAAGCGACGGAAGCAACAGCCAAAGCACCGGCACTGAGCCGCCCCGATGCGGAATCCAAGCCTGCTACCGAAGCTACGAAGGAGTAAAGGTTAACTGGGCTGCCTCGAAAACGGAGACGATTGTACGTATGTGACTATGTGAGTTTGGATGGGGTTAATACGGGACGGAAAAATTGTGTGTGGTAATTACTATGGGGTTTTGGCTGCTTTTACCTTCTTTTTTGGGAGTCTTTTGGTTCCGCTTATGTGGTTCATATCTGGGTTGGCGATTTTCTGTGCAACTTTCTTTTCTTGATCCCCCCTTGTGTTGTTGCTCTTTGTCTATTTTTGTACCTTTCTTTTGTTGCGGCGCATCTACTATTGATGTTTTTTTACATACCGTACCATTTAGCGCGCCAGGCTAGGATCAGACCTCGCTTGCCAATGGCGACTTCAATTACTGTGTTTTTATTTTTGTCACATTTGGGCCATCCTTTGAAGCTACAAGACTTACTTCCTTTTTTGTTTCGCTCCCATTTCATACATTAAGACTGTAGCCGAGGGCATAATCTGGCGCAGAGGATACCACTCATTGGATCTGGACTTGCTGGTTTGACGATTGGTGTGCAGTTGGGATGGCCTACAGTTTGGCGCAACTCTTTCAAGGGTCGTTGTTTTTCTCATGTATCGAGGCTATATATCCTTGCAATGTACGAGTAGGGACTGTGAATGAGCAAAGAGATGTTACAATTATCATGACAGTAAATGTGCCAATTTCGCCTCTATGCTAGAGTGTGTATTGCATCTTTCCTAGATCTTTTCTTCGGGCAATGCATCCCCGTAGACACCAGTATCCCAAACGACAATTTTACCTGCCCGTCGCCAATCCTCATGGAACAATCCATTATTAGCACTCCACACTCTCTTGAGCTTCATACCACTGGCCCTCCCAGTGTCACTCTCGCGTATAAACGTCTGCACCGCCTCCTCCACGCCCTCAAACCCAACAATATACCTCGGCAAATTCAACAAGCTCGGACGCACCACCGCACCGGCCACAAACTCCGCATAGGCATACTCGCCAAACATTTCCCCCGCGAGAAAACCCACGGGGTCATCGTAGAAGCGGTCCGCCTCGTCGCGGTACTCCTCGCGCGCGCGGGTACCCGGCGCGGTATGCAGCGGCGGCTCGCACGAGAGCGCGTACGCGTTGAGCGAAGGGTGGACGAGGTGTGAGCGCCAGGGGGTTGAGTGGCAGGGCATCAGGAAGAGGGCGAACAGCTCGCTTGCGTCGTTGGAGGCTGGGTTGTCGTGCGTGCGGAGGTAGTCGGTGCGGAGGAAGCTGAGGACGGAGAGGGGCGCGGATTGGTGAAAGTAGGAGAGGTAGCTGGCCAGGAGGGCGTTGATGGCCAGCGCGGTGATGAGGTAGGGTTTGTTGCGGAGGGCGGATTTGGACTTTGCCTTGGACTTGGAGGGGGCCGGGGAGGAGGAGGAGGAGGAGAAGAAGGCGGTTGTGTAGGGTGCGGCGAGGACGTTGAGTGTGGGTAGGAGCGGGTAGATGAAGCGGACTTCTTTGTGGGAGATGATGGAGAGGGCGAGAACGGTGACGTAGACGGTGGCTGCGAGTGTGCGGAGCGGAATGAGTTGGTTGGCGGACGTACTCTTTGGCGCGTAGAGGGCTTGCAGGACGAAGAGGAGGGACGTGGTGCAGAGGAGCGGCAGGCCCTGGAGGAGGTAGTAATGCCACGGATTGCGGCCGTAAAACACGGCGAGCGACTTTGAAATGTTAAAGTTGAGCCAGTTGTACGGTGGGAACGTCCAGAACCCAAAATAGACGCGGTCAGCGACAACAGACAGCGCAACGACAATGTCGCCGCAGAGCATGCCCTCGCGGAGGAGAATGGCAGCAGGCGAGGCAATGGTGAGCGGGTAGACGCGGAGGCAGCGGTAGAGCGTCACGCCGACGACGGGAAGCCAGATGAGGGCATTGGTCGGGCGGAGAACAACGGCGAGGGCGGCGAGGGTGAGGCTTGTGCAGAGCTTTATGTGGTTGATGCGTGGACGGGTTTTGGCGTTGGTTGATGATGGCGAAGAGGGGGAGAGGAGGTGCCAGGGCCAGTGGGAGAGGGCGGCGACGGTGAGGGTGGTTTCGAGAGAGTTGGAAAAGGTGCGGGTTGAGCAGAACCATTGCCATGGGCTGGCGAGTTGCATGAGGAGCTGTGTGTGTGGTGTTAGCATGAGATGAGATGGGTGGAGGGTGAGGGTGGGGAGTGGCTTACGGCGACGTAGGATGCGAGGCTATCTGCGCCGTAGATGGTCGATGCGAGTTTGTATGTGTACCAATCGCCCAGGGCAGCAATGAAGGCTTGCAATGTAGCGGGTGCGGCGATGAGGAGACTTGTGCGGAGAGGCGCGGAGATGTCCAAGAGGATGGAGGCTTTGTCAATGGCCATGTACGGGATGGCAAAGAGCATGGGGTGTAGCGAAGAGCGTAGCTGAAAGTGCCATTCCTAGAGAAAAGTGTGAGTTTTCGGTTCTGAATGTGATTTATGGGAGGATGAGAGAAAGATGGACGTACCCATGTTAACCACGCGCCGCTGTCGGGACCAAATGCAAGCCGCCATGCTGGCTCGAGAGACTGGAAGAACTCGTCTGGTTGGAAAAAGGTGGCGATGGTGAGGGCGTTGATGAGGCGGAGGGCGAGGATGTGTGAGAAGGCGATGCGGCGGGCCATGGTTGGTGTAAGTGTGAGATGCGCTCACGACGCGTCGCCGAAGGAGATGGAAGAGAGACGCTGGTCGTGGTGGAAGAGAGCGTTGTGGTGGATGTAGATGGTTTATATATCGTGCATGTGGGAAAATGAGTGACTGGTTTGGCCCATGGGTAGGGCAATGGATCAGGTTCCGAGCGATGGGTGAGGTTGAAATGGAATGAGATGTAGTTGGATGGTGTGTTGGAGGACAAGGTGTCGAAAGGGGCGGGCGGCAGTGGGAGCGGGTAGAGTGGGGCGGGTGCTGGGTGCCGTTTTCTGGGGTGCAAGTTGATGGTTTACATTTAATTTAAATCAAGGCCATTTTGGGCTGCCTTCTTTAGTGTAAGGGGTTACTAGTAAATGACGGCTTTGATAAGATGAACAACATTTTATAATCTCCAGCTTGCGGCATATAACGCCCGCTAGAGGAGTACGGAGTTCGGTTATACGACGAGTTTGTTCCTCCAAACAACCGGCAGCTCTCTACCGTAAGGTCCAAACCTCGTGTTTTCAAGTAGCAGACTACTTCTCCCTTCTATTACTTCCTTGTTGCACTTTTGTACTTCAAACTAGCAAAACTCCTTCTTTCGTATTATGCAATCCCTATTTTTAGAACGGGCTGCAAGGCACTGAATAACCAAGTATGTCGGAGCCTCTGCCACCAGTATGGCCCCCACTTGCCGCCTCGAGTGACAGAGAGTCAGGCCAATCAGATACCTCCTAGAAGATGGCTGCGTAACGGCAAGGCTGAGGTCAACGACAGCCGAAGTGTACAGTCATTCATTCTTCAGCATCTCACAACCCGTTTGCTGCTGTCGTCGCCCTGAGCATGTAAATCCACCTCTACACGATGCAAGATGCCCAGCGATAGCAGTGATGGCGAAAAGACCCTGGAACTACGCCTCCCAGCGGCCACTAGCAGCTCGTCTACCTCAACAGCCACTACGCCTCTAGTCAGGCGGGGGTCAACGACAGATATAGATGCGAGGAAAAAGAAATGGGCGCCCAAAGTCCGCACAGGCTGCACGACCTGCCGGTGAGTGCCAATGCGCCAGCTGTACTACTAAACTTATGCTTACTATCCTGTGCAGCGTCCGTCGCATCAAGTGTGATGAAGGCAAGCCAGAATGCAACAACTGCATCCGTGCAGCCAAGTCATGTCATGGCAATGGCTACAGCGACATGCGCGCCGCTGCTGCCTCCAGTACCCCTTTGGGCAACACCCAGCCCAGCATGGCCCTGGCGCCGTCGAGGGTGAAGCTCAACCGGCAGGACCTGCACGCCTTCAACATCCTCCGCCAAAAGACCATGGGCCAAATCACCGGCATGTTTGACCGCGCCTTTTGGACCGTCGACGTCCTCCGTGCCTCGCACGTGTACCCGGCAATATGGCACGCCTGCCTCGCCATCTCGGCCATGCACGAGCGGCTGGCGCTGCCGGCGACGACTTCAAAGGACAGGGAGACGCGCCGCAGCCGGCACGCGTTTGCGCTCGGCCAGTACAATACCGCGATACGGCACCTCGTTGAGATTGCAGCCAAGCCGCGCCTCAGCGACAGCGACCAGGAGACAATTGTCCTTGCGAGCACGCTGTTTACGGGGATATGCTGCATGGATGGTGATGTGACGCAGGCCATTATCCATGCGCGCAACGGCCTTGGCGTATTTTACCAGTGGCAGAAGACGAGGCCGTCTGGCGTGCGCGGCGATTACCGCACTGGGCGGGTGTTGTCGTCGGATACGCTTACGACACTTACGGCGCATGTTAGCCTGCAGGTGTTTGACCGCACCTGCATTGTCGATAACCCGCCGCCGCATATACCACCCGAGCTGTTTCAGTGTGCCGAGACGCCGTTCATGTCGGCCAATGCGGCGTATCAGGAGCTGGTGCCGATTGCCTCTACGTTGCTGGAGCTCTCGCAGGACCGTATACTACGACGTATATCGACAATTCACGTGGAAGAAGACACGACGGCGGCGGCGGCACTGCGTGACTCGTACCTGGCAGCACTCAGAGCGTGGGAGGGCAAGTTTGAAGAGTACCTCGCCACGCGCGACCCGAGCAGCGACGACCAGCACTGCATCCTCATGCTGCGGCTGCTGTGGATGTGCGTGACAATCTACACGCAGGACCGCTCGAGCGTGGAGCCGGGGCTCACACGACGCGAGTTTGAGCACTATGTGCCCAGCTTTGAGCGCTTCGTCGAGCTGGCGGAGCAGCTGTACGAGGAGCAGGACGCCGCGGAGACGGAAGGGCCGCCGGTGTTTTCGTTTTCGCTGGCGCTGTGCAAGTTTATATTCTACGTGGGGCTCGTGTGCCGGAGTACGCGGCTGCGGGAGCGGCTGACGAGTGTTCTGCGCAGGAATCCGCGGCGTGATGGTGTCTGGGACTCGGAGATGGTGGCGCTGGTGCTGGAGGCGGTGGTTGCGTTTGAAGAGCGGACGCAGAGGGAGGCGCTGATGGGTACAGACTGTCACTGCGAGTGCGAGGTGGGTGTGTTTGCGTGCGATGAGCACCGCGTCGCGGCGGTCAAGGCTGAGTACATGACGGATGGGCTGATGGATCTGGAGATTCTGAGGCAGAGAGATGTGGATTGTAGGGGAAAGGGCGAGGTTGTGCGGGTGCGTTGGAGCTGGTGGGAGCGGTTGGGGGATACGGAGAGGTGGATGGGAGAGGGGGGTGTTGTAGGGTGAGTGCCGTGCATGAGAAGAGGTGCTGGGACTCGGCTAAAGGATGGCCAAGATCTGGGATCTGGGATCTGGTCTGGAGTATTTGTTTAGGCTGGCATTGCTGGCGTTTGGATGATTTACACGGGGCGTTTCGGCAGCACAGATATCGGTATACAATGTCCTCATAGGTGATTAAAAGTGCGCTGAAGGTCCCAAACTGGCTTACGAATTATAAAAGAATACATTGTTCTTGAGCTCCTGTCCACAGCCATGTTGATAATGCGCCCTGCAGCTCGTTGATCATACCATGTTGAGCGTCTGGGCACTCGTTAATTACTGCGTCCTCATTGGCCGTTTCTCGCATCGCCGAGCACGGGGGCCAGCCAGCACAGAGTGTGCGAGAGTGCGAGAGCCACCGACCCCCCGACCGACCGGCGTCTCCGGTGACCGGAAATCGAACCCCCGCGACTCTAGTTGGCCGGTGCGGAGCCCAGGCCGGCTGGCTTCGGCACTACACAACAAGCCCAAACCCACCCACCAAGAAGGCCATCTTGGTCTCTGCGCAAGGCGCCAAGGGCGTAAATGGAACTGACGAGTAGAACCATTCCTGCATGTGTGTGGAGCAATGTATCCAGGCAAAAAGGCAGAAGCGTCAGGCAAATCAGCGCATCTAGAGCCCACGGACTGGGGGTGAAGCAGTACGAGTAATTCATGGTGCAAGCAGTACGAGTAATTCATGGTGCAAGCAGTACGAAAAAAGAATGGATCCATCCTGCCGTTCGCCGTGGGTAGCGCCCGGGCAGGCACAAAGAGGAAGTACTGCTCAAGAGGGAAGGCGGTTTATTTTCTGCGGGGGTAAGCCTCTTTTTGTAATTCGGGTTTGTTTACTTTGAGATCGTGTAAGTGATGTAGATTCAGACAAAACGTCCCCTCCTATCTTTTTCGCCCGTCTTTTTTCCCTTGGTTTCTCTTCTTTTCATGCCATGCTGGTTCCCTGGGCTCGGCTCATGCACACTTCGGCTCAACCTCGAGACAGAGAGGAAAAAATTTATCCAGTCGAGCCCACATCCTGGCGCTTCCCACTTGCACTTAGGGGTATAGCGGCGGCGCAAAACTCGTCACGTTTGAATCCACGAGGCCAGGTTTATGGATGGGGGTGCCACCACACCACACACATGCGCGCACACAAGGTAGGAAAGGGAGGGCGAATGAAAAATATTGGGAAAAAAGACAGTATCAGTGCGCCGCGCATGCCGCCGTGTGCGGGGAGTGGTTTGGCTTTTGGCGGCGTGGTTTGAGGGTATATTAAGCTGTCGTCTCCCCCTTGTGTGTCCCACCCATTCTTTGTTCTCTTGCTCTTTCCATTTCTCTACCTATTTTCTGCGCTACCCCAGACTAGTTTATAACAAACACGGTTATTTACTCTTCTTAGCTTTACCTTCTTCTGTATTCAATTAGCTACGCAAGGATTCAGAGTCCCTTGCTCCCTCGCTCTTGGTACGTTGCTGCACCCTTCCCTCTCCCTGTCCCCTCGCCTCTTTCGTCCCTCCCCCCCCCCTCCGCACACGTCATAGCCTGCCCATGCTGCCCCTGCGCGCCCTGCGTGCCAGCCGGCCGCCGCACCTGTCACCGCACCACCACCGCATGCGCTCGGCCTAAAACGGCCCTGGCAGCAACTGCATCAGCCTCCGTCAGGCTCCGTCAGCGGTCACCGCCAACACCAATGGAGGGCCTGCCATTGCCCTGACCACGGTCACAGTCGCGCCTGCCGTCTCACACCTGGCCTGCCCCTCCCCCACCATCCCATCCTGTCCAATCCCATCCCGTCCCTCACCCTGCAGTTGCAGTTGCAGTGGCAGTTGCAGTGGCAGTTGCAGGCCCCTCCCCTCCTTCCACGACGGTTCTTGAGCCGTTCTTTCCCCGCCTGCCCCAAACCGCCACCACTGCTTTGGCTACGCATTAAGGTTTTCTCCATCCGGCACCGTTTCTTCTCTGCCACCACCAACTTCTCCCTCTTCAACCCCATTTTCTCTCTTGCTTTTCACTATTCTTGACGCTCAAGACCGTCGCCTATTTGCTTTACCAGTGCAACGACTTACAACCAACAGACACAGTCAACCACCTCTCCCACGCACAAACACTCCAACCGACATCATGGCCCCCCACGCCAACGGTGCCGCCAACGGCTCCCCCTCGCGCTTCCACGCCGCCACCACCGAGAGCGCCATTGCTGCCGAGAACGAGTATGCCGCCCACAACTACCACCCGCTCCCCGTCGTCTTCTCCAAGGCCCAGGGCGTCAACGTCTGGGACCCCGAGGGCCGCCAGTACATGGACTTCCTCTCCGCCTACTCGGCCGTCAACCAGGGCCACTGCCACCCCGAGCTCGTCAAGGCCCTCGTCGAGCAGGCCTCTACACTCACCCTCAGCTCCCGCGCTTTCCACAACGACGTCTTCCCCAAGTGGGCCGAGAAGATTCGCAACGTCTTTGGCTACGACATGGTCCTGCCCATGAACACGGGCGCTGAGGCTACCGAGACCGCTGTCAAGGTCGCCCGCAAGTGGGCGTACAAGGTCAAGGGCGTCGAGGCTGGCAAGGCCCTCGTCTTTGCCGTCGCCGACAACTTCCACGGCCGCACTGTAAGTTATTCAGCTCTCCAAAACTGCAGATTCAGACACTAACACCCAGCCAGATGGCCGCCATCACCCTCTCCACCGACCCCGAGTCCAAGGACAACTATGGCCCCTACATTCCCAACATTGGCGCCACCTCGCCCTCCACCGGCAAGCCCATCCGATACAACAATGTCGGCGACATTGAAGAGGTCCTCGAGGCCCACGGCAAGGACACGGCTGCCATCATCATCGAGCCCATCCAGGGTGAGGCTGGTGTCATGGTCCCCGCCGAAGACTACCTCGCCAAGGTCCAGGCCCTCTGCAAGAAGCACAACGTCATCCTCATTGCCGACGAGATCCAGACTGGCATTGGCCGCACCGGCAAGATGCTCTGCTCCGAGTGGGCTGGCATCAAGCCCGACATGGTCACCCTCGGCAAGGCCATCTCTGGCGGCATGTACCCCGTCTCCGCCGTCCTCGGCAGCAAGGAGATTATGGGCGTCATTGAGCCCGGCACCCACGGCTCTACCTATGGTGGCAACCCTCTGGGCTGCGCCGTCTCCATCCGTGCCCTCGAGCTGATTGAGGAGGAGAAGATGATTGAGAATGCCCAGCGTCTCGGTGAGATTTTCCGTGACAGCCTCGCCGCTCTCAACTCGCCCATCCTCAAGATTATCCGTGGCAAGGGTCTCCTGAACGCCTGCGTCATTGATGAGGCTGCTGCCAACGGCCGCACTGCTTGGGATCTGTGCATGCTCCTCAAGACCAAGGGTCTTTTGGTACGTATTCTTACTTTTTTCCCTTGACTAGCCCCTTCTAACTAGCAACAGGCCAAGCCTACGCACGGCGACATTATTCGCTTTGCCCCTCCCATGGTCATTACCGAGGAGGAGATCCGCAAGGGCATCAACATCATTGCTGAGGCCCTCAAGGAGCTTCCCAACGTCGAGAAGGCCGCCCACTAAACATTTGCTTCCCTATCGCATACACTAGAGGAAACAGGAAAATGGAAAACTGAAAACTGAAAAAGAAGGAAAAGGATGCCGTCTGGAGATCCGGCTGCATTGTGAGCGCGAGCTCCGGGAATTGACACGACACGCTAGCCGAACGTTGATTGCATTTTTAGTCGTAACACAAGATACCCAAGGGATTGCCATGACCGTCATGAGGCAGCATAAGAGATTGAACGAATTGGATGATTTTACTTATAGGCGAACAATGGAATACAATAGACATTAAACATCATCATGCCGCCTTAAAGGAGTGCCTTGCCATGTAGTTGCCCGTTGCCATATTTGCGTTGTCGGGTTCCAACACTGTCATCGGTAGTACTCATACTCACTGTCACACCCGTACCGTACGGTTACACAACACAAGTGTATGATTGCTATAAATACACCACCGCCTGCTATGATGCATTCATATTATTATGGACACGTTCGACATCGTAACAGAAAGCCATCAGCATCAGAAGTTGACAGGGGTTTTGTGCTGGAAAAGAAATGGCCAACAATCCCGCCTATATAAACGCACTAAGCCACGGCCTGAATCAAAACACGATACGTCTGGACAGCCTCCTAGCCGAAAAGGCAGTCTACACCTCTGATCGAAACCAAATCGTCACCGAATTGACTAGTGCGTACATGCCCAAGGCGCAGCGCGAGCCGTTGGAGAGGCGGCTGCGGAGGGTGGAGGGGGAGTTGAGGCGGTTGGACGTTGCGATTGCGGATGCGAGGGGGTATGAGGTTTGGTTGAGGGCGGAGTTGGCTAGGTTTGGGCTGTAGATGGGCGTTTGGGCTTGTGTTTTGGGGAGAGTTGGTATGTTTACGTAGCTGTGGTAATTCTAGATGTTTATCATTTGAAGTGATGTCGTTTTCTTCATTTGTGTTTTGTAGTGTGGATGATCAGTGTGTGGCTTTGGCGAGTGAATCACTGTTCTCAGGACTGTTTGGCGCCTGTGCCACCATATTGTATGATGCAGTTATTCTATGCTTTGTTTTTGAGCTGTTACACTTTGTGTAATGGAAGTTGTGTATAAATGCAGCCTCCAACACCCAGTTCCTACCATTAAAGCCAACCTCAAGACTAGGAAAAGACCCAAGTGTAAAACGACACATCACATTGTTTTTTGTTGCCAACATAAAAAAGTAAAAATGGCTCACACCCAGTTAGAGCTCATGAAGCGAGAGCTGACAAAAGTCGAGGACCAACTTGCGGAGGCGTGCTTGGCGAAACGAGCCAAGAGGCGGGAGATTGACGAGGTGATCGAGAGGATTGATGCTGAGTCCGGGGCAGCGAGGGCGGGAGACCAGAGTCTCCTGATTAGGCTGGAGGAGGAGTATGATGTGATTGAGACGCAGGAGCTGGAGTTGGCGGATAGGATGAGGGAGTTGAGGGAGAGGATTAGTGAGGCGCTGGCCGCGGGACAGTGATGCTTGGAATACCGGGATTTGATATGGTTAACAATAACACATGGATAACTAGGAACAGCAAAAACAGACATGCAGAGATCCAGCTTGAAAATGCAGTTGTTGTAATTCCGTTTGAGGCGTGCCGCCGCATGTTATCTGCATCCCGGATGCAGTTTGTTTGACTTTGAATCGCAGACATCGATTGACGTTATTATCTACATGACACACGACGGAATCCACAGCTTTGAATCTATATATACAATCTTGCGGTTACGGAGATTGGTAGTACATTTAGACAGCAAACATACAGTTTAGCGACCGAATCACTGTTCTCGGGATCTGTTTGGCGCCTGTGTCACCAGACCATGCCATACAGCTATTCATCGTCTCTGTTTGCGTCGTTGCACATTGTGCAATGGAGCAGATATATAAAATGCAAACTTTTCCTATACTCGTGAGGATCACCCACGCCCACCTGCGCTGAAAAAAAAAAGACTAATATCAAGCTTTGGAAGACAAGGCAGCTGCAAAAAACCTCGTTGTTAACCGCAAAAATCAACGTTCAAAAACACTTCAAATGGCTCTTACACAGCTAGAGGTTCTGGATCGAGACTTGCTCAAGTCCGCACAAGAGCATTTTCACGTAGGCGTGCAGATAGCCCTTGCCATCGGGGAAATAGATAGACTTTCTGTGGTACTTCAGAGCAAACCAGTGGGAGAAAGGGCGGAAGTGGAAAGGCTCATTGCGAGTCTGGAAATGGACCGTAGATACCTTGAAGGGAAGGAGCAGGAGCTGTCTGCGAGGATGGAATGGTGTAGGGAGAAGATTGCGGAGCTTCAGCTTGCTGGGCAGTAGAGCTTGTGGAAATAGCGGAAATTGTTATATTGCAGTTGAACGTATGTAATGGATATAGTAGGGAAAGCAAAAGGTGTACGGCACCCATCTGATATTGCAAGCCGTCATTAGTTAGAATGTCATCTCAGCTGTCCGTCTGGCGGCCCAGTCTAATGGCCATCTGCTATAGGTACCTTCTGCAAGATTCATTTTCTGCTATTACCAAATACAATAAGCCGCTTGCTAAATGTCACTGCCGGAGCATCTCCAATGCGTCGTGCGCAGAAATGCTATCATTCGGGCGGAATCTCACGAGCCCTTGTATGACAGGCAGCAACGGCGCCCGGCAGTGTCATGTACCCTTCTCGCTTCTCTTACATCCAATCCGTGAAGTCCGCATCAATCGCGTCAGCTAGGTCCATAATTTGTACCGTTGAAAACCCGCCGTCAAAGCCATCCCCGTACGTATTCATATTCGATATGGAAGTGGACAATGGTGCCTCCATGACGTCCTGGTTCGCGATAGGCAAGCCCACATTGGCCCCTGGCGATATCACGGCAAACGCCTGGGATGCCTGCGGCTGCGCGCTCTCAGGAGCAACCGTACCATCCGAGTCTGGCTGAATGTAGGTCGACAACACCTTCTCAATGTGTTGTAGCTCTGATATTTCCAGGGTCGCAATTCGGTTACCATTTCTGGATAGTTCCTCAAACAATAAGCAAGATCGTTGAAACAGGGGGAAATATGTCGATGCCATGCTCGCGTTTAGCGTTGTTGCTATTAATATGTTAATTGTAGATACGGCGAGCGCTTCGAGATCGAAAATAAGGAAAGACTCTAAGTTACCAATGCCGTTAGAAGCGTGAATACTCGTTTGGAGAATGCACAACGAACCCAGTAGTCCCTGTTCATGCAGGCACTCTAAAATGACAATAATTTGATAGCACGAGTCAAGGCACATCTGTACCAGCGTCCATACACTTTGTGATGACTGGATCAAGGCCTGGAGAGTTTTGCGACGCTCCAATCGGATCTTGAGGAAGCAGAATAGTATTGGCCGAGTGGCGAGTACAATACACTAGTAGTGTAAGCTTTCCGTTAAATGGCACATATCACAACGAGAGCACGTACCTGATGATACAGTAGATGAATATGCGCCGACGGTCGAGAAATTCCACTCGCTGCTTGGCCAAGGGCGAGAGGAAAGCCTTGCTGGACTTCGTCGGTGAGCTCTGCAATAGCAGGAAGCGTGTGCTTCGTGCGCGCCAGAAAGGTTTTATCCACAAGCCCGTCATCTTTGTAGATATCTTTACAAGAGTCAGTCGCGTGTCAAATGAGAGAAATGAGTTTTGAAGATGTGTACCCCGGTTCACTTGCGCGATAACGCGGGAAAATTTGACCCGAATCTGTAAGATCTTTGAGAGCTGTGGGCTGTCGGGAAAGTAGGCCAGTGGCAATTGGATGTCTTTGTCATTGATTGACTGAGGAAGCCCGTGCCAGGAGGTCAATTCTCGATCCAAAACGTACAGTGTCGACCAGATTTTCCGATATCGCTGGGCCACTCCTTGTCCAAGTTGCTCGGCAGATACGTCGGTGTGCATACCATAGCTCATGGCCAGACGCACAGCCTGCCCAATCTTTTAAACCAATCAGCTATGGTCTTGGGGCTTTTATCAGAATTGGGACCTTACATAGTTATATGCAGCAATTCTATGATCAACGCATTGAAGATAGAGGGCAATACAACACAATATCTCCGTAGATCGGAGAGGGTCGTTGCACAACACCACCATGTGAGGCAGCTGCTGCATGGCAACGGTGAAGAATTCAGAACCCGGCGGTCGCCGGCTCTCGAACCCTCTCGAAACAAACGCTTTGCCAAAAGCAATCAATACTAGAAAATGAACATACCATAGCTGGTCTCTTCCTATTGTTGGCGTCGTCTGGTTGTAGAAGTTTCGCATTTGCTCCATGAACTCGTCCTCCTCAAAGATGTGAAACAGCTGGCAGCAATGAAACTTGAGCGTGTTAATCAGGTGAATGGCATAGTCCATCGTAGGCAGTGACGGCTCTTCAAGCTCAAGCGGCCCTGAAATGCCCCCAAGCTCAATATCATATGTTTCTCCGTCAAAGATCAATCCGGGCGAAGGTGCGGCTTGCGGCACATGTTCTTGAATCATGGCCAGAATGCGTCGCGTGAAGGACCAGTTTGACGACACTCCAAGGTAAACTGACACCTCTCAGTAACAGGAACGATAGCATCTCGAGTAGAGCAAAGTAGACTTACATTTCCTACCACTGTTTGAGGTAATGAAAACGGATGGGCCCGTCGCAAGAGGGTTTGTGAGAGTGTTCAGATCAGATGAACCTTCATCTGACTCTGCTGTGTTGAGACATGTTAACTTGATCAACTGCATATATGTTTGTAATGACTGTGCAGAGTGATGGCGGCTTGGCCAGCGTTAAGGATGGTTGTCGGAGCTTTGAGCACAATACTTACGGTCTGCGTTGGAGTCGCGATCTAGACCTTCCTCGCGCGCCGTTTTTGATGATAGGGCCTCACGGGCGCTTTTGCCTTGTTCATGCTCCAATTTTGCCAGTTTCTCTTGTAAGGAGTTAAAATACCTGGGGCCGACAGTGTAAGTAAAAACAGGCAAACTGGTATTCAAACACGGCGTTTGCGCACCTTCGATTTACCAAGACGTTTCGCTCATGGTCATCAAACTGGCAGAGCAGGTTACGCCTGCTGCAAGCACCGCAAGGCTGACCACCTGTGCACTTGATCTTTTGGCGTCGGCAGCGGCAACAGCTATTGATATCTGGTCAGTCGCATGTCGCATGGCTCAATCGCCACCTTTTACGCGGGGCGGCACGAACGCCGAAGACTTCTTGTTGAATCGAGCAGCCGCTGCTGGGGAGGTAGGTCTCCCATCTCCGTCACCCGATTGCGAGGGAGTCGGAATCATTGCAACCCACTATATTAGCCTGCTTGTCCCCAGACCTTGGTTGTGCGTGTTTGTATGCGAATAAAGCAGGCAGGCGAGGCGCATCACTGCGATATCGCTGGTCCTACACGTGACGGCGGTACCGGGTAGCCAGTAACGCTACAGAGTCGGGTCAGTGAACATGACTTTACATGGCAAAAAGAGCACTGTACAATATTGTGATGATGCCAGGCGAAGTGTTAATATGGAGGCTGTATTTGACATCGTTCTACTATTGTATATATTGCCAGCGCTGAAGCCGTTATCCGTCTTCGAAAGTTGACCTTCCGCCGCGCATGTACCGTCTGCTGCAGTGGCGAACTGTAGACGCGACAAATTATCTTATCAATAGATTACTTCCGATCCCCAAAATGTGGCCAAAGATCAGCTCCTACTTTACCAAGCTATAACTATCCAAGTATTTGCAGATGACAGCATGCGAAAGAAAGTTGGCCTTGGCTCGCCGTGTTTCGGCAAGCCATCGGCTTAGACCCCGATCCTCGACTGTAACCGTCGCTCCTCCACGATCGGGGTGGACCCCGTACCCCACGTTGTAAGCCGGGAACTCACGAACCGGCCCCAACATTTGCTAATAATCGACAATACCAAATGCTCTGCTAGTTATGACAAATTCATTCAGTCGTGCATAATTTGCCACGGTGTTATATCTGAATGATGTACTGATAGTGGTATTCATGAGTGGCCACTTAACTTGGAAAACTATTCGCATCAAACCATACTGCAACCAAAATGACGAATATTATATACCTCGCAAATGAGACCGTCCACGACTTACTGATCAACCTGACAAAAGATGATACGGTTGAATTTCGCAAGACCATTGAACAAACATTGGAAGACTTCTCCGCCGGGGGTGAGCGCCAGTACCAGCCAGAGCCTGGTGCGACAACTCGACCCAACGGACAGCGAATCCTTTTGCGCGGATTCACATCGGGCTCCTGCGTTGGAGCCAAGCTCGTCGTCCAGCCACCCGCCCGAACGGATGGCCGAAATGACCCTATCAGAGGTATCCTCGTCCTGCTCGATGGCTACGGCGTTCCCACCGCTCTCATTGGTGCAGAGGAGGTGACAGGCTATCGTACCTCGATGAATGTCATGGTGCCCTTCTCTTGGAGAAAAAACGTTGACAAAGTTGTCATATTCGGCGGCGGTATGCAGGCCCTGTGGCACACCCGACTTATACTAGCCCTAAGGGGCTCGGAAGTCCGGTCGATTACCTACATAGCGCCGTCCAAACACCGGGTTGATCAACTCATAGAGACCGTCTCCCAAGAGAATGCGACACGCTGGAAATCCCAGTGCACGTTTAAATTTGCCTGTAGCACTGATATAAACGCAAAGACGGAGTTTTATATGCTCTTCGACGATGTCGACTGCATTTTCTGCACGACGCCATCTCGGGCGCCCTTGTTTCCAGCCGCCTTCCTGACTGGCAAGAGGGAGAACAACCGACAGCCCTTCGTCTCTGCCATAGGATCTTGGCAGCAGGACATGATTGAACTGGACCCAGAGCTACTGAGTTATTCTCTCGGAGCCGTGGGCGCTTATAACCCGCTCACTGGGGAGGCTAAAGGTGTTGTCTTGGTCGATGATAGAGACTTCGCCTTGGAGAACTGCGGGGAAATTGTGCAAAGCAGAATCAGGGCTGCCGAGATGGTAGAGCTCGGTGAAATTATTGCACACTATAGTGGCAAGTGCAAGCCTTTGCATAATAGGCATATCGATGAGATGAATCTCTTCATGTCTGAAGGCTTTGTGGTATACAAGAGCATCGGCGTAAGTTTGTCGGACTTGACGACAGCCAATAGAATCTTGGATTTATCTCGGAGAAAGCAGAAATAAGAAGTAATTAGCCTCATATCTGCGAACTTATATCACGTGTTTCTTATCAAAGGTTTCGTCAGGCAGGACGTGTCGACCGTTACAGGTGGAAGCCAGAGGTGCTCCCAGGCTCTATCTATACTATAAATCTTTCGTGCCATTTGGTTTGTTTATCATAGGCTGTATTAAAACAGTTAAAAACAACTGGCTAGCTGAACTGTGACCAAAATATGGCACGCCAAGCAAATGAGCACTGGATGGCAAGATTGCAAACTGTCCCTTTACCACACACTCAAGGCAATGAGAAGTAAAATAGAAGACCCATTCAAATTTCGCTACTACCATGTACTATGTAAAAGAATGGATTATACTACGAAATTAGGCTCTCCTAAATGGATTCAAACGCATGAACAGCTCTTTTACCATTGCGAGAGCAGTTGTGCGACTCCTCGAGGCTGCATCCTGGTTCTCCTCTGCGCGACGTAACAAATATAAGAGACATTCCTGAAATGTTCCCCATACCGAGTACTTATAGACTCCGATTTTCGGAAAATGGTCCCAAATATCGACTACTTTCGCCGTGTATTTGTCGTTTGTCGCTGATGTGAGGCTCTTGATACGTGCAGTCAGCTCAAACGATAGCTCATCGGCCATTCCCTTGAGCTGTGCGAAGACCAAGCTCTGCAACCCAACGCGGTGGAGCTTGTCATGGCCTTTGGCATGGTTGATGGTATCCTTATAGAGCCTAAGGGCTTCCCTGGCGCTATGTGTGTTGTGGGTTGCCAGCATTACTTCTGCAGTCCAGGGACCTACTGTTGTAGTTGCCAGCGTTTCGTTGCTCGTCTGCTCTAAGCTGGTCCTTTTGGGGCCAGAAATGAGGAGCGACACCGCCCGATCATAAGACATGTCCGTAGCGCCCTTGCTATCGTGTATCTGGTTTCGGTTGGGCTCTGTACTAATGTAGGCCCCTCTGACCAACTTGACCCCGAGGGTATATCCGCATTTGGCGGAGTGCTCAAGGTGAGCCTGAAGTTTCTCGATCCCCATTTTCAGATACCTGTTTCGTTCAATCAGCCATAGTGCTGGAATATCGTGGACGAGAAATCAACGTACATCTGATAAGTGTTCAGGACAACTGCGCGTCCACCTTTATTGTAGCTTGACATTAGCTCCTACTAGCTTGTCAGTAACAGAGTCCCAACTTTGCAAGGCTACAACATACTAGTCCGATGTGATCTATTAGGCTCTGGCGTCTAATATCCTCAGCATCAACCAGAACCTTGATTCCTTGTTGCTGCGCCGCGGCACATATTTCATGCATGGCGCTGCTAAAGACTTCAATCTCGCGAGCGGCCTGCTTGAGTGCTTTGTCATAGCCCACGTCTTGTACCAGGGCATAGAAATCATCCATGCATTTAAGGACGGAATTTCCAGCTCCAGTACATCGCACAGCCAAGTAATCTCCAGCTTTGAGCTTTTCTATCGTCCTCAGATTGAACTGGACCCAGGCTCTCAACGCTGGCTCGCCTGGATGAAGTTTTGGTGAGGAAACATCACTTTTACTGGAGGAAGCCTCCCGTGCAAAAGCAAGAACCACACCCCGAATGCCCATTAAACGAAGCTCATCAAAGTTTTTCACAATTTCTGCTTTTGTTTCCCCAATGCAAAAGGTATCGTAAAATGTGGCACGAGTGATTCTTCGCAGGAGGAGGTTGGACTCGACCATCGCGCTGTACTTTTTCACAGCAGATATGACTTTTTTAAGTACTGGCTGTGGGAGAGAGGCAACAGAAAGAACCGCCAGCGATCGAATGAGTATGCGACTTGGTAAATTTTGTAACCCGTTTATAGCCGGAATAGTAGGCAGTGGTGACTGTGGCGCGAGGGTCTTGCTCCGAATGGTTGCGCTCGCCGTCGCTGCTGAAGAGGACGTGATAGTTCTAGAATGCAAAGAATAGAGATTGCAAATGCTAGAAAACGCAGCTCTCTGTCGCACTGAATATAATAGATAAGACATGCTGATAAATTGTGGCGGTTTTGAGCTGTCTCGTGTTAAAGTTATGGAAACTACTCTACATGGAGTCCGCCTGCTTTATTATTTCCCCAAATGCCCCAGATTGCCGCTTTTCGGAGCAGGATCCCGCGGCCTTCTACGGCGAGCTGCCAATCGCATATAATATCTTAAACACAAAATGCCATACGGTATCACTTATTCGTCACTAGTCGCGGTCTGTCACCGCCGAGATCCATCCCCGTACCCCAAGTGTGGGGAGATTGTTGCAGCGCTACGGCGACAACGCCGAGCGCTTTCCCAAATCGGCACATTTTTGCCCCAGCCACCGGACCCAGCCCCGAGGACGTGTAAATTACGAATCTTCGTTTGCCACACGAAATGATCGCATTTGGGCTCAGCTTCGTGACCTCAGCGCTTCTAGGACAAGTATCGTAGTGATAAAATCGCATGATCTGTGCGGCCAGGTGGTAAAACCGGGATGCGCCCCTCCTTTGCAAGGCCGCAAGCGGACCGTGAAAATTATACTGCTTACTTATTATTTTTCCACATTTAGAATCCGATATGGAGCATATGTCCTGGCAGATTGCGACATTCCGAGACCATGGGGTTGATGCCGGCTTGGACAAAAGCCCATCGGCCACAACGCCGGTCGAGAGGTCGGAATTAATGCTTGAACTCATGAACCACGGTTTCTTATAACGAGCAAGTTCTCACACGTATTTCATAAAAGTAGAGAAGCAAAGTTTTGTTCCGTTTACGTGGTATCCGCTCTGACACATTAAAATCACATTCTCCCAGATGTCTTTCGGACGCGTCATCCACGTCGTTGGCATACATGCTGCTGGTGAAGTGTGCGATGTTGCTGTCGGAGGTGTTCTGGACGTGCCTGGGAGATCAATGTATGAAAAGATGATGTACCTGTGGAAGAAGGACGACAGCTTGCGACAGTTTCTCATGAATGAACCGCGTGGCTCGTCTGCCATGTGCCACAATCTTGTCCTTCCCCCCTGCAACTCCAACGCCGACGCTGGCTTCATTATCATGGAGCATGAGGAATACCCACCAATGTCGGGCGCGAACACCATTGCAACGGCAACTGTGTTGCTAGAGACGGGCATGGTCGCCATGAAGGAGCCGACATCCCACTTAAAGCTGGACACTCCAGCGGGCTTGGTGGCAGTGGATGCCGAGTGCTCCGGAGGCAAATGCACCAGCGTCAGCTTCCACAACGTACCAGCTTTTGTATTTGCGCTCGACGTTGAAGTGGCAGTTCCTGGAATCGGGGCTGTCAAGGTAGACATTGCTTGGGGAGGGATGATATACGCTATTGTCGACGCTTCTTCGATCGGGCTCTCTATACGGAGCGAAAACGGCGCGAAGATCGTGGAGTTGGGCGAACGCATAAAAGCCGCGGTTCAGGCGCAAACGGATCCCATCCACCCCGAAAATACAGCTATCCGAGGTGTTAGCATTCTTGAGTTCACTGAACCTCTCTATGCCCCGGGAGGCAAGAAATCTGCCGTCAATACCGTTGTTGTCTCTCCTGGGCGTCTGGATCGAAGCCCTTGCGGCACGGGCACGTGTGCGCGCTTGGCTGTACTTCACGCACGGGGTCAGCTGGAAGAAAATGAGCCATTCATTCATCGCAGCATTATTGGTACAGAGTTTACCGCCTCTATCCGCGGTACTACATCTGTTGGTAACTACGCTGCAGTCCTTCCGACAGTCCGGGGAAGTGCTTGGATTACCAGCTTTAAGCAATTAATCCTCCATCCAAGCGACCCTTTTCCGGAAGGTTTCCGTGTCGGTGACGTGTGGCAAATGTAAATATGCCACAGAGTACATTTAGCTATGCAGCCACTCTATAATATACCGTAACGTCGTCAGTATCACGCTGCAATTTAAAACTCATAAGCACGATAACAGAATCATTTTCCGACAAAGTGCTGTCACCGCAGAATTAGCCGTGGCATAAATCTACAGCAGTAACTACTCCCTTTATCTACCCGATCCTAGACTGCTCGGACTTGACAATGGACGGAACTTCCTCCGTCAGACTCTGCTGCTTCGGTTGCCATCCCAAGACCTTTCTTGCTCGCAAAGCCCTGGCACGAGAATTCATGCCCCAGCTAGCTGCCTCGAATCCGGCTGGAGACTTTAGAGCCTCATCCATGGACCAGTTACGCATTTCAGGCTCGCTCTGGACCAGGCCTTGCTTGTAGACCTCTTGGCCGATCTGAGCTGCCAGCTCACCCCATGCATGCTCACCATTCTCGGTTAGGAAGTATCCATGGGCTCCCCATACGTCTGCATCATCCTTTCGCGCCGCATCAAGTGCGGCGTCGACGAGGAGTCCAATTGCAACGCTCAAGTCGTAAACATGAATGTGGTTCCAGCGGCTGAGACCCTTGCCGATACGAGGGACATACTTTTCTTTGAGAATAAAGGACGTCAGCTCGTAGACCTGACGGCCACGGCCAGACACGGGGCCGCGTCCGTTGCCGTAAATAGTAGGCGGGCAGATGATAGCCGTCTTGACGGTGTCTGCGTGCTCGGTGCCAGCCTTTAAGACAATCTGGTCGATGTTCCGGTGGAAGGCTTCCGCAGGCAAGTTCACAAGCTCCTCCACGCCTTCAAGGTCATCAAACACTTTATCATCCAGTTCCCCAAACGTCCTCTTCACCTCAGAGTCAAAGTATGTGAGGATGCCAGTGCCGCCGACGTGCAACCAGTAGCCCGGGCGAGACGAAGAGTGGCCTTCTACGAGGCCTTGCGTAATAGCATTGGCACTTGTCTCATTGTCGGATGAGTCGGCAGTGTCTGTAACACGAGCGTCATTAGCATGGAATAGAGAATAACGGATCATATAACGTCTAGCTTACGTAGGACAATGTCTGCCCAAGCGGCTTCGCGCCGGATGATGTCTGCATCTTCGAGGTCGCCCAGGACAATTCTGGCCTTGGGATATTTTGACTGCACCTCTTTAGCCTTGTCCGCGGAGCGAACAAGAAGGGCAAGGTCCAAGTTTAGGTCCGGTCGCTCTTGGGTCAAGTGATAGAGAGCATCGCCGCCAATGTAGCCAGTGGCGCCTGTCAAAAAGACCTTCGTCGCCATGTTGTAAAATTGTAAAAGTCTGAAATACTTGAACGTCAAAGGTCGTATGAATCAGACTAGAGTGATGTATGAATCCAATAGATCAATTCCGGTATGAAATGAGCATCTAGTCTGGCACCGCTAGAGCACATTAATAATGCTAGCTTGCTAGTCGTTGCGTGTGTGGCGACCACTAAAACTGGGCCACCGACACATCACTGACGCTTGGGTTTGCGTTCCGACGAGTTGATCTCAGACTAGGGAAGAAAGTGGCTAAACAAATTGAGATAATTGAGATAATTGAGATAATTGAGATAATTGAGATAATTGAGATAATTGAGATAATTGAGATAATTGAGATAATTGAGATAATTGAGATAATTGAGATAATTGAGATAATTGAGATA